>CM028135.1:655410833-656622500 GCA_016271365.2 Neoceratodus forsteri
ACACATCTTCCCTGCCTCTATTAGTCCTGTTGACATGCATTTAGGGTGAGCCATACTCTTAGGTAGCCCCTGCCAGGCCGTTGTTCTCTCGGAGCTAACACGCAGTAGTAGGCCGCACAGGCCTGAGCTTGGGTCGCTGGGGATTTAGCTCTCTCTCTCTCTCTCCCCCTCCCTCCTAGCGGGTTTGAAGCAGCAGCTGCCCTATCCTCCTCCCTTACTCCACCAGAGACTCAGTGACCCTAGATCGGCGTGAAGCCTAGCACTGGCAGGATCCAGGAGTTGCTCCCAAACACAGAAAAGAGCATGGACCTAACTAATTGCAAGAGGCAAGAGTGACTGGCAGATCATGGGCCTGCGGGTAGCATCATGGTGGAAGCCCCACACCAAGATATCTCAACCCCTGGCAATCAAGTGCAAGTGGGGGAAGCCTTGGTAAAATCACCAAAATGTTGGAAGCCCTGTTGAGTAGAGTGGATACAATTGGCACTTCTCTCACCACTAACATGGCAGATGTTCGCAGGCTGAAGGACCAGCACAATGTTTTAGAACAGCGGACGGAGGAGCTGGAGAAACAACACCTACACGTCCTACAGAGGCTGCGGGACCACGAGTCTAAATTATCTAGATAGTGGTATAGAGCAGAGGACCAAGAAAATTGAAGCAGACAAAATAATATCTAGATAATAGGGGTACCTGAGGGAGTTGAAGGGCCTAACATGGAACGATTCTTAAGTGAGTGAATTCCTCAGCTGTTAGGTGATCGATGGAAGGATCCTGTTGGGGTAGAGAGGGCCCACCGGGTCTCGGGTAATTCTAAGAATTCTAAGGGTCCCCGCACCATTATTGCTTATCTTTTGCACTATTCGGTTAAGGAGAGATTACTGAGAGCTGCTAGAGAATTGGGGGAGTTGGAATGGAAGGGGAACACTATATCCTTCTACAGGGACTTCACACAGGAGGTCGCTGAAAAGCACAGAGCCTATATTCTCCTCAAGAAAATTTTAGCAGCCAATGCAGTGCAATATCGTTTTAAAGGCCTAACAGCCATTAATCTGGTATTTTAGACCTGTGATAGGGGCTAGCAATGGGGAATTTAATGGAAAACATGTCAAAGGAAGCCTGCAACCAGCATACTAGGTTGTGTGAGGGAGCTGCGTGAGGCATCACTGTATTCCACCTTTGTTTCTATGGAACTGATCACTTGGATTTTATCTGGATTTATTACTGTGGAATTCCGATTTTCTTAATAAAGAAGGAATCATGAGCAAAAGATCCTTAGTCGTGGAATATCATTCAGTGCTGCAATGAGTGGAAGTGCATTTTATGCACCCCATGGCCTTTAAGTAGGTGCCAGCAAAACCAAGGTACTTGTTTCATTTGTTACATTTCATGCTGTGTACTGCTTGTCCTTGGTGCAGTTACAATTTCATTTTTTCATTTTGCATTACTTATGTGGAGCTGTTTGAAATGTCTCTGTTTTCATAAATTACATTTATACCTCTAAAGGATCCATATTTAACTGTGCATGAAAAAAAGCTGAAGCTGTCAGTTGTGTTTTGTATTGTTTTCTTTGTATGGACATTCTGTGCAGTTCCTTTCATGGAACCAAGAATTTGGAGTTTTGACTATGTCACTTCATGGTTTTAAAACCGTGGGCACTGTACTGATAATTTTCTGCTAACATTTCTGAAACCGTGAAGCCACAGAAAAACTTGTTGCCATAGTGGTCCTTGTACACAAGACCCACAGAAACAGATGATTTGATATCTTTTTTGGGGCCATCACAGTTGTTACAAAAGAACACAGATGCTTTTAGCTTTTGGATTACACAGCATCCTTTGTCAGAAAACACTAACAGTTGTTTTAGAAGAACATACTTTCTCAAAACCCAGATCATACAAAAAACACATGAAAAGTTGTTAAGGACCCGGTTAGTTAAAACTGCATTAAGAAAACAACATACCCATATAAAGACAGCAAAAGTTCCATCAAAAGAAAGCTATCCCAAGGTCAGATGACACTGAATTGAAAGTTCACTTCCTGAGAAAAGCTATAAACCAAAAAAGCTTCATTTTAAAATCCTCTGTGTGTCTCTGTCCTAGCATTAATAAATGACAATGATTAAAAACCACAAGGAAAAACAAGGTTAAAGAGTAGCTGACAACTTCTGGAGAACTTTAACAAAACATAATATTTAAGGTTCAGCTTGTATTTCACATTAGTCCTTTATTCCTCCTCCCCATTATATATTGTTGAGATCAATTGCATCAAAACAGATTTTTTGCTCCTGAAGAGTTCATCTATTTTTATTGCTGTCTCCCTACCTGAGGTCATAATGCACTGCTTGTGACATCACAGTTACTCTCATGGCAACAGATTGTGATGTCACAACAGAGCATTATGACTTGAAGCAGAGAGTAAGCTATAGAGCCAGATTAACTTTAAAGTAACTGTAAGTGACAAAAATCATGTATTCATGCACATTTCCTCAGTAATAAATAATGGGGAGGAGAAATTTAGAATATGTATGGAATGCAAGCAGAATTTTACCTACTTTTATTATGTTTTTCAAAGTTTTCTTTCAGATGTCAGTATCTCTTTCAGCAATACATAGTAAATAATGTTAAAAGTCTTATACATATGACAATATCGATGTGTTGAGTAAAAAATATGTTAGAAGACAACCTGCTGTATTGTAAATTAAGCATTCACCAGCTGTTTCACACAGTGGTGTCAATCAAATTTTACACAGCGTACTGTTCAGATACATTTTTCTTAAACTCTGTGTACAATGAGTCCATATTACTCTTAAACAGTCAAACTTATACTGCATAAACATGATATAGCTGCAATTCTGTAACACATGACTAGTGTGTGTGTATTTTCAAATCCCAAGCCTAACAAAGACCCACTTGTAACTGAGATACTGTTATCCTAATATGGCCATGTATCAACATGTGTCCATATGTACCAAATCTGCAGTTGTATTTAATAACAGTTCTATAAATCTAAAACCAAAACAAAACACAACTGCCAGCTTCAGCTTTTATTCAGGCAGAGTTAAATAGGGATCCTTTAGCAGGACAAATATAATTTATGAAAACAGAGACATTTCAAACACCTGCACATACTGTAAGTAATCAATTCCTGTCCCCTTTAACTCATTCAGACCCATTACATGTTTAGAACATTGCAGACAGAACTCCAAACTGCTTTTCACTGAGAATCTTCCTGAGGCATTGTGCAGAATTCTTAGCAAATATGCACACATTCCAAACAAATCTAAATATCTTTAAAACTATTCCAGGTGCACAAAAATAACCAATCTGAAAGCTGTATAGGACAAAAAGACCTTTGAAAGTAGGGTAGTCACTAATCTGAATTTCTTATGTTTTGTAAAATATGGTCATCTTGTTACCTGAATTTCCATTTTTGTTTTTACAAAATTCACATTTTTCATGGCTATTTAAAAAAAAAAAACTATAAAGAATTTAGATTGAAAAGCCTTTTTGTCCTGAACACAAAATGTAAAATAATGCACTTAGGGCACAGCAATCCAAGGGCAGAGTACAAAATGGGTGGAGTGGTATTGACAATATTAAGAAAGCAGACATTCAAAAAAAAAAACATTCACATACAATTGATTACTGTTAAACAATATTATGCATCTATGGCTGCCACTGTACATCTGATGCAAACCAATAATCACATTCCTCACTTGAAGCAAAAGGGGATGGGGTGGACGCCATAAGTGACTTCTTATTTTTGTGTTTTTTTTATAGCAAAAACAAGGAAAGAGTCCATACCCGCTTCCTGGTGCACTACTTTTCCTTTCCACAACTGCAGAAGTGACCGCCACCATGTGCAACATGATGGCACTGACTTAAAGTGTATATGCATGAGTTTTGTGCATACATATGTAACTCCCATGCCACCTTTGGATAGCTGGCACCCCCTTAAAAGAACTATTGCCAACTACTTGGCATACAATTTTCTTTTGGCAGAACTACACTCATGGTACCACCCCTACCATTGGACTGTATACCAGGCTCATTATCTACAGGACGGGGGGTAGGAGTACATACTAAAATGGCCCTTTTTATTTACAACCAGGTCCAGGGGAGAGGGTGATGGGCATATGCTAGACCTAACTGCTGAAAGGCCCCAATAACATTCACACTAGAAGCAACAAGCAGAATCTCCAAAGCAGTAACTGGAATTTTACAGTATGGCTTTATTTACAGATGTTACTTAAGGCAAGGCTGGTTCCCCAAAGGTTTGTCATTGCAATACAGACACACTGTCTTTTGCAGGACACTTTGCTAGTCAGTACTGTTTTCCACAAAAACATCTCTATCTCTCTTCCAAAGTGTATATCTCCGGTGTCCCGCAGAGCTCCATACTCGGCCCCCTCCTCTTCAGCCTATACCTCAACTCCCTCCCATCGTCATGCACCGGAAATATGCTCCTATACGCAGATGATGTGGTCCTGTTCGCCTCTGACCTGAGCCCCCCTCAAACTTCACCAAACCCTCCAACACTCTTTCCGTGAGATTGAAGACTGGCTCACCGCCCAGCATCTTACTATTAACTACAGTAAGACAAAAGTCATGATATTTGCCCACCCCCAGAACCCGCTCAAGAACCTCTGCCCCCAATTTCTCACTGCCAACCAGACCCCACTAGAACTAGTTAGCCAGTTTAAATACCTAGGGATCACATTAGACCCTGCCCTAAGCTTTCATCAACAGATCCTACACCTCTCTACAGCCCTTAGCTCAAGGCTGGGTGTACTATACCATTTCAAACACTGTCTCACCCCTGAAGCCTTAAAACTTACCATAAACTCCTCAATCCTCTCCCTACTAGACTATGGCATCCTAATCTATAGTGCTGCACCATCCTCTACCCTAGACAGACTTCATCTCGTGCTTAACAAAGCCTGTCGCCTCTTCCTTGGATGTGATTGTCTTACTCACTCCTGCTCCCTATACAGCAGCACAAACTGGCTAAACCTTGATAACCGAATTAGGTACCACACCTGCCTTATGACCAAAAAGGCCTTACTTGGTCTCACCCCTCCTACTCTTAACCAAATTATCCACCCAATAACTCCAGGCAAAACAACTCGTAGCTCAAACAAACGGCTGCTATGGGTCTCCAATGCCTGGACCTCCCAATTCCTGCATACTTTCAGCTACAAAGCCCCCACCTGGTCTAATGCCCTCCCTAGTCACATAACAAATGAATCAAGGCTTGGCCCCTATAAATCCAAGCTGAGAACACACCTTCAGGCCACTAACCAATGTGACTGCCCTTAACACTAGAATGTCCTATCCCTCCTTCCTAAAAAAAACAAAAAAAACCCTCTCCTATTTTCCCCCCTTACAACTAACCCTCATGAATCTATATGACTATCAGCCTCTACAGAGCCCTCTGTATCTTCTGGCTGTGCTATAGGAATGCAAAGCGAAACTACTGTCAGCCAATCTATTTAACTACCAGTAACTGTTTAATATGTTGTAATGTTTTCTGTAACCTGTATCGTCAAGTTCGCTCCATGTGCCTGTATGTATGACGTGGAACCTTTGTAAATGAGTCCCTGACTCAAAGGTATTTCTGAATACTACAATAAATAAATAAAATAAATAAATATCTGTAGGATGTTCCACACAATTTAAAAATTTTCCACACATTTCCATTTCAAAAGTGTATATTTGTGGGATGTGCCACACACTTTAAAATCCTCCTGGTGCATGATCTTTGCCCAGGGAACAGAGATGCCCATCCATGGACCACTTAGTCCTGCCTGAAACTCCAGAGGGCTTTCCTCCCACCCTTTGCCCCAAGCAGCCTCTGCCATTCCTTCAGGGTTACACCAAATCAGTCTCCAATTCCCAATGAATTATTAAAGACTCCTAACTTTAACTTTAAATTCAGTACAGTTGTGGTGAAAGAGGTTCTGACCAGTGTGATCTAGCCTTATCTAGTGCACACACACCTCAGACAACTCCCTCAGAGAACAGTCTCAAATTCTGTACTCACAGATTTGTTGGTCCTTCCTCCCAGTCATGGAAAGAACAAAAGGCACCTTTCTTTCTCTGGTAGCTGTCAGATTCTACTCATTGTTCTTCCTTAAGGCAGTTGCGAAAGTCAGAGGATTGCCTCTTGGATACACACAAATTGCTCTCCCTCTCACTCCTCCTGGAGTGAATCTAAAGAGTCCTGCAGGCAAACTGAAGATTTTGCCAAACTAGGGTGAGAAATACCAAGGCTCCCTTTGACAGAGACCCAATGTATGACCTCCTGCCTCTCTGACTGCCACACTTTAACTTACTGATAAACATTCTAAGCTCCCCAAGAGCAGCTGACTTTAAAATGGTTATGCAGCTGTGAGAGTTCTAAATGACGGAATCATCCTTCTCTCAGGCTGGCTGAGTAAACAATTATGTCATTATGTAGAAAGCCCCTAATGAGCTCTCCACCAGCTGCCTTTTCCTACCTAAGACTAGTACTAAAGGGATTCTAGTAATCCAAGGGGACTGGGTTGTTACACGTAATTGTGTCAGCACCACTATGTTGCACAAGGCTGACTCGGGGGCCAACTGCACATGTGCAAGTATCACGGATGCACAGTACTGTAATTGCTGCAGTATTATGGTTGACTCTGGTGCAGGGAGTACACAGCATATTCTTTTCACCGCTCTTGCCACTCCTAAAAGCTTTTCACAGCTGCATTAGCTCTTACCAGAGTTTGTTATGTATAGGGATTATGAGTGCCTTATGCCTGTCTAAAGGAACATTACCAGATATCAGTGAAAAATTAAACAATATGGGTAGGGTAGAGCCATATTTTGCAAAAACAAGGGGTGTATATCATCAGGATCCACAGATGTGTTCCCTTTAATATTTTTTAATTGGTTAAGCTCTTGATTTGGTGAAAAGTCCGTAGGGTGAAGACTAGTGTTAGGTATTGGATCGTAATGAATATTCCCAGTATTAAACACTGATATGAAATAACCATTAAATGACTGAGCCATCTCATCAGGGTTAGTTATAGTTATGTTATTGTGTGATAAGGGGGCCTAATGTATTGGATCTACAGTAGTTATTGCCATTTAAGAAGACCTTGTTATTATCATTTGAAAAAACAATCTGTATTCTAGATTAGACCTCTTTTTTTAATGAGTTGTTTGAGCTTCCATAATACTTTTTTTGTAATTATTTATATTCTTTCCAGTGGACACTTTTTGCATTTCCTGTAAATCTTTTCCTTGACCTTTATTTGTTTCTGGACATATTTAGTTAGCCACAATGGAATGTGGCCCTTATTGTTTTATTTCTTATTAGTGGGCACTCATTTTTCCTCTAATTCTAAGATGATGGATTTACTAGTTACCCAAATAGCATCTATATCCTTATTCACAAGACAAGTCTGCCAGTCAGTATTAGCTAACACATTTTTTTATAATTTACAGTACCAGTTAGCTCTTTTATAGTCCCTAAAAGTAGTGGGATTAGATTGGGGATATTTCCTTTCCATCAAGGAACCAGCAAGTTTGCTGTAATCACTAGATCCCAGGGGGCTATGCACTTTTATGTCCGATACACCATTTCCCACATTAGACATGACCAGGTCTAGAATATTTTTATCCGTAGTGGGGCTGCTGACATATTGGTCCATACCATTTGAGTTTATAACTCTAAGAAGTTATTTCTCAAATTCGGTATTTCCTGTTAGTTCCTACCAATTTATGCCAGGGGCATTGAAATCTCCTAGTATTAGGACATCTCCCATGGTGGTCACATTTTCAATTTCTTCTAGTAATGTGCTATTGTAATTTCTTCAACTAGCAGGTGGACAGTAGCAATTACCCAGTATATGTTTTTTCTCTTCTTGAATTTGATGTCCATCCAAATAGATTCAGTGGGAAAAATGGACTTGTTTTGTACCTCAGTTTGGTGGCAACATAGATTGTCCTTAATATAGCAGCAGACTCCCATTTCTCTAATGGTGATTTTTTTTTGAAAAGCTGATAGCCCTGAATGTTGTTTATCCAGTCATTGGAATTGTCCCACCATGTCTCAGTTATGATGGCCATATCAAGTCTGCTCTGTATAAGGCAGGACTTGAGTTCAATTTTTTTTAGAAATATTTAAACTCCTGGCATTCGCTAGTATAAACAAACAAAAGTTTGTATCACCAGACTTATGAAAAGACTGATGGATTTTATGTCCCCCTTCCCCCCTCCTGTTTTAGTTTAAATGATCAGATATGATATTTTCAAGTTTCTTTCCCAGCACTCTTGAACCTCACTTGTTGAGATGTAGCCCATCCCAGCAAAATAGACCATGGACTCCCCTTAAAAGTCTCCCAATGAGGGATACATATATACCTTTTTAATAAGACCCATTTCCTGAACCATTCGTTTATGCTCTTGATTTTCCATTGTTTATGATACCCAACTCTTGGTACAGGCAATATTTCAAATATAAATATCTGACATCCCATACTCTCTAGTAATTTACACGGCTGTATAAAGTCTTTCTTGATTTCATCAATCTCAGCATTGTTTATATTGTTTGTGCCTATGTGTAACATCATTAATGAGTTGTTGCTTCCATTTTTTAGAACGTTTTTTATCATTGTGGTTATATCTTTCATTCTGCCCTCCCCCCAAGCTACTACATGTCCTATTGGCTTTGTCAGGGTTACATATCATTCTGGCAATATGTTTGAGGATGGAATCCCTTAATACAAAGGACTGCCTGTTACTTGGTGGGTGGGGTATCACTATTGTGGGGATGTATTATTTGTGGGGAATCATCCATTAGTAAGTCTGTTAATGGACTTCTAGCATAGATCAAAGGTGGTATACTGGAGTTTGGGACCCATCACCTGTTTGATCAAACTGCTGAATACCCACATTTATCAGGGAGGTAGTACAATGTTTTTAAATTTGCCCTAGTCAGAAATGGATGAGCATTTTTTACTGTTGCTGCATCAGATAAAGATGCATCTGATTTATTGACTTGTTCAACAGGCTCTTCAGGTGATAAGTCATCATATATTAAATTTATCAAGGGGCCATAAGTGTTGCTTTGGCTTCCCAGAACGAACTAGAATGGGACAGGATCAGATCTGTTACAGTACAGTAGCTTCTTCTTGTTGTTTTTACATTGTTTCTTGTGGATTCTCCTTGGTAGAAGATTATTTATTTTCTTTCTTACTACTTCTAAGGGGCTAGCAGGGTATTGTTTGGGGCTGTTGGAATTGAGAAACCTGCTTTGGTAGCTATAAGTGGGCTCATTTGTTTGATGTTTCACTGTGTAGCAGGCTGCATGTGTAGAGGCCTATTTCTTCTGATTTAAAACCTATTTGGTGTGATTTAACTGGGGCTGTTTCTTTGAATTGGAGACCTGTATCTTCTAATTTCAAGCCTATTTTGATGTGTTGTTGATGAAGCTGTTTAAATTGGAGGCCTGTTTCTTTTGGTAGCAAACCTATTTTTGGGGGCTTTGAGTAGAATTGTGATTCATTTTTGCGAGATTCACTAGCTGCAAAGTTTAGTGCAGAGTAGGGGAAGGGTGCTAATAGTCTGACCAGGGGCCTCAGCTACCTGATTGTTTATGGAAGACTTGGGTATGTCCCATCCCCTGAACCCCTCACCCCACCCACCCCAGTCCATTATTTTCTTTATACCAGGGGTTCTGACATCACTTCCTCAAATGGGCAAAGGATATGCACCTGTCATAGCAGAAGCATCCATCCAGGAAAGGAACAGCAGCAAGTGAAGAGGTGACTGCTATCTCAGTGGAAGGGAAGTAATTGTAAATCTAGGAACTTTCATTGTTACTTCTTTGCATTGCTATTGCATTGGGGAAAGGAGGAGTAGGAGTTTGAAGAAGGTTGTGCAATAGCTACTTAAAGTCTCTTTTTGAGTGTGGATAAGAAGGATAGGAATATAAAAAGCAGTTGCTCAATCTATCTAAACGTATACAACAAAGCGGGTAAGGAAAATTAAGAAAAGAATGTTTTGCACTGATAGAGGGGGAGAGGGGAGACTTGGGGGAGTGCCTGGCATCCTGCATCTAGAAGGGTCGGGAGTCACTGGTGCGCAATGACAGCAATGGGTAGGGTGGTAGGCTGAAACAACTGCAGTGCACCAATCTTTCTAAAAATTGCCTGGAGTGTGGGAGGATGTTTAGTGTGCAACCACATAGAGAAACTTAGAAAGGAGATCAAGGGTCTGCAGGAGGAACTAAGACAGGCAAGGCAGATTGGGGGTGGATTTAGCCCAATACTGGAGGGAGGAAGAAGGGGAGATGAGGGAGGGTGATTTAAGCCAACAGTGGTGAGGAGAGGTCAGAAGAAGGAAGCAGAGACAAAGGGACCCAGGCCAGGAAGAACGATTGCCGGGGAAACCAGGTCAGGAGACAAAAGACAAATGGAAGGAGGAGATAGGGACTTGTGAGGGGAGGCAAAGAAGTGGGAACCTCCACAAAGGAGACCCACAGGAGGGTGGCATGGGGCCCCACAGGAGAAGGAAACAACTCCTGGTGGGGGACTCCATTCTTAGGAAGGTGGAACTGGGGAAGGAAGGGGAGATGGAGGTAAGGTGCCTGCCTGGCACCATGGCTTGGAGGGACAGGGAGCGAATCCTCAGGATCACAGGAGCAACTGCACAGGGGAGGGAGCTGGATGTCATTGTCCACCTAGGGACAAATGACCTGGCTAAGAAAGGGATCAGAGCAGTGCAAGAAGCATTTGTGGAGATGGGGAGGGGCCTTAAACAAATAGCACACACGGTAACCTTCTTGGAGGTGCTACCTGTCTATGGCACGGTTGAGGCTAGGGTGCTCCACACCATGGGATTCAATCAGTGGTTGAAAAACTGGTGCAGAGCTCAGGGAAGTGGCTTCACTGGGAACTGGGGGTCCACATGGAGGGATTCAGGCCTATACTGGCATGATCATCAGCATCTGTCCAGAAGGGGAACCAGGATCCTAGGTGATAGGTTTAAATACTTCATTGGCAAGCATTTAAACTAGCCAAGGGAGTAGGCACTGGAAAGGAGCAGAGAAATCCTAGCCCCCCCAATAATCAGGGTACTAAGTGAGATAGACACCAACATAGAGATGTCAATAGAGAGAAGCTCAGGGGTAAATGGAGAAAGGGACAAATGCAATAAGGACAGGGATGGGGCAAAAAAGGGTATGGCCATCAAGAAATGGAGGGTAATGAGTACCAACGCCTGTAGTCTGGGCAACAAGCTCCCTGAACTGGTGGCCTTGATGGAAGAGGGATGCCTGGATATCGTAGCAGTCACAGAAACATGGTACACAGAGAACCATGACTGGGATGTTAACATACTAGGGTACACAACCTACAGGAGAGACAGGGAGGGCAGAAGAGGGGGGAGTAGCTCTCTATGTAAGGGAAGGGACAAAAGCAACTGAAAAAATGAGTAAACAGGGAGGAGAGGAGGCACTGTGGGTCACCTTAGAGACTGGAAATTGCACCACAATCCACACAGGGATTGTATACAGACCCCCAAGTCAGGGGGAGGGAATGGACAAGGATATGACATGATAGGAGGCATACTTAGGATGGCAGAGAAAGGGGAGATGCTGTTGATGGGGGACCTAAATATGTCAGATGTTAACTGGAGCATCTTTGCTGCAGCCACATCCAAAAGCAGGGCCATTCTTGATGCCCTTCAGATGACATGCCTCAGACAGCTAGTTTTGGAACCTAGTCATGAGGGAGCAATCTTAGACCTCATACTATCAAATGGGGACAGTGAGAGAATCTCAGATCTAGAAGTGGGTAGCCATTTGGGAACAAGTGGCCACCAAACAGTGTGGTTCACGATAAACTCAGCTACAGAGTCAAGCCATACAAACGTGAGGATTCTGGACTTCAGGAGGGCTGACTTTGGCAAGATGGGAGAGTGCCTTAAAAAAGCACTAGCAAACAGGCTAGAAGGAGGGGTGGAGCAACAATGGGGAAATATCAAAACTGCCATCACAGAAGCAACTAGCCTTTGTGTGAATCAAATAAACAAATCAAAATGAAAGAAAAAACCACTATGGTTCTCAAAAGAGGTGGCGGTGAAGGTTAGGGAGAAAAAGATAGCATTTAGGAAGTATAAGGAAACACAGAAGAAGCAGGACAGAGAACTGTGCCAGTTAAAGCAGAAGGAAGCAGGGAGGGTAGTCAGAATAGCAAAGGCACAAACTGATTAAAAGATAGTGAACTCGGTTAAGAAGGGGGCTAAAACCTTTTATAGGTATATCAGGGAGCGTTGAAAGACAAAAGGTGGGATAGTGGCTGAATAGAATGGATGGTGGGTGGGCAGAGACTGACAGTGAAAAAGCAGGGATACTGAATGAATACTTCTGTTCAGTATTCATAAAAGGGGAAGTTGGGGAGGCACCTAATCCAATTAACAGAAGCACTCTGGAGAGGGGGGGAGTCAATTGCAGTCCTTTCACAGAAGAAAGGGTTCTGAAAGAACTCCTAAAACTGAAGGTGGACAAAACAATGAGGCCAGATGGAATTCACCCCAGAATTCTAAAAGAATTAAGCAGAGCACTAGTGACACCACTGACCACCCTGTTTAAAAAAACATGGGAGGATGGTGTGGTACCTGAGGACTGGAAGAAGGCTGATGTGATTCCCCTTCACAAAAGTGGGACCAAGACAGAGGCAGGAAACTACAGACCTGTCAGTTTGACCTCTATGGTAGGGAAAGTGATGGAATCACTTCTGAAGGAAAGAATTGTTGAGTACCTAGAGGCCAGTGGGGCACAGGACCCAAGGCAGCATGGGTTCACAGTGGGAAGGTCATGTCAGATGAATCTAAATGATTTTTTGACTGGGTGACCAAAGTAGTAGACCAGGGAGGGGCTGTGGACATGGCCTACCTAGACTTTAGCAAGGCATTTGACACAGTCCCACACAAAAGATTAGTAGTGAAATTAACCAGCCTGGGAGTGGGTCCCAGGGTGGTAGCCTGGGTAAAACATTGGCTGAACAACAGGACACAGAAGGTAATTGTAAATGGAGTCCACTCTGAAGAAAGAGGGGTTACTAGTGGGGTACCGCAGGGTTCAGTACTGGGTCCAGTCCTTTTTAATGTCTTTATAAGTGACATTGCAGAGGGACTGGAAGGAAAAGTATGCCTCTTTGCAGATGACACAAAGATCTGCAACAGGGCTGATATACAAGGAGGGGTGGAAAGGATGAGAAGGGACTTGGCAAGGTTGGAGGAATGGTCAGAAGTATGGCAGCTTGGATTCAATGCAAAGAAGTGCAAAATAATGCACCTGAGAAACCAAAACCCAGGGGAAGATTACACAATGGGGGAGAGGTAGTAACAACAACAAAAATGGAAAGGGACCTGGGGGTAATCATATCAGATGACCTTAAGGTTGGCAAGGAATGTGAGAAGGCGGTAGGGAGGGTTGAGGGGAGACTGGGATGTATAGGGAGAGGTATCACCATCAGAAATCAGGAAGTTGTTACCTCCCTGTACAGACAGTTGGTGAGACCCCATCCGGAGTACTGCGTCCAGTTCTGGAGACCCCACCTCCGCAAGGACATACACAGAATGGAGGCAGTTCAGAGGAGGACAACTAAAATGGTGCAGGGTCTGCAAGAGAAGCCATACAAGGAGAGACTAAAGGAGCTTAATATGCATACCCTTGAAGAAAGGAGGGAGAGGGGGGACATGATAGAAACATTTAAGTACCTCAGTGGAATCAACAAAGTCCAAGAGGGTAGCATCTTTCAGAAAAAGAGATGTGCAAGAACAAGGGGACACAAATTGAAGATAGAGGGGACGGCTCAGGGGCAATGTGAGGAAGTATTTTTCACAGAGAGTGGTGGACACATGGAACAGCCTTCCTGAGGAGGTTGTGGGGTCTAAAACTGTGGGAGAATTCAAGAATGCATGGGACAGACATAAGGCAATGTTTGTGGGGGGTAGGAAGAAATAGGCTGTTGGTTTAATAGGATCTGCAGCTTATCCTCTAGGTAGGGAAATGGGCAGACTAGGTGGGCCAAGCGGTCCTTATCTGCTGTCAAAGTCTATGTTTCTATGTTTCTATGTTTCTAAAAATCATGGAGTGGAAAGGAGAGAACAGGTTACTATGAAGAGAGAGGGAGCGGGCATTTGTGAAGGGTCTTCAGAAAATAGTTTTGCACTGCTAGAGAGGAAGAAGGTGGAGGAGGGAAATGATGAAATTAGTGGAGTAATTGATAAATGCCTGGACCATACCGGAGCAGGGGGAAGTTCTGCTGGGAGAATTGCAACAGGGGCAAAAGAGGGAAATAATGTGCAGGAGGGAGAAGAGGAGCTGGAAATGAGAGAGAGAGAGAGATGAATGGAAGCAAGCAGGGAACAAGAGTAGTGGAATCTTAGTGCTGGGGGACTCGTTACTAAGAGGAGTCAGGTAGGGTAGCAAGGGGGAGAGGCATAGTCGCATTTGGGTGGAGGCCATGCCAGGAATGACAGCGGAAAGGGTGGGACAATCTGTTCTGAAATATGCTAGGAGGGGTAAGGACAAACCTCTTTTAATTATACATCGACGAACGACCTGGCTGACAAGACAGTAGATATAGTCCAGAGGAGGTTTGAGGAACTAGCACAATTATGTGAGGGGCAGGAAGATCAGTAACTTTTCAGAGATACTTCCAGTTCCCAAGGCAAGCACAACAAGAAAGCTGAGAATAGAGGAATTTAACGGATGGCTAAGAACCGGTGTTGTGCTAAAGGGTATGGGCTGTTGGGGGGTGGGGAGGGGACCTGGGAGGACAGTAGTCTCTATGCCAAGGACAGACTGCACTTGAGTGAGGAGGAAAGAAAGTGTTGAAACAGAGGATGAGGAATACATAGAGGAAGTTGGGAATTTAAACTAGGAGCGGGGGGTGGCAATTGGGCAAGAGATATGCAGAGACCACAGGTTGGGAAACCATATGAGCTTACCCCCCCATAACAGTGACAAAGGACAAATGACAAGTACTATTGGTGATGCTAGTAAAGGAGGGCAGGATGGGAGGGAGGGGAAAGGGTGGAAGGTGGTTACCCTTAATGCTAGGAGCCTTGGAAGGAAAACTGCAGAGTTACAGGTGCTCATGGCAGAGGGAGAGGAGGACATTGCAACCATCACAGAAACATGGGCCACCCAGTACAATGACTGGGACCTGTCTGTACCAGAGTACAGGTTATTTCATAGGGACAGGGTGATGGTGAAAGGAGGGGGTGTGGCACTATATGTGAAGGAAGAACTGAAGTGTTTAAGGGAGGAAGGGGAGGAGGGTAGTACGGAGTCACTTTGGATGCAAATCCAGGATTCCAAGAATAGGATTCTTAGAATGGGAGTGGTGTACAGGCCACAATCTCAGATGGAGGAATTAGACAGGGAACTAGTGGGACAGATCAGGAGGACCTGCGAGAAGGGTAGTGTGGTGATTGTGGGGGACTTCAACATGCCAGGAGTGGACTGGAGTACCCCAACAACCAGGAACAGAAGGGAGCATGTACTGCTGAGTGCCTTCCAGGACAGCTTCCTTCTGAAAATGGTCAGGGAACCAACCAGGTTAGGGAATACCTTTGACCTTGTGCTGGCAAATGGGGACTTTGTGAGAGAATTTACAGTGGAGGAACTGCTGTCAGGGAGTGACCACCACTCAGTATGGCTTCCATTGGATATGGGCAAAGAAGCAGTGGAATCTGGCAGAGGAGTGCTGGACTTCAGGAGGGCCGACTTTGGGAGGATGGGGGAAGTGGTAAAAGGGTACCTGGCCAGAATTCAATCTAGTATGGACACTAACCAGAGGCAGGAGCTCATAAGGCTGGGGATAGTGGAGGCAACCAAAACCTGCTGCAAGGTCCAGAGCAAGAAGGCTAGGGCTAAGAAACCGAGGTGGTTGAGCAAGGAGGTCATGGAAAAGGTAAGGAGGAAAAGAGCTGCCTTTAGGAAGTACAAGAAAACAGGAAGGGGGAGGGACAGGGAGGAGTACTTAACAGAATTGAAGGAGGTGACAAGGGCAGTAAGGGGCCAAAGCATCTACAGAACTCAGGCTGGCACAAGGCATTAAGAAGGGGGAGAAGGACTTCTTTGGGTACATCAGGGAGAAAAGGAGCTGTAAGAACCACATAGTAAGGATTAGGAAGGAGGGGGGTTGGGTGGAAGCAGGGTGCAATAAGGCAGAAGCACTAATTGAGTACTTCTGCTCAGTATTTACTAAAGAGAAGAGGAGGGGTGACACCCAAGGGGGGAGCAATGGCAGAAACAGGGAGGGAAGGGGTGACAGATAGGGAAATCATGGAGGGCAGAGTTCTGGAGGGTTTGAAGACACTGAGGGTGGACAAGGAGCCAGGCCCAGATGGCATCCACCCCAGGGTACTGAAGAAGCTGGCAAAGGTCCTTGTAGGACCTTTGGCAGACCTATTTAATACCTCACTACATTTGGGGTGTGTATCTCAGGACTGGAGTATGGTTCATGTGTTGCCCCTCCACAAGAGTGGCCCCAAGGATGAACCGGGAAACTACAGACCAGTGAGCGTCACATCCATCGTGGGTAAGCTAATGGAGACTATCCTGAAGGAGAGGCTGGTGGCCCTCCTAGAGGCCAAAGGAGTACAGGACAGCAGACAGCATGGCTTCATATGGGGCAGATCCTGCCAAAACAACCTGGTGAAGTTCTCTGGGTAACAGGCAACTGGACAGGGGCCATGCAGTGGATGTCCTGTATCCGGACTTCAATAAGGCATTCAACTTGGTGCCACATGGAAAGCTGGGAAGTAAGTTAGTAGGCACAGGGGCCGGTGCAAAGCTGGTGAGATGGGTAGGAAACTGGCTTCAGGGAAGGCAACAGAGGATGGTGGTGGGTGGGGAGCTCTCACACCCAAGGGTAGTGACGAGCGGTGTTCCACAGGGCTCGGTGTTGGGACCAGTGTTGTTTGGGATATTCATTGCAGACATATCATGGGACATCAAGAACACTATCAGTCTGTTTGCTGATGATACCAAGGTAGGACCGGTGGTGGATGACCTAGGGGGATGGCAGGGGTTGCAGGATGATCTGGCAAAGCTTGAAACCTGGCCAGACACCTGGCAACTGGGGTTTAATGCCAAAAAGTGTAAGGTGCTGCATTTTAGGATGAAGAACCCAAGGAGGAGTTACCAGCTGTATGGAGTGCAGCTAGCCCAGACAGAAGAGGAGAGAAGGATCTGGGGGTGCTCATTACAGGGTCAATGAACAACTCAGCACAATGTAGGAAGGCAGCTGCAAAGGCCAACAAAATGCTGGGTTGCATTGCAAGGGGTATATCCTCGAGGAGGGAGGAGGTGATTCTGCCGCTGTATAGGTCATTAGTTAGACTGCACCTGGAATACTGCATGCAGTACTGGCTCTTGTATCTGAAGAGGGCCACTAAGTTACTGAAGGGGCTGCAGTGCAGGGCGACAAAGATGATCAAGGGGCTGGGGGACTTATCATATGAGAGGAGGCTGAGGGAATTGAACATGTACTCACTGGAGGAGAGGAGGGACGGGGGCATGATTGAAACCTTTAAGTACATGAAAGGAATAAACAAGACAGGTACAGAGGGGCTGTTCAAAGTAAGGGAAGGGAGGGACACCAGGGGCCCTGATATGAGACTGGAGGGAGGAAGGTTCAGGAGGGAGATGAGGAGACACTTTTTTACAGAGAGGGTGGTGGCTGGGTGGAACGCGTTACCTGCAGAAGTGGCATCCAGTAGAACAGTGGACTGCTTCAAAAGGGGATGGGACAGGACAAGAGGGAGGGATAATGAAGGGGAAGGGTGGAAGGGAGGGGCAGCTGCAGAATAAGGGGTACTAGCTGCACATTCGAGCAGATTTGATAGACCTCTAGGCCTTTATCTGCTGGCAAATTTTGTATGTTCGCATGTTCCAGGTAGGAGTACAAAACTGCATAGCTTTTCTGACTTTTTTTTAATTTTTTACTAGTCCTGACTAGTTCCCAGTCATCATATATAGTCATTAGCACCAACTTCCTGTCTTTCCCCCTTTCTTGAGATATTTAAATTAGTAGTGTCACCTGGGCCTTCTATGTTAGTGTTGCAGTGAGAAGCCTCATTTCCCTGGGAAACAGAACTACTGCCATTACTACAATCACCTGTTTCACTTGCTGCAATAGTGTAAGCTTTACTGAATATCTTAAATCTAGCAACCATCTCATCCTGGTTTTTCTCAAGCTGGGATAGTTTGTTGTAGAGGTCAGGTCAGTAAATAACACAAATATAGCAAAAACGTCTCTAAATGCTTGTTTCCTGCTAAACAAACACATTGTATATGATTGACAATGACAGAAATATGTGGAGGTAGTGTTTTTAAAGGGGTTTAAAAAATTAACCAAAAGCTGACAGTGTGCCTTTTAAATGTATGCAGCCCTATGCATGAATGGTGCTTGCACAAGCTACAGTGGCACTTAAAGCATGTGTGCAGCTTCATGGGATAAGAACATGCATCCCAGTATGGCAGGCAGTATGGAGAGGGACGTTGTCACTGGGGTGTGCACTGGTCCTGTAATTACTAATACTTCTGTGTGCAGGGCAGGATGTGTGGGCTGTGCAGACTTGGGAATGCCCCATGACTCCACCATAAATGGATATCCATGGGCCGGGATGATCAGCTACTAGAAAGGCATGCCGAATACTGGTGGCACACAGGGGTATAGTGCCAGCCATGGCTCAGTGCAGCTGCTGGGTGAGATGGTAGATATGAGTCATTGGACCAAAGGTGAGCACAAAGTTCTGAGTATAGGTGCTGGTGGAGGAATGGCAGAGTGGGTAGGGTCATGAACACCTTGGTATGCTCCCCTGACCGCAGTAGTGGCAGCTGGCAGCAAGGGCAGCCAGGCCCCACAGTACACAGGGTGCAGGGTAGGTACCATGGGGGTGGTTCATTCCAGTGGGATGCCACAGCCACACACCAGTGGCAGTGTCCATATCATTGTTTCCAGGTGCTATCACATATGGGAACCTCACTACCGAGCAGATGAGCATAGCAGTGTCAGAGATCCGAGCCAACTACGTCATGTTGTATTGCTGGCATCTTTTAAGGTTCAGTCAGCCACCAAGACCCTCATCTGGAAGGCCATCCAGATCACTGTCAACACAGCAGGGCCAGTACCCACACCCATGGGGCTGTCAAGCACAAGTGGAAGGACCTGAGGATGACTGTCTGAAAGAAGCTGGCAGGGGGGTGGCAGACACAGAATGCAATTGGTGGTGCCCACCATCGATCCCAGGGCTCACACCAGTGAAAAACATGGTGGCAGACACCAAAAGCTAGGTAAATGTGAATGGTGAAGAGGACAGTTTGGACACCATGCCAGGTGAGTATACACAGCTCTACACATGTGTCACAGTACACACTAGGTTGACAGTGACTGTGGCACACCCTCTACTCCTGCTGCAGATCTGCTCATGTCTTTGATGTAGGAGAAGGGTGAGGATGATATAACAGCTATGACTGATGTCGATATGACCAATCTGCTGAACACCGCCAATGAAGACAGTGCCCTACTGACATGTAATGTAGAATTAAAACAAAAGAGCACTATACCACCCAGAACTGTGCCCTGTCCAGCCAGTAAATGTATACTAATCCCACCTTAGATGCCAGTGAGGCCTGCGAAGAGACTGACCTTCAGGAAGAAGAGGAGTCTAACAGCGCCATGCAGAGAGATCAGATAGCCAGAGCACAGGGCCACCAATCATTGACTACCATGCAGGGCACACCAGACTCCCCAGATCCCACAGTCCCATTGCCAAGTACACCAACCACAGCAGGGAGAGGGCACAGACACAGATATGGATGGACAGAGGCATACAACACAGATGCCCAGAGCACTAGTACCTGACACTGCCATGTGTACCAACATCCCCTACATACCAGTGCTGAACAACTGGGCAGCAACAAATGGTGAGTTCACCTGGCAACACCAGCATGCAGTCAAGTAGCAAGCAACCCTGGAACCCAACAGTGGTGATAAAGGCCTGTCAGACAGGACAGGGCCATACAGAAGGGGTAGCATTGCTTCCTGCCTACTTGCGAGGTACTTTCCAAAGCTGCAGTGGACGGGGCAGAACTGGCTACAGCCCAGCAGGGACAACAATGCCCAGTTTTGTGCCTTCATGGTGGAGGTGTTGGGGCTCCATACAGAGTTAAGGAGGGCAGGTGACCTGCTCAAGGGCATGATGGGGTACCTTACATTCCAAGCCAGTAGTGATGGCAGTACACCACCAGCACAGCTTGCCCATCCACCACTGCCCAATGCCAGCTGCACTATGGCACTGCCTTGTTAGTTGAGCTGTGGCATTGATATATACCCAATGGTACTGTAAAAATATTTTTCAAAAAAGCTATTTAAAATCTTCCTCCATTGAAATGAATACATTGCACCCCTGTTGTCTACACACTCATGTGTGAAAAAAACATGAGGGTGGGAGCAGCACAGAAGCATGGATTTCAGCACTGGGTACCTGGAACCGGAAGGGATCTAGCTGCCAGCTCCTTGATACAAAGATTTTTGACCCCTTCCCCACAAAAGTTATGAAGATTTAAATTCTGAAATAAGGACTCTTTAAGTCCTATGTAGGTAGGCTAACAGTGGGGGAATTAAATATTGCACCTAATCTGGTGTTCTTTAAAATTATAATTTGCACCTGTAAAATAGAGTCATATATCTAGCTCTTCTATGAGAAGGGGTAAGTTAAGCATTTCCATGTCAGCCAGATTCCATGAGAAGTGAATGCCCAAGTATTTGCCAGATCAACCTGCCTCCTGAAGACTCCAGGGGTATCCTTGTTGCTTACAGGCACCTGCTGAGGGTAATATGATGGACTCATCCACATTTACTTTGCACCTTGAAATAGTCCAGAGGTGTCTATAAGGGTTAGGGTGGCCAGGACAGACTCTTCAGGCCTAATTAAGGTCAGGATTTTATCATCGGAGTATGTGAGAGCTTAATGCTCCACATGCAGTGGGATACCGTGTATGTTGTTGTGTCACCTAATAGCTTCTAACAGCAGTTCAAGGGCAATTACAAATAGGAGAAGGGACATGTGGCATCTCTATCTCATGCATCTTCCTAGAAAGAAGGGTGGAGAAGGCATTGGTGATGACCCTGGCTGTAGCTCCATTGTACAGCATTGGAATTTCCCAATAAAGGCATCACCAAATCTGAAGACCTTCAGGATATGGAAAAGATAGCCCTATTCCACCCAGTCAAAGGCTTTCTCAGCATCAAGGGAAATTAGTACAGCAGGGTCTGTCAGATGTGAGGCCTTCCACAGGATGTTAAGGAGCCACCTTGTCCTATCAGTATCCCTGCAGCCAAGAACAAATCCTACTTGATCCCTATCTAGGAGGGTGGTGATGACTCATCACCTTCTGTAACCTTAGGGCCATCATTTTAATGTAAATTTTACAATCCACAGTAATCAGGGATATAGTGAGATCATATGGGGAGATCATAGCTGTATGCATGGATCTGGAAAGTACCTCAGTCTGGAGTGCTTTGTCTAGGGCATATCTGCTAATGGCTGCAACAACAGAGTCTTGAAATGACTAAGGAACTCCGCTCATCAATTGTCCTGTCACGATGCCTTCCTGGCCAACACACTTTTTAGGGCAGAATCTAGTCTCTGTAATGTAAAGAGTGCTTCCAGGGCTCCCTTTAGTTCAGTAGGAATAAAAGGGGGGCTGCAGAGGGTCGGTAAAGTTGGAAAGGCGTTCACTGGTGGGGGATCATTCCTCCCAGCACTGGGGTTCATAGAGTGTCATAGAGTGTCATAAAGACTAGGTTGATGTTTGCAGCTGCAGTTAGCAGGGTACCTATGGGGTCTGTGATTGCCACTATCCAGGACTTCTCCTGCCTCTTCTTCAGCTGATATGCTAAGAGTCTCCCCAGCTTTTCACTTGATTCCCAGTAGGTTTGGTGGAGCTGGAGTAGGGAAAATTCTGCTTGCTGATGCAGGTATAGGTTAATCTTATATCAGGTGCCTACAACAGCAGCTAGAAGAAACATAGAAACATAGAAGTTGATGGTAGATAAGGACCACAAGGCCCACACAGTCTGCCCATTTCTTTTTCTACCTTATGAATATGCCATCGGCCTTTGCTCTGTCAATGGCCTATCTAGTCATACTCATCTGTATTGCTCCCTTGTGCCTATCCCAAGCCTGTTTGAAGCCTTGTAATGTATTCATATCCACGACTTCCTGAGGTAGGCCGTTCCATGCATCCACCACCCTTTCTGTGAAAAAGAACTTCCTCACATTACCCCTTAATCTGCCTCCCTCTAGTCTCATGCTGTGTCCTCTTGTCCTGCTATTTTTCTTATATTGAAACATGTTAGACTCTGTCACCTTGTTAATACCCTTAAGGTGTTTGAATGCTTCGATCATATCACCTCTCTCCGTCCTTTGCTCTAGAGTATACATATTGAGCTCCGTTAATATGTCCTCATATGTTTTCTGATGCAGTCCTAACACCATTTTGGTTGCCCTTCTCTGGACTGCCTCAATTTGGTTAATGTCCTTGTGAAGGTGTGGCCTCCAGTACTGCACGCAGTACTCCAGATGGGGCCTAACCCGTTTCTTGTAAAGAGGGTTTAATACCTCCCTCTTCTGATTTGTGATACCCCTAGTAATATACCCCAACATCCCCCTAGCCTTACCTACTGCTTTAGTGGGCTAGAAGATGTATTCTGACTCTCTCTGTACATCTCCTCTAACTTTTTCAAATTGGCTAACTAGTCATCCATATTCTGGAGTCTCTTTCTTTTAACACAGGAGATATAAATAATACATTTATCAATACATTTAGCTATACATTTACCTCTGATGACCGCCTTCAGGATATGGACAGCTGAGGAGGTGTCTCCCAGGGGGCTGATATCCAGGAAGTTTTGCATCTCTTGTTGAAACAGAGTAGATCCTACAGAAGGGACGTGTTAAACCACCAGAGCGTCTGCAATGGGGGATCTACATCTTGTGGTTGCCATTGTAAGATGGCAAGAGCATGATCCAATATAATTATTGGCCCAATGTCTGTCTCTGTTACCTCAGAAACCCATCGATGAGAGATCAACCAGAGATCAGACCTATGGTATATATGGTGCTGAGGTGAATAAAAAGTGTAGTCTCATCACCTGAGATGTACAGGCCTCCATATGTCCATTAGGCCCAATTCCTTGGCCAAATTTGTTAATCTCTGTGTAGTCAGGATATGAGGCCCATTTGGGGCAGTGCTTCTGTCTAGAAAATCAACTAATGTGGTGTTGATGCCCCCCCCCCCACCAATTGCCCTTGGAGGTTGTCCTGCAGCGTTTGGGCAATGGATGTATAGAAAGTGGCATCTGTTTTATTGGAGCCACAGATATTGCATAAGGTGACCCTTGTGGTTGCTAGTATTGCCTGCACAATAAACATATCTGCCCACAGGGTCCCATAGTTCTTGCTTGTCCTGAAATGGAACATTTTTATTTGCTGGTATGGCAACTCCTCTGCTTTTATAATTAAAAGAACTGCCAAAGACTTGTGAGACCTGGCTCATGCGCAGCTTCCCTGTCTCATTCTGTGTGAGGTGGGACTCCTGGAAGAAGGCTATCCCTGCTCTCATCCTTTGTAGATTATCTAAAATCTTCTTATGCTTAACTGGGCAGTGAATCCCTTTTACATTCCAAGAAACCTGTTTAATTGGTCCAGAAGCCATTTTGGTAACAAACCTGATGGTCTGACATACAATATGTGCTGATTCAAATATCAAGGAACCCTAGAAGCTGGATATGTACAGTACAGGAATGATATCATTGGTGTGGGAGAGAATGAATAGAGCAGTGGAGGTGGGTGCAGGCATTACCTGAGTGTGTACCTGCCATGGTCTCTCCTCCATTGTCTCCAGTCACTGATCATCCATCAAGGATAGTCCTATATGCTTACGAGAATCAATATAATCAATAAAACCATTAAACAACATTCTGATATTCATACAACAGTAAAGAAATGCATGCAAGAAAACTAACTGTCCTCCTTGGAGGGACATTCCGTCTTATTCTATGGGAGATAGGGCTTAGTCTGCTTGGGGGCACAAACCCCCAGTAAGAGCTCCTATTGCCTGTGCTCTCCTGCTGAGTAGGTAGTGTGTCTCATGAGTACGGTCCTCATCTGCACCACCCATGAGATGCACGGGAGGAGGATCACAGTCTGAGAGACCAGTTAAGCATCCAACAGAATTAAGTGAAATAGTATCAAAGCAGTGGTACCTGTATATGTTGTGGGAACCTGTGACCTCATTGCCAGTATGGGGAGGGGGAAGGGTATCACTATGGAATCTACCAGCAGGTCATGCTGGGAGCTGTCTGCTCAGCACTGGCACTTGTTGCTGTGCAGGCCAGGGGCTATAGCTGTTGGTTAACTACCTGCAAGCTGTCAATGTTGTCTGGCAGTGTTTAGGAGTAGTGTGGGCTACAACTATACAAGCCTCCTACAAGTCTTCTTGCTGGGTGTGAAATAACGAATTGGCCTCAGTAGGTCTTCCCCACCAATCATAAAAGCAGTAAACATGTGAACCCAAGCATAACTCAAGTATGCCACCAACCCACACACAGCCGCAGGGTTGTATGATTGCAGACCTGCTGTGAGGTAGCTTCAGAGCCCTGCAGCATTGGGTGTGCAACCCCATGAACAGCACAGCAGAGTAAACCTACCAAGCAGACCCGGACTGACACTGTGCTCTTAGTAAAGCTACTAATGGGGGTGGTGGCATGCTTATAAATTTCAAATGAGAGTGATAAATGAGGCATAGTGCCTGGGCTGAAAAAGAGGGAGAGGGAGATGACTCTACTCTCCCACACCTGCAGGAAGAATCAGTCTTCCCCCTTCTTCCACCACTGCTACTCTTGCTGCACTTAATTTAAAGATCAAAGTTCTGTGTCTGTGCAGCCTGGGACTGTGGGATCCTTGGACAGGTGCGGTAATTCTATGGTAACCAGTTCAACAGTTCAACAGAGCAGCTACTGTATACTGCAACAGTTGAGCCATGTAATTCTGCCCCTGATTCCCACTCAGAACCAACAAAATATATTGGCAGCAACCCAGCAAAACCCCAGATTAATTATGAGGGTACTGAAAGAGAATCGGGTGCTACATGACAGCTGGCATGATGGCTTACGGGGGGAAGGGAAGATTTAAGGGGAAGAGAGTTGGGGAGAAGCAGGAGGGACAGAAGCAATAGTGAAACTTAAGATTACCTGCTTAGACCAGCAAGTGATTAAAGCTGAAACCTCCAGTAATGTACAGGCCATATCTCTTTGAATACATATAATTGGTGAAACATCTATATAGGAGGTGGCCCAGCATTAGAGAAATACTGTATGCAGCTCATTGGGCTATTCCTCAAGTCCAGCGGCCCTGTCCTTGTCAATCAGATCCCTGGCACTGCACTCCTTGTGGAGGATCAGCCACACTTTCAGCCCAGGTACGAGAGGCAGCATCTGCTGTTGGGGGTTTCAGACATTGGAGTGATTTCTCTGGTGATGTTGGTAGTGGCAACTCCTCTGGTGTACCTGTGGAAGCCCTGGTCCTTTTCAGTGCTGGTTCCCCAGTGGAATCTATGCTGGCTGCTGACCAACAAGAGTCTCTTCTTAGGTCCCTGCTACCTGACTGGCCTATTAGGTTCACAGTTCTGTGTTGTTCTCTGCCTCAGCAGTTCAAGTGATTGGCTCATGTTTTTTGCCAGTCCATGTTATTTGCCTTTGTGGGACTGTGCTGTGACTTGGAGTGATGCAAGTGCCATCCCTGACAGGAAGCACTCCCTTGACTAGGCTGTGGATTTGTGGTGTGCTGTTGCAGCAGAGATACATTGTCCAACTAGTTCTTTTGGATATAGGTGGCTGCCTCCTCTGGTGACTGGAACATGTAGGACACCCAATTCCTGTTGATACATATATTGACCAGGAACTGCAATTTGGATGGAATGTTTTGGGCTTGGAACACCTTTTTGGCACCCATAAAGTCCTTATGCTTTTGAGCCAATTAAGTGGAATAGTCAGAAGGAAATAAGTGTTCTGTGCCCCTGCCAGTTTAGGGGTCCGCAGTCTCTGGTGAGCAATAGAATCCTCTCTTTATCTGGGAAATGCAGCAACTTACCCAGGATAGGTCATGGTCACTCCCCCGGTTTGGGCTGTGGGCCAAGTGTTCAGTAGGCCCTCTTTATCCACAGCCTTGGCTTCCAAGAGTAATGCAGCAGTTGAGGGTGCTCCCTCTGTAGAAAACCCACTACATCCCTTTGCTCATCTCCTTCAGGGAAGCCTAAAAAAGGAAGATTGTTACAACAGCTCCAAATTTCCAAGTCCTCTGTCCTTGCCCATAATAATGCCATCATTCTCTCCAGCTCTTGCATTTGTGCCTTATGGCACATGTCTTTATCATCGCTATAAGACAGGAAAGAGTCTGTATCCCTGGACTTTTGCTGCAGTTCGTACACTTTTTCCTGCAAAGAGGCAAAGGAAGATTTGAAAGATATAACCACCCTTGAGACTTGCTGGAGCACAGCTTTTTTTGCCAGGGTATTGGAGTTAGTCAAGCTGCCCACTGTGTCGATGGCCATTCCTGCCACATTGTAGGAGTCACCACTTGAAAATAGGTATATCTCAGGAAAGGATCTGGTTTTAATTTTGCAGTTTTAGGATTTGTAACAGCCAATTGTTTAACATTGAAGAAGCAAAAATTCATTTCTTGGAGATGTGTGATTGCAGACCTGTAAACAAATTATTAGCTGGGTGGCACGGAGCTGTCAATTCAGGCTGCCATCCTGTTCCAAGGCCTGCGCATGCATCCTACTTCAAGTCCCATTGTTGTATGAGAATTGTGTCAACGTGCATCCTACTGAATACTATGAGGTGTACATGGCCTGTAGCTAACATGTATAGATATGTTGGACAGGGCTGGTGAGGCCAGCTGGATATGGGTACTACAAGGGCTTTTGTACACAGTGCTAGGCCATAGCTACAACAGTGAAATGTAGTGTTCCTGCTTCATCTGGGCCATGGATCACCTGTTTGTGTGGAGTGCCATGGCTGTATACAATGGTGGGATGTGGCTCTGCATGGTCCTGTCCATCCACAATGTGCACATGTGTCTGTTGGTGCACAGTATAGGCATGTGTAACGTTTAGGGTTTATGGTAATGTGCCATGTGTTCCCATGTATGCTATTGATCATGTCTTCCTCCTCCACAGATATGAGGGCCCAGCAGGTCAAAGTCAGAACCAGAGAGCACCAATGGGGCCACCAGGAGCAGTGGTGGGTAGAGGGGATGCTGGGCTGTGATGGGGCCCAGGATAGCCAGCCAATGGAGAGATGAGCTATAGACACACATTCATATAAGGGCCTTGCATTGGAAAGGCATGGTTAGCCTCATACAAGATGGCTGCTTAGATTTTTATCTCTGCTCCCCTTGAGGGATATCATCCAGCATCGTCCATTATTACCAAAAGATATAGATTTACAAACACGTGTAGACTACCTAATGTTTGCACTGCACTAACCACTGAGCCACCTACCGTAGTTTCTAATTGTTGTAGCACACACACTGCCTTAGATGGTATGTCTTTGGAACAGAGTGCCCCCCCACACACACACAGACACAAACGCACATGTACTCATGCACACACACACACACTGTTCTCTGTGTGTCCTTAAATTTACTGCTACAACTGTTTCACTATAGTCAGCTTCTGTTATACTGACTCCTTTGTTAGAAAATACATATAAGAAACTGATTTAAAAATTGTTTTCCAAAAAATATGAAATTTCATGTATGTCAGTGAATACTGTTCCTTTAACTAAGTGCTTGAATAAGTTCTGAATTCATTTAAAAGAAAGGAAGTGTTTTCCATTGTGATGTCATGAATTTACAGTATGTTATGAGCTCAGGTATAATTGGCAGTGTCTCCTGTCTAGGCCTCATCTCCACTAAAGACTCGTGAGAGTCTAGGCACTAGGGGTCTTGAACCAGGAAGTGGTGTACAACTGCATGTTTGCTGTGATTTGTGGAAGCATTAATAAAAAGAAATTTGATACAACCCTGCTTCCCTTACCTTTTTTCTTGACTGTGCACTATCGTTTATTTGGATTCTCCATTGTTAGAATAAGGTTATTAGAATGGAAAACTAACTTTTTACAGCCCAAACTGTATCAAACCAGCCTGCTGTGGACAAATGGACCCAACCGCCTAGGCGGGGTCTAGAGAAACACTGAAATATACCTACCAATGGGAGCATATGCGAGGTCATGTATTTTGCCTTATTTGGTAGCAAACTGTTATTTTTGGGATAAGGAACTGTTTGTGGAGTAGAAGGAAGAACTGCAAACATCATGAAACTGAGTCTGAATACTGAAAGAATGTCAACAAGGATATGTCCTTCGACTCCCCAGAAGGTAATCTCTACTTGTATTTTGTGCTATCTGGAAATAAATTGTTTACTGCTTGTAACACCTTTGGTCTTGTGTTGTGTTTCTGCTCACATGTCATAGAATCTGTCAACTAAGTGGCGACTGTGACAAGGGCATGTTTTGGATGCAGCCAGTGCCAAAAGGTTCATAGGTATTGGGATAAGGTATTGATAGGTGTTGAGAGCCTCCACCTCCCACTCAATTTGCGGTCTGGTCCATAGTGCCACTGCTATCAAAGCACATAGCTATTTGACCGCAGAGATCGGGGTGAGCCAGAAAGCCAGTTTGATAAGAAGGGAATCCCACTCACAAAAAAAAAAAAAAACACAAATGGTCATGAGTTCTGAGCTCATCACAGACGTCTTAAACTTTCTGTGCCTGATAGAGGAGGCTACAGGTCATTTGAATGATGGCCTGGTTGGTTTGACAGTTCCTGTCTTGTTTGCTGTTTGCTAAGCTTTACAAGCTAAGATGTCTGCTTTGAAGAATGAAACACAACAGGCTTTACAGGTGGATGCCCTATTGCCTGAAGTGAATGAGACACTGAAATGTAACAGTGCAGAGTTGTCCCAGAGCTTGCCTCAGTGCTTGTGTGAATGCCAGTGTGAGTTTGACACTGAAGTAGTTTTTCAGGAACATGTTGTGCAAACAAAAGCTGGTATTGAGGTTGATCATTCTGAACATAAATGGCAGAAAGAAACGTTGCAGGGACAGGTTATGGTCTTGAGGGGCCATATCAGAGCTGCACTGTCTGCCCCACAATCTGAGCTATTGTTCTCAGAGGAGGACAGCAAGCATGATGGTTCACCTTGGGATGCTTGAGGATCCTGTCAGCATCTGCCAGTGGCAATGCTGATAAGAGAGGATCAAAAGGAGGTGAAAGACCTGATAGATAAGGCCATTAGGAAAGTCAAGCTTTTCAATCCTGATGCAGACTTTTTATCCCAGCCAATATATTGGCAATGAAAATGTTAAACAGCACTGAGCTCTGTGGGACCCCACTTGTTACAGCTCTGGGCTCTGATAGTTCACCCCCATGACTACCTTCTGCTGCCTATCTTGTAACCAGCTCTTGACCCATCTAACCAGTTTCCTCCCTGCTCCGAAGTTACCCAACTTGCTGGTCAGTCTTCCATGAGGTACCAAGTCAAAGGTCTTGCTGAAGTCCAGGTAAAGGACTTCCACTGCATGGCCCTTGTCCAGTGCCTGCATCACCCAATCAGAAAAGTCAACCAGGTTTGTCTAGCAGGACACCAGCCTCTCTTTGAGGATAGTCTCCATTAGCTTTCCAACAATGGCGGTAAGGCTCACTGGTCTGTAGTTCCCTGGTTCATCCCTAGGCCCACTCTTATGAAGACCTAGTCCCTAATGTGGGCTATCACAATCTATGGAACAGTATAAGGCATACTGGTATTTACTCATGCTTGCTATGAAGAGCTTACACTACTATCCAGTATAGTTATTTTTATAATGTTAGCATGCCACCTACAGCTATTAGCTGCAATGCTATGATCAGCATATTTTTATGAATAATGGTATTGTTACCAAAGGTAACTTAATCAGCTATATACTCTTTTCACTGTGTACGTGCAAAACTAAGGATGATATAACTGCATTCAGGGTCTGAATGGCCCACTGAAATAGCCAATAGAATTGCTATATACACTCTTCTGCCTTTTTGGCAGAATACATTGCTTAGTAACACATGTTGTTATCTTTTACTGTAAGACACTGTGCAAGACAATTGTTCTCTGAGTTTTTGTATGATGACATCACAGTGTTCAGAAGTTCAGAAGTCCCAGCAGGTAATGCTGTTCTTTTTATATGTATTTGGGAATAAACTTTATTCTGTCACACCTGGGCTTCTGTGTCATGTTTTACCAACTGGTCTAGAATCCTGCCAATCCAACAAGTGGTTACTGCAGCAGGACCTGTTTGGATGGAACTGAACCAGTATGCTGGAAGGTATGTAGGGGTGAATGGGTTTGGGAATCACAAAGACACTCGAACCTACGACCCTTGTTCACCACTCTTACTGGAAGGTTGCTTGGGATGCCTGCATTTTGAATGGGGATTAGGAATCATGAAGGTGCTCAAACCTACACCCCTTGTTCAACTTCTGGTGCAGCCTTGGTGATCTTTTGGCCCAAATCAGAAATATGTAACAATCTGGTTGCTGAGGTCGAGATGAGCTGGTATGCCTCGGACTCTCGGCTACTGCAGGATAAAGGGGAACTTCCAAAATGGCCATTAGTACAGAGCTCAAACTAGACATCTTAAACCTTCTGATCTCCCATGGATGTTGGTGTGATTTTGTGCTGCATATGAAATTGCAGGCTTATCTGATACAGTGCAAGCTGTATTCAGAGACCAAGCCTATGGCTAAGAAACATGATCAAAAATCTGTAATGGTTGTGGCCCTGTGTACTGCATTACAAGCAGTGGAAATGGAGGTCCTAGCTCTGAAAAAGGAACTGTGCTCCAAATCTCAGGTGAGCAATGGAAGGAACTGGAATGACAAATTGAAAAGCTTAGGAATGAGACTCAGCGTGAACCTGAGAGTACAGTACAGAAAAAGACAGGTAGATTGCTAAGCTGAAAGAGGACTGTGAAAGGCTGCAGCAGGATAAGAGGCATGTGTTACAACTGAATGATTTGCTACAAGTATGAATGATATGTTGCGGAGTGAGTATGATGAATTGGAGGAGGAGTTTGAGAAATATCAGAATATTTTGGACAGAAGCTTAGGTAAAATCACGAAGTGAGTACTGTGTACAGAGTTTTGCAGGACCATGTTAGCAAGGGACAGTACAAAGACAGAGTTGATCATTCAATGTATAGAATTAAGATGATGAAATTACATCAGCAGTTGGAAATCCTGAAGGGTCATATGAAAGCTATGCCGTATGCCCCACCTATAGACTTGGCGACATCAGAGGATGAGGACAGTGATGACGGAGATGTTCAAGATGGTGGTTTCTAGGACACCGCAGGGTTGAGACCTCACCCACTTGTAGCTGCCTTGAATAAGAAGGACAAGGAGGAGGTGGAGAGTCTGATTTAGAAGGAGATCTCAAAAGCTGGGATCTCATGCTCAGGCCACGGTGCTGAGATAAGCAGTCTCCAACATGCTGAAAAAGGAGGTGCAGCAACAGACCCTACTTCAGTGCGTGGTGACTACTATGGCTGAGGCTGTCATCAAGTCTATGACAGGGTAGCAGGGGCCCACCCAAAATGCTCTGCAGTCTGCACAAGCCATCCAGAACATAGAGAACAAAATAGGCCATATGGCCCCTGCTGACAGTCTCAGTTGCCATTTGGAAAAAGTGCAGAATCACTGTGAAATGCTCAGCCTTGCAGATGAGCACAGGGTACAGGTTTTGAAAAAAGACTGTGGACCCTACATTATGGGCCAAGTTGCTGGAAGGCATATGTATCGAGGCCCACCTCTTAGTGGCAAACAATCCTAATATGGTCAGCGTGAAACTAGCCCATCTGGTGAAGCAGAACATCAAAGAAACTCTGGCCCAGTACAAGAGTTTTTGTGGCTCAGGTACAGTACAAGCAAAAATATGGCTGGTGAACATCCAGACAGAGTATCAGTTGAGTTTAAATGCCTGTTTCTGAAAAATCTACAGGCCCGCCTTTTGCGAGAAGGTAGAGGCAGCAGTATTCCCAAGAAGGGATTGGTTTCACGAGATCATGGAAAAAGTGGAGTGCACGTTCCACGTCTATGTGCAGGACCTGGTCTCGGGTTCCAATGCCAAAGTATCCGTGATGCAGTTTGGCACTGATTCATTCACCCAGTACTTGGTGGAAGGGAAATTGAAAGATTCCCATCAGGAAACCCCCCAAAGCAAAACCGAGGAGGGTATAACAAAAATTAACAGAGGTATCGGCACAAGCTGAACCAGCAGAAAGCAAAGCGCAATAATGGACAAAAACAACTGTCTGGCACGTTGTACAAAGATTTGGTTAAGGAGAAAGCATGACTTCAGGAATTTCAGGACAGAGTCCAGACACTTATGGCCCAATCCCCAGCTAAAGTCATGCCAGTCATCCAATCTGCTGCTCCTTTGGAAGAAGAAGAATCAGGTGGGGGTGGGCAGTCCAAGTCTCTGTACTCCAAAGTAGTGCAAATGCTCTGAGAGGTGGACGCCACACATCTACAACCCCACACAGGAATAAAATGAATCAGGCTGATGGTGTAAGGCCCAGATTCTGATCATCACCTCTATAACTACTAATGATTCCAGAATCCCGTGTGTAGGAGTGCTGATTGGGGGCCACCAGCTTGTATTACTTCTGGATATGGGCACTGCTATTTCAGTGCTGCATCAAGATGATCAGCAGCTATCTTGTTGGTCAACAGGGAAGGCCACTTCTACCCATACTTTTGAGGGGACCATGAACATCAAGTATCAGTCCAAACCCATGCCCACTGTCATTGGTACTTTAGAGGGGAAACATGGTTCTGACCTAATGGTATTACATCATCAACAAAGCATATTGGGTATATATTTTCTCTCTCACTACTGGTGCATGGTAGACCCAGCCAATTGACTACTACTTCATGCACCTGGTCTAGGCTATCTGCTCCTCATTTCTGACTCACATGTGGTAGCAGCAGTATCGGCCAATGATTCAGAGTGTGACATCATCCACATGGTTCAGCAGCATAATCTATTCACTCAACTGAAGCCTGTTTTGGAAAGGCACCAGGATGCCTTTGCCAAACACAAACATAATTGTGGTAGAATGGTCACTCTCATATAAGTTACTGGTGCTGACTAACCATGTCAAAAACAGTACCCCTTCCCGGCAGAGGCCATACCCTCCCTGAGGGCCACAGCTGACTCACATTTGAAGCAAGGGGTCATTAGGCCCAGTGTGTCTACAATCAACTCCGCTATTTGGCCAACGAAGAAATCCAATAACATTTGGAAACTAACTATTGATTATCGCAGACTCAATCAGATCACTCCCAGTTTTGCACCCAGCATGGCATCTGCCCTGGATGTGCTAAAACTTCTGAAACTGGAACACAAGTGGTTCAGTACCATGGAAATCTTCAATGTTTTCTGATTACTACCAATGGCCCCTGAGAGCAAGTATAAGTTTGCTTTCACTTTTGAAGGATGTCAGTACACATAGCACTGTCTCCCACAGGGGTTCCACAACAGCCCCTCCCTCCATATGAGGGATGCCATATGGGGCTTTTCTTCCTCTGACTGCCTTTAGCAGTACAAGGATGACCTCCTCATGTTCATGACAGCAGATGAACTATTGACAATTCTACAGTGGGCAGGGCTCAAGTGCAACCCTGCAAAGGTACAATTCTGCCTTTCTGAAGTCCCCTTTTTGGGCCTGTGCATCACTGCTGAGGGCAGGAGCCCTGACTTGGACAAGGTCCAAGGCATCCACGACTTGCCACTACCTACTAGTGTGGCTACTCTGAGACACTTCCTGGGTATGGTAAACTATTCCAGGGACTTCATCTGTGATTTTGCACAAAAGGCTGCACCCCTGTATGACCTACTGAAAAAGGATGTGCCCTGACAGTGGGGACCAGCAAGTAAAGCTGGTGTCACTACCTTGAAAAGGGATTTGGGCTCAGCTCCAGCTTTGTTCAACCCTAACCCAGAATTGCCATTCCATTTGAAGAGAGCCACTTCTGATGTAGGCATGTCAGCAGTCCTCACACAAAAGGCAAAAAACACCTTGAGACCTGTCATGTATGCCTCACAAATGCTGTCCAATGTGGAACAGAAGTACTCCCTGTGTGAGAGAAATCTCCTAGCTATCTTCTGAGCAGTCAAACATTTCACCTACATCATAGGGTTCTCCCCTATTATACTGCACACTAGCCATACCCCACCACCTTCCTATTGACAGACCGGATGAAAGATGGTAATGTGTCTAACACCAAACTCACCCATTGGTCCCTCCTCCTGCAAGATAGAGACATCATGGTGTTTCCAGCCAAAATACCCTCTATCCTGGCACATGGACTACTGTACCAAGAAGATCCCCATGAGTATGGCCTAGAGCCACCCACCCTACCAGAACCAGGCCCATTCCTACCCACCACTGAGCATAACCTGAAAGACCCTGCACTTAGTCGCATCTTTACAGATGGATCTTTCTCCTATCAGGGAGGAGAGCAAGTTGCAGGATTCGGGGTCCTGGTCCTCTATCCAGCAGGTGACATGCTTGAGGTGTCAAGAAAATGCACCATCACATCTTCCCAGTATACAGAACTCGCTGCAGTTATCTTAGCCTTGGAAATCATCTGTGGTGGAGGAAAGGAGGACACCAGTATCTTCTCTGATGTATCCTGGGTGTGCAATTCAATGATGGAATTTCTTCCCTTTTGAAAGACCCATGACTTTGCTTCCTCAGAAGGAACCCCTGTTAAATACAGGGACCTGTTCACATACATTCTCGGCCTCACTAACACATTTGTTTTCAGGCTGTACATTCACAAGGTTAAGGCCCACTCCAAGTCTGAGCCTCACTATGAATACAACGAATGAGCAGACAACTTGGCTAAGGATGGTCTTCCAGCATCATTGCCTGCATTTCCACTGTCATTACCCAGGCTCCTAGCATCCTATGATGCCAACCTCCAATGTGATCCTATCCCCTCAGCACCTTTCCCCTTCCCTCATCCCCACTCCTATTCAAATTCTGCTCCTGTCTAGCTATGGGGGATGTCCAATGGGTACTCTCTTCTAGTGATTGCCCACCCCTTTGCCCATCCTTTCCTAGTTTAAATTGTACTTAGCTTGAATGAACTCCCCCAGCTTTTGCTTTAGGACCTGCAAGCCTTCCATGCTAAGGTGCAACCTATCAAGCATGTACAGGTCCTTATTCTCCTACTTCTTGCCCCACTCCCCCACCAATCCATACATCATGGACCCACACATTCCCCCAGCCATTTGTTGAAATCTGTGATTCTCTGCTTCCTGGCTATACTAGCTCTTGGTACTGGGAGAATTTCAGAGAACTCTACTGACCTTCCTTCTTTACTGTATAGTCTTCCCATTTCCCTGAAACTTTCCTGCACCTCTTCTACCCTTCTTCCCTCCAGGTCATTCATGTCCAGGTGCACCACAATGTGTGGTTTCTCACCTACCCTCTACACACACCTGTTAATATCCTGACACACTCTACCAGCCATCCTGCCCAGCATACACTCCACCCAAATGCTGCTTTTCCTGGTGCCCCTGCCTCCTCATCTTATACCTTTAAGTAATGAGTCCTCCAGAATGATGACTCTTCCTCCTTTATCCTTTTCAATCTCCTGTTGCATGCTATTCCTCTGCCCCCAACATCATCCCCCTCCCCTACCCCAATACCCATGGCCCCCGTGCCTCCCCTGAACCTTGCTTAGCCCCTATCCTTTGCCCCCTCCGCTCCACTTTCACACCCTTCTCTGATCTGTCTGATTTCCTCCCTCTTACCATTCCCCATCTGCTCTTCCTCCACCCTTCCTGTATCTGCGACCTGTTCCTCAATCATAACACCCCCCTTACCACTGGCTCCCCATGATCACCCTGATGAGTGGTTTTCCCATTCCTTGCAGCCCCTCCCATGTACTTTCCTTTCCTGGGTTATCTGCTGCACCTCCTATCCATTCTCTACCTGCCCCATCATCCAGTAACTGCTACTCCACCTCCTACCTTCACTTACCTCCTGCCTTTGCTGTCATCTGGACTATGCTCTTGCCTCCCACCTCTCTGCTGTCTTCAATGCCCTTCCTACTACTCTCCTCCCCTCCCTTCCCTGCAACTTCTCTCCCCCCTCCTGGTTCCATCAGCTAGTCAACACTGAGAACCTGTTCCCATACTCATTCCCTATTTTATGAGCTACCCCAGCTGCCCCTCCCTGTGGCTTATGTTCCTGCTGTGCCCCTCTTCCTGTCTTCCCCTGATACTTGACCACCCTCCAGTCATCTGCCCCTTTTCCCAGCTGTTTCAGAGTGGCTGATCCATTTGTCCTCTCTCTCTGTTTACTCCTTTGTTTGCCTGCTGTGACATCTGGGGAAGCCCTCCTCCGGTCCCCCAGCACTTGCTGTTTCCCCCAACCCCACCCCTCTTTCAATCATCCAAGCACTTCTTTAAGTTGCCCCATCTGTCTACACACCATACACTGCCCAGCCCTCCATGCAACCCCCAAGAAGATGGCTACCCCACAACCATTACAACTTACCACCCATTCTGCCTCCCCTCTGGCTTAGCTGCCCGCAAACACCCTCCATCCACATGCCCCTCCCCTTGCCTGCTTAATGCCCCAATCCCTTGTACTTGTATTGAATATGACAAAACTATAATCAAACAGCTGATTGTCTTTTTGTGTCTTGCAGCAGGCACAGAGCAAGAAAAAAAAAGAATCTTTACAAACCTCAACAATGTGACACTCTCCCTGACTTCTTCATAGATAAAAGAGAATAGCACCCCAGATGACAGCACCAGGGTGGAGACATGCTGATCACTCCAGTGAAGAGCAAGTCTCAGTATTCAGCACTATAGTTGAAGCAGAGTACACACCAAATGGCTAGAAATGGTATGAAATGGTAGATTTTCATTTAAAACACCAGACAGATACTGTTTTTATAGCAATATTTAATGAATAATGCTGACAGTTTAAGTTATGTAAATGTAATTGCACATGATCTTTAAGAGGCATGGGGTCCATCTAACTGCCCCACTGCCTTCACTGGTTTGAATTTAGTAAAGCAGGGCAGACAAAAACAAGAAGATTTTCCTTCGACTGTTAATATTTATTCATTTGAAGTTACTTGTGGCTTTTCATTTCATTGGTACATCTGCGCTATCTTGGTTACAAGGGAGTCCCAACTTGGCATACCCCTATTGTGTAAGCTCCAGGTTTTCTGATACCATACTGCTTGTTAAGCATAAGAGGTTCAGAATTTTGTTTGTTTGTTTGTTTACTGGGCAAGTTTCTGAAAAAGGTGCCTCAAACAACAAATGACTATGATAAGGCTAAATTTGTAATTTATCTTCTCAGTAATATTTGAGGTCAGCCTTCACTTGAGAGGGTGTGACTGGCTGGGATGCTGTACACTGTAATCAAACACCCTTTCCTTTCATGAATAAGAGCCTTAATTCAACATGGACATGAAGTTTACATTCTGAAATTAAGCTTTTTAATTTCAGAATTTTAATGTTTTAGCATTTAATCATGAACAGGATTCCCCTGTGTCATTCTGCATACATGGTCAGTAGTGTGGAAATGGTACAGTGTATGGGGAGATCTTTTTTTAATTGTATATACTTTATTAAAGATTCGTAAAAAGGTACAACCACCAAGCAACAAATTACAAAAGCAATACCGAACTCCAAAAAAGAAAAAAACAAGGACAACAAATAAACCCCCCACTCCCTCCCCCTTGGGCTCAACCTGTTTGATAGTGGGACTTAGGGGAGTAATGTGATACAAGGGAAGCAAAAGGTTTGATGTTAGAAGGAGCTCAGGCAACAGTGGTGGTAGAATAAAAAATAAGGGGCTAAACTTAACCACTACGATTGTGCACAGCTGATATTACGGCATATAGTGATTCCTATCCATCTCAGAAATGCTCCACCTGTTGGTGTAGGGAGGCAATTTGTTTTTCTATCTTTAAGGCTTGGAGAATCTCTTGATTCCATTTCCAGTATGAGAGAATAACATCATCTAGCCAGTGCCTTAATATGATTAATTTAGCTGTTGTGGAAATTAGGACCATATGTGTTTTTTGTGAGCTAAACATAGTAGGTGGGTAAAAACCCACCAAGCAGACTTCAGAATTAAAATAGTGTTCTGAGCCCAGAAGAGGGTCCAATGAACTTTTAATAACATTCCAAAAAGGGGTCATTTTTGTGCAATCCCATAGAACATGCTTAAGATCACCATCAGCCATTCTATATCTGGTACAACTTAGGGAGGTGAGCATACCCATCCGGCACAATCGCATGGGAGTATAGTATAAATTATGGAGAACCCTAAATTGAATTAAATGAAAGCAGTCCTGTTTGACATATTTGTACAAAGAATGACAAATAATTTGCCAAACCTGCAAATCTATGGGAAGATTTAATGTTTGCTGCCAATAGTAGCAAATTCCCATGACATTGGAAGGGTCAATAAGTTGAAAATGCCTATAAAGTTTGGTTACTGGGTGGGATTGTGATGCAAGTGAGATACAGGGTTGAAGATCTGTATTCCATTGTACTAACAGAGGGACAGGGCCAAAATAAACAGATATGGCTCTCTTTAATTGGAGGTATTTGAACTCACTTGAGGGGGAAAGAAAATAGCGTTCTCTTATGACAGGAAAGGGGATAAACTTGCTCCCCTCTAGAAGTGAGTCACAAAGCATCTCGTAGTTGTGGACAGAAAACAGTTGGAATTGTACAATGGCTAATCAATATATATGGATTACCCAACATAGGCTGACTAGTAGCCTTCGACCAGTCCCAACCAAAATGCTATCAGAGTTGTTGTAGGGCCTTTAGTGACCAAAGGAGTGGTGTTGTCTTAAGTGTAGTAGGCAGTTGGGCCAGTGGCAGATAGAGCAGACTTAATAGGTGCAAACCTACCTCTTGACATAACCCTTGTTCGATAACCAACCAGAGATGGACATAGCTAACCTCTATCTGGGCTGAGTCATGGTAACCCCACTGGAGGATCTTACTGGCATGAAGGACAAAATAATATAAGAGTAGGTTAGGCAGATGCAGACCATCCCAATCTCTTGTATGAGTGAGTTTATAGTAGGTCTGATGAATTGCACCACACTTCCAGAGAAAGGAATTAATCAGGTGTTGTAACTGCAAAAACCAAGACACGGGAAGATGGATACAAAGCATACCAAGAGGGTATAGAAGATGGGATAAAAGGAGAGGGGTAGAGTCCCCCATCTCTGCAGATTAAACTTGATTATGTGCAAAAGAGGTGTTAATTAATGTTGAGGGGTAGTGAGTGAGGTGAACACCTAAATAAGTTAATACTTTGGGCTCCCAAACTAACCCCAAATCTAAAATCTCTTGTTTAACATATGCACTGAGAGGTAAGACTTTGTGTTTTTCCAAATTTAATTTTATAACCAAGGGTGGAGAATCGATGAATTTAGTCCAATACCACAAGAATTGATATAGTGGAGTCCTTAATATGCAACAGAAGACCAGGACAGAAGGGATCCTGCTCTCCCTGGCCATGGACATCAGGCAGTGGAGCTTATGCAGGTGGTCACTTGATAACCGACCCACCATAAACCCAACCTGCTCTAAACCTATCAGTCCATCTCAGACCTGCCACAACCAGTGGCAAGCATTTTGGCTACGATCTTTAGGGCAGTATTAAGAAGAGAAATGGGGAGGGGGTGTGGCTAGCCGGCAAGCATGGCGGTCGCTTGTTAGAACGTCTCCCTGGGGCAATGTCCTTTAAAATGTTTTTTCAGCTGATTTAGCATTTATGGTTATACTTCTAGCAATATCCTCCTTCCCTACACAGATAGCATCAGAAAAGTCTAAAAATAAGCAGGTGAAATTACAATTTGAGGCTAGATTCAACCCGAAAAAGAGTGACAGTGACCCACGCGGTTCTGGGCCTTCATCTCAGGGTGCAGGCCTGAAAGGCACTCTGGCAGATGCTAACCTGATGGAGCTAACTAAATCACTCATGGGAGTCCATGATATGCTGCTGCAAATGCAACAAGACATGAAATCTGGATTTAACAACTTAAACACCCAGTTTGCTCACCTTCGATCTGTGGTCACCAGCCTTACTGAAACCACTACTATGCACACTTTGCAAATCTGAGAGCTGGAGAAACGGGTGAGGACTCCTATGCAGGGTTACCGTGGAAAGAAATGGTCTACTGTCTACTATTGTGGAGCTTTGGGAGTGTCTCGAAGATCAGGAGAATCACTCCCGACGCTCCAATCTCCATGTTATTGGACTGCCTGAGGGGACTGAGGGGAGAAACCCTAATGTGGAGAACCATCGCTGGCTGGTAAAACACCTGGGCCTCTCAGAGGAGGCAATGAGCTTTGAGATCGAACGCGCTCACTGAGTAGGCCCACAGCCAAACTCAGGGGACAGACCCCGGCACTGTCTAGTCAAATACTTGCGGTATTGTGACAAATAGACTGTACTTCAGAAGGTTAAATCACAGGGTCCCATATGTTTAGATAATACTAAAGTCCATGTCTTTCAAGACTTTAGCTGAGACCTCCAGACTAAGTGCCAAAAGTTCAACCAGGCCAAGAATAGGCTTTATAGGCTTGGTTGGAAATTCTCTTTTTCTTACCCAGCACGGCTGCGAGTGGACAGGCTGGGGCAAAGCACCCAATAGTTTACTTGCCACAAATCTGCTGAAAAATGGATAGAGGAGGAGGAGGCCAAGAGGGAGAGAGTGCAACCTGATGCAGAGTAAGATATTTTATTTCATATTGAATGTGCTTAGCTGTCTTATCTGCAGGGTTAGGCTTACATTACTATTTATCTAGCCTTTTAATCTATCCCTCGTGCTCTTATTTCCTCTTCAACGACTGAGAGGCATATGGAGAAGGCAGATGGTTATAGTTGCTTCCTGAGATTTGTGCCTGACAGTGGATCATCTCCTTGCACCCCCAACTGAGTCTGGGGACCTGGGTTCCAGTGGGGAGTGCATACTGTGGATATGACTTGTTGGGCTTCCAGAGGAACATGATTAGTATACCATCCATGAACCCTGCACAATATGATGGAATGGGGGGAGATCGGAGCACTCGTATTTGATGTCTGTGAGGCCCGGTGGGAACTATGCTACCTGTTCTACCTGCCTTAACTGTCTGATTTGTGCATTGGTGTGGGGTAAATATGCGAATCCGATGTGTACCTTATAGTACCTGCAGGCATGTGGGGCTCGAGGGGAGTTTCTTTTTACCTTGAAAACTGATATGCATGCCCCACCATGCCCTCAGATTGTTTGTGGACTTCCTCAGACTACTTTGGATGTTGGGCCTCAGCGAGGTTGTTACTGTGCTCCCTTCATGAACCCAACCATGCCTAGGGGCACAGGTAGCAATGGGTTGGCTCTCACCCTTCGTATGGGCGCTCAACCATTAACCATAGATGTTACCATGGAGAGGACTCTGTATATATGGTGTGGGCTCTATATTCATTTTAAGCCCTGCAGACGTTAGCTTATGCTCTGTTGCATATTTGCTTTACCAGTGTTGGTGCTCTAACTTTAACAATGCACTTTCTAGTTACTTGGTTATATAGCCATACTAAACATTGTGTTATGCTATCATTTTATAGTCATCAGCTGTTTTATATGATGTTTGATATGTCTGGGCTGTTGCCCCACTACTTATGGTAATCAACACAGGTAAGATGTTTCATCTCTGCCTTTTGTTTGTAGTGAGAATTCTGGCAGGTCTTTACTTGCTGAGGGGGTGAGTCCAGTTTGGACTGAGATTGTGAGGTTCTGTTCATCTCATTGGGGGGAGGGGAACCTTTACTGGGGGGGAGAGATGTTGACTAACGGTTTTTTTGAATTGTCACTAAATTGGCTCGAGGGGAGTGGAGGGGTATCACCATGGCTGTACCAAATCTCGCTGTCACTGGTATGTGCTTGGATGGGGCCCCTACAAGGACCCATTCTGCCTTTTCGATATGATTGGGGTATTTGTCAGGGTTTGATCTGGAGGATATAAATGTAATTTTTGGAAGGGAGAGGGGAGAGGGGGCAAATGGGGGAAAATGTGGATGCATGCTTACTGTATGTCAAATGGAAAAATGGTTTGAGGTGACAATGGCATGATGGGAGATGATCGTAGATGTATATCCTGGAATATTAATGGTCTCATATCTATTATAAAGTGTAAGAAGGTCACTGCAGATATTTTCAGATACAAAGGGTCCACTGTAATGTTGCAAGAAACACATTTCTCCCTTCCTGAGTCACAGAAAACTACTGACCTTATGGTGTGCACCTGGGTCTCCTCAACATTCTCCTCCAAGGCTTGAGGGGCCTCAGTCTGGATTCCTAGGGGATCTTCAGTCCAGCTCTTGGATAGATTGGTGGACCAGTTTGGCCACCATGCATTGGCAAAGGTTAATGTCCCAGGTAGGGGTGTACTTTTGATTGGCTCCGTCTATGCACTGAATGAGGAGAATCCTAGTTTTTTCCAGAAACTGACCCTAGACATGGCTAGTTGAGAGGGTCCTTGGATTCTCTGGGATGATTATAACTGCATTTTGGACACAGTACTGGATTGGTCAAATAGAACCCCTGTACCTAAATCCCACCACACAAAGGGCCTGGCAGCATCGAAATCTGACCTGGACCTTGCTGATGAATGGCGGCACCTTTATCCCTCTGGGAGGGAATATAATTTTTATTCACATGCCCATAACTCTTATGCATGCATAGATAGGCTGCTAATTTCCAGTGCTCTAGTGGCAGATTTGGGGGGATATTTGCCCATTCTGTTATCTGACCATGCATTGCACCATTTCACTATTAGAGACATGGGGACCCCAGCTGGCTCTAGAGTATGGAAGCTAGACCCCCTCCTTTCAAGGAACTAGGAATATCTTTAATTTATTGGAGAAACTTTGCAAGAATTCTGGGAATTTAACCATTGTGTGGACACATCTCACTCCACCCGCTAGGAGGACTTAAAGACCTATGTTAGAGGTCAAACAATCTCCTTTGCATTGCATGTTAGAGGGAACGAAACCAGAGAACTGGAGTTTCTTAGAAGTAAAATTGCAGCTTGCGAAAGGGCACATATGTTAAATCCCATAGCTGCCCTTTATGTAATAGTTCAAAAGTTGAAATGGAGGTTTAATACCCTGTCTAGTGTGCAATTGGAAAGAACCATCCTCCTATCCAACTCAGGAGCCTACTTTGATGGGGTCAGAGCAGGCAAGTACCTAGCCTGGCAATTGAAATGAAAGGAGACAGCAAAAACAGTTGGTCAAATTTACGATGCACAGGGCAATCTGGTGAGGGGTTCCAGGGTGATAGGTAATGCTTTTAGTGCTTTCTATAGATCTCTTTATACCTCTGAATGTGACCCCTCCCATGAGGATTATGACAATTTCTTTGAATGGCTACCCCTTAACAAGATCAGTGGGGAAGAGACTGAGAGACTGTATGTGCCCCTGAATAAACAGGAAATTCAGGTGGCAATGAGATCTTTAAAAAGTGGGAAGGCCCTAGGGCCTGACAGCCTCTCTATTGACTTTTATAAAGCCTTTGAGAGCCAACTCTTGGACCCCCTGCTTGACGCTGTGGAGGAGGGTCTGTTGAGGGTTGAGTTGCCCCATCCACACGGTTTGCAACAATCGCAGTATTGCCCAAACCGGTAAAGATACTAATCAGTGCGCCTCCTACAAGTCAATTTCACTCCTTACTGCTGACTATAAAATCATGGTGAAAGCCCTTGCATCTCGTCTAGAGGTGGTACTCCTGGGTATCATACACCCTGACCAATCTGGCTTTGTAAAAGGTCGTATGGGGAAGCATAACATCCGGCGTACACTTAATATTATATTCAGATGGACCCACACTAAAAGATCACATGGTGCTGCGGTAGTGTCACTTGATACTGAGAAAGCATTTGGCCGTGTGGAGTGGGGGTATCTTTTTTCATACCCTGGGTAGATTGGGGATAGGCCCATCCTTTCACTCTTGGGTCCATGCTCTGTACCAAGGCCCTTTGGCACAAGTCTTAGTCAATGGAGAACTATCTAACCCCTTTAAATTGAGTAGGGGCACCCACCAGGGTTGTCCTATGTCCCCGTTATTGTACGTGATGTAATTACACCCCTGGGGGCTGCCTTGAGGGCCCACGTGGGGATAAGAGGTTTCTGGGTGGGGCAGGGAACACAAAATCGCTATGTATGCGGATGATCAATTACTCCATCTGCAACACCCTGCTGAGGATTTTCCCAAGGTTCATAAGCTAATGCATACATTTGGCGCCAACTCAGGGCACAAGGTCAATTGGTCCAAGAGTGAGCTGATGCCAGTGGGCTCGTTAAAACGTGCCCAGCTTATAGCCAACTAGGTGGTCTCCAATTGGTACATAGGTTATGATATTTGGGAGTATTGATTTCTGCATCTGCAGGGGCCCTATGTAGGTTGAATCTGAAACCCTTACTGGCTGGGATCGCTGATGATTGTGAGAGATGGGCTGCCTTATCCATCTCCCTATTAGGGAGAGTGTGAGGGGGGTCATTAAAATGACTATATTGCCAAAAGTCCTATATTTCTATCAGGCACTCCCTATTAAAATACCACAGACTCACTTAAAGCAATTGGAAGCAATTACATACAAATTCTTAAGGCAAGGGGGCAGAGCCAAAATCTCAAGAGCCATATTGCAGAAAATGCCAGAGGATGGTGGAGCAGGGTTACTAAATTTCAAAACTTATTATTGGGCTGCCCAATTGGCCTTTCTCCCCTCTGGAAATTCGGGATCTGACTGCCAATAGATAGCCCTAGAGGAGGATATGCTACAGGATAACCTCAGTAATGATACACTTGTTGGGTGTTTATAAGACCTGTGGGAGGTGCGTTTGAACAACCCTTTTACTGTGAATACTCTGCATGTCTGGATTTGGGTGCATAAATGTCTGGGGCATGTAGGTGGTAATTCTCCAAATCTCAGTTTACTCCACTTTATGCAGTCTAGAGGGAACTGCACTACAGTGGTGATCCAGCAACTGTGGGTGTGGAGCAGGAAAGGTCTCTTAACGGTTAACCAATTATATGATGGGGGTCTGCTGAAATGTTTTACACAGCTCTGTAATGAGTGAAAGATTCCTGCAGAGGACTTCTTTTTATACCTGACAATCCACCAATGCTGTGGAATTACCCTCACCACTGTAAACAGGTGGGTTGTCCCCTCCCCTATAGAAGAACAGATGTTCTGCCCTCAACCTGGGGGGTAAACCTATGTCTATTTACTATCGTATGCACCATAGCTCCATCTCTCCTGAGCAAACCCTAGCTGAAAAAAGAGGAGCAAAGACCTTCTGCTGCCCCTAAGCCAGAAGACGTGGTCTTTGGCTTACACCCACTACCTGCAGTGTTCACGCAGTAACAAACTGCGGCAAATACAGTTGTACTTCTTACATAGGGACTATGCGACCCCCTTGCGGCTGCATGAGTTCGATGCTACCAAATCACATCAATGTCCTAAATGTGCAGCTGATAGGGTGGACTTTATCCACCTGGCACTTTCATGCCCTAAAGTGGCTCCATTTTGGCACCTAATACATAATATAATGGCCAGCGTCCTGGGGTATAGCCCATCTAAATCCCCCATGGAACTGCTATTAGAGGCTGACCCATCCCACCCAGGTCAGAAAGCGTCGAATCCCCTTTGGTCTATTGCACTTATTAATGCTAGGAGAACCATTGCACAACTATGGATGTCACCAACCCCTCCCTCAGTCACTAGATGGGTGCAAAATGTGAAATCCTGCATGATACTCAAACAGTCACAGTTAAGTGCCCAGGGCAAGGTAGCTTAATTTTGGGATGTTTGGGGCCCCTGGTTGTTAGCTGTGGAAGCTGACCTTATTTAGTACTGAAGCCCGGGCCACCTAACATGTCTAGAAACCACCTTGCTCATAGGGGGAAGGTATAAACTCTGTTGTCCTCTCTGAATGTTCCAGATCAAATGATTGCTCTTTATTTTGCAAAATGTAATTCAAATTTAACATCTGCAGTGCCTCGCTAGAATTGTAACAAACTGCTGGTCATGTCAATATTGTATGTCTCATATTGTTTGTAATCTGGCTGTATTGTAAGCTTATCCACATTCTTAATAAAAAAATGTTACAAAAAAAAAAAAAAAAGAAGAAATGGGGCAATAGATACTCGGTAGCTACCCATCTTTCCTAGATGTCTTAATAAGGGTAACCCAAGCTAAGGTTAAAGTAGAGTCTTTGAGGCCTGAAGAAAATAGGTAATTAAACAAATGTGTTAAAAAGGGGGCAAAGCCGGCCCAGTGGCATAGAGGGTTGAGCCGCTGGCTCTTTACCTCGACTCACACCGGCGACTCGGGTTCGGGAACGGACTCAGGTCACCGGGGCTCAGCAGGGGGAGGAAAGGATTGAGCATCCGATAGACTGCTCTCCTATCCTTGGGTGGGTTTGGGAATGGCCTCGTTCAGTAGCTGCCCCCAGTGGAGACTGGAGGCGTGACATGAACGGTATGCCAGGGGAAAAAACAGAAAACAGGAAACCACTCCAAAGACTAGCTGGATGATGGCTGTTGGTCCCGGGCACTTCCAAAGACTCCCTGGAAGCCACAAAATGCCTCAGCAGCACCCGGGACTGAAAAAGAATAGTGTGCTGGTCTCCTCCTACTGGTGCCTTCCCCCTCAGAGGAGGGGGCCCCACCCAGTGAAGGGTTACACCGGGCTATCCCATGGAAGGTTGCAAATATGATGTAGGTGGCCGAGGGGGAGATAGTAGGTGGAATGTCTGTGGACCATGGCTGCCTGAAGGAGAGGCAGCTTTGGAGCATGTAGGTGGCATAAATAAGATAATGCAAAAAAAAGGGGGGGCAAGATCTATAGCAAAAATTTAATAAAAATTATTAGTTAGCTCATCAGGACCAGGTGCCTTATCGAGAGGGAGCTGCTGGATCACCCAGATGACTTTCAACAGAGTAATCGGACCCTTCAAAAGCTCTTGTTCTTGTGAAGTTAGCTGGGGACAGGTAAGACCATCTAGATAGGTATGCATAGGACCTGTATGATCAGTTTGGGAGCAATCAGTCTTCCATAAGGAGCTATAATATTGACAAAAGACTTCAGAAATCTCATGAGGGTGGGTAACCATGATGTCATTGGGGACAGTACATATACTTGGGATGACCATCAATGATTCAAGCTGTCAGAGGTGAAAATGTAGTAGCTTTCCAGCTCTTTCCCAGTTTCCAGGTATTTTATTTTAGTACATTGCAGGGCCAATTAAGCTTTTTCTGCTAAGAGGCTAGCATTCTGAGCCCCAAGATAATGTAGCTGGAGCCAGACTGCTTTAGGAGTGGAGGGAGAAAGGTGATGTTCCAAGGTCCTAATCTCCTGGAGCAGCTTGCCCAGCTGAGCATAATGAGCTTCCTGGCATTTAGAAGCTAACTGTATGCATTTTCCTCTTATTGCACACTTGTCAGCCCCCCAAAGAACATCCTAATGTGAGACTGAGTTTTCACTTGTTGAGAAACATTTTTAATGTATTCTTGTATAACTGGGAAAATAGTAGGGTCCTTGAGGAGCTGAGAATTCAGACGCCAGACCCTGTCACATTCCTCCAACCCACAGAGGGAATGAGCCATGGTAACAGAGCACTGCCAGAAATAACCATGGGTTGTATTTCACATGTAGTGAGGCTGGAAAGAGATTCATCACTAATGAGGAAGTAATCAATATTGGACAAAGATCCATGAGAGAGAGCGAATGACAAGTATACTGCCATTATGTGGAGTGGAGGATGTGCCAGGGATCTGTCAAATCAAAAGAATCCAGCAACTCTTTGAGGCCTTGTTGCCCTGGGGATAGGCCTTGCTGGATAACACCAGAAAGATCCAAGTCTGATTGATAAACAATGTTCCAGTCACCACCAAGAATAATAGGCACGCGTGTGGAAAGGGTTAACATAGTAGGCAGGTCTGCAAAGAAATGTGTGACATCTGTATTAGGACCATATATAGATCCTAGCAAATTCTCAGTTAGGCCCAACCTGCCACTCAAAAAAATATAATGTCCCTTGGGATCCCATATCTCCTGGGTTAGCTGAAAGTTGATCCCTCGAGCGATCAGGATGGCCGCACCACCTCTTTTAGTGCTATTACCCACACCATATACCTGTACCACCCAGTCCCTCCTAAAATAATGGACGTTTTCCTGTTGAAGATGCGTCTCTTGCAAAAAGGCAACTCCCGCACTCAATTTCTTAAGATGTCACAAAACCATGTCTCTTCTGCTTGTCCTGAACTCCTTTAATATTCCATGAAGAAAAATTAAACTCCCCATTATCACTCATAACAATTGGATAAATATCAAAAGTATAATCAAAACAGTAAAGAAAACACCATATACTGGCAGTGTGCCCCAGGTCCTCAAGAAGAAAGCAAGCACCAGTTCCTTGTCCCCAAATAGCCATACATAATGCTGAACAGAGTAATCAGCTGCAAAGAACGTTTCCCCCAGCATAAAAATACCCAAAAATATAAACACCCACAAAAGAGCCATCTAATAACCTGTACAACCCCCGGTCCATCTGACCTCACCTCCAATACACCCATGCCCATGAAGTAATATCGCATCTACCCAGGTCCAACCACCCCGGTTGCCCCCCCCCACATCTTAACTATACTTATATAAGAACGACCCCAAAATATACCACTGTAAAAGGCATTAGAGAAAGATGGATTGCATGTATTATAGAACTTCGAGTGCCAATCAGGAACCAGATACCAGGTCAAAACATGTGAAGGTCTGATAAACAAAACAGAACATGTAAGGTTACTATCAATACTATAACAAACTGGGTAATCAGATGTCCCATTGAAAAGAAAAATTGGTAGTGAACTAGTAAAGAAAATATATTGTAAGTCCGGGGGGTTATACCAGGAAATACAATCCAAAACACAGATTTTAGGAACCAGCATTAGGGAAAAACTAATATACTAACATACTAAAATGCCAGCAGAATAGGCCTAAAGGTCTTTCACGTCTGCTCGTTTGTTCAGCCCCCACCCTAGCAGCTGACCTTGCTGCCCCCATCTCCCTCTCTGGCTTCTCCCTTCCCAGTCCCGGATATTCTCACTGCACTGGATTTTGCTTCCAGAACCCTTCCCCTGTACCTGTCCCACCCCTTCTTGAACCCCTCCACCGTCTCTGACTCCACCAGCACCCTGGGCAGCGTATTCCATGGCTCCACCACCTTCTCAGTGAAGTAGCACCTCCTCCTTTCTCCCCTGAATCTCCTCCCCTCCAGCTTCCACCCATGCCCCCTAGTTGTCACCCCTCCTTCCTTTGGAGCACCCTGAATGCTCCTCCCCTATTTACCCCCTTCATGTACCTGAAGACCTCTATCATGTCCCCCTGGTTCCTTCTCTCTTCCAATGTGTACATATTTAGTTCTTCAAGCCTCTCCCCATAGGTCCTGTCCCCCAAGCCCCAAATCATTTTGGTTGCCCTCCTCTGGACCCTCTCCAGGAGTTCAATGTCCCTCTTTAAATGTGGCCTCCAAAACTGCATGCAGTACTCGTGGTGTGGCCTCACCAAGCAGTTATACAGTGGGAGTATCACTTCCCTCCTTTTGGAGGTGATCCCCCTAATGATGCATCCCAGCATCCTGTTGGCCTTTGCCGCTGCCCTCCTACAAGTCTCCGAGTTGTTCATCTTGACATCCACCACCACCCCCAGGTCCCTCTCAGCCATCGAGACTTGTAGAATTTCCCCCCCAGGGTGTACACTTGGCCCGGGTTTCTGACTCCCAGGTGCAGTACCTTGCATTTTCCTGTATTGAACCTCAGCTTCCACTTTCTAGACCACCTTTCCAGAGCCTCCAGGTCCCCCTGTAGGGCCACCCTCCCCTCCTCTCCATCCACCACCACCCCCAGTTTTGAGTCATCCGCAAAGAGCCTCATCTCACTCCTGATACTCTTCCTTATGTCACAGATGTAGGCATTGAACAGGAGGGGCCCAAGGACCAATCCTGGAGGGACTCCACTAATGACCCTCTTTGGGGATGAGACTATCCCATCAACCACGACACTCTGGGTCCAGCCCTGGAGCCAATTTCCTATCCATCTAATCATCTGGTTCCCCACCCCCATTTCTCCCAGCTCATCCAACAGGCCTCCATGAGGAACAGAGTCAAACGCCTTGCTGAAGTCAAGAAGAGGACGTCCGCTGGTCTACCCAGGTCCGAGGCACTTGTCACCCAGTCATAGAACTCCACAAGGTTTGTCTGACATGATTTCCCCAGGACGAATCCATGCTGTCTATTTTCCAGGCACCCCAACTTTTCCAGGTCCCCCCCAGTCTCTCCTTGACAATGCCCTCCATCCCCTTACCAACCACTGATGTCAGGCTGATGAGCCTGTAGTTCCCTGCCACCTTCCTTGATCCCCCCTTGTAGATAGGCACTATATGTGCCACCTTCCAGTCCTGGGGCACCCACCCTGTCCTCAGAGAGATGCTGAAGAGCTCCACCAGGGGTTTCACCAGGACATCCGCCAGTTCCTTCAGCACTCTGGGATGTAATTTATCCGGCCTGGTGCTTTCTCTGTCTTAAGGGACCTGAGGGCCTCCCTCACTCTCTCTGCCATGATTTCCACCTCCACTACCTCATCCCCCTGTTTTGTCTTCCCCCCACCAGCCAGTGAAGCCCCCCACTCCCCAGACCTGCCGATTGGTAAGGGTTCCCCCTCCTCAGTTTCACCGTCTCCTCCCATGTGTGATGCAGCCTCCCATTTGCCTTGGTGAAAACTGAGGTGAAGTACTCATTTAGTACCTCTGCCTGCTAACCCAGGTCTTGTGCCCATCCCTCTCCTGTTTTAATCCTGCTAATCTGACCCTTCACCCTTCATTTCTCCCCATTGTATCTAAAGAACCCCTTGTTCCCTCTCCTAATTTCCCTGGCCAGGTTCTGCTCCTTCCTTGCCTTAGCCACCCTCACCACCCTAGTGGCCCTTCTGGCCATCAGCTCATACTCCCCTCGATCCCTTTCACTCCTTGAGCACTTGAATTGCCTATAGGCTGCCTTCTTTCCCCTCACCACCTCCTGAACCTCCCTGGTCCACTAGCAGGGTTTTTGGTCCCTACTGCATTTTCGTCTTACTCTTGCACAAGTGCTGATAGCATCCTGCACCCCCCTCCAGATGATTTCCCACCTACTGTCAGCGTCCATGTCTGGCCCAATCCCATCCAAGTGCTTCTTAAGGATCCTTCCCATATCCCTGAAATCCACCTCCCTGAAGTCAGTTACCTCCGTCTTTATGCAGCCTTCCACCCCTCCTAGGATCAAGCAGAACCAGACCATGGCATGGTCGCTTCCCGCCAATGGGTCCCTTACCTCCAGGCCCCCAATCTGGTCACTGTCTGGCAGGACCACATCCAGTATCCATGTCTCCCTGCTCGGTTCCCCCACTTACTGAGTTAGGAACGCGTCCTGAAAGACATCCAACAACCTCCGTTCCCTGGCCACCGATGATGTCATAGTCTCCCAGTCTATTCCTGGCATGTTTAAGTCCCCCAGCACCACCACCCTTCCCCTACCCAGTCTGCAGTGTCTCCCAACATCTGCCACCAGACTCTCCTCCAGCTTCTCCGTCAGTGCGGGGGGTCTATACACCACTCCTATTTTTACTCTCTTGCCCCCCCTTGCTATCAAGGTGACCCAAATTGCCTCCACAGTTCCCTCTGCCTCCTCCACTCCTCCTATGGCAATGAAGTTTTTGACTAATATTGCTACCGCTCCTCCCCTTCCCTCCCCCCTGTCCTTCCTGAACATGGTGTAACCCTCCAGGTTCAGGTCCCAGTCATGCCCTGCAGTGGCCCAGGTCTCAGTGTTTGCTGCCTTATCCATCTCTCCCTCAGCTAGCATCACCTGGAGCGCAAGCATTTTATTGCCTAAGCTCCTGGCATTTAGCAGGACTACCTTCCACCCTTTCCCTATACTTCCATTTCCCCTGCTCACATTCCTGTGGGGATTCTGTCTTCCCATGGTCTGCACCTTACCAGTTGGCCTTTTTCCCACATTCCTACAGCTCCCCAGGAGGGTGGAGACGGAGTCCCTCCTTTATCGGTCCCCCCTCGAGAGGCTATTGGCAGTTCATGCAGCTCACGAAAAGGTGAGGGCTAGTTAAATAGAGCACAGTCCCCCACAGCAAGACATTTGTTACTAAGGTCTCTTGACTGGACATTAACTTAACATGTTACCTCCTTTGAGCAGTGAAGTCTGTCCTGACAATGAAGGAAAGCACAAGGGGTACTAGATTTAGTAGGAGCATTAGAGGCCACAAACCATTAACAGAGATCAGAACTAGCATCTATATACAGGAGTGCATATAATGTAGTCTCATACTATCGGAGCATCAATGCTTCATTTTAGCTTAAAGAGTTCTGGTTAGATTTTTCAGTTCAGTGGTTGCCTTACCCACTGTATCAAAATTTTACCAGGTTCCTCCATAGGAAACTTGTAAAGTAGCCAGTTATCTCATCCAAAACCCAATGCCCGATGCAATCAGTTTGGACACAATTGGGTGGAAGGCTGCTCTTTTTTGATGAACAGTCACAGGGAGATCCTGGACAATACTTATTCATGCCCCCTCCCAGGATACTTCCTTAAAATCCCACACCTTAGCTAATAGGTGCTTGCGATCCAGATAATAGAGGAATTTAAAAATGAGAGGTCGGGGACGAACCTTCTGCAGGCATCGGTCGCAGGGAGCAATGAACCCTTTCGATTATATATGAAGAGCCATTGGGGGAGAGCCCCGCAAGTTTTTCACACAGTTTATATATGAAAAGAAGTATTTTAGGACCCTCCACCCTCTCAGGTAGCCCGAGGATCACAACATTGTTTCTATGGCTTCTGCCTTTTAAATCGTCAAGACGAACTTCTATTCGTGCAGCTTTCTGCTGGAGTGAGACCACCTCTGGATTTAATCTGTTCCGCCAGTCCTCAATGGAGCTGGTGTGGGCTTTGTTGTCTCCAACTTGCCATGTGAGAGTGTCCACAGAAGACTGATGTGCTCTTATTTCCTCCATTAAAGCTTATAGTGTATCTTTAATGGGGCTAAATTCTTGAAGAAATCTGTCCTCAGTGAGGACAGTTAGCATCGGGTTACTTCCAGTAGCTGAAGCAGTCTGAACCTTCGATTGCTTTGAGGCCGCTCTTTCAGGTGTCACTGGCGGTGTGTGACAAGGTGGGGGATTTTTCATATCTGCCTCCATCTTTCCATCAAATGCCGACACTTCCCAATTAATGTAGATTGAAGTAGTTCCAATAATTCCAAGCTGATCAAAGCAAGTAATGAAAATCGGTAAAAAAAAAGGTAGATTATGTAGTGAGAGGGTAGGAGTGATCACGGAAAGCTGTTAGCTTGAGCAGCAAATCACATGACCCCCATGGGGGGGGCTGACTTTTGGCGAAGGCTTGCAGTCAGCATTTCTCTAGGTTTCTGTCAATGTTCTTTTTAATGGTTTAAATGGTTATCAACCCACTCCAAAACAGGTTCCTTTAGCAATGGTAATGCCAAGCCGATTTCCTTGTGAAGCAGCCATGGAGATCGGGGGGGGGGGGGCATGGATTTTATGTGTACCTACACAACATGACAAGCTTCCCAGAAAGAACAAATGAAACCATTTACTGAACAATTTAGCTGCTTGGAAGAAATTGCAACTGTCATCCAGGAACTGAAATTCTGCTGTATGCAGGTTCAGGAACTTATTTCTGCAGTACCTGATGTGCTTATGAGATGCCATCAGTGGGCAGACAAAACCTATTTTGAAAATGAAGAATTGGGGATGGGCTCCCAGATCTACAGGGATTTTTGTATTTTGCAGGGAATTTGATGCCGTCTACAGGGAAATTCTTCCCATAGACTTGCACTGGTTATACAAGAAAAATGTCAAATCAATCTGGGAGCACTGACAAAGTGATTTTGTGTAAGTCATTTGAAACTGTTTATTAACCTACAGTGAGGGAGGGGGCAGAAACTCTCAACTTTGATTTTCTCTTGTCTTTCTGAAATGTAAAGGTGCCTATCAGTGATGAGGTAGTCATGTTCTACCCAGAATGCCTTGCTGGAAGTTATGAGATCTTCCCTCCAGGGAGAGACATCCATGGATGCCCTACGACACCTCTTCTATAGGACTTCAGTATGAAGGACGCATACACTTGTATGAGAACACTGCATTTTTCTTAAACTAATCTTGTGCACCAACCCAATGCAGTCATCTAAGCATGCAATGCAGAACCAAGCCCTCAGACTCTAACAGACATCATACTAAGCATCCTTAGACTGTAACTACTGGCTCCCAATGTTGTGCATTTATCTACATCAAAGACTCACTGAGAAACATTGCTACAGACTTTCCTTTAAAGAGGTAGTGTACTGTGAGGAAACTGCCTGCAATTAATTGTAACTTTCAGATGTAGTCAGCTAGCACTTCTTATATGTCAAGTATTATTTCTTTTCTATTTGCTAATTAGAAGATATTCCACCTGGCAGTACTGGGGAGATGTGTGAAGCAGCACTTTCCCTGGAGGCAAAAAAAATTCAGTTCTGTTCCTCCCACTACATCAACACTGAGACCACACTGACTAGGACATCACTAGTAACCAATGAGAACCATTTCTCACTGCCAGGTTTCACTTTCACATGAAGCAGCAGGGACTGGCTCTCCCTGGTTACTAGTGATGTCACAATTTCCTGCATTTTGATTGGTAGCTTGTGAAAATCAAGGCTCAGAGTGCAAGGATTGTGGTGCCTCAAAGTGTTTGGTCTCATTTCTGATTATTTAGTGGGAGGAACAGAACTGACTTTTTTTCGTCCAAAAAGAGTACTGCTCCACATAACACCCCAGTACTGCTAGGTGGAACATCTTCTATTTAGCAAACAGAAAATAAAAAAAATACTGATAGCTGACTGCATCTGAAAATTACTATTAATTGCAAGCAGTACACTAGCACTTTAAGGGAATGCAACCCAGGAGATGAAGGTACATGTTTGGACAGAATTGTGCCACTTTATACAGGACGTTTGTATAAGGGCTGAGTACACATTTTTCCAGACAATGCCTCCTTGTCAATCGATTCAGTGTGACACTCAGATACAGGCATTTATAAACTGACAATTACAAATACAAGGGCAACCCACATACTGTGTTATACAACATTGTGGTGGTTAAAAACATCATTTTAAAGGTTTCACAATAAACTGTGATATTTTCCAATGACACATCACCACCTGTGCCACAAATGTCTGAAGAGTCTGAACATTGTTCCATGGTGGCACCGGGGCTACCTAGTGGACTTACTACTATTTCTATCCTGGGGACTTTATTAAATAATGTATGCATGTTGTTTTTAATGTTTTACATTGTGATATGATGTAATATGGGCCTTGTGAGGGCACACATGTAAAATTGTTTAATACTGCTTTACCTTTAAATGTGATTGCCATTCATCAGGCAAAAGCAACTGATGCTATACAATGCTTTTCCTTTGGATATATTAGTTTCATATCATGCTAGAGCCCAAGATCCCATAGCTACACAAGAAAGAAGACCCCAAGATGGAGTCTTCCATACCAGACGGTTTGAGACCTGGAAGACCTTACTGGCACCGTCTCAGACCTATATGCATCTGGCCTACCCATATGGAATAGGGCTGACATGGAGACCATAAAGAGACAAGTGCATTATTTTGAGCATTAAAATGCAGATAGGGATACTAAACCTATGATGTATGAGATTGATGGCCCAGCATATAAAGAAAGAAGGTATAAAATATGTATGCTGTTGAATATTTGTTTCCTGAAACACAAACTAAGATCAATGCATTAGTTATAAACAATCTTTAAAGGCCTGACACAAACACATAGGTAGACAAGTAATATGCACAGCCTATGGGAACTATGTTCTCAGTTATTTTATTTTTATTTGGAAAATGTTTCACCATGAAAGACAACATGATCTATAAACAGCTTGTTTCCAGAAGTGTCCGGGGCGGGAGGGGTACAAGACTTGGGAGAACAAGCATCACATAGCAAAATAAGAGCAGTACAAGTACAATTAACAAGATTAACCGAGAATCACAATTACAGAGCAGAATGACCCAAACCAATCAGCCAGGGTAAACAATTCATATTCGGATAAAGCAGGCATTGCAACAACCCAAGAGGAAGTGACCCAATAGGGTGTGGGTTAGAGGATGTATGACATATCTGAAGTGCAGAGGTTGTAGGCTGAGCACAAGATTCAAAGTGCTAATGTATACCCAAGGGAGGGCAGATTTTAAGACAAGTAGGCTTTTGCTGTATTGTCTATGTGCTGTGTGCAGGACAGGGTAGAGTCAATGGTTATACCCATGTACTTGAATTGCTGTGCTAGCTCCAGGGGAGAAGCCATATCATTTTTAATGCTTAGTTGGAAGCTCTTGTGCTGACTATGGGTGCTGGTGAACATCATGATCTTGTTTTTTTTTTTATTATTCATTATGAGCTTATGAGCAGTAAAATATTTTTCAATAGACGCAAAGCCTTGTTGGAGTTGATCCTGAAGGTGTATCAGAAGAGGGTGCTGAGTAAAAATAACTGCATCATCCACGTATGGGACTGACTCCTTTTTTAGAATGCAAAACTGTCTTTTTGCAGCCCAAACTGGCTCAAACCAGCCTGCTGTGGACAAATGGACCCAACTTCCTAGTAGGGGTATAGAGAAACACCAAAACACATCTACCAATGGGAGAATATGTGAGATTATGTATTTTGCCTTACTTGTTTCAAACTGTTACTTTTGTGATAAGGAACTGTTTGTGGTGCATAAGAGCAAATTGCAAATGTTACTGAATTGAGTCTGAATGCTGCAAGAATGTTGACAAGGGTGGGTCTTGTGACTCCCCACCACGTAATCTGTACTTGCATTTTGTACGGTTCCACCAAGCCTCATCGACAATGAAGCCACAATGTCAACAGGTAAAATTTTGACTGTCAGACATTGACTATTTTGTTTTGGAGGGTGCTTTGCCCCCCACACTCCTGCTCTCTTAAGATCCAACTCCTAGTCACACAGGACTCAGAAGGGGAGGCGTATCATGGGGAAACAGCGCAATTTCACCAGCAGGACCATTACAGCGACAATTTTGAAATTTGTCAAAATTGTCACTGTAATGGCTTTTGCTGTTGAAATGTTGTTGTTTTTATGTGATATGATTTTGTGCCAGCTGGCAATAAATTAGTTATTACCTGTGACACCTTTGGTCTTGTGTTGTGTTTCTGTCTATGCATCATAGAATCTGCTGACACAAGTGTGCAGCTAGCTAATATCTCACTCTACAAATCACTGTAAATATCTTTTCTGAAAACTGTAGCTACATTTATTAAGACCAAGAGGACTGTTTCCAGCTTCCACCTGGCAGCATGGTTAGAGGAGGTAAAAGCAAATGGGACCCATCAGCCATGAAATAATTGTCTGTCTGAAGTAACTGTGACTTCCCAGCAAATGACTCAAGCCATAAACAAAATTGAAACCAGGTTGTTCCAAACTGAAGCGAAAGTCACCTTGCATTATATGGCAATTCAAGAATTTATGGCCACAGTCCAGGAGCAAGGCCGTGCTATCCAACAGCTTCATGATAAGGTTGATGACATTGAAAACCACAGTAGGAAGAAAAACTTGCATATCTTGGGGCTTCTGGAAGGTGTAGAGCTCTGAAACACTATAGCATTCCTCCACCATGCCTTGCCAATGGTGTTCCGGCTGATAGGGGATTAACAGTTGCAATCAAAAGCACTCATCACTCACTAGCATCAGTGCCAAGGAAGGGAGAAAAACCAAGGCCCATATTAGTAACATTTTAAGTTACAATATCAGGTAAGACATTCTGGCACAATCGAGAGACCAGGATCAGTTAAGCTGGCAGCAACACCCTATTCATATCTACCAAGATATCTCCTGAGAGCGCACATATAAAAAGAGGACATACATAGAGACCCACCATGCAATGCACTGCATCAAACTAGTTTTCACTCATATACTCAGCAGCCATGCGTGTGATCCACAATGGGGCCCCCTTGATGTTTTCCACCCCAGAACCCTTAACCGATTTCTTACAAAAATACTGTCCTCAACAAATGTGAAACTCCAGAAGGAGCCCCTGCAGACAAAGCTCCCCCGACACCTGACCCCATGGAGACAGGGCCTCAGTGCAACCAGAAGAAGAGGTGGAATACTGAGATAACTGTGCTGATGACAACTGGGCCCTTCTGCCATGAGCCTGTAAATGGCACCAAACTTACAAACATTGAAAAAGGGATCACACCTCTGCCAGATGCCTTTCCCAAAGTCACAGCAGAAACAAGAATGCCAAGGTCCCCCAGGATGATGTGGGCACACTTTCATCCCAGAACAGGTTTGCTCCACTTCAGCCAGTCTCCCCGGACCCACAGCAAACTGACACAGCAGATGCAGAAATTACAGCTGAGTTGGCTCCAACACAAGAGACTCCCCCTGCAAAATCTTGGGTGAATATTGTTTTAGTCAGCATTTGTGAACCAAACATCAGTATCTGCAATATAAAGCAACCTTTCCCAATCCAGCCAGAGGGAAGTTTAGCAGCTGACACCCAGATCTGAACCCAGGATGAGCACTTCCATGAACAAGGCTGACAACAAGATTGGTGGAGTTTTTCTGCTGATTTTGGGGAGAAGGGAATGGAGATTGGGGGGAGAGGGTAAAAAAACCCTGGTAGGGAACTGTTGAATACACCCAAGTAGAAGTAGTGTCCAGGGGTAGAAGATAGGGCCTCCTAAATAGCTAAATGCCCAGTGAGCATATGTTAGGAGACATGTCTCCTCTCCAGTCCCTTCCTACCTAATCTGTTTAACACTCCCCTGCACAACAGAATCAATTGCAGAGAATTTGTTGCTTCTTGTTTTATTTTAAATGTACAAACTGCACCGCTGTTGAAGTGCTCTGTAAGCTATATTAATAGCAAAGGCAGGGAAAGTAAGATTGTGCTGGCCACATGGGCCAGGCAGCACCTCTCCCTGCCCCTACATTACAGTAGTTCACTTGACTGAGGGGACTCTGAGATAAATGCTTCTACCCACTCTGCAATCCACTCAGTTATAGTGTTGTTATTTCATTCTGCTAACAAACTGACTAATATTAAATTCTTCTCCTGATATATGTTTGCAGACGTCTGACATTGTTTGGTACCTTCATTTTCAGGGCTTCCCTGAGGGACCTGATTGGTGCATGTATATAACAATTATTTCTCCTCTGCAGTAGGATCGATCATGGGGAACATTGGAATACTGGATTATATTCCAGATATCTTCTAACTCAACCCTTTCCCTCTTTGGTAACACTGTCTCACTGGGGGCTTTGACATGAACAAATATGACTTTTGGCTAATATGGGTGTTTATGTAACAATGCTTTAGATTGTCATAATTGTAGCTGTGTATGTAAATGCCTATACAATGGGTAGTAGGTATGACTAATGTGCACTACTAATTTCACATGCTTGATTGACAAGCATGCTTACTCAGACTGGACAACTTGGGAATGTCCCACTATTTCAGTTAGGCTACTTCCCTTCCCCCCACCACCACTCACCTAGACAGAGGCTGGGGGAGGCAGTTGGAACAGGGGCAGTAGGGTTTTACAGGCTGCATATCCCTAGCAAGGATCTTCTTCTATAAATCTATGTGGCCTATAGCGCAAGAATTTCCCTAGAATACCCAAACAACCTACTGGATGATGAATACCATTAATAGCACAGCACCCTGCATTGCAATAGAAAGAGGTGCTGTATATTCTCTTGAGGAATTAAAGCAGCAGTATCTGTTATTGGAAGTTCCCCCCCAAGAACTTTCCACCTATAGCTTTAAATATGTCTAACGTGGCTAATATTTTTGCACAGATTTCTGTTGTTTCCTCAGTTCTATTGGGTGTTATACATCCCCGTTCAGCACTCACCTTTCCAGATTGTAAAAGATGAATTTTTTGGGATTCACCTTGGCTGTTTCTGGGACCCTTAGGTCCTCACTGGACACACCTCTAGGAGGCCAGCCTAGGTTCTTGGAGTAGCAAAGGTACTGGAACTGTAAATGTGCCTGGTTCCTCTACCTGGGGTAGTGGATTGGGAATACCTGAAAATAAATTACAGGTTAACACCCCCAAAGAAAATATAGTAGCTGTTCCCACAGTACATTCTGCATACAACCAACAATTTCCACCTTTTGAAATAAGCCACTGTACCATCATGTAACATTAACAATTAGCAGTTTTATTTTGGAGAGGGGGAAACAGGAGAAATATAATATGACAAATTTAACAACTGTCGCATAGCTTTTACCCCACACAGTCTCCTCCTCCCACCCACGGCTGCACCTGACTTTCAATAGGACAGCTGCCCAAATGTGTATATAGTCTCAAGGGTGGGAACCACACCGATTAAAACAAGTGAAGCTGGGGCTTTTTTGTCGGGGAGCAAATAACTTTAGACAGATGCAAACCTTTTAACTTTTGCCTGGGCATCTTTTGATCTTAGACATGGTCCTGCCCAGGACCTAACTCCCTTTGTATTTTGACTGGCTGGAAAAATTGATGAGGACTTTCCCAAAGCTGCAGCCTGTGGTATTTTCAGTTCTGTAGATTCTCATTGGGTTTTTCAGATACTTGAAGTCACGATATTGTGCTGGTAAAAGGAACTGGTTTTGACACACAAAAATGTCAACTGGAGCAATGACAAAATTCAATCTTCACCTGCCAAGCCATTCCCAACTTCACCCTTGGGGGGCCTTTGTATGTGGCGTTCAGCTGGAAGGCCTTTCAACTCTTTCACTCAAAGCATTCTCTTCTTGTCCAGATACACATTTTTCCTCTGTCCAGGTACAAATTCTGTGCCTGTCTGGGTACATCTCTCCCTCTCTCCAACTAGGAGAAACCTCTGAAACTCAGATTTTAGAAGTCAGTAGAACACTGCGTATGTTAGGTATCAACCTATACAGTCTCTGAAGTCCAACTGAATCTCTTCCCCAACACTTTCTGTACTACAGAACAGTCCAATTCCTTTTGGACAATATCAGAAATCTCACTCTTCCATATGTGGGGTCTTCCTTCCCCAGTTGCAAGTTCAAATCTCACAGGCTCCCTCTCTTGCGCTAAATTCTATTCACATGCTGGCTCTCTCTCTGGAGCAAAATTCTCTTCACAACACTGGCTCTCTCTCTCAAAAGCAAACTTCCTTCTATCACAGCCGAAGTTTCCATTTTGAGCAACAGCCCCCATCAATTTCTCATCAACTCCAGAAACGCTCTGTGATGCTTGTCCTATGATGAGGCCAACAAGACTGAAGACTAAACCAACAAACCTTCAGAGCTCATGAGCCCCAAGCTCTCTCTCTCTTTTCTGACCCTGGCTGGGTTCTTACCACCAACCAAAGACCTCTTTTGGCAGACAATAGTCTCTTTTGGCTCAATAGGCTGCTGTATTTGACAGAGGAGAACTTTGCTTTCAGAGCAAGAAACAGCAGTCTAGAACTACAGCTTTTTTACTGATAAATCACTTCTATCTCAGCATGAGTCAGTGCCTGTTTGGATTAAACAAACAGATACTTTACTAGAAGAAGGGGGTCTCATGCAAGTAAAAAAAAAGGAAAACGTCACTGTGTGTTTCTCTGAGGAAGGGGGCTGTATCAGCTTAATTTACTGAGTCAGGAGCAGAGGGTGAATCTAATTGGGGGTGTGGCTTAGGAGTTTAGGAGTACAAAAGCAGGTGTCTCCAATTACAGCTTCCTGCTGTTTTTAGCAGAGGAGAACTTTGCTTTCAGATCAAGAAACAGCAGTCTAGAACTACAGCTTTTTTACTAATTGCCCTCCTTTCCACCCTCCCACCCTATGCCAGTTCTACTTTTATAGCCACTGGATTTGACTCACAACAGGAACTTCTTGTTTGTCAGTAGGAAGGGAAGGATCACTGATACCTGTACACATTAGTTTCATCAACCTTGAAGGAACCTAAAAATAACTCTTTCTCCCTCCTGGCTGCTGGAGGTCTGAATCCAAGCATGGAAGGAGACTACTGAAGACTACAGGAAGTTCCTGTTGCAGAACAGGAAGGCAAGAGTTGTAAGGGCACATAGGCAGTAGGACAGTAAGTATAAAAATACATAGAGGGAGGAGATAGTAAGCATACAAAGCAACAGGAGAGGGGACACAAAATAAGTCAAGATGGGAGTGGTGCAGTGCAATGGCTGTGGTGCAGCAGTGTTCCGGGAAACATTTTGGAGGCTGCGATGCTGCTCTGTTTGCAGGCACCTCTCTGGTCTGAGGGAGGAGGTTGCCTGTCTCCAAGCTGACCAGGCTAGAATTCAGGAAACCTCTTCCCCCACCCAAGGACCACCAGGGCCACCACTGCTACTTCAGAGGTTGCCAAGAAAGAGGAGCGGTTGGACCAAGGTGGGTTCAGGGAGTGAGAAGGTGGTGGAACAGAGGTGCATACCTCCAGTTGTACCTCTCCACAATTCATAGGCTGTTCTGGTAAAGATTGGGTCCTCTATGGAGGCACCTGCAGTGGAGACCAAGGAGGATGCTGGGAACCTCCACAAAGGAGACCTACAGGAGAGTGGCATGAGACCCCACAGGGGAAGGAAACAACTTCTGGTGGGGGACTCTATCATTAGGAGGGTAGAAGTGGTGGAGGAAGTGGATAGAGAGGTAAGGTGCCTGCCTGGTGCCACAGCTCAGAGGGACAGGAAGCAAATCCTCAGCACTGTGGAAGCAGCTGCACAAGGGAAGGAGCTGGATATCATTGTCCACCTAGGGACAAATGACCTGGCTGTGAGTGGGATCAGAGCGGAGCAAGAGGAGTTTGTAGAGTTGGGGAGGGGCCTTAGACAAGTAGGATGTACATTAACCTTCTCAGAGGTGCTGCCTGTCTATGGCAAGGATGATGCTAGGGTATTCTGCACCATGGTATTCAATGAATAGTTGAAAAACTGGTGTGGAGTTCAGGGTTTTGGCTTCATTGGGGACTGGGGAGCCACAGGGAGGGATGCAGGCCTGTACTGGTGCAATGGTCTGCTTCTGTACGAGGGGACCAGGATCCTAGGTGATAGGTTTAAATGCTTCATTGGCAAGCATTTAAACTAGCCAAGAGGGGAGGCACTGAAAAGGAGCAGGGAAATCCCAGCCTCCCCCCACAGAACACAGTAGTTAGAGAGGTAAACACCAAGGTAAAGAAGTCAGTAGGGAGCAGGACAGGGGTAGATGCAGAAAAAGGCAGTAAGGACAGGGATGGGGCTAAAAGGGGTAAGGCCACAAAAAAAATAGAAGTTAATAAGTATCAATGCTCGCAGTCTGTGTAACAAGCTCCCTGAACTAGTGGCCTTGATGGAAGATGGATTCCTGGATATTGTGGCAGTCACTGAAACATGGTACACAGAGAACCATGAATGGGATGTCAACATACCAGGATACACAGTCTACAGGTGGGACAGGGTGGGTAAAAGAGGAGGAGGAGTAGCTGTCTATATAAGGGAAGGGATTAAAGCAAAGCAACAGAACTGAAGAGTAAACAGGAAGTTGATGAGTCACTATGGGTCACCCTGGAGACAGGAAATGGCACCACAATCTGCATGGGGGTTATGTACAGACCCCCATCTCAGGGGGAGGAAATGGACAAGGAAATGATAGAAGGCATCCTGAAAATGGCAGAAAAAAGGGGAGACATTATTGATGGGGGACCTGAATATACCAGATGTTAACTGGAGTACCTGTGCTGCAAGCACACCCAAGAGCAGGGTCATTCTTGATGCCCTACAGGGGGCATGCCTCAGACAGCTAGTGTTGGAACCCACTTGGGAGGGAGCAATCTTAGACCTGGTACTCTCAAATGGGGAAGGAGAAAGGATCTCAGATTTAGAAGTGGGTAGCCATCTGGGAACAAGTGACCACCAAACAGTATGGTTCACAATAAACACAGCCATAGAGTCAAGCCATACAAAAACAAGAGTACTGGACTTTAGGAAGGCTGACTTTGGGAAAATGAGAGAGTGCCTCAGAAAAGCACTAGCAAATGGGCAAGAAGGAGGGGTGGAGGAACAATGGGGAATAATCAAAACAGCCATCACAGAGGCTTTGTGTGAAGCAAGTCAACAAAACAAAACAAAGGAAAAAAACACTATGGTTCTCAAAAGAGGTCGAAGGGAAGGTTAAGGAGAAAAGGATAGCATTCTGGAAATGTAAGGAAAGACAAAAGGAGCAGGACAGAGAACTTTATCAGTCAAAGCAGGAGGAGGCAGGGAAGGCAGTCAGAATAGGAAAGGCACAAACTGAGGAAAAGATAGCCAACTCTGTTAAGAAGGGGGAATAAAACCTTTTATAGGTACATTAGGGAGTGAAGAAAGACCAAGTGAGGGATACAAAGACTTAATAAAGGGGAGGGAATGTGGGCAGAGGGTGACAGTGAAAAAGCAGGGATACTGAATGTATAGTTCTGTTCAATATTCACAACGGAAGAGGAGGGGGAGGTACCTAAACCAAACAAGAGAGAAACTCCGAATAGGGGGGTTGATACCAGTCCATTCACAGAAGAAAGGGTTTTGAAAGAACTCTTGAAACTGAGGGTGAAAAGGCAATGGGGCCTGATGGGATTCACCTAAGAATTCTAAAAGAACTAAGGGTAGAACTAGTAACACCACTGACTACTCTCTTTAGCAAATCATTGCAGGATGGGATGGTACCTGAGGACTGGAGGAGGGCAAATGTGATTCCACTTCACAAAAGTGGGAGCAGGGCAGAGGCAGGAAACTACAGACCAGTTAGTTTGACCTCAGTGGTAGGGAAAATGATGGAATCACTTATGAAGGAAATAATTGTTGAGTACCTAGAGACCAGTGGGGCACTGGACCCAAGGAAGCATGGTTTCACAGCAGGAAGGTCATGTCAGACAAACCTAATAAATTTCTTTGACTGAGTGACCAAAGTAGTAGACCAGGGAAGGGCTGTGGATATGGCCTACCTAGATTTTAGCAAGGCATTTGACACAGTCTCACACAAAAAATTAATATACAAGTTAGCCAGCCTTGGAGTGGGTCCCAGGGTGTAGCCTGGATAAAAAACTGGCTGGACAACAGGACACTAAGGATAATAGTAAATGGAGTCCACAGTGAAGAAAGGAGGGCAACTAGCGGGGTACCACAGGGTTTGGTACTGGGACCAGTCCTCTTTAATGTCTTTATAAGCAACATTGGAGAGCACCTGGAAGGAAAGGTATGTCTCTTTGCAGATTACACAAAGATCTGCAATAGGGTTGATACACAAGATGGGGTGGAAAGGATGAAAAGGGACTTGACAAGATTGGAGGAATGGTCAAATATGTGGCTGCTCAGATTCAATGCAAATAAGTGCAAGGTAATGCATCTGGGAAACAAAAATCCAGGGGAAGAGTACACAATGGGGGGTTAGTTAATAACAACAACAAAAATTGAAAGAGACCTAGGAGTAATTATATCAGGTGACTTAAAAGTGGGCAAGCAATGTGAGAAGGCAGTAAGAAGGGCTGGGGGGATACTGGGATGCACAGGGAGAGGCATCAACAATAGATAACATGAAGTTGTTATCCCTCTGTACAGACAGTTGGTGAGACCCCATTTGGAGTACTGCGTGCAATTCTGGAGACCCCATCTCCACAAAGACAGAGTGGAGGCTGTTCAGAGGAGGGCAACCGAAATGGTGCAGGTTCTGCACCAGAAGACATATGAGGAGAGACTAAAGCAGCTTAATATGTATACCCTTGAGGAAAGGAGGGAGAGGGGGGACATGATAGAAACTTTCAAGTATCTCAAGGGAATTAACAAAGTACAAGAGGGTAGCATCTTTCAGAAGAAGAGATGTGCAAGAACAAGAGAGCACAATTTGAAGATAGAGGGGGGACGGCTCAGAGGTAATGTTAGAAAGTATTTTTTCACAGAGAGGGTTGTGGATGCATGGAACAGCCTTCCTGAAGAGGTTGTGGAGTCAGGAACAGTGGGAGTATTCAAGAATGCATGGGACAGGCATAAGACAATTCTAGTGGGGTGTAGGAGGAAGTAAGCTGTTGATTAACTAGAATCTGCAGCTTATCCATCAGGTAGGGAAATGGGCAGACTAGGTGGGCCAAGCAGTCCTTATCTGCTGTTAAATTATATGTCTCTATGTTTTTGATAGTCCTTTAAACTTCTGTTAATTGAAAGTCACAAAATCATTCCACTTTAGAAACCTTGAATCCTTTGGAGTTACAGTCCCCTACAGCACTCTCACCACTGTGGTTTTAGTCACTTGCTGCTATCGCACAGTTGGATGTTAGTGGGCTCAACAGCTCTCTCACATCTGAAGGGTTTACTATATTCCATGGGCCCTATCAGATAGGCAGATGGCAACCCCCAAGAATGCCCTTTTCAAAATGTGAAGCCACCTCTTTCTAAAATCAGGTTGGGGCCCCCTTCCTTAGGAGGGGGTTCCAATGAACTGAACTCCAGCACCAAAAGTCTCTCCATTTTTGGGAGCTCTCTGCAGCTCCTGATTGGTTGAAACACTTGCTGTTCTGGAAAATTAATATTCATTAAGCTCTTTTGATGCCCTATTGGTCCCTCGAAATGATGCCAAGAAAAGTCCCTGTGTTTATTCCCATAAATTTTTTTTGGCAGTCCCAGATGCCCACGGCATAATCCTGGCTGTTGACTGGCTGAAACAAGTGTTAGAGGTGAACATCTTGGCTGCTAAAAAACAGGTCCAGCAAAGTCCCCTCTTTTAAATATGTATTGCAGCCACAACAAATATATTTTACATTTACTTCCCCACAAGTCAGTAATAGCCCCCCTGCTCTCTCACACAAATGCAGAGTTTAATACTTTTATTTGCATGGGAGTCTGTCACTGCTGCTATAACACTGTCCCCCATGGCAGTTGGCTCATTAATATTCATGAGTCTGTCATTAATATTGATAAATGACACCCAAGCACTTATTGGCGCTCCTTAAATAAATTATTTTGGGGCTCTTCTTCAGCCTCCTCCAGGTGTCTGAACCCCTACTAGCTGAATAAAGGGGTCAGGAGCACTGGAGAGGCAGCCAGATTACCGCAGCAGTGACTAGAAAACTAGATGCATGAACCGTGCATGCACAGACCACCACCCCCTAGCAAGTGGGGATTAGGACGGTGGCACCATGGAGGAACAGGGCCACACATGGTAAGCCCAACAAAGTTGGGGGGCTTACATGAATTTGTCATTAATATCTAAGTTATGGGAAGGCTGTGTTCAGTACATTAGCAAAATAACCACAAAAGGACTATCATCTTTTAAAACCATTTTATGGATACATTCTGCCCAAAGCAGTAAAGTACCTCTATATCTCACAAGTATGCAATCCAAAAATGGCATGTGAATGACAGTGCAGCTAGGGGCTGGTAGGCAGCATGGAGTTAGATCTGGAGGTGTGGTTGCTGTCAGTCATGCTAGTTGCACAAGACAGCGCTTATGCTAATGCATTATATCAGTCATTATCATGTCTGGTCACGGTAGTTTCAGTTTTAAATGTGCAGACATATTTACTAACATGAGTCATTAAATAAAATGTTCTTATAACAATGAGAAAAGCCTCCCAAAGCATGGTTCCTGCATATAGTGCCACCAGAATGTTATCTTGTTCTAAACCTGCAAGTTTACAGGTAACTTTAATTTTCCACCCAGCTAACGAATACTGCTGCTTTAAGAATTGTTACAAAAGAAATAGCAAGGGCCTACTTGCACCTTATTTATCCCCCAATTTTTACTGGAAGACACCCTGGTGTGGTAGCAGACCTGTCTTGACAGTAACGATTGCAGTGCTGAGTTTCCTATGACTCACCCAGATTGCCTCACACCCTCGACAAGTAAATGTCTCTCTACCAAGCTCTCAGGGATGAAAAGGTGAGCATTACTCAGCTTGTTGCTGTTAGCCCTTAGCCTTTAATGGCCACTTAGACATTGCTCTTTCCAATTTGTAGATAGTGATGTAAATATGTTTGTAGTAGGTTGGTTGTGTCCACCAGAGATACAAATGTCAACTGGGAAATTTTAACTCAAACTTGCAATTTGAGTACAAGAACCTCTGGCAGAGACAAAATATTTTAGAACTAATTGTTTCAGTAGCCTTGTCTGGGGTATCCCCTATTGATATAAGCAACACTACTAATAGGTTTTTAGCCTACAGATTAACAAAGAAACAAAAACATAAAAGTTGTCAGCAGATAACCTTTTGGCCCACCAAGTCTGCCCTATATTCCCTACCTACTGTGTCACTGCATACCCTACTTGATCGCCAGTCTTCTCCCCACTTCCCTAATTTTTAAGGTCCCTTTGTGTGTATACCATGCATGATTGAATCCTGTTACTGCTTTAGCACCAGCCAAACTAACCAAACTCACTCCATGAACTAACTTTCCATGGAGTTATAAAAGGTGTTCATAAAGGGCTTAGCCCAGGTGGATGTGTAAAGTACAACAACCCCCCCCACCCAGATGGAAAGCCCCTCATCATACAGTACCTCCCCACCACTAAGTAAGATTCCGCTGCTGACACTGACTTCTTGCTACATGGCCAACATTTATCAACTCGCTAAAAATTCTTTCAGTGATAATGGGTGAACTTATATGTCATACATGGAATATACAGGGACTAATTACCCCAATTAAATGAAAAAAAAAGTTATTTCACACCTAAAGACGTTTTAGGTCACAGCTGGCCTTCTTGCAAGAAACTAAACTGACACTAGCAGACCATGCTAAACTGGTCAAGGACTGGGTGGAGCAGGAATTCCATGCCTTTGTCCCCACTCATAAATGGGGTGTGGTGGTTTTGGTGAGTTAGGCTATTGAATGGACTCCTATCCACGTGGAAAGTGACCCTCAGGGCAGGTGGGTATTTGCTCTAATGACTACCCCATAGGGCCCATCCTTTTGGGTAATATTTATACATGCAATGAGGATGATCCAATTTTCTTTCACAACGTAGCTCATAAACTCGAACAACTGACCTTAGGCACACTCCCATACATCTAGGAGGTGACTTTAAACTTACTCTGAGCCCCCTGTTGGACAGAAGCTCCAATAGCATAGAATCACATCTCAGAGGATTGTAGGCTGTCCAGCAAATGAAGCAGGACCAGGGATTAGCAGATATTTACCCAGTGGTAGATGCCTGGAACAGCCTGCCTGCAGAGGTGGTGGGGGCAAGCACAGTGGTAGGTTTCAAGAATGCTTGGGACAGATAGAAGGGAGCCCTCAAGCCCAAGGGCAGTTAGAAGGCTAGGCTAAAAGACAATGGGCAGACTAGATGGATCTAGTGGTCTCCTTCTGCCATCAATTTCTATTTTTCTATGTTTCTAACCTTCCATCCTAAGGAAAGGGACTAGTCACTTTACTCATCAGTCTGTGGCTCCCACAGTGATCTTGACTTTTGGCAAACCTCTCCTTCACTAACTCAGTCGCTCCTAGACTCAACAATCCTCGCAATGGTCATTTCTAATCATGCCCAAGTGCAGTTCCTGATTTTATGGGGCTCACTCCAGATAACCTCTCCCTCCTGGAGACTGGATCCATCCTGATGCATAACCCTGAATTTCTTCCTTGAGCCCAAAATGAAGCCATCCTATTCTTTGCAGACAACCATATAGATGACGCATCAGCCAGAATTACATGGGAGGATTTCAAGGCAAGCATTGGGGGAAGATTATTAAGTATTCTCTAAACTGACACAGGCAAAGAGAGAAGCAGCTTCATAGGTTGGAGCAGGACTTGCAAGCAGCAGAGATTAGATTTAAAGCCACCCCACACCTCATCCACACTCCCCCATTGGTCGCAATATCATAAGGCTCCATTTAGAAATGAATGTCCTACTTTCAAGAAGACTGGAAATCTATATCCTTCATTTAAAGCATAAGTATTGGGATGGAGCATAGTGAGGTGGTAAACTTCTGGCATACCACATTTGGAAACAACAATCAGAGAAAAATATAGCAGGTCTCAGGAATGCCTCAGGGCAGGTCCAAACTAAACCCCTGGAGGTAAACAACATCATGCAAACATATTATCATACCCTCTACTCATTCTCACAGAGTCAGGACCCTACAGCTATTCAGTTGTTCCTGAACTCCATTGTCCTTCCTACCCTTTCCCCTCAACAATCAACACAATTAGACACTCCACTGTCTACGGAAAAGGTGACACAAACCCCTCTTCTCTCTAAATACTGGCAGAGCTCCTGGACTGGATGGATTTCCAGCTGAATTCTTACAGACCTTGGCACCCATAATCTCCCCGATCCTCAGACAGGTCTATTTAGAGGCAAAGACCTCTTGCATATTCCCCCGCACACACTCAGAGAAGCTACCATTATGGTGCTTCCTAAGGAATGGAAAGATCCTACACTAGCTGGCAGTTATAGGCCTTTTTCCCTAATGAATGTTGATAACAAAGTTTATGCCAAGGCACTAGCCAGTAGACTTCACTCCCTCCTCGCACAACGAAACCACCCATCACAGGTAGGGTTTGTACAAGGGCATTACAGTACAGATTGTATCCACTCCCTTATGAATCTGAAACATATCTTCTCTCCCCAGCTACTGCAGTGGCCATTGATTTTGAGAAAGCATTAAACTCTGTTGAATGGGACTATTTACATTTAGTATTGACCCACATGGGGTTTAGAATCCACATTCAGTTGTGGATCCACTCTATATACTCCTTCCCTACAGCATGTATACTCACCAACTCACTGCTATCCAACACCTTCCAGCTGGAGAGGGATATGAGACAGAGCTGACCCTTAACCTCACACCTCTTTGTTTTGTCAGTGGAGCCTCTAGTAGTGACCATAAGGCTGCATTAGGGAATTCAAGGTATACAAATAGGCACACAAAGGTATGCCACCTTCAAGTATGTTGATGACCTCCTTGTCCCCTTTACAGACATAACCCTGTTGTTAACGCCTCTCTTGCAGCTGCTAAATCAGCTCATCTATACTATGACTTAAAAATCAATTGGTCCAGAAGTCCTCCATCTGAGCACATTATGCAAATCTCATACTGTAACAGAGATTGGGCTATGCTGGGCCCCAGAGAGAATTGCCAGTTTAGGTACTAAGGAGTAACTCAGCAATATCAGGGGATCATAAACCAATCTACTGGCCCCGGTGGGCTGCTAGAGGGATTCAAAGCTTTGGTGACATATTGACACCTGGAATATTGTTGGTCGATACCTTCCAAGAAAAGCATGAAAATTCCAGCACCATCAACTGCTACAATCAGTCAGACTCAAATTAAATGCAAACACAGCAAACTTTTATTCCAACAGTGTGCATACAAAAAACTCTCACTGGGAGACAAGAGAACAGCCAACACCTCCTACCAGTTTCACCAGGGAGTGGCAACCACAAGAATCTTATATGATTTTAAATACGGTATTTAAAGTGACATATACATATCAAGAAGTGCATATACAGTATAAGTAATGCGCACTATGGCCCAGATATTCAAAAGAGTTGAGCCATGCGCAATAGGGTTGTGCCTGTGCAAGTATGAAAATGTGCCATTCTGCGATATTCAGCAGGAGGCAGTTGCGCCCCTCAAATCACGCTGAGCAACAGCACAATAATAATGAAGGCATGCGCAACTGAAGGGGGAGGAACCGTGCTTAAATGGCGCAGTGTGATATTCAACAACTTGCGCCATGCGCAATAGGGAAGCAAGCGGAAGTTACGCCATAGCGGAAATGAGCCAAAATAAAAGGGAGAGGCGCAAGAACGCTACAGGGAAGCCACATATGAGAGCAAAACACAGCAGGACACACTGGGCAGCAGGGACACACAGAGCCAGACAGGAAAGGGCACCTGGAAGCAATAGCCACTGGGGAAGGTGTGGGGAGACATTGCAGAAGGGGGAGGTACACCACACAGCAGTGAGGCAAGCGCAGGCAGGTGTTCCCGGTGCAGGGGAAGTAGCAGTGAGGACAGCGGGGGGAATACAGTAACAGCTGCCAGAGGGGGTGAACACAAGCTGGGGACATGGCCAGTGCCACCTTCCAGATGGAGGCCGTTATGAGGAGGGTGAGAAGGCGGGAAGCAGGGGGGCGTGGCCGTGGAAGGGCCCATCGGTGGTATGCCCCCAACAGGCAGTACCGAGCCCGCACCAGCTTCGAGCTGTACAGTGATACCGAGATTGTGGGCCAGTACCGCATGAATCGGGCAATTCTGAGGCTGCTCTGTGAGTTGTGCAGTGATGTGATGCAGGCACCCACACAACGGAGCCATGCCCTGTCAGTGGAGACCAAAGTGACAGCTTGCATGTGCTTGTTCACCATGGGTACCTTCCAGAGACCAACTGGGGACACCACAGGCATAACCCAGTTGGCCACGTCATGCCACCTCACCCAATTCCTCAGCGCACTGCTGCCACATGCTGCGGAGTACATCCATTTCCCCAGCACACCAGCGGAGTGCACAGCAAACATACAGGAGTTCCACAGGGTAGCACGTATGCCTGGCATGCCAGGGGCAATAGACTGCACCCATGTGGCCATCCACACACCACCTGGCCCCGAGGGGGCTGCATACATCAATCGCAAGGGCTATGCCAGTATCAACGGCCAGGTGGTGTGTGATGCCAGGGGTGCATAATCAATGTCTGTGCCACGCACCCTGGAGGAGCACACAATGCCTTCATCTGGCACCAGCCAGCACTGTGCCACAGATTCAAGAGTGGGGATATCCCCACTGGCCACCTAGTGGGTAAGTATGCAAATCACATGGACAATCATAGGGCCTGGGGGGGCATGGTCAGAGGTGACATGGGTAATGGCCTACATGGCCCAGGGCAGGGTGATGCTGATCACCAAACTAACCTCCATTCTCTACACACAGGTGACAGTGGATACCCACTCCATCCCTGGCTGCTCACACCCTACTGGCGGCCCACGACCCCATCACAGCAACGCTACAATGAGGCACATGCCACCACATGTACTGTCATTGAGCGGGTGTTCGGGATGCTGAAGGCACATTTCCGTTGCCTGGACACCTCCGGCGGTGCCCTACAGTACAGCCCTTCAAAGGTCTGTGGGCTATTCCTGGCCTGTTACATCCTGCACAACATGGCCAACGAATGTGGGATAGTTGTACAGGTCAAAGAGGGGGACAGTGATGGGGACGATGAGGACACCAGTGATGATGGTGATGGGCAGCCTCCCCTTGGGCGACGGGACCCCCGACTGCTCCGGCTGGCACAGCTGCACCGGGACACCATCACGGAGGAGCACTTCAGCCAACCCAGGTAAGTCATGGGGCCATGTGCAGCCAACAGTGGCTAAGGCACAACCCACAAACACGCATGGACACACACCAGGGGTGCATGCCGTCAAGGGAAGTGGCAGGGCATGGAACCACACTCACAGCTAGGGATGGGTGAGGTTTAACATGCCACGTGGATGGACACACACACACGCGCACACACACAACGCACCAAACTTCCACAAAGGGTAGGAGACACACCAACCCAGAATGCCACCCCTAGCCACACACATGTCCACAGACCACCATGCCCACTGCCTGTCTATGTGCATGTGTCAGATGCTGAGCACTATTGCACATTGGTGTACAGCACAATGCAGGCATCATCATGCACACGCAACTGTGGACAGCAGTCAGGAGGGTGTGCAGATGGACTGTGTGTCCGCGTGCAGGGCTGGGTATCCACCTGTGCACTGCCCACTGAAAGACACAATGCACACAGGGCAGCACCAGACAGTAGCCGCATTGGGAGACAGGTCAGTCATGTGACACAGTGCCCCAGCTGCCACAGATGCGTGGGCAGCCCCGCTGAGACCCGCCAGCACTGACAGGCTGACCACTGGCCTCATCGGGTGGCACCAATGGTCCCTCAGGGGTTCCACTGCGTGAATGCGACCGTGCTCGTGCAGGAGTCTGCAGCACACCGAACATGCCTGTGCCAGGTGTGCTCGGGATGCCCACAGCTGAACCCGGTGTCGACAGGGAGGGTGTTGAATGACACTGGGAACGGGGGCTGGACATTGCACTGTGTGGTGTCTGTGATGCATGGGAACATGACTGTGTGCCCATTGTGGCCATGACAGCAGTGAATGCCTGTGCATGCTTGTCAATGGCAGCGGTCACATCCTCCCACAACTGGTTCATCCCTGCCAGGATCAGAGCGGTGTCTCTGCTGCGACGCTCCTCTGCCCAGTTCAGAGCCGCACGCAGTGCATCCACCGATGTCATAAGCTGCATCTGCTGCTGGACTGATGCTTGCAGTAGGCGGGTGTTCTTGTCCAAGAGGTCATCTGCCTCCTCGGCATCCTGTCCCTCAGGGTGTGCACGTCCCTGATGCTCAGCTCCCCTTGAGGGTGGGCGCTGTGCACCAGGACCAGGTCTGGGCATCTCCACAGGCAGTGCACAGATGCCACAGCTGGACCCTGTACCCCCAAGCCCATTGGCTGACTGCTGATGCTGCCCCTCTGGCTGCCGCTTCCCAGGGCTCAGTGGTGCCGCCGCAGTGGCCGCAACAGTCCCACTGTCCTGAACAAACACCAGTGCTGCCCCACTGGCACTGATAGGCACAGGCTGGGACTGTGCTGACATGCAGGCCTCCATGGCAGCACCACCCACAGCCATGGCTGCTATGTTACCTGCTGTGTGGCCATCCCATGGCACACACATGTCACTGCCCATGCCGTTAGCGACATCATCATCGGTGATGGACTCGGCACCGGCCTGAGTCATAGCATGCTGGCATCTGTGGGTCCATGGATGCTGGCACGCTGGGACATGGGCAGGGCTTCCTCCGCACCTGTTACAACAACATCAGTGTGGACAGCCAGGCGGGCCCACTGTCGCACTGAGCCATGTATACCTGTGGAGGTGGATGGGCCCTCCTCCATCTCCAGCTGACTGTCCTCAGTGGACAGGACCACCACCGCTGACCCATGCAGATGCTCAGGATCTGTAAGGGAAAACAAAGTTGTGTTACTGCATGTGATCTACCCTGCCCCCCTCATAGGCAGACCATGGCTTACCATGCAGTGATGGGCCACCACCCGTCTGGAAGCCACCACCCATAACACCCTCAATGGCACAATGCTGCATGCTTCCAGCAATCCTCTCCTCCTGTGGGGTCAGGTGTACCACCTCCGGCTGTCCCCCACCTGTCGCAGCTCGTGCTGCCCTGATGGCAGTCACCTTCTCCTTTATCCTCCTCCTGTCTGTGCCCATCTTCTTCTTGCACTCCTGCACGGAGCCCTGGTGGCTGCCATGCAGGTTCACAGTACGTGCCACCTCTTCCCATGCAGCAGCATGGACTTGAGGTGTTCCCTGCCTTCCACTGAGAAGCAACTCCGGATCCAGGTAGGCCTCAAACAGAGCTTCGGTCTCGGCCTTGGTAAAATTAGGCCTCCTCCTCCTCCCACCACTGTGTTCCTCCTCTCCCACAACTTGCTTGGTAATTTTTTAGCCTGTAAGAATGACAGTTGTTACCTGTGACTGTGCAGTCCCATGCATGTCCCTAAATCCACAGTCCACACTCCCAAACAGCATGAAACTCACCAATAGACTGCAGTAACTGACTATGGCTAGTGCTGCCCAATGTCGCACTTTTTATAGCGCAATCCAAGCAAATGAGGTGAGGCACAACTTTAAGTGGATGCAAATTGCAGTGCTGCGCCATTGCATGGCTGATTAACTGTTTTGCATATGACGACTGAATATCGTGCTGTTGCACTTTGCACAATTGTGTTGAACGTGCTGAGCCAAGGGCGCAGTTCTGTGACATGCATAGTACACACCTCACTGTGCATGCCCAGGTTGCTGACGCAGGTGTCTGCCGCGCTGCTGATGTGCTGTGCATGGGAAGCAATGCAGGGCATGGCCACCATTGTGCCAGTGGCGCTATAGCAATGTTCACCTACATGGCGCTGTGGCACTGGGCCATCATAGGCGCACTGGGGCAACAGCGTGGTAGGCCGCTACTGGAGGTAGCGCACAGGCAGCCAATCATGCTACATGCATTGGGTTCCAATGGCACTGTGCGTGTCCGTGCGCCAGAGACCCATGACCCTGTGCCTGACCTTTGCCCCCTAGGTGCCATGCGTCAGGCATGGGTGCACTACTATCTCGCTGTTCGGTGACAGCGTGATAGGGAATGGCAGCGTTGTACTGCACAGCATCTGCACGTGGGGAGCCATGCTGCAGAGTGCCATATTTGCAGACCGAGCTGTAAGAATGGTGCACAGGAGGGCTGCTCAAAGGACACAGGTGGAACTGGCCAACCTAGTGGCCATAGTGGAGCCACACCATGGACCACTGTTTGAGGAGGCACCCCTGGACAGGTCCAGGAGCCAGGTGTGGGAGGAGGTGGCCAATGCACTGGAGGAGGCCACTGGATGGGGGCAGACAGCTGAGCAGTGCCACCATAGGTATGGGGACCTGCGGCGGAGGGAGCTGGACCTGCTAGCCGGTCTGCAGGCACGTGCAAGGAGGGGCACGGTGCCATGGCCAGGTAGGTGTTATGTCAACACACTTTTATCTTCCATATGGGTATCATGGTTGTATGTGTCCAGCACATGGGGGAGGGACCATCCGGTGTTGGCTGTGGTGGTGTTATCAGGGTGTGGGGTGGGTGGGTCTGGCTGGGTGGGAGGAGGCACACACCTGGGGGCAGGGGGCTTTGCTATGGGATTGTGCTGATGTTCCTCTCTCCATGTTTGCACCACAGGGCTGGAGGAACAGCGCCTGGCACATCAGCTGCGGCGCAATGAAGAGGAGAGGGAGGCCAGGAGGGGTGAGGGTCCACAGCGCCCAAGGGACTGGCCCGATGATGGTGAGTGCCATACCTCCATGATTACTATTGCATGCTGTGTAACAGGGTGGGCAGTGGGGCATGGCCACCATCCATTGACACCACTGCCATGCACGCAACTTGTTACAGTCAGCACTGTCCAGTGGCAATGCATGTCTGGGAGTGTGTCGATGGTGGTCCATGCGTGCACCAGGTATATGGCTGTGCAACTGCCTTTGCACCACATAGCCATGTCACTAAATGGCCATGGTGGTGCTGTGCGTGACTTGGCCAGTGGGTGTGTGCAGCATTCCGCATGGCTGTATGTGCCTGGGTGGGCAGGTCATGTGGCCGTGATCAATGTGGGTGGTCACACACCATCACAGAGGTATGTCCCACGGCCGTATGCCATGCACAGTGGGTGTACTGTATGGGGCTGTGCATTCACACCTATTGACTGTGCTCCCTTGTCCTAGGTGTCTGCCAGTTCAACGACATCTGGGAGGCACTGCGGAAGATCCTGCACGTGGCGAGGGCGTCCCTGGAGATCCTTCACCGCATAGATGAAATTGGGGTCTGCAGGAGGCACCGGCAGAGGAGAAGCCAGAGCGGGGAGCGGGGCTCCCGTTGAAAGTCTCTCCGCCCCTGATGTCCCCTAACCCCCTGGACCCACCCTCACACCCTCCTTTCCTGCCCCATTTGTCCACCCCTGCCCTTACCCACCCCCACCTTGTTTGTAGCCCCCCCACCTTATATATATTATTGTACATAGTTAACTTTTATATTTTGTTTTAATACAGATATTTTGATATGAATACTGTGGTGGTCTCTGATTTTCAGTGGGCTATAGGTGCTCAGCTGCAGTGGTGTACATGGCGTCAAGGGTGGTGCAGTCATGGTTATGTGTGTGTGTCCTTGGGGAGGTGACTATGGTGTGGGGGTAGCTATCAGTCAGTGTCTGTGGTGTGTGTGTGTTGTGCTCTGTGCACTGGATGACTGTGTGCAGTGGTCCATGGTGCATGCTCTGTGTCCATGGTGCCCCTGTCAGCCCGTCCATGGCCTGTGCAGCTGACACCCATGCATGTCTGTGACCTGCACGGTCTGCTGGCATGGCAGTGGTGGCTGTCCATGCAGGGCAGCCACTGTACCCGTCACAATGCTGGGTTGCCTCCTGTCACTGGTGTGGTGCATGTCTGCCTCGGGTGACACTGTGGCCTCCACAGTTGTTGACCCACTTCCATGCTGTGGCTTGTGTGTGTGGCAGGGGATGTGCACCACTGTCTGTGACTTGTGCTCCATGCAAATGCTGGTGGAGTACAGGTCCACAATGCCTGCGCAGGGTGGCTGGCACTCCTGTGCCATGGAGGACTGCAGGTTGTGTGTACACAGTTTACATGGGCCCACGCTGGGGACTTGATTGCCCCGCTACTGCGTCCCTGTGTTGTTGTGCCCTTGGGTATGGGTGGGTGTCTGTCCATGCACTGTGTGGCATCTGGTGTGGTGCATGCTTCCATACACCACTATGGGTGTCTGTGCTGGCTGTTGTGGCCAGTGCTGGGTCAGGGTGTGTCACTGGGAGAGTGTGCAGGGTGCTGTACCACTGGTGGTGGGGTCTGGGGCATGCCCTGTCCCATGTGGGGTACCTCATGTCCCGACGCATGGTTGGTCTCTCAGCAGTACCTCGGGAGGGGGCTGTGCATGGTGGCACTGTGTATGCTGTTGTTGCATCGCTGTGTGCTGCCACCCACTGATGGGTGCTTGTGGTGGGGCTGTCTTGTATGGTTCTGTGGTGCACAGGGTTGCATTGTCAGAGTGGGGGTGGTGGCATGCATGGGGTTTCCTGCAGTGGTGGACGTTGCTCCTGGGCAGGGTGTCTAGGGGTCATGGTGCAGGGTGTGCTCTGCACTGGGGGGATGGTGTGGCATTGGGTAGTCAGCCCTCCTTGTGTGCCTGTCACAGCTTGCCGGGGGGTGTGATGGGGCACTATGGCCCAGCTGTGGGTTGGTTGCCGGTCTCCATGGGCCAGTGGTTATTCCAGCCCTCCCCCAGTTGTGCAGTGCATGGGGTGTGGGGGGACAATGTCTGTTCTGCTGTGTGTTCCTCTGCCCATCTGTGGCATGGGTGGTGGGCCCCTACCTCCCTGGCTGTGCAGTTGCATTGCTGCCTTGCTGCTGGGGGACATCCCTGGTTGCGCTATGGCACCTCTGGACTGCTCAACTGCACATCCCTTGTTGCGCTATGGCGCATCTGATCTGTTCAGCTTCCCCTTCCTAGTTGCACTATGGCGCAGGTGGTGCAATATTCAGTCGTCGGCTGTAGGCGCAGTTTGGCCAGCTCAGTTTTTGAATATCACACCTCTTGCACATGGGCGCAATGGACTTGCGCTTGCTCCTGCTATTGCGCACTTTTTGGGCGCAGTTTGAATATCTGGGCCTATAAATATAATCTGTTGCATATTAGATTGCTGGTTCCCCCCTCCCACTCCATTAAAGGCATAAACATCATGATTGTGTATGTAACACAGAGAATCCCAAAACTGCATCCAATATTTTAAATACACACACAGTGATGGGAGCAGAGCTTACTATGATTAAGTAGTTTTATATTTACTGTATATCCCATGATAAGGAGTAGTTACAACTATTAAAAATCCTATTGGTTTAGGAATAGGCTATGTGGGATAAAAGTAGAGAGTAGAATAATTCTCCTCTTTATTGGGTCAATGCCTGAATAGTGGGTTAAAATAAATAAATAGCATTTATTCTTCTTTCTATAAAAAATGGCAAATCTATTCCAAGCACCCCTATATATACAGGTATCATGATTCTATTTTTTCTTTAAAAAACTGAGAGATCAATGCCATCATTGAGCCTGGGATTTTTGTCCCACCCAATGTATAAATCTAGAAGGCTTCTCTCTCATTCATTTGTGCATCCAAATCCCCTCCCTTAGGGCCAATCATAACCTTCTCTATTTCACAAAAATGAAATGAGTGGTCTCCTCTGTCCTGCCTGAAGCTGAGATGTGCTGCGAATCATGGTGTTTATTCCTTTAGTGGGGGGGGGGGGGACTCAGCAATCTAATACACAACAAATTATATTTATTTATTGTGGTTTTTACAGCTACATGGGTGGAGCCCTGCAGGAGTTTTGCTATCACTGTACGAGAGAGAATGAACCCCACCGGATATGGTTCCAGTCCTCTCCTACAGTGATGTGGGTAGTTATCCAGAGTGCTCCCTTCATTGGTGGTATGTGGTGTCTCCTCTGCCAGTCCCTTCCACAGCCAGAGCTCCCCTCTGTGGCACATTCAGCTCCCACCTCCCTGTGGGTGCACTACTTTAATAGCTCTGACCAGAGTATGTTATGTTTCTCACGTGCTTTCTCTTAAGGCCACTATCATTATGCAACTGAGCGTACAAATGTGGACTGAATGGAAACGAGCACTGAAAGTACTAACAAAAGATGTTTGGGGGGAAAAAACTGAGCTAAGGTCCTGAGCATGTGCATTATAGAAACATAGACTTTGATGGCAGATAAGGACCGCTTGGCCCACCTAGTCTGCATCAGCTGGCATTATTGATGCACATGCTCAGGATCTCGGTTCAGTCTTTGAAATGAACCACCTTCAGTCACGCAGCCATGATTAATAAATTTGTTGTGTAAAACACTTACAAGTTATTAATTGCAGACTGTTGATTGCCACCTGGGAGACTGCTTTCGGACTTTTAGTAACATATCAAGCAGTCATGGTATTTTCAACATCAGTAAAGGTTTTAAACATGCTTGCACTTAAGCATACTTCAGTAGGTTTAGGAGCAGATCATGTAGCAGTACATGCTCTTCAGGGACACAGGATCAGAATGAAAGTAAAGGAAGGGCAAAAACACAATACACTATTTAACTCACAATCAAAGGAAATGCCCAAAATAATGTCACACATCGATTTATATAACTGGTCCTTTAATTCTGACATCTTAACATTGCTATAAATGCAGGAGCAATGTGTCTTTCATTCTGTTGAAATATAAAGCAGAAACTGTATTCCAATGTGAGTTTTAAAATGGCAGGTAAATGAATTGAGAAACGTATCATACTACTACTGTTGTTTTTATTTACATTAATTCTGATAGAGCTCTAAAAATTTCTATTGTAAGGCACACAGGACACTTTTTTTTTTGTGGTGTATTTCAATACATATGCATATTTAGACATAGCTGCATTTATGAAAAAAATCATGAAAGTGCTGTGTTTTTCTTTCTCTTCCAGTTCTTCCCCCTGCCACCATGTGGTAACATTTTCAGATCACTTTGCTACCTGAAACTTAATGTTGCAATTTATATTCAGCCTACTATAAGTCTCCCATAGTAAGGCTCCAACCCAGGTCCAAAGTTTTTTAAACAATCCTTCATTTTTAAGTATTAATAATAGGACCTTGTATTGGAGTCTTACTGTAGGAAATTGTGACTGAAGCTGAATGTGTGTACATGTGATGCCAATTTTCTTGATCCAAACAGTTAAAGTTTTTTTTCTCCCAATGAAGCTGCACTCTTTTTGCCTATCCCCATTTTGTGCCAGCCAGCTGATCCCGAGTGGTCTGTTCAACTTTAGCTGCCAACTCCATGAACAATTGTGTTAAAGTATGTCCTGATAACAAAACCCCTAGCCTGGCCATTTTTACTTTTCCCACGGTACTTTATCTTTAGGCAACTATTAATATGCGCCCAAGCTTATGAATGTGGACATGTCACTGAATGGAAATGAGCACTGAAAGTGCTGACAAAAGATATTTGAAAAAGATGATTTTTTTATAAGCAATGCTTGTTGATTTGTCTTTGTATATGTACCTCAGATCCTGAAAAAAAAGGAAAAAAGCATCATTCTCTAATTCAAAGAACAGTTGCTCATCATTCCTGCACAAACCTCTTGTACCTTAACCTACCTCCCATTCACATTGCAGCTTAATGTAAGCAGTCAACAAAACAATTATCATATGTATTTATTTACTTTTCTTAAGTTAATGAGTTGCATTTCTGAAAAGGTTCACTCTGTAGGAAACCACGACAGTGAGGTGTATGTTTAATTGTCCAGATAATATTTTTAAGAAAAAAATCCACATAATATTGTGGGTGTATGACTTCAAAGGTTTGCAAGCTGTGAGTCATATAATGTATTCTTGCTTTACACCAACTATAATGAGACTATCATTGAGCAATGAAATGCTGCTATAAAGAATCCCGCTGACCCAGTTCAATCTTTTCTAGTGTGGGGACAAACATATTGAAGATACAGAGTGACACTAAATATTTCAGGGACACTTGAATCCATGTGCATAAAGGACTGAATATCAATTAAATATTGACTGGACCTCCATATACAATTCAGTGGAAGAATGGGCACTCGAATGGGGGAAGGTGCAATCACTGTAAGAATTGACACTTAATCATGGGAATACAAATACAAATTACAGTACTATGGACCACTGACAATCATGACAAGGAAAGAAACAAAGCAGGAAGTAAAGTACACTGTACAGTACTACAGAATAGTATAGGACATACCAGACATTTGTCGCCTGTTGTGCCATTCTTAATACATAATGTGGCACAGGGAAAACAGTGACAACATTGATGACAAGAGTCAAGTTTATTTAATAGGGAGTTCCAGATATTTGGGGTATTTTACAAATGATTTGATGTTAGTGATCAACCAGTTAAACAGACTACCATCAAGTGAAAAACTGTAATGAAATGTTCTGTAGCATACAGCACTTAGGAGCGGAAAAATTGACTGCACCCTGTGACAGCTCCAAAATGATGTCACAGCTACAAAGCTCAGCATAGTAACAGCATGACGTTGCATGAGGTTTGCATTGCAGACGGTCACTGCAAACAAAGTTTAATAAATAACCAAATGCTTTAGGGAATTGCTTGAAAACTGAAATGGAGACAAAAAAACTAAAAAAAAAACCACAATCATGATGTGGAATAACTTTATTTAAAGTAATCTAACGGTTAGCCACTGATCTGTAATATGAATACTGACACTGGGCTATCTCCTGTCCTACCCAAGTCTGCATCTATCTTGGCTTCCATATCCTTAATTCTAGTTGTCTATTTGCAGTGTGTGCTTTTTTTATTAGACATGATTCCATTCACTTTTCATTTGAAGCATAATGATATCACCAGATAATTTCCCAAACAAGATGGGAATTATAAAGGATACTTTTCTATAGTTTCTATTTGCAGTTTGTGTGGCATGTTCTTTTATTCCCCCATCCAATTGCCAGCCTGTTACTTCTTTTTTTGCCCAGCCTGTCCCGAGGTCCTGACTCGCCTGCAGACTTAATGTATTGCAGTGCTCCCCCTCTGAATCAACAAAAGCACAGTTGCATTTGTTACAACATCCTGTTTGCCATATTGAGGAAAGCCAAGGAAACGTCAAGGAATTCAGTCCAATTGCTGGCACGCTACCTACTTTTCTGCCCAGCCTGTCCTGAGGTCAGGACTAGCCTGGAGAGTTATAAGATAAACTTTTTCAGATTTTCCCAATGAAAGGCTCATGGGAACTCACTGATCTGCTGGCAGGGGATTCCTGTGTAAGATTCAAACTGAATATTATTAAAAAAAACTAAACTGTTTTATCACATTTGAATCCATGTGATGTATGTCTCTTTCTGTGTAATTTGACATATTTTATCTGCTACAGCCACATGACTTAGTGATCAAATATAGTAATCATTTGTGTGCATACAGGATTTTCCCAACGAAATCTATTGAAATAAAGCTAAGCTGTTTAATGTCTTGTGGTGTGCTTCCACCTGTTTATTAAGAGCCATGTATGTCATACGGGTATACACACACACACACACACTGCCTGATATGAATTATAAACAATTACTTGTAGGCGCAAAATAAAAATATTTATTTACAGATGGTAACCTCTATCTGGAGAAAATGCAGCACTCTATCGGAACCTTTTTAGGCTGTGTCCCCCTTAATTTAAAAGTGATTTATATATATCTAGAAAGAGAGAGAATGGACACACAGGATTATTACAGTCTTTAACTATTCCAAAAAGTGTTTCTTCTAAAACTTTACAGTTCTTACATTTATGTTGCATTTCCACAATATATTGTGTGTTATACATTGTTCTTCTAGATAAAAACCCTTCTGTTAATGGTTACTGCAAGGAGGCAGTGATGACAGATGGTTTTGACCTCCCTATCCTGCAACCTGCAGAAGTAGCGAGAGGATGGGCACAATTTATAGTTCATATGGTCAACCTTTTTGAAATATTAAAATGTTGCTCTATTACTATATGCAGCTAGTGAAGAGGTGATGCACCCAAATGGCCATTGTTTGAAAATACACTACAGCAACTTTTTTCCCTTAAAAAGTTAATATCTCCTGTCTATTCAGATAGTCCCTTGTTAGCACATTAACAGTTTACAGTGCCACTATCTCAAAAATTGTGTGCAACCAAGGAACAGTTAGTGTTGCACCATGCTTATTTTGTCTGACTGTGCTCTTTATTCACTAATTGAAGATGATGGATTTGATCTCTCCATAAAATGCAGAAAACAATCTCCATGTTTTGACATATTCTAATACAATACTTTAATATGCAGTGCAATCTGACTTTCTCAGCTTTAGGGGTATTAAATAATCAAACTTGTTAGTGGTATGCATTTGTTGCAGCTTCTGCAGCTGACTTGCTTAGATTGCTTCAGTTGTCTTGAATGAGCCCATATGACAGCTAAAAACAGTGTAAACCTGGAGATGCAAATCTCAAAAGAATCAGTTTCCATCCTCTCCCCTCCCCACTCTCTCTCACTCTCTCTCTCTTTTATCTCTATCATTCACTCAGTTGCTCTCTCCACTCCCTCCCTCCCTGCTTTTCATCCTTCCCCCAGCTGTATTGTGAAATGATGCCCAGAACCTCAGTCAAGGCAACTAAAACAGTTACAGGAAAGGGTTGCATTATGTATATTTAAACTGTGGCATCCTTTTCAAATACTTAATTGTCAAAAAGCACATACTGAAATTCAAACTTTGTCTTTCAGATTTGCTGTGTTTTTTTTTCCTCCAGAAGCTTCTGCGGAATAGGTGCCCTTGCCACGGTGACACGTCAGAGTGGGCACATGGAGGCATGAATGCTCTGCAGAACTATGGCCCCTCCCTCAGAGTCACTCATTTTCTTCCACATTCACTGTTTCTTTACCTGGTGGCAAGCAAAGGCCAAGTCAGCTTGCAACCCCACCCTGGGAGAGGAGAGCCATCCTTGGGATGCTCAATCCTCTCCCACACTGATAACCAGCACTTGTTCCTGAACATGGATCACTGGTGTGGCAGAAGGTAAGGCTCAATGTCTCAGCCCTCCACATCAGCAGGTCAGCTGCTGAAAATGACCTTTGAAGGGGAACTAACTCTAGGAAGCTTACAACAGGAACAGGGCACAAGCAAGGTAAGTTCTTAAAACCTGTGCAGGCTAGCTTTTGATGGTTTTGAGTGCAGGATGGTAGAAACAGGGTGTTGGCAGTCAGTAGGCAGGAATGGGACCTCAGGATTGTTATTTCAGAAGACTTCAAGGTGGCAGTGTGACAAGACCATGGGTAAGGCTAGTGGGATGTTGGGGTGCATAGGGAGGGCATCATCAGCAGGAGCAGGGAGGTGGTGCTGCCACTGTACCACTCTCTGCTACAACCCCACCTGGAATACTGTGTCCAGTTCTGGAGACTGCAACTCAGGAAAGATATAGACAGGGTGGAGGTGGTCCAAAGAAGGGCAACCAAGATGGAGCAAGAGTTGCAAGGGAAGCCCCATGAGGAGACACTGAAGGATCTCAATATGTACACTCTGGAGAACAGGATAGCAAGCAGTGACAAAACTGAGACCTTCAAGTACCTCACAGTGGTGAACAGAGTGCAGGGAGGGAGCTTCTTCCAAAGGAGGATGAGCTCCAGGACTAGTGGGCATACAATGAAACTGTAGAGGGGAATTTCAGGAAGGATGTGAGGAACTACAGTACTTTTTCACAGAAAGGGTGATAGAAGCATGGAACCAAATGCTATGGAGGCTAGAACAGTGGAAGTCTTCAAGAATGCATGGGATAGACACAGGGGCATATTACAGAAAGAGGGAGTTGGGAGGGTCCCTGGAGGCCAGTTAAGGTCTACAGAGATACAATAAGCAGGGAACCCTTGGGCAGACTGGGTGGGCCTACTGATCCATTTCTGCCAACAATTTTCATTTCTGTATTTCTGATTGCTAGCTAAAATCAGCTTTTAATCAAAACTTTACAAAGTGCAGCATTGGGCTGCCGTTCTCACATTCAAAAGTGGCTGTAGCATGCTTCTGTGCTGGAGATATTTCAGTATTCATATAACAACCCTGTCTGGTGTTCACTGCATGTAGGAGTATAGTGCTATGGTAGTCCCATGCAAAGCATCAAGGCACAGCACATCACAGCCCTCTGCCAGCAACAGGCACCCTGGAGCAAAGGGGGCTAATGCATCCCAAACAGCTTAGTGCCTTTGCTCCTGGTTGCCATATTCTAATGATAGCATATTAATGACCACATAAGGCAAGCAAGGTGCTAACAGGCTATTTGTATGTCATTATGTGGTCATTAGTAGCTGTGCACAATGCCTCCATGCCTTTGTTTGCATGTAGGCATTGCACAGAGATGCATTCAGTGCCCATTACTGCCCCTGAACCTCATGACAGCCATATTAATATTAGCAGTTATAGTTAATCCTTGGTAGCCTTGTGGTTCCCCCCTCACCCAGTTCTTGGTGGTATATAACATTGAGTCTTTGGTGTTCAGTGGTGCCCTCTACCTTGTATAATCCCACTGGTATGTAATAATGATCCCTGGTGTCCAGTTGTACCCTCCACAACATATAATCCCCATTGGTATGTAATAATGATTCCCTGGTGTCCAGTGATTCCCCTCCCTTACAAATACCCATTGGTGTATAATAATGATTCCCTTAATTCCAATTGTCCTTCACCCACCAGTAACCTACACCCCCTGGCAGCCTACACTTACCCTCAGTCTCTCCTGTGACTGACCACCATCTGACTTGCACACATTTTGTTTTGATATAGAAACCTGTATATTGATACATGACATGCGTTCTAAAAAGAAACAAAGTCAGTGGAAGCACCACAATGCATGCATGCAGACTTATTTTCAATACTTTTTTTTGTTGACAGTCTGTAGTGTTGCCATGGGGGGAGGATAATAACACTACTGTGCATATTGCAAAAGGTAGGGTTTTGGAAGTATTAAATAGCACTGCCAAACCAGGCTTTTATTGCTTCCAAACCCCATTCAGTATACTGCTGTGTCCTGCATAGAAACATAGAAACATAGAATTTGATGGCAGATAAGGACCACTTGACCCACCTAGTCTGCCCATTTCCCTACCTGATGGATAAGATGCAGATTCCAGTTAATCAACAGCTTACTTTCCCCCTACCCCTCACTAGAATTGCCTTATGCCTGTCTCATGCATTCTTGAATTCTCCCACTGTTCCTGACTCCACAACCTCCTCAAGAAGGATGTTCCATGCACCCACATCCCTCTCTGTGAAAAAATACTTTCTAACATTACCTCTGAGCCATCCCCCCTCTATCTTCAAATTGTGCCCCCTTGTTCTTGCACATCTCTTCTTCGGATTTATGTGATGTGGGCGACTCCTTATGCGCTAGTCCCCACAGAGCGACCGACAGCAGGCGACTGTGGGAGGGGGGAGCACACAGTGGTGGCAAACACATATACAGGGTGAACGTACTGAACAGGCGAAAGCACAATTGGCGACAGCGAGGGGAGTGAGCGTCAAAAGAGTGACTAGGGAGAAGAGGGAAGGGGGAACGGGTGCCCATACTGGGTGGCACTACACGACTGCTGGGCAAGAAGCCAGCCCATAGCCCATGGCAATGATGGCAGTGTCAGGAGGTGGTCCATGGGTGGCAGGGTACGGGGCACGCCCACCACACGGCCATGGCTGGTCACATGTAGAAGGTGAGGTTGTGTGCCAGCCCATGGATGTAGTCGTAGTGGCTCCGGGTCACATATTCAGCGACAACAGTGGCAAAGTGGGCATTCAGGTCCCTATAGTGACACCGGCTCTGAGGGACCACTGCCGCCAAGATGAGCTGCTCAGAGTGGACCACTGTCAGCCGCTTCTCTTCATGAAGGGACTCCAGCAGTCTCCAGATAGTGGGGTGGCAGGCAGCAAGCCTGGTGTTGAACGCTAGGTGCCACCCCTCCACTGCATTGTTCATCCTGGTCAGCCCCTGGACAGTTGCAGCATGGCAGTTCCACTGCTTGATCAGGAACATTGCCCTATGATGCCCCGAGTGGGCACTGGGGTGACTGATCCAGGTGTCTTCATAGTAGTCCATGACAGGCTGCAGTAGCTCCTCATGCTGCACCATGTATGGCCAGGCTTGCATCTCCTGGAATACCACTGGCACATCGCTGGGTAGCATGAATGCCAATGCCAGCAGCATCTGGAGGTGCAGGGCATTGTCTGGTCTGTGGAGTACTGGTGCAGCACATTTGGGCACTGCTGGATCTTGCACCAGATGGCCTGTGAGTAGTGGAATAAACAGCCCCTTATGTTGGTGTCTGGAAAGGTGCTGGGCAGTGCAAGCCAGCTGGCATGCTCAAAATCAATCAGCATGGTGGTGGGGGAAAGTGCTGGAAGGTGGTGCCATAGCTGGCCCAGTAGGCGACTGTAGGTCTGGGTCCTCCTGGTGCAGGTGGGGGTGTAGACGGCCGGCAGGACTGTGCCTGACTGGACAGCATGGATGGTGTAGAGCTGCCCGAACAGTGTTGGGCATGCCCTGAAGGTGCCATCCATGAACCAGTCTGGGCAGTCCAGCAGCTGCTGCAGACCCCGGTCACTGGCATATATCACCAGCCGGTCCCGCTCCTGGCCACTGTCATGGAGCAGGAACCAGCCCCCTTCCCCCATCATGGTAAATTCAGCTGGAATGGCAAGGTCGGTGACCGTGGCTGTTGTGGTGGGCCACCCCCATGCTACATGCCGCACATGCTGCATGGTCTGTCACAGTAGGTGTACCCCTGGTAGGTGACCCACAATGGCAGCAGGTATCCCCAATGTGCTCGCCGTGACCACCTGTGATGCACTGTCCAGCGAACTACGCGCTGTGTCTCACAGTGACCCCATAACCTGGTGTACACTGACATCGGCTGCATCGGGAGCATGGTTATGCTCTTGTAGGGTGGCAACCACAGTGTTGTCCAGGGTGTGCAGGCAGGCGAGGCAGCTGTACCAGCGTGCCTCTGCACAGTGCCAATACACCTTCTCTGGCCTGGCTTTGTCCTTCCTGTAGATGTAGCCATTGTAGACGGCTAGCGGTTTGCCCTGTTGGCTCTAGATGTATCTGACTGTCATCCTTATTCCCGGATGGTGGTCCTGCCTCCATCGTGCGCCCCCCCTTTTGTCTGTGGTCCACACCCCCTACCCACTGCTGCCCATTGCCGCCCCTTCTTGTCTGGGCTGTATTTCTGATGGTCACCCATCAGCCCCCACCCCTCGTTCTGTGCTGTCCCCAGGTGTCTGTGCTGATCCTTCACCCTGCTTTGGTGAGTAACTGGTGTGCTGTGTTTGGGGGGTCCTGGGCTTCGTCAGTGCATTGGCACTGCTGTTGTGCCGGGGTGTGCTGCCAATGTACTGGGAGTTAGAGGCTCTGGTGTGTGGCCGTGGGGTCCTGTTTGTGCTCACCCTACTGTCTCCCATTCTGTTTGGGTCACTGTGCTCAGTGTCCTGGCATGGGGGTTCTCTCATGCAGTCCTGCTGTGTGCTTCGCTCATGTATTTTCGTTCAGCTGCTCTGTGCGGTCACTCTTTCGACACATGCTGTTGTTGCCTCGCCCCCCCCCAGTACGATGTCATTGTTTCTGCACTCTACTTGGCAGTTACCCTCTTCTTCTGAAAGATGCTACCCTCTTGTACTTTGTTAATTCCCTTGAGATACTTGAAAGTTTCTATCATGTCCACCCTCTCCCTCCTTTCCTCAAGGGTATACATATTAAGCTGCTTTAGTTTCTCCTCGTATGTCTTCTGGTGCAGACCTTGCACCATTTTGTTTGCCCTCCTCTGAACAGCCTCGACTCTGTCTATGTCTTTGCAGAGATGGGATCTCCAGAATTGCACGCAGTACTCCAGATGGGGTCTCACCAACTGTCTGTACAGAGGGATAACAACTTCCTGTTTTCTACTGTTGATGCCTCACCCTATGCATCCCAGTATCCCCCCCAGCCCTACATGAGGTTCACCTCATTCAGATGGGTATACTGGTATATTTAGGATGACCACACTACTCACTTAACAATGCACTATGTATCTTTAAATATAGCAGCCACTGGACAAATAGGCTGTCGGCCACACCATTTCCAATTAGTGCAGTGCTAAGTTTTCAGCCCCATGCTAATTGTTTGAATGTGTGGCCTGTATCCTAACACAGGACAAATATTAAGACAGTGTTTCCAACTAAAACAGTATTATTTTTATGGCTGCATTGGTGGAGCTCTGCAGACTTATTGCTGTCATTCTGTGTAGTAGCACTGTGGAGGCACGTGACAGGACCACTGTTCAGCATGCTTCCACAGTACTCTGGCACAGGTACACTAGTTGTGTTTATGTGGCCCTTCCACTCTGCTGGACTCATTAACACACTCATTTCACAGGGCACTACTTTTTCTTCCGCAACTACAGATGTGATGGCCACAGTGCCCATGATGGCCATCAATTCAAACTGTGCATGCATGAGTATCACGCATGTGCAGTTCTGTCATCACTGCCATCTTAGGTATGGCAGACGTCAGCACAGAGAGAGCTCAGAGTATTCTTTTATTCGCTCTCATGACTCTGAGCAGCGGTGTTGGCTCTGACCAGAGTTTGTTTTATTTTGAAGATTATGAAGTACTATCTGTATACTGTTTTTTCATTGCCTTTTCATTTTCTTGTTGCACCAAAGACTACATTTGCAGGTGTCGTGTGTATTACTTATATATACACTTCTTGTACAGTATATGTCCCTTTAAACACTGGATTAAAAATCACATCAGATTCTTATGGTTGCCACTCTCTAAGGATGCCTTTCTGGCAAAAGCAGTAGGAGGTGTTGTCTGTTCTCGTCTCCTGGTGAGAGGTTTTGTATGCACACTATTGGAATAAAGGTTTGCTGCATATTTATTTAATTTGAGTCTCACTGCAGCGGTTGGTGGTGCTGGAATGTTTGTGCTTTTCTTACATGATTATTATTCCATGTACACCTTTTGCACTGGGGCAGATTTTCTGTGCTGCAGATACCTTCCAAGACCTACAAAATTGTTGGGGTCTCTCAACAGAAGATTTCTGAAGATACCGACAACTTAGAACTGTGATACAATCCCTCCTCCGCAAAAGACCCCAAAACAGTGCACTTACACTATTAACCAATGGCAGTCCTTTTCTAAAGGTCAAACAAATAAAATCTACTCAGCTATTTGAGATCCTCTGCCAGTCAATCCATGACCTCCAAGGCTAAATGGGAAGCTGCCCTACAACTAAATATATCTGCACAGCAATGGCATAAATGCTGGACCTTTGGATATAGGGCATTTAAGGACACTAGATGGAGATTGATTCAAAATAGGATCCTTCACTCCTGGTATAGGAACCCAATGGTGCTCCACACTGCAGGGGTCCTAGAAACAGACAAGTGCTGGGGATGCAATAAACAAGGGGGGGACCTGCTACGTATTCTATGGGTCTGTCCTGTAATCCAGTCCTTTTGGATACAGGTATGCCACCTGGGGTCCAAAGTAATATGCAAATGGGTACCTCAATCTGCAGCTCTGCTGGTATTAGGTATGGTATCAGAGGCATCCCACCTAACTGCACAAGAGCATTGATGGCTGGCACTTCTGAGTATGCAAGCCAAATGGCTACTTCTTTGCAAGTGGTGCAAACCAGCAATCCCAGCATGTAGTGAACTACTGGCCTCCCTTTCCCAACTGTCCACGCTAGATTGACAAACCCATTTAGCTGCCACTGCTCTCCATACTTACAACAGTTGCTGGCATCCCTTCCTAATGTATATACAACCTAGGGCAGTAATTGGTTGAGAGAGTACATAGGGGTTCCCACTCAACCCCCTTTTTGCACTTATGTACTACTGAAACTAAACTCAGGTACCATTGAACAGCTCTTCTTTTTCCCATCATATCTCTGTGGTGTATAGATATATATATTTGTTAGTTGTTCTGTTTTTTTGCAGTCATTTTTATTTTCTTTTAGGGCAGTATCTCATTTTCACATTACACATCCTCAAAGCCTTGTTTCACAAAGCATTAACTGATTACTCAGGTGAGCTGTGTATAATCCTGATGTTTATCTCTCTTTTTTGTATATTCCTCACCTATATTTGATATGTCTCAGAACTGATCTTAATGTCCTGTTGCTGTAAAATGTATAAGCCTTAATAAAAAGTTTAACAGCGAAAAAAGTACCGTGCATTGTGTGTAAAGCCTTTTGGGTTGCATGCCTACACTATGCATAATGCTTCTGATGTGGGATGGAGATGTCCATGTGTGTCTTGGCAGACTGCATGCATCCTTGTGGGGACAGAACCCATACAGCCGTGGTTGGGGACAGTCACACAGCCCTTGGTACATTGTCCCACCACTGACACTGTGGTGTGTCAGAGTGTGTGTGCAGCATATCCTTGCAGCAGGCATGTTGCTGCTGCTGTGTGTGTGTGTGTGTGTGTGTATGTGTGTGTGTGTTTGTCTGTGTGTCTGTGTCTGAGTCTGTATATGTGTGTGTGTACTCTGCCTAGACATGCATTACATCATGAGTCGGCATGCCCCCGACCCACTGACTTGGTGTACCAGGGCATTTATGATTATGGCCATAGCCGCAGATGCTACGTCTGCCACTGCCAAGTCTGTTCAGTGCATCTGTCTGCTGGAGGGAAGGATGGGCCACTGCTATACTAGTATACCACTGCAACATGTTATGTACGTCATACAGAAGCTATGGCAATCTGCCCACATCTGTATCAGTTCTGGTGCCATCATGCCATTGTATCACAACAGAGCTAGGCTTATGTGGCACAGGGTCAGTGGTGGGACAGCATTGGTGGACACAGCATGTACCTTACCATATGCGATTGACACTGTGATGCATAACCAGTAGTGTCTGACCAGCAGTATGATTATTCCACTGTACGTGGGCAGGGTCATGCACACATTCAGGCACAACTGGGTCTTTGCAGGACCACTGTCCTGTGTTGGCTCTGTATGAACGGCAGCCCTGTACCTAGAGTGGGGCCAACATCTGCTGGGAGAGAGGGTGCCACCAGGTGGCTTGGTATCCCACACTGGTGTTGTGCAGATAAGGTACAGTGCGTAAGGGACCCAGTCACTTACAACTCCACTGAGCTTGCATGTTACGCCAGCTGATGCACACAATGCTATATAATGGTGTCATCCATATACAGCTGTGTTGTGGGTAACACATGTATGCCTGGGCCTGTCACTGCAAATGACAAGGGTGACTCCTGGATGTCTGTTGTCCTGCACACCTGTGTTGGCCTGTGTGCTTGATGGCTGGTGTACAGGGCACTGTTTGTGTGGGTTTGGCTCCAAGCTCCTCAGGCCATTGCACAGCCTAACACACTCTGGCTTGGTGCTGCTGTTGTTTGCACCGTATTTCTACATCTTGCATGCCTGCTGGTGTTGTGTGTCCTTTGCAGGGCTTGTTCATACTCCATTTCAGCATGGCACACTCATTATTTGTGCAGTCCTCTACTGTTCAGGTTCACAATGCTGTCTCTGCTATGCCATGCACATTCTACTGTGGCTGTTTGACTCCCTCCACCAATGAGTGGTATAGTGTCCCATGTGTCGACTGGTTGTACATCTGATATACACATTATACCACTATGGTGTCTCTTTTCTAGTATGCACAGCTGGATGAGTTCAGTGTATTTTTTTCCATAGGTATACAGGGGGACACAGGATGGTGGAATGAAGCCAGCCCTCGTGAATGGCATGAAGACCTTCTCTGATGCCAGGTCTGTCTGCTTCATCTGCTGGTCTGGTGGGCGGATGAGCTGCCAACAGTGACTGCCTAGGAGATATGGCAGCAGTCACCACCACCTCCTGCTACCCCTTGATTTAGCTTTGGCCTATAATTTATGCTCTTTTAACAGGCAAGTGCCCTTTTTTGTTTCTTTGTAACAGGCAACTGCCCTTTGATATTTTATTATAATAACTGGGGAGCATTTTCTCCCATTGAGAAACCCAATTCACTGTTACAACATGTGGGTTATAACGGCAAACATGCACCAGTTTTCCATGCATGTGCCTGCTTCCGCTTTCTCCTCTTCACTCATGGGGCGCCGGACACTTTGCCACTATCGACTGGATACCATCAGTATCACTCGGCGGTACAGTAGTACCGCCGAATTACTCAAGGGAATTTTAAGGATTTTTAAAAATCTCTATTGAGAATTGTGAAACCTTTTGTTAGGAATTTTGTCGTGTTTGTTAGTGTGTTCACTGCTACCCAGAGAGGATGCTCTCATCTGATAGTGTATTTGAAAATCTACCAGATGGCACTTATGTACTGTAATAGGACCCCGCCTCTTTCTGAAGGTATAACAAAATTAATTTTAGAGGATATTGTTCCCTAAATTTTGTGAAGGATAAATAGGGAATCTTACAAAATTGCTTGACAAATTCAGTGCTACTACTGTACATGAATAAAAAAAGAAAATTGCCTCTCAGATGCTTACTTTGCTCCAGTAATCCTCGCTTGGCTAACCTGGAAAAGAAAAAAAGAAAAGAAAAAAGTTTCAGCAGTCGCTCAGCCATAGACGGCATACTGCACTTTGTCCACACTGGACCAGGGCTGTTTTATTTTATATATTTGCTGTGGCAAGAAAACTCTCCCCAGCAATTATATAAAATAAAATATGGAGTGGTGTGTTTAACTCGATATTTTACACACACCCCTCGGTGTTGGATGCTTAGCAACCAACACCTTGGAATATGTGTTAAATCTCGTTAAACACACCACCCAATGCATTATTGTATTTGTAATGGGTTGGTGCCCTTTATTTATGTTACTGTAATGGATAGGTACCCTTTTAATTTTGTTTCACCCCCCTCCAAACAGCAGTTGCCCTTTTTCTTTTTTATTTTCCTCCCCTATTGGCAGTTGCCCTTTTTTTTTGTTCCCCCATTATGGTGGTTGCCCTTTTTCTTTCCCTCCGTACGTTCAGTTGCACATTTTGTTTGTCCCCCCAATACAGGTGGTTGCCCTTTTTTCTTGTTTCCCCTAATTATTGTTGCCGCTGTTGTTTTGTATGGATGGTTGCCTTTTTAGTACAGTAATGTTTATTTTTGATACCTATGCTGCCGTGTTGTGTGTCTTTCATTGGCGCCCTCCTCACACCCACAGCTGCCTCCTGCTATATTCAGTGATATATTCAGTGCTGTTCAAGTGCATTGTGCTGCACTGGTGCTATTTGCACTGCACCAGTGCAATGCATTTGTACTGTGCATGTACAACCCAATATTCAAAGATGCTAGCACTGGGGCGATGCATTTGAATATCCTGGTGTCAGTGTACTAGTGCTAGCACTATTGCTGTGCTGGCATAGCAGAGGCACTAACTGCTGAATATGGTCACCTGTGACTCTCAAGGTCACTTTCCAAATTCCATAATGTGATTATAATATGTTTTTAAAGGATTTTTAAATTATCAATAAAATCAATATACTTTTTTCTTCTTTTGGTAACCAATTAATACCCATTGGGCACAATAGCTATTTACAGGGCCACCCAGGAGCACTGCAGTGGTTATGTGACTTGCTGAGGTTCACACACTATGCAAGTAGAGGTTGTAGGACCCAAGCCCATGTGTGCTGGATGTGCCAAGTTCATTCACAGCTCATTACTCCTAGGCTCTGCTGCCAATTATACTGTGCTGTCCACTAGGATCAAGTGTTCCCTATGTAAGTAAGCAAGTACATTTTTATTGAAAACAAGTGTATATTCCAAAGGACAAGCACTTTTAGGCTGGGATATTCAGACTGCACCAGAATGATGTCCACCAGGATCAAGTGTTCCCTATGTAAGTAAGCAAGTACATTTTTATTGAAAACAAGTGTATATTCCAAAGGACAAGCACTTTTAGGCCGGGATATTCAGACTGCACCAGAATGATGTGCAATAGAGGAGCAGGCACAAATCCAGTGCACCATGACGCAACGGGTGCGATATTCAAACCATGCGCAGGACAAGGTGCGCCTGCGCAATGTGGCTGAATATCACCCCCAATGTGCCATAGCACAATGAGGAATGCACAATGGGGCAGGGATGATGCGCTATAGCGCCCCTACGGATGCGCAGGGACAAACCAGGAATCAGCTGAGCAGCAACCAGGGATGCACAAGATGCAGAGGAACATGCACCAGGACAGACATCCCCAGCTCTCCCACACCAGACCAGGGCAAGGCCCCTAGAGGTGGACCCAGTACCCCATGAGCAGCACAGCCAGACGGGTGCAAAAGGGATCACCGACCCTCGAACCACAGTGGCAAACCACCAGCAGATGCGCACCAGTAGACTCCAGCCACTGGGCAAGGTACCCCTGGACCATCCACCGGCCAAAAGGGACCAGAACACAATGATGGCCAAGCCCCACCCATGCCACATCCCCATCCCAATGATGCCCCCCCAGGACAGTGCGTGTGAGACACCTAGCCCAGATGCATGACCAAACAGTGCATGGCAATGAAGGCAGTCCACCATCCCCTTGCTTATGCATCCAGTCACCTCGGAGTGCATTGCACACCCACCATATCACCACTGTGACCACCCAACGCAGGCAGTGGGACCGTCTACCAACACAACCACAACCCACACAAGGCCCTCCACCACGTCTCCAATGGGGACACAGCAAGGTTGGTGACCCAGCACCAGTACCCAAGGGAACCCGCATGTGACCAGGTCCACCATGGATGGCATCACATGTAGGAAGGCCCCTGAACACAGGAGCAGAGCAAGGGCACACATCCATGCACCAACCCCTGCCACAGCATCAATCCCACCAGGCAACACAGCACCCTCCTGTGGGGCATGGAGGCATGCGCCAAACAGGATGCAACACAGGGCACACCCAAAGGCCCCCCGACCCGGTCCCATGGATACCCAGGCAAGCATCCCATCAAAGCTGTGCGACAATCACTGCCGGTGTGAATCCCATGGTGCCATGTAACCCGCAGGCCGCCCGGCAATAGGCAGCCATTGAGTCTGCCATGTAGCAGGCACACCATGAGCCCCCACACACACACTGATGGCAGGCGCATGGGCCTGGGTCATCCCACAGCCACCTGTCCACCACCCACATGCAGTGGGTCCCCATGTGACAGCCACCGGCCCACAGACACCACCCCAGTCCACATGGACAGAATGAAGTGGGCATCTAGTGGCACTGTCTACAGTGACAACAGGGATGACAGGCCAATAGGCATGGGGCCGGAGTGCCAGCTGCAAGGGCGCCGTGCCAGCAAGGTGACAGGTATGGCCTGCCCCCGAATGCATGCTGGCAGGTGAGCATGTGGTGGCAGTAGCCACATGACTGCGCGGACCCCAGTGGCGCATGCAGGTGGGACAGTGGCAATGGCCACAGCCACACAGGCAATGGCCATACTGACAGGGCACCCGGGAAATGCCACACACACCACAGCCAGAATCACACAGGTGAACAGTGTACAGGGCACACCACACATGCCCTCTAGAGATAGCCCATGGCCCCCACCCACACCTGTGGACGAGCACCACCAGGCACACCCATTCCCACCCCAGCCCCACCACAGCAGCCATGAACCACTGCAGCAAGGCTCCATGCGCCAACTGCAAATCAGAGACAGACACAGATGTAAACAGAAATGTATGTATTAGAACAACAATAAGGGAACAAAACCTATTTACATATATGTACATCAGGGGAGGATTATGGGTAGGATGCCACAAGGGAGGATAGGGAAAAGGGGCAGGGGACATGGGGAAAAGCAATGGTAGGGGTCAAGGGTGTGTGGGGAACAGTCCAGGTGGGGAGGGGCAATGATGTGGGCCATCAGGCCCTATTGGTGGCCCCAATCCTCCGCCACCGCCCTCCAGTGCCGGTGGTGTCTCCTCCCAGACCTCTGGTCGTGTCACTGCAGCAGTTCAAGTGTGGCCCTCACCACCTGCAGGAGCTCCTGGAGGGTCCTCTCCACTGCCTCCCAATGATGGCCACCTAGGACAAGGGAGCAGAAACAGTATGAGTGCCTGGTCAGGATAACACAGCCCACCCAACGTGCATGGCATGCATCAGTGACCGGTGCCCCTGGGATGGCATGCAACCACCCACAGTGGGTGCACCCACATGAGCTGCCAACCCATGTAACCACAGCCATGCAAGCCACTGCACACCATCACTGCCCATGCACCACACACCACCGCCCCGACCATCCAGCGTCATGGCAATGCAGTGTGATGGCAGTGGCACAGCCAGGCACCAAGTGCACCAATAGCTCACCTGCGACACCTGCCCACATGTGAAAGGCCACAGGATAGTGCAGAGGACACCACGGGCAGTGCACAGCCGGAGAGGCCATGCGCAGAGGGGCCATGCTACACCCCCAACCCTGCAAACCACCATGCACATATGTATAGGGGAAAACAGTACTCACCTGCATCCCAGTCACCTTGGTGCTGCTGCCCCACAGCACCACCCATGTTGGCTGGCCGATGCCCCTCTCCCCGTGTGGTCCTGCCCCAGGTCAGCTGCTGCCAGCTGTGCTCTCCGCTTGTCTTCAGGGCCCAGGAGGGAACATGGAGAGACACACATCAGTACCTGTCTGAACCATAGGCCCCCCCAACCTGTGTGATGTGCCGCACAGTGTGTCCAGGTTGCGGTGGTGCAGTGTGGTCATGGTGCACCCCCACAGCCACCAACACATGCACTGACCCACCCACACCAACCAGACATGGGGTATGGCAACCATTGTGCCCCAAGGACTGTTGGATGAGACTGGTGATGATCAATGTGCACCTCCCTGGCCTTGGCACTGCACCCCTCCAAACCCGCACCTGCAGGTGCCTCAGCCTGTCTGGGTCCCACCACTGCAGGTTACCATAATGGTGGAGACACTGCTCCACCATGTGCTGGCTGTCAGTTGCCTCCTCCAAGCCAACCACAACCTCCTGCCACACGTCTGTCCATGGCCTCTGGAGGGGCACCTGGCCAAACAGGGCCCCAGTGTGTGGCTGAACAAGACCCATGAGGTTGGTGAGCTCCAGGTCACCCTATATTAGAGCATGATGTTCCATGGTGAACACCATGTCCCTTGCTAACCAGACATCAACATGGTGGCCAGTAGTGCACATGGACCACATGCAGAGCTAGAGCGTTGATGTGCAGACATTTGCAATCACGCAGGCACCGAGCAGCACAATAGGGTAGCAGCCATGAGGCTGTACGGTGCCTAGAGGGCAGAGGTCATTCCCGGGGTCAAGGGTCTGGCTGCGCACAGAGCATCACTGCACTATTTGGGTCCCCTTATATGGTGCGCGATAGGGGCATGTCACCAACACTGTGCAGTGGCCTACTGTGCAGAGGCATGATGGGAACCACGGCACAGTGGCTCAATAAGGGGCATAATGTCACTGTGCCAGCTGCACTATAGCGTGTGTGCCCCATAGGTCATACAGCGCATGAGTGCCACAGGCACGATAGTGGCTGGGCGCTGTGCTGCCTCCTGCACAATGTACATATGCTGCACCACTGGCATACGTGTCGGCAGCACATGCATGCATGCTGTGGGGCTGACTGCGCACATCACAGTGATGCTCCCCGACTTGAGCATGCATAACCCCATTGGGCAAGGTGCAGCCGCATGATATTCAGCCATGATTTGCAAATCAGCTCATGAGCCATTCCACGGTGCACCCGCTGCATTTTGTATCCCATTACAGTTGTGCATGACCTTATTTGCATTAGTTGCACTATAAGGGCACCATGGAAGTGCACAGGCCATGGATCGGTATGGCAGCCTTTGAAGGTAAGCATCATGCTGTGGGGCCATCAGGACAGTGGGCTGCAAGAGCAGTGTGGCATTGAACAGTCCATGTTAACACCTGTCCACCTCCACAGGTACAGGCATGTCTGAATGTGAGGAGAATGAGGAGAAGGGGAGGGTGCATAAGCGAAGGCCAAACTTCACCAGGGTGGAGTCAGATGCCCTATTTGAGGCCTACCTGGACAGGGAGCCACTCCTGAGTGGACAAAGGAGCACACCACAGGCAAGGGTGACAGCATGGGAGGAGGTGGCATGTGCAGTCAACCAGCAGGGCAGCCACCAGCGTTCTGTGCAGGCATGCAAGAAGAAGGTTGGTACTGACAGGTGGAGGATCAAGGAGAAGGTGGCCGCCATCTGGGTGGTGTGTTCCGCCACAAGCAGTGGACAACAGGTTGTGCCATGTCTGATGTCGCGGGAGGAGCAGTTGGCCAGCAGCATGTGGTGCTGTGCCATTGAGGGTGTGCCTGGCAGAGGCTTCCAGACAGACGGCAGCCCATCACTGCATGGTAGGAACAGTGGTGGTGGTGTGAGAGTGGCAGGGGGTTGGGGCCAGCGGTCATTCGGCACCGCTAATGGTACTGTGTTCCCTTTCAGCTCCCGAGCGTCTACATGGAGCAGCGGGGGTTGGTGTGTCCATCAAGGGTGTGGCCCTGCAACAGGTGGAGTGCCCATCCACCTCCACCGGTGTCCAAGGGTCTGACATCCAACAGCCCTGCAAGGCTGTCCAGGCTGATGCCTGTGGCCTGGGTCCAGAAGAGGCCCTGGTTGTGCTCCAGCATGATGCCAGGGATGGTGTCCTGTGTGCCGAGACACAGATCGGGGCCGACTCTAGCACCGATGATGACGTGACGTATGTCCCATGCAGTGATGCTGGTGTGCCACAGGGGGCACCCTCGACAGGCGACCACCAGGGCGGCTGTGCTGGCAGCATTGGCACGGTTGCCCACCCACTGGCCAATGTGCCCGGTGTGTCCATGGCATCCAGTGGGGCAGCACTGGTGTGTGGCTGCAGAAATGATGTTGGTGGTGCCAATGCAGCCACGCTGGTGATTCCCAGCACTCAGCAGCTGGAGGGGCGGTGGCAGCAGCTGGACAATGTTGAAGGAGGGCTGGTGGCGGTGGGTAGCAATGGTGTACTGCATGAGGTAATACCCCAGGATGGCACCACCATGCAGTGCCCACCATTGTGGGGTGGTGCACCGCAGGGCCAGGTCTCACCCATGGGTTGGCATGGTGCCCATGCTGACGATCCCTTGGATGACCATAGCAGTCTGCTCCAGGCCTCTGTGGATCAGCAGGTCCAGCTCGTGGTAGCGGTGGATGCACTCCATGTGGATCTGCACCAGGCAGAGTAGAAGTGCAGAAGGGACCATGCCCTGCTCCTGGCAGAGTTAGCTTGGCAGCGGGTGGACATGACAGCAGCCATGGATAGGCACACCACTGTGGTGACAACTCTCCTGGCAACACTGGCTGACTGGTTGTGTGCCCAGCCACCACATACCCCTCGGAGTGCAGTGTCCACCCCATGGGCCCAGTGTCTGGTGACCCCATCCATGTCGATGCCAGGTTCGGCTGTGGGCATACCAGGCACACCTGGTATGGGCATGTTTGGTGGCCTGCAGACACCTGCATGAACCTGGTCATGTTCATGCAGCATCACCCCTGGGGGACCATCTGTTCATTCCCATGAGGCCATTGAGCAGCTTGTGTTGGCTGGCAGACCTTGGCAGGGCTGCCCATGCACCCATGGTGGTAGTGCTACTGTGCAGCATGACTGACACTACCCCCTTCATGACCGCAGTCTGCCACCACCCTGTGTGCACTGTGGTGTTCCATGTGCAATGCATGGGTGTGGTACCCAGTCCTGCACACACAGGAGCCCTGTGCACACCCGCCCGGCAGCTGGCCACTGTGGCGTGTGCATGATGATGCCAGCATAGCGCTGTCCACCACTGTGCAACGGTGCTCAGTGTCTGAGACATGCCCAGTGCCTGCCTCTGGGTGTGGATCTGTTGGGTCCGGTGTTGGGGGGGTGTATGGGGGTGGGTGTGCGTGTGGCTGGGTGGGCAGGGGATGGGTGTGTGTGCATGTGTGTGCATGCTGTGTGCAGCCCTCCTGTGTTCCACCATGGTGTCTGAGCCCCCGCCCATTCACACACTCCTGCCACTGACCCAGGCTGGGTGTCTGCCTCTGCCTGTCTGTCAGCTGTGCTTGGATACCCAGGGCATGCTCGTGGACGTGTTCACCTACCTGTGTGGTCCATAGTGCTCCTCTGTGATGGTGTTCTGGTGCTGCACTATCTGGGCCAGCTGTGGATCCCTTCACCCAGGGGGTGGCTGCCCACTTCCAGCTGGACCAGCATCCCCATTGTCCACACTGCTGTCCCCTTCTTCAACCTCAAAGGCTATCCTACTGTCAGTGGCCATGTTGTGCAGGATACAGCAGGCCAGGAATAGCCCACAGGCCTTTGAGGGGGCTGTACTGTTGGGCACCACCAGACCTGTCCAGGCAATGGAACTGAGCCTTCAGCTGCCTGAACACCTGCTCAATGATGTTCCGTGTCGTGGAGTGTGCCTCATTGTACTGTTGCTGCACTGTGGTCTAGGGATGCCGGTATAGTGTGAGCAGCCAGGGCCGGAGTGGGTACCCACTGTCACCTGTGTGTTGGGAGGTATCATTAGTATGGGGATCTGTGTCACTGTGCCCCCAGCCTTCCAGGCCACATCCCATGGCACCCCTGCTCTTGCACCACACGCACTCCCTGTTGTCCCCATCATCTGGCATGCAATGCATACTCACCTACTAGATGGCCAGTGGGGATGTCCCCACTCTTGAACCTATGGCATAGTGCAGACTGGTGCCAGATGATGGCATTGCATGCTCCCCCAGGGTGTGTGGCACAGACATTGATTATGCACCCCCTGGCATCACACACTACCTGGCAGTTGACGTTTGGGTATCCCTTGCAGTTGATGTATGCTACCCCCTCTGCACCAGGTGGTGTGCAGATGCCAACATGGGTGCAGTCAATGGCCCCAAGCACGCCAGACAACCATGCTGCCCCGTGGAACTCCTGCATGTTTGCTGTATGCTCTGCCTGTGTGCTGGGGAAATGGATGTACTCCGCAGCATGTGGCAGCAGTGCGCTGAGGAATTGTGTGAGGATGCGTGATGCGGCCAACTGGGTTATGCCTGTTGTGTCCCCTGTTGGTCACTGGAAGGTGCCCGTGGCAAGCAGGCACATGGTGGCCATGACCTTTGTCTCCACCGACAGGGCATGGCTCCATCTAGTGGGTGCCTGTATCTTCTCACTGCACAGCTCACAGAGCTGCCTCAGAATGGCCCAGTTCAGGTGGTACCGGCCCACGATCTTGGTGTCACTGTACAGATCGAAACTGCCGCGGGCGTGGTACAGCCTGTCCTGGGCATACCGCTGACAGGCCCTTCCATGACTGTGCCTCCCTGCACCCTGCCTCCTCACACCCCTCATGACTGCTTCCATCTGGAAGGTTGCACTGGCTATGTTCAGGGTTGTTGTTCTCTCCTGGGTGGCTCTCTACCCGGTCCCCCTGACTGTGTGCTGCTGGCCCTGCCCCTGCACCGGGTGTTCCCCTGGCACTGTTCTGCCTGTGCCACTCACAGTGTGACCTGCCTGGGCCCCTCTGCTGTCCCTCCTCTGTAGCACCCATGCACAGTCCCTCAGACAAACACACACATACACTCTCTGTGACCCCCGTCCACCTCTGGACCACTCCTGTGCTGCTTTATGTTGCCCTCACTCCCTGCTGCTATGTCCTGTCTCCCTGACACTATGGCTCCCCTCTGTTGCTCCCATTTATTTTTGCGCAACTTCTGATTGCTCCTCTGTTGCGCATGTTGCCTGCTGTTGAATATTGCACTGCTCCACATATTCTTGGTTATGCCCCTGCAGTTGTGCATGCATTCATTTCCATTGTGTTCTTGCACATTGGATTTTGTGCTGCGCATCTGCTGCCGCTGAATATCGCATTTTGGTGCATTTTGGTGATTGCGCAGGCGCATCTCTATTGCGCATGGTGCAACTGTTCTGAATATCCTGGCCTTAGTATATAACAAATTAAACAGATATAATCGCTCATTAAAAAATCTGGTTCAGACAATACTTTTATCACAATTAATTTAAAACTTCACAGTATTGCACACTAGCAGATCAAATTGAATAGCAGCATAAGAATAGAGTACATCATTTCCCCCTATACATTTTTGTATAATATCCTCCCTTCTCCTGCCAGAGATGTTATATAATAATGGCTTAATCCATTTTGTTCTGAGATCAGTTAGTAAAATACAATCCAAAAACAGATGGTCAATGGTTAGATAGCAGTATTCATTACACTTACATTTTTGTTGTTCTTTAATTTTTTCCCATGGTAGCATTTGTGCTTGATAATGCAAATAAATATCAAAACTCATTCTAGCAAGGATTTTTCTGTGTAAAGAATTTTGACACCAGGATAAGTAGTCCTGGTTATCAGGTCTTAAATTTGTTGTTTGATATAGTGTAAACATAGAAGACAAATTTATTTTGACATTATCCCTCTGGATCTCATTGTCTTTCCACCTAGTTTTTATTTGTTCTGCAAGGAGTCAACATCTGTTATTACTCCATTGTTAAAAGGAGAGTCCATTCCAGATTTTCTTACTTTGACATCTAATTTTTTAAACCAAGAATCATAACTTATCCCTTCATTATTGTATCTTTTTGCCTCTGTCCGGCAAGCATATCTAAGGGAAATGACTACCTTTTTCACAATTTTTTTTCCAATAATTCAAAGATCAAATTTTGGCTGATAAGGCCAATGATGTCATACCTGTTTCTGTTCTCAAGTGAGCTCCTGATACTGCTACTGGTAAACCTAGATTGTTTCTGATTAATAGTTTTGAACTTGTTCCATTATTAAAACTTTCTCCTGTAGTCTCCATACCTTAGCTGTGTACAGCATAACTGAGTTTGCTTTTGCAACATATGATCTTTTTACTGCTTCAAATTAGTTATTTGCAAAGAGTTTTCCAAATCTGTTCAGACTTAATACTATTTGCCTCCCTTTACTTTTATTATATTCTATATTTTCTCGCCAATTTGATTTTTCATTTATTAATCCTCCTAAATAATTATATTCCTTTACATCCTGGAGTTCAGTATTTTTTAATTTCCATACACATCTTTTTCTTCAGACTTTCCCTATCTTAATTATCTTAGATTTTTCACAATTTATTTCAAGTGATAAGTTCCAAAGGACCCTGCTACTATGTCTATCACTTTTTTTAGGCGAGCAGCTTATTTTGATGTGAACACTGCATCGTCTGCATAGGCTAAAATACTAACTTTTAATCCATCTACATTTGGAGCATCTACCTCGTGATTATTTAGTTTTCTTTTAATTTGGTCTATATATATGTTAAAAATGGCCGGTGTAATAGACACCCTTGTTTAACTCCTCTGTTAGCCGAAATTTTATCTGTATACTTTACATCCCTTGTATACCTAATACTAATAAGTGTATTATTGTGTAAATTAATAATTAAATCCAGTAATTTAGGATCAATTCCCCAAGCTATTAAAACTGTCCAATACATCTCACGACTAACATTATCGCATGCTTTCTTTAAGTCAAGAAAGCATCCATATAGATCTCCATTCCTCAACCTGTTTTGTTTGTTAGCCAGATAATCTAATAGGAATATATTGTCTATTGTACCACTGTTTTTTTTCTAAACCCAAACTGGTTATCTGTTAATACACCCCTTACTTCCATCCAATCCTGAAGTCTTTCTAATAGCATCTTCGAGAAGATTTTTGCAGATACAAAAATTGGGGAAATAGGTCCATAATTTTCTGGCATTAATCTAGCTCTTCTTTTTATTGTAGGCACAATCTCTGATATTAGCCATTCTTGGGGAATTGTATTATTTTTTATCATGTGTTCTCTATGAGATTTTTACAGTTTACTGTGCAAAATACTGGAGTAACTGCAATCAGATTACATAGAGTTCCTACAAAATATTGCAACATACTCCAGGAAGAACTGTGATAAAAGCATTTCATTCTGGCAGACAGTGCTGTTTGTGCTAAGTTTATGATGCAAAGAACCATGGCTCTGTGCTCTAATAATAGAACCATGGTTCTCTGCATCATAAACTTGGCATATAGTTGTATATAGTGGTGCCAACATCAGGTTCTATCATGACTAAAGCTATCCTGATACTACTGTCACAATGTTCTCAACTGTAACTAGTTGGAGTACTTATTGTCACCTGGTGCCTCTGTTTGTAAATGCAGAAAAATACATTGCCATTTCCAGGGCTGTTAAGGGGCCAGCACAAGGCACTGAACAGAAACAGTGCTGCACATGTATGTCTCTTTATGAATCATTTAGCCTGTAGCATCTAGTGGTCAGCTAATAACTTGCAAGAAGACAGACAAGGGCAAAGTGAAGGCCTTGACAATTTACAATGGTTCTTTACTCAAAGTACTGATTGGCAAGGCAAGACATGTGAGAACCTAATTCTGAGCTCCTCTGAAAGTGATCAATCAGTCAGAATGCAGAAATCTAAACAGTAGATAAATAACTGAGTATCAAAGAACACAAAAGTGTGATATGCTACTAGAAGTGTTTTGGGACCTAAGGCTAAGGCTCATTCTCCCACACACACCCAAGTACATACTTATTAAATACTGTTACACCTTGCATTTCAATAAAGAGCAACTCTGCACTTCAGCATGTACTTTTATAAATAAGATGTTTCAGCTGTTACAATTTACTAGACAATACATTTTTTTCATGTTCAGTGTTCCTTTCCAAGATTTATGGCACATCATTGTAGTCCATCTAAAAAGTCTTTATAGAAACAATTGAAAACATTTGCCTCTCCCCTGTTAACCTCATAGTGCCTTTGTTTATGACATCATAGTGCTCACAATGACAAAAGACTGATGACACAAACAACAATTGTGTGGTTAAGAGAGGAGATTCAGATACATTTTGAAAGACTCAGTGAAATAATTGTTGCATTACTTAGAATATTTAGTATACCAGCAGCTGGAGAAAGTAAAATAGAAATAACAAATAACTAGAAAAAATAAAGGTACAACATACTTAGTGTGTTTTTAAGCTTTTATTATCATAGAGAGTTGCTCTTTAATGTGATTTTAAAAAGCTTGAAATTAAATTTTAATGTAATGTGAGGTACCAGCCCTCCAACAAACTTTTGCTCTTTCACAGACTTTTGTTGGATGGTATGTTGTTGCTACCATTTGCCTTTTGCAAATTATCTTATAGGGGAACAGTCAGCACAAAGAGCCCCACACTCATGTGTGGGGCCAGTCCCAGTGTACACTTTGTGTGCAAAAACATTTTGGTTTACTTACTGTTTACCGTAGTATAATAGATCGTATCAGGCTATTTTTGTTTACTTCTAGTCTGATATCTTCTGTTACTAAAAATTCCTGAATCCCCTGCAGCTGACATCAGGGCAGCAGGCAACATTGGGAGATTCAATAGTCTGCAGTACGTGTTAGTGCTTTTATAATCTCCAAACAGATGTAACCCAGTTCTGCTTTTCTCCAGGGCTAAGTACAGTCCTCTGTGACTGTACTTAGCAGACTGTACTTAGCCCAAGGAGGACAGTGGGACCAGAAAACAAAAGCTCAGAGCTTGTATAATCTCTAAAATGCACTGCAGGCTATTGAATCTCCCACTGCTGCCTACTACTCTGATGTCAGACTGAGGGGATTCTGGGATTTGTAGTAACAGAAGATGTCAGTCTGGAAGTAAACAAAATTTGTCTGATACAATCTATTATGTTACAGTAAACAGTATGTAAAGCAACATGTTTTTGCACATGAAGTGCACATTGGGACCAGTCCCACACTTGAGCGTGGGGCCCTTGGTGCTGACTCTTCCTCTTTAAAAATCTAAAGGAATAATGGGAAAGCAGAAAGATCTGGCTTTAGACAAATAGACAGTAGGGCATAATTAAGCTTTAAAGGTCTCAAACTTTATTGAATTAAAATGGCAATTAAACTATAGGGAAACAAATCACAAGGTCAAACCATTTTAGACATATAACATTGTAATTAGATTCGATCTTCAATAAAGGGCTGTTTTAAAGTTATACCAAGGAACTCCCTTCTTGCATCAGTTCATAATTCCCCATTGATTAAATGATAAAGTAATTGTGAATCACACATGAACAAAAGGGTAAGTGTCTAAATAAAAGGAGTAATTATAACTGTGAACATAGAAGAAAGCCAATCAATATAAAACAAGAACCCAATTATGCAATGCATAGAGTGAAATAACTGATTCAAATAAGAGTACACCAAGCTCTTAAACAAAATAATGTATAATCTCCTTTACAGATTAAGACATGTTGTTTTTTTATGTTATTTGTTTTCATCCATGAAATGTCATTGTCTAAATGCCAGAATTCCTATATTACAAAACATATATAAAAGCAAAATTTATTGGACAAATGTGGCAGTGTCCAGATGGCCTCATGGAGTTTCAAGTGTGCTATGGAGGCAGCAAGTTTAGATTTCAAGTGGGATGATGCATGATATTTGCTACAGTAGCCCTTTGAAGCAGGATTAGTAAAGCGACTGAAGTACATTTATGAATACATTGAGCCCACAGCATTGATTTCTCTGTGTCTTGAATAGCATGGACCTTAAAGAGGAAAGCGTGAGGAGCTTAAAATATGCAAAAATAACTTTATCTATGAACAATGTCTCTGGATGGCTGCCTCTGACCCTTTGCCCTGGAATTTTAATCTAAATCTGTAATTACAATACCCACAACCATGGGTAAGTGCTGGGGTATGCGAAAAATATAAAATTTGGGTGGAGGGGCAGGAAATGAAGCAGCAAGAAAACCATAAGACAGGAGAAGAAAGTAGTCCCAGAGGGATGTGAAAATAAATACTAAGGATCATACTAAGGATGAAAACCAGAGCAAAAAGGAAATTTGCCCATAGGTGCTTTCAAGTTACCTCATTCAACATAATAATAAAGCTTTCCATCAGATAAAATATATTTATCCTGTCTTTTTTTTAATTCTTGCTTTGTTTTGCTGATTATAATATCCCATGGTAAACTATTCCATAAATTAATAATTTGTATATTATAAAAAAATTGTCATTTCTTACTTCTAAAACTAAGTCCCTTAATTTTCAAGGAGTGTCCTCTGGTTTCTATGGGAGAGATTTTAAATGCAATGCCCATTTCTACCATTAAGTAGGAATCATTTATAACATCAAACATGAAGAGTAGGTCATCCCTCATTGTTCTAGTTTCTAATGGCATCAATTTCAAATATTCTCGGTTCTCCTCCTATGTGCTGTCCCTAATTTTGGCTATACTTTTAGTGTACCTTCTCTGTACTCTCTCAAATGCTTTTCTTTCACTCATTTTGTATGGGCCACCCAATTGTGAGGCATACTCTAGGTGTGGTTGGACGTGAGCTCTAAATATTGGCATTAAAACTTTTGATTAACAAGGAGCAGGAGAAGAAATTAAGAAAACAATCTGGTGTGGGGAACAAAAAATATATAATAAATTTGGAATACTGCCTCTTGATCCAATATTTCACCTCTCCAGAGAGTATGCATAGATTAAGCAGCATGGTGGAGTAGCACTCCTTTTGGAATACTAGCAAGAAGAAAATTGAATTTTGCTATGAAAATATCATTTACAGTATGTGAAACCAGAAATGGCTCCAAACTATGGGACAACACATCATGAACTAGAGTGCAAAGCTGTAGTATAAAAGTAGAAAGTTGTAGTATAAGTTCAGAGTCTTTTTATGTATTTCATTCTGCCCTTTTTTACAGCTGCCTAGCATCAGAGCTATGCTGACATATTGCTATCAGAAGAAGGGGTCTGACTGGGATTCCTAAATGCAGCACAGCAATGTTTTTATGATGGAGTGGAATCAAAGCATAACTTCCTGCAAATTTGCTTGTTCCTTCCCATTCCCTAAAATGTGTTTGTTCCTTCTTCCCTTTTCCCCACTGAACCATTTTATTGCCCCAAACAGTACACTTTCTAGTCTTGCTCTGTAAATATAAGTGTGTGTGTGTTCCATGTTTTCTATGGGACAAAATTAGTTTTTTTTTACATTGACTATGCTCACACAACACAGAAGCTAAGTCAGGAATATATCTGGTTGTTTCCATATCTAAGAGACAAGTAGCTTAAGTTTAAAACCATGTACCATGCCCATTTGATTGTACAGTTTCATGTGAGACAATGCAGCTATGAAATCGTCCAAGAAGCCAGAGTGGATCTACAAAAAAAGACATCCTAGCAGCCAAAGAATCCCAGGAGTCAGTCCACAGCTCTCCTCTACCTCCTAGATGTCAGTCCTGCTCATCTGCACAACAGAGGCATCAGCTACTAGAACAACATTGACAGCAATCATGGAGTAACTCCAGCAGTATCAGAACACACCTCAGCCAAACTGAAAGATGAATGTCTTCTTTGAAACAACTACAAGTTAGTGCTCATGGATTGAGGAAAGGGCTGGGTCTCTGTGGGGGAGGGGGCAGAGAACAGGCTGACTGAAATGTCAGTACAGTGTTTGTTTTGAATGGCAGAACACACTGGAATAACAATCTCACATGTAGCAAGTGCCCCTGCTGGAGTGGGAGTCCTGATGTACTATCACAAGGGAACTGGGGAGGCATGCACCAGCACTACCAACTATTGACCCTAGGAGACCAGCAGTAGCAAGCATGTATAAGGGAAATTATAAACTCTCTAACAGGAGCCTTGTACCTTGCAGTCCTGCACAATAGACTTACCTTGGTCAATTAATGTGAATATAAGGTGAAACGGAGAGGACTGTAGTTTGATCCTCCCCCATCTCCCACTGATGCACCCTCTATACCATGAGTCGGTGGAGCACAAAATCAGCCTAACTCTGAGACCACTAGACACTGTAGTAGAAAAAGGAGGGACAAGTGCTAAGTGATTCAGGATACATGCAGGCTCAGGCAGGCTTCAGATAAGCTTTAGGGAGATTGCTAGTGAGTGGGCTTATCGGGGACAACAAGAACTATTGAAAGAAAAGGGTGAAAAAAAAAGAACAAAAAAGCCACACCATAACTCTGAGGTCTAAAATATGGGGCAAGCTGTCTCCATTAACTGTATGACACCTCTTTAAAAAGGAGATAGGTAACAAAACTATACACAGTATTAAACCTGGATCTACCTTATGTATACAGTTCTATACTTTGCATTGCTATAAGGACTTTTGGTTTGCTATAGAAATGAAGCTACCAAAGCAACAATTAATGGAATTAAACAGACTTTATAATTAGCTACATCTTTAATGAAACTTCTGTGTTTGTTCTTACTAAACCTTTTTGTTTCTGTGCTTTCAACAAAAACATTATTACTAGCATCTCTGGGAAAAGAATATTCTAAGTAAAAAGGCCATTTTTTCTGTAGAAGTTGACCAGGACAAGGTGGGGTAATAAAAGACTAGTGTGTGTGTGTGTGTGTTTGTGTATGTGTGCACGCACGGATGTGTGACTATTCACTACAATGTAATGCACACATTAATTCTATATCACTTCTCAGATTAATGCAATAGCATCCATTTTGGCTCTGAACAGAATTTGTTAGATGCTGTTGTAACATTGTACACCTCAGGATGTGGTTGTACCATCATTCTGACTTCATAATAAGTATACATTAATAATTCAGTCACTAGCCAAATAAATATCTTTCTGTCCCTAGTCACTCCTCGTCATCCTCTCTCCCAAACACAAAAAATGTCTGCCATTTTTAATTTAATGGAAAAAATACACATCTGCTGAATATGCATTCCATCCATTGCTGTCAGCAAATCAAAGTAAGTGATTTAATATTTTTTTATCAGACCACTTACACAATAAACTCTTACCACTCTGAGTGACAACTCCTCACTGTTCCCCAGTTTATGTGTATTGCATATGCATTCTACAGGCAAGACAGATACAAACAGGACAAAGAGTGGCTCATTTACTACTTAAGCATGGTCCTTGTTAAAAGGCTGCACTGGGACATTTCTCCTGAATTCTTTTTTTTACAGTTAATCTTTTTATTGAGATTATATACACAAGATATAGTGCAGTACAAAGGATTATATATGGTAAAATATGTATAAAGAATAAAAAGTTACAATTTACAATATAAGAGAAAGAGTGAAAGGATATGATAGAAATATACATATTACCTTCAAAGAGATCATAAAGAGTATTAAACTGAATTCACATCATATATATGTACTAATCACACTATACCAAGTAAGAATACAAATAGTGACAAAAAAAGAGATGAATATACAATAATGAATGTAGATTTGAAGTTGTAAATTAGAAGGAGCTGCAGTAGATTAATACCGTATTAAAAAACTATATATATATATATATATATATATATATATATATATATTATGAACGAAGAAAATTCAAATAGCTCTGCCAGCAAAGATAATATTCGCTAAGTCTGTCAGTAATTAAGTAAGAGATTCTCTCAAAAGAAGAGATACAGGTTAGATGCGTTAAAATGTCTGTCAGGGTAGGAATTAATTGAGATTTCCAACGAATTAGAATAAGTCTCTTGACTTGCATAAACAATATCTGGAGCCATTTGTGTTGGTGTTTCGTTAAATTAGTTCTGTTATCAGAGATGCCAAGTAAACAGAATTTGGGATCTGATGGAATCTGTTTGCCAATAACCTTAGAAGCAAATTGAAGTACTACTTGCCATAAATTAGAGATAAGACTACATGACCATAGTAAGTGTAAGAGATCCCCATTAGGGGTATTACAATGCCAACAATTGCTGTTAGATGTTATGCCGATACTATATAAATGAGCTGGAGTATTGTACCATAAATGCAAAATTTTAGATTGAATTAATCTACTCTGTACATCTTTAAAGGAATCATCACAAAGTTTCCAACAATTATTCCATTGAAGGTCGGAAATATCAATATGAAGTGTCTGATTCCATTTATTTCTAGCCGAGAGAGATTGATTAGGGAGTTTATCCTAATTGCTTTATAAATGGTGCTAGTTAGGCCTTTATGAATATTTATCCAATTATTAATGTATGGATACATTGTAGGAGAATTGTTGAGTTGTAACACAATATGAGAGATAGCCGATCTAATCATAGATATTTCCAGAATTCTGTTTTAGGAATTTTCCATTTGGCTTGCAAGTTGCTATAAGAGTCCAGAGCATTATTATTATCCATTAATATATCATTGAGAAAAGGATATTTTATGAGACCAGGATATAAAATATATGGGTTTATTTTCCAATGTAAATTTTGGATTACCCCAAATAGGTGCATATCGTATGGGAGTAGGATCAATGTTTAACCATTTATGCATTTTAAATCAGTAATAGATGGATGAATTGATGACGGGATTTTGTTTAGCTTTGGATATGGAAGTAAAGTAGATGAAGCTATTAGGAGTTAGTCCAGAAGATAGTGATGCCTCCATATCGTACCAGAGGGGGATATTACAATTTGGTTTAGTAAACCATTTAATCGTTTGTGAGGCTGTAAAAGCCCAGAGATACGCGTTGAACCAGGGAAGGCCGAAGCCTCCTCAAGTCCAATGAGACCTTAGTTTTGTACGGCTGAAGCTGGGAATGCGTCCTTCCCATAAGAAATTACCTATCATTTTATCAATTTTATACAAGAAGTGAGAAGGGATTTTGAGAGGAATACAGGCAAATAAGTATAAAATTTTTGGAGTGATATTCATTTTGATCGCAGATATTTTACCTGGGAAAGATAAATTAAGATTCTTCCATCTGTTCAAGTTATTTTTGACTTCACTTAATAATGGTAATATGTTTAGGTCCCAAATCTTGCACAGATCTGATGAAATCTTAATGCCAAGATAGGTGTTATGTTGTGTGGCCCATCTATATTGAGTATGAGTCTTAATTAGAGGATCACAGAGGTCAGTTCAATGAGAGGATTTCTGTCTTTTGATAATTAACATTTAGGCCAGAAAGAGATGAAAAGCGATTAAGTAAATTATAAAGAGGTTGATGGGATAATTTAAAATTTTCCAACAAAATAAGCATATCATCTGCATAAGATAGAGATGAATAGTATGTACGACCAATGGGAATACCTTTAATATTTTGCTAAGTTTAAGAGATTGCGAGAGTTTTGAGAGCAAGAATAAAAGAAGGAGATAAAGGGCAACCTTGGCGGGTGCCTCTTTTAATGCAAAGGACTGAGATAATGTGAAATTAGTAAGCACACGAGCATGAGGATTTGTATAAATAAGTTGGATCCAAGAACAGAAGAGTTTAGGGAAACCAAATCGAGATAATACTTGATAAAGAAAATCCCATTTAAGTGAATCGAATGCTTTTTCCAAATCTATGGAAATAGCAACTGCAGGAGACGAGAGAGATTTTGCTTTATGTATTAGGTTAATTAAAGAGCGTAAGTGATCTGAGCCCATTCTCCCTTTAATAAAGCCAGTCTGAGATCTATGAATTAGATTAGGTATATATGGTTCTAAGCGAGAAGATAGGATTTTGGCAAAAATTTTGCCATCGGTATTAAGTAATGAGATGGGACGATAATTGCCAGGATTGGTGGTGTCCTTATCTTTCTTTGGAATAACAGTTATAATAGCGTCAGTCATTGTTTTGGTAAATGTCCAACAGCTGTAGATTCTTCATATACATTAGTAATAGAGGGGCTAATTGTTCTATGAGAGGCTTATAAAAATCTACAGGGAAGCTGTCTTCACCTGGAGAACGACCTGATCTAAGGGAGAGAATGGCATTTTTGACTTCTTCTGTAGTGAATGTCGCTTCTAAATTGTGTATAGCTTCTTCTGACAGACGAGGTAGAATAAGCTCATCTAAAAAAGAAGAAATTTCAGAGGGATTGACTGTAGAAGGAGGAGAAGAATAAAGATTTTTGTAAAAAGAGGTCATTATATTGTTGATAGAATCATGACTGGTACAAATTTTACCTGAATGATCCTTTAAAGCATTGATATAACGTTCAGATTGTTGCATTCTAAGTCTGTACGCTAGAATTTTACTCCTTTCCCCACTTTCCCAATATTTCTGCTTTATTCTAAGTAAAGCTAATTCAGTTTTTCTGGAAATAAGTTCGTTAACCTGCATACGAAGTTGTAAAATTTCCTGATGAAGGGGTGAGGAAGGATCAGGTTTATGAGAATTTAAATATTCGGTTTGTTTTTGTTTAAGTAAGTTTTTCGAGATTATGAATCTGTTGTTCCCTAAGTTTTTTCCTATGGGTCGAAAACCCAATTATTTTACCACGTAAAGTGGCTTTAAGTGCTTCCCAAGTAATACCCATAGATGTATCCTTAGGATCGTTAAAAGTCAAATATTCTGTGATTTGTGATCTGATCCAAGGCAAAAATTCAGGATCCTTTAATAAAAGAGGATCTAGGTGCCAGAGGGGAGTCTTAGTAGGTGGGGAGCCCCAATTAAACAAAAGTTTAACGGGAGCATGATCAGAAATAATTAACGATAATATTTCGGAGCTAATAATGTTAGCAGTAATAGAAGGAGATGTGAGCAAGTAGTCAATTCTGCTATAGGTTTGATGTCGAGAAGAATAAAAAAGTATAATCCCTGTCTCTAGGATGAAGAGTTCTCCATATATCGGTTAAACTGAAATCTTGCATTAATTGTAAAACAATTTCGGAACTTTTAGGATGACTATCTGGAGAGTTATTACTTCTGTCCATATACTTGTCCAAAACAAGATTAAAGTCTCCACCGATCAGTAAGGATGAATTTACTAAGTTGGTTGAAATCAAGGTTTGTAGGAGATTTTGAAAAAAAGAAGGGTCGTCCTGATTAGGGGCAAAGATATTAACTATAGCTATAGGACCCTGAGGGTATCAAAAGTGATAATGAGCCATCTACCATCTGAATCTTTTAAAATAGTAGTAGGCTTCCATTTCAAGTTCTTATGGATAAGGATGGCGACCCCTCTCTTTTTAGATGAGGCAGAGGCCGAAAATATCTGACCTACCCATTGACATTTTAATCTATGATTGTCCACATCTAACAGTTTGGTTTCTTGCAATAAAGCAATTTGAATATTATACTTTTAAGATAGTTCAATACTTGTTTAGTTGATTGGTGTATTGAGTCCCCGACATTCCATGAACATAATGATATATTAGCAGTCATATGTAAATATATTCATGGAAAGTAAAGTAGTAATGTTGTCAGGAGGCTCAAATACACCAGGGTAGTAAAGTAAGAGTATAAATGTCATTGAACAATCCATGCAAAAGACAAAACATTGCTGGCAGAGCTATGAGTGAAAATTATATAAAGGAAAAAACAAATCTCTGTAATTTGTATTTTTGCAGCTCACTTCTAATAGTGTAAAAATAACAATATTATGTTTCACTATTGTATAACAACAAGAACAAATAAAACTATTGTGATGAACTGAGAAGTAAAGGTCGGTCAATGTCAGCCTTAAAGACCAGGACCTCTTCTCAGTTCTCTAGGACGACAAATAAGAAGAGACTATATATGTACAGTGGGTTATATGACCCAAAAAGAAAAGTATATTAGAAAAAGGGAAAGAGAGAAGAAAAAGGAAAAGAAAATAAGTTATAATGTAGGAATAAAGCCCAAAAATGGGAATTAATAATAAGGTTTTAACCTGTTTAGGTGAGTTTGTGCGGTATTAACCTAGACATCAATCCAGCATCAATATAATGAATTAACATGATTGAGGTAAATATTATGAAGTAAGTATAATGCTACCAAAAAAAAAATAAAAAATGCTCAATGGCAACATAAAGAAAAAAGGAAAGGGAGGAGAGAGAAGAAAGAAAAAAAAAAGGGCAGCAACAATGTAAGAATAATATTATAAGTGCACCGTATTATAAAGTGCAATAGATGCAATTATTATTGTAGACGACACAAAAAAACAAAAAACCAAAAGGAAAAAAAAAAAATTTGGAACAAATAAATCTAATGTTAATGTATATATTGTAGTAAGTTAAGGCAGAAGTGTTAATATAAGCATAATGTATCACCATTCTGCGATATCTTTTGATATTTCCTTGCTGCAGTGGTGCTTTTCAATAACTATCCGTTATTGTTTGATTAACCAACAGGATTTCTATAGACAAAATCATCCGAGGTAAATGTATCCACAAGGGAAAATATAGTGATATTGTCCATAACATAACTGGCACAGTGTAAAAGCATCACTGCAGTCACATTGAGGTGGTGATATACATCATAGTGGCTGCAACGCAGGTGTCCACAGCAGCATGAGGCTCATTTTAATTGGATCCAAGGAACAATAGAGATGTTGTAGATGCAAAATTAAAATTATTGATGTTTACGAGATGTATCTCCTTTTTGTTTATTCTTTCCCTGACGTCTTTTCTTAGGAGGCTCAGAGTTTTTAATAGGGGAATTGCCCACACTGCAAGACCAGGAAGTACTATCCAGATCACAATCCACTGTTACATTTAGTTGATTAGCATGATCCTCTTCAATAAGATCGCCCGAGGTAGATAAATCCTGTAAGGGTTGATATCTGTTAGAAACTGCAATTCTGGGAGTAGAAGAGGTTTTATTTTGAGAGGTATTATTTTCTTTAGAATTAAAAGGTTGATCTGAATTAGGGTAAAGATCGTTTGGTATGGCAGAGGGCAAGTTACTATTAGATGATGGATCAGCTAAGATTGGATTTAAGGGGACTAATATCCCATTGGAATTAGAAGGATGTACAGCCTTATCGCCTGTAACAGTACTGGTAGTGTTGTGAAAGTCACTACGGTGTTGCGCTTGTTCAGAGGCTGAGAAGTTGTGGGCCTTAATAGTATAACTTTGTAAGAAGGCTGTGAGAGATTCAGGATTGCTAAAGTCCTGGTAGGAGTTACCCTGGAAGACTCTCATGATGGCAGGGTATAGGAGAGAAAGCGAAGGCCCAATTGATGCATAATACGTCTGGCAGGAGTGTAAGCTTTACGCTTTATTGATACTTCTTTGGAGAAGTCCCGATAAATATATATATTGAAACTTTGCTAGGAGAGTTGACCGATATCTTTAGCTTTGCGCAAGATGATCTCAGTAGTAGCGTAGTTCAAAAATTTAGCTATGATCGGTCTAGGGCGATGATCTGTAGGCGGCTTGGGGCCTAGAGATCTGTGTGAGCGCTCAATAGTAAGGTCTGTATCAGGCTGAAGACCAAGGATTTGTGGCAGCACTCGCAGAAGAAATACCGTGGTGTTACCGGCTTCAATATCTTCCGGGAATCCGAAAAAGAGAAGGTTGTTCCTATGATTCCTATTTTCTAAATCGTTGATTCTTGCTTGCAGTTCTTTAATGGTGCGGTCCTGAGATCGTATTGTAGATTTAAGATCTTGTATTGTGTCTTCGTTAAGACGAACCTTGTTTTCTGTAAAGGCCATTCTGGAGTTTATAGCTTCCATAGTCTGGGTATTAAGCTGTGTAGCGGATTTTAGATCTTGCATATCCAGTGAGAGTTTGTTGAACATATCTTCTATGTTCTTAAAGGGGTCTTTCTGTAAAGTAGAATAGGCCATGGCTAAGGATGCTGCTGTTGTGTCTCTGCAAGCCCGAGTTGCAAACAGAAAGGAAGTTGTCCAAATCGAAGAAGACTGATATCGATTAGGTAGCGAAGGCACTAATCTTCGTGTTTTACCCCAAAAATATTATGATGTTGTTTTAGATGCGATGGAAATGATGCTAGACCAAATAGTCAGTACGGAGCATAAATCTTAAGCTGCCATCTCGCATGGAGCCAGGCCACGCCCCCCCATTTCTCCTGAATTCTGAAAAATCTTTCAAGTTCAGATAACTTTACCTAACAGCAGAACCATCCTTTTGGTTGGTGCATACAGATCTCCTAGACTCCCTGTTACCAATTTGTCCATGCTGGGTCCCATTCTGGCATCATGTGCTGCATCCCACAAGCTCCTGATCCTAAGTTACTTCAATATGGATTGGCAGAGCCTAGACAAAGTTAAAGTCATGAAAAAAACTGGTTATAGATATGGGCCTTGATCAACTCATCTGACAGACAGCTGGCAACAATCAGAAGAACCAAAATACCTCTTCTACACTGGATATAATTTTCCCAAACAGAAGCCTGGAATTCTCAGTAGCTCATATACTAGTGGACCATGTATGTGATCATGCTGCCATCTACAGTGCTGCATAAGAGAGAAGTTGTGTAACATGTCCCCTCTGAAACAGATCAAGCACAGGTTTTACAAGAACTTTGACTTCCATGGCTTTATGTGTTATCTGGCAGACATCTCCTGGAGCCAGACAGAGCTTATACCTTACTTGTATGATGCTGGCTCATTTTTTGACCATGCTCTTCTGGAGATTTGAAACAGATATTTCCCCCCACAGGTATCATAGGGTGAAACTGAACTATGAACCCTGGGTCTTCCTTGACCTAACAGGCTCAGGAAAGCTAGGGACAAAGCCTGGTACAAAGTGAAGTGCTCAAACAACCAGTACAACAGGAAGCTATACAGCAAGACCAGAAACAGGTGTATACCTCATCATGGCAACTACGAGAGTCTTTATTGCTAGTACACTCACCAACATCAACAACCACAAGAATTTCTTGAAAACTGTTGCTCTTCTGAAGAGCTCCAAAATGTGCAGTATCCCTGAGAATCTATTTTTGGTTTGCCAGGCTGTCACTCACCCCGCGAAACAACATAGCCAATCACTTAAACATTCACTTTGTCACTGATGTCAATGCTCATAATTTGGAAACCATTAATTCCAAAGGAGCTAGACCTGGGAACTGAAACAACCACACCACCTCACCAGCTCCTCTTGATTGAGATGTCCCAACAACTAGAGGATCACCCTTTTTTGTTCTCTAAAATTAAGCCTTCAAGTCCTTGACCAAATGGTAAACTTAAAAGTCAGGAAACGGGGTGGTCCAGACAGACTGGACACCAAATTATATTTATTGATTTATTTTGTGGGGGAGGGGGAGGAAGAATCAAAGCTGCTAAGGAAAGTGTTAAGGAATTTCATATTTTCAAGGTGTTAACAATAGAAGCAAGGAGATCCAGTGATACAAAGAAAAAACATTATACCCAATGTGCAGTCTGGTGCAGACACAGTAAGATGCCATTAAAAGCTTGAAAAATTGTTTAGTAGAGATGATACTAGTGGGTGAAAAGGGCTGAAATTTTCTACCCTAGAAATTTTTAGTATTCTGATCTTTCTTCTCCATCACTCCTTAGAGCTAGCCTATGTTCCTTCTGGCTGAAAAACTGCTGGTGGGTAGCTCATCCATAAAGGAGATGGACTTGACAAACTAAAGAACTTCAGACCTATCTGCCTTCGAGCTATGTTCTCCAATGTACTGGAGTGTATACTACACAACCAAATTGCAAAATTCCTAAACAGATCCTCACTGCTTGTTGAATACCAGTCAGGTTTATGAACATGCCACAGTGCAGTCACTGCTGGGACCAGGATTTGCAATGACATTTGTTTGGCTTTAGATAGAGGAAAATACACTGGTGGCATCTCCAGCCACCTATCAAAGACCTTCAATACAGTGTACCACAGAATACTAGTGTACAGACTAGCTGAGCTGCAAATGAACTCAGAGGAAGCCAACTGGTTTGACATAAAATAACAAACAAAGCAGCACAAACAACAGGCTCAGGTGCCAACATGTCTTTATTAAGTGCATTAGGTAAGGAATGCCAGCTAGCTACCTTAAGTACTTGACCCCTTACTGTTCTCTTTATGCTGTACATAAAAGACCTTGGTCAAATAGCAGACAGATGAACTATGAGATGTATGCAGATGATATTGTGCGCTATGCCTATGGAGCCAACATCCTTGCTATGCAGTCCATGAACAAGACCTGCAAGCCTTTCTCTTAACTCAAAACTCTCTTTGGGTTTGTCCAATGACCAAAGAGATACACCTACTTCTCCTCTGGTCATTGCTATCACAGATGGATTTCTCCAGAAGTGGTTAGTGAATACAGATGTTTGGGTTTCTGTGTCAGTCCACTCCTCACAGGGCATGCTCATGTTGACAAACTTGTCAAAAGCCTAGGCTGAAAGAATGGCTTCCTATTCAGAAGCAGAATTCTATGATCGGGGAGTAGAGAAGTTGGTGAGATGGAGGGGTATGGTCAGGTACCTTACTGGGGCATCAGCCATCTGGGACATAGTATAGGGAGTATATTGGAGAGGGAGAGGGAATGGGAGTGCTGGTACACTTGAGCACCAACATTCTTGCCAACCAGCACATGGAGCAAGTTAAGCAGAACTTTCCAATGCTAGGGGACAGACTGCAGGCACACTTATCCTCCCTGGCCTTTTCTGAGGTCTTCCTGTGTGGAGTGGGAAAGATGGAAAGATAGAATACAATGGAAAGTGATAGAGGAAATAAATGGATGGTTCAAGGGATGGTGTCTGGAGAAAGGGTACCACTTTGGAGGGGGACTGTGGGGGAGACTTCTTGGACAGGAGGCTCTTCAAAGGGGCTGGCCTTCACCGGACAAGAGAGGGGACTGGTGCACTGGGGCACAAGTTTGATGTCTACTTGTACAGTTAAGCTGACAGTGGACAGCACTGAGGCTAGAGGAACCATGTTAAAGGGAGTGAGGAAGGGGAACCTAGATAGTGCTCCCCCTATATAAGGGACTGGTAACAGTAAGGTGAGTAAAAATAAGGTTATGGTTCAAACAGGAGTGGTGTAAGAGGCTAAGCGGGCAGGCTGTCAAGGTCTGAAAGCAATCAGAAGAATAGGAAGTTAAGGAGAGTGGGAGATAATGCATGAGTATGATTACAAAACAGCAACAGGGTATCTGGAGCTAGTTGGAAGGGGTCTGCCTTAATGCTAGAAGTGTGGGTAATAAAATCAGTGAACTCCAGAAATTGGTGGCAGACACTGAGGTGATCCTAGCAGCCACCACAGAAACCTGTGCCACAAAGAATAATGAGTGAGACTTGTCAGCCACAGGTTGCACACAATGTTTAGACAAGATAGGGGAAAGGAAGGGGGTTGTAGCCCCATATGTCACATAAGGTATAGAGGCTGTGGAGGAGGGACATATTGGGGAAGTACTGTAAAGGCAAAACCGAGTCATGAGTTTACCTCTTGGCAGCCTCAGATAAGAAAATACAGTTGTGAGTGATCCATAGACTACAAGACAAAGGAAAGAAAGAAAGAGAGAGATACGGAGCTATACAAGAAGAGCTGGCAAGGGGAGTGAAGAAAGGGGAAGTGGTGGATGTGGTTCATAATTCTAGAAGTGCACCAATAGGAGAGATGGAGAGGGCTGGGTCCTAGGAAGTCCTTCAGCCTGACCAGACTGGAAGCTGTTAACTCATCTCAATTAAATGCCATGGGGCTGGAGAGATGAGCAGAGTAAGGTACTGTACCAGATAACTGTGCAAGTGCTATCGTGGACTGTAAGCCTTCACCTTGATTATATGCTGTGTGGATTCTAATCTGGGGGCTTGTTCACATGTGCTGGGTTGAGAGTGCTTCTTGAGGAGGTTAAGTGAGAACGTATTTTCTTGTGGAGACCCTCCTTGGGGGGGTAACATTTTTGGGTAATCTCTTGCTGTTGGTGCTGCAGAAAGCTTTAATTTACTTATGCAGGGTTTGGTTTAAACCTGTAGGGCTTGGTCTTCATGGTATTGCCCTAGGTTTTGACTACTTATGCTGTGTGGGGTTTAAACCTGTGGGGCTTGGGCACATGTGCACACACATGGCCATCAGAGCACCATCAGTGGAAAAGGAGGTGCATGTGAACCCCCAAGGCCTATCACTCTATGAACATGCAGGTGGTGTGTGACAGTTGGTGCCGTATCTTGGATGTAGTGGCACAGTATCCCGGAGCCTGCCATGATGCCTACATCTTCTACCAGAGTGGCCTGCACAAGGCCTCTAAAAGGGGAGACATCAAAGGAGGATGGTTAGTAGGTAGATGCCAGTGGAACACATAGGTGCAATATGTGACCTGGCATGCATATATCTGGGGGAGAAGCATGTGGTGGTCTGTTCAGAGATGAGTGTACAGTGTTGACCATTAGGGCCACCTGATGGGCAGGTGATGCAGTGTCACAGTGTGGAAGGAAAAATGTGGTAGAAGTACAAGCGTGATGGGTATGTGTGTGGGGGCAAGAGGACTGAGGTCCACTTGTGATGGCCAGCATACAGCTGGAAAAGTTCAAGAGGTGTCTCAGGGGGACCATGGTGTGCTGGCAGTAGTGGTACCTGACGGCTGTGGGCATATGACTTTGTTGGTCCTGAAACAGTAGGGGGGATGAAGGGCATCACACACAGCATAATGAAGTAGTAACATGTATCCCCCCAACAGGTGACAGTGGATATCCTCAACTGCTGTGGATCATGACCCCTGATTGACATCCACAGCGAGGGAGAGGATTGATACAATGAGGCACTGGCATCCACGAGATCAGTTATAGAGAGGACCTTCGGCTTTCTGAAGGTTCACTTCAGATGCCTTGATTGATCAGATGGCGCACTGCAATACAGCCCCACATTGGCCTGCAGAATCTTTGTGGCATGCTGCATTCTACACAACATAGCCATAGCACAGCGTGTGCTGCTGCCAGATGTTGACACTGCAGAGGCTGAGGAGGATGGACTAAAAGAGTTGCTGGACACAGGCAGCGGGCAACTGTCTATACATTCAGGAGTGGCATCTGCAGGGTATCATGCAAGAGAGGACCTCATTTACAACCACTTCACCTGTGGAACAGCAGCATCCCAAGAGTGTCACCAGCAGCTATACAGAGCATCCATGCTGCAGTGAACAATCAGGGTCATGGTGAATGCAGTGGCAGTGTGACCTCATGTGATGGGTACAAGGATGTCTGTCTGCCTGGTGCTTGCCACCAGAGAAGGCAGTACTGCTGCACATCCAGTGGCCATTGCCAGTGGGTGGCAGCCAGCGGAGACAGTACCCAGCAGGCAAGTGGCACAATGTATGCTGTACAGACACAGGTGATGAGGTGAGTGGGGAGCGGTGTCTGAGGACAATGGGGGGGGATGCACATGCCTCACATATGTACGTGCAGTACTGAAGGCAGAGTGCAGGGTGGTAGTCATGTCAGTAAGTGACCTGACTGGAATGGGGTAAGGTAGCAGGGAGACACTGCACCTACAGCAATGGGAGGTACTCTGGGATGTGAGGGGAATGAATGATACAATTTCTGGCCAGGGCCCTCATACTATCCACAGCTGCATGCAACCACCATGTGACATATGTGTGGAGTCCCCCGGGGGGGCAGCAGGCTCTGTGGGTCACAGGGATAACCTGTGGAAATGAGTGAAAATCGTCCAAGCAGACCACTAAAGCAGTAGGTAAGGCTAGGGAGAAGTTAGAGTGTATTAGTATGGGTATCACATGTCATAAGAGGGAGGTAATAATCCCTCTTTACCAGACACTGGTTAGGCCCCATCTGGAGTACTGCGTGCAGTACTGGAGGCCACACCTTCACAAGGACATTAACCAAATTGAGGCAGTCCAGAGAAGGTCAACCAAAATGGTGCAGGGACCGCATTAGAAAACATATGAGGACAGATTAACGGAGCTCAATATGTATACCCTAGAGCAAAGGAGGAGAGAGGTGATATGATCGAAACATTCAAACACCTTAAGGGCATTAACAAGGTGAAAGAGTCTAAATTGTTCAATATAAGAAAAATAGCAGGACAAGAGGACACAGCATGAGATTAGAGGAGGTCGATTAAGGGTAATGAGGAAGTTCTTTTCACAGAAAGGGTGATGGATGCATGGAACAGCCTACCTCAGGAAGTGGTGGATATGAATACAGTGCAGGGCTTCAAACAGGCATAGGATAGGCATAAGGGAGCAATACAGATGAGTATGAAGAGATAGGCCATTGACAGAGCAAGGGCCGATGGCACATTCATAAGGTAGAAAAAGAAATGGGCAGACTGGATGGGCCTTGCGGTCCTTATCTGCCATCAACTTCTATGTTTCTATGAGTGCATGTGACATTACAGCAGCCATAGTGGCAATCATGGTGTGTCCTGCAGCTCAGACTGCTACAGGGTGGCTGACAGCAAAGGAAGGCTGGGGGGCCATGAAAGTGTAGATTCAGTACGGTGGGCACAGCTTGGGTATGTAGACCATATACACTTACTGCACAACATAAGTGGTCAATGAAAGTGTGGCATGGCAAGTCCCTGGTGGTTAAGGGGACTGAAGGTAGGCAGGAGACGGGGGTCACAGTACTTGTGGGCCCCACTTGTTTGGCCCTGTAGAAGAAACATTGTGGAGACACTTGCCCCTGGCACATGGTAGGGGACACTGCAAAATGGCATACTGACAGACAGAGGTTGAAGTTGTGGGTAACAAACTGGGGGGGGTATTAGAAAGGGAGGGGACATAGCATGGGAGAGCAACAGGGGAGATGCTGGCTATGTGGGACACACAGCCAAAAGCTGACAAAGGTATCATGACTACCAGTGGCATGTATGTCACTGGGGACACAGTGGGGCTGCAGGTGCCAGCAGGTGAATGGTTGGGATCAAAAAGGCAGGCTGCATGAGATACATGGGCATCTGTGCCCTGCACGTCTGTATCATGGGTTATGTGAGGTAGTCGTGACCAAAACTGTTACAATTGTAAGGTTGTCTGTGGTACTGTAATGCACTTGCAGCAAAAATTGCCACAAGTGTAAAGTATCTTTGACTTGAGGAAGATTTGTGGGGGGAGAACAAGACAGAGTATGCATCTGCAGCAGGGAAATTATGCACTTTCATCTAGCATACCCACACAGTGTGCAAACATGGAAGTGATGCTGCACAAAACCAGCTCTTTGAGAACATGGTACTTTAAGATGACCAACCAGCACTGTGCAACATTACCAGTGACATAGTCCAGTGGGAAACGCGCCCCACAGGATTTCTATTAAAAAATGGCACATCTAAGTGGGAGGGCACACAACTGCACTCCTGTGGAGTTTGCCTAGCTGATAAGCCTGGCAAACACAATGGGGCAGGGCCCAGATACCCCAATGGTGCAAGAGTCACAGCCCCAATGAAAGGGACAGGGTGTGGCTGTTGATTGGGCCCACCTCCAGAGACTGTCAGCTATACACAGGAGTCTCCACCAGCTGAAACATTGCTGGCAAGACATGGCCAGAAGGGACCATGCTAACCTCCAGCAGCTGCAGGACATGGCACACAGTACAGATGTGACCATGCAGACAGGCCAGTGTGCTGCAGGTGGTAAGTGTCACATGTCACACACAAATCACATGACATGATGCAAAATCCCACTTCTATTGGGTGGAGTATATTGACACTTTATGAAATTTGTTTGTGTCTTCACAGGATTGCAAGACAAAGGTGATTCCCAAGCTGCCAGGGATGGCTGCACTGAAGCATATGAAAAAGTGGACCAGGTGGCACCTTCTGGCCCTAGAGGGCAAGGTAAGTGTAACAAGTACTCAGGGCAGGACTCACACATGCAGGATGTCAAAGTGGCCTGGGACACCATGTCATGCAGTCATTTGGACCCTGGGATGGCAGGACACCTCCTGTGTATGTTTCAGGTTTCAGAGGTTTCAGATTTCTTTATTGTTAAAAAAGTGTATAATCAAAATGATGTACACTCAGTAAAAGCAAAACTTGCCATGCAATAATAGGAAAAAATACACATCTTACAGATAATTATTGTTCATATACACCATTTTTCTAATAAATAGTGCAACAGATAAAAACATTACAGGAACTATGTTCAAATCTATACAATGGTCCTTTCAGCCAAGCATAAATTCAAGATATTACAGGCTAACAGATAAAATTTGATACGTGCATTTAAGTTAAAATTGTATTTGTCACTGGATGTGGGATTTCAGAATAACACAAACAGGTAGACAAAACTTAGGTGCATGAAAAACGCCCCAAAGCATTTATCATTTTATTTTCTGATTCCAAAATAAAATAAGAAAATGTACAGAAGACAAAAGAAAATGAGGTTAGCAATCCTCACCATAGCATGGCTTAGCTTCAGCCTCTCTTCAGGTACTCAGACAGTGCTTGTTGGGAATAAAACCAGAGGAACTCAAGGGAACAGACAAAGTTTACCTATGGAATGTTCTTCTTGCAGCATCCCACAAAGCCATAACCAGAAGATGGCTTTCCCCTATCTCCCGACAACCCAGGAATGGGTGGCAATTATCAATGAAATTAAAGACATGGAAGAGATCACATATAAAATAAATATGAGGACACAGGTCTTCGTGAGACAATGGACCCCGGGGTGTTGGCATAAAGATGGGGAGTGTCACTCGGGTTGGGGGGAACGGGCTGAGGACATGGAGAAAGTTACCCCCAATAAAGAATAATGGGGCCGTACTGCTTCTGGGCTGCTCACCATAAAGCAAAGTGAGGTTAAATTAGAATGAGTAGGGTAATGGAATCTATGATGCATGAAATGAGAAAATATGTTAAATTCGATATGTACTAAAATAGGGATAATTGTACTATAAACTGAAATTGATGGCAATGATATAGAATGATTGTAAACCTGTGCCAAAATATGCAATAAACTTGAATTTAAAAAAAAAGACAGTGCTTGTTCAAGCACACCCAGAAGGTCTTATACCTCACATGGCCAGGAAGCAACTGGCCTCCCTATCTCTCTTTTTGCTTTCTGCCACTATTTAGGCAAACGAGGCTCTCAAGCATACAAACTTCAGTCAGCATTTATAGTCAAAAATAGAAAGTAAACAGACTGGGACACTTTAACTATATGCATATACATTTCCATGTAATTAAGCACTGTAAGCACTTTATCAGCCAACAAGTAAGCTAGCAATACTTTATAGTCCTTTAGAATCAAGGCACAAAAGGCACTTTATGCATGTTTTCTCTTGGTGTTCACACATTGTAAATATATACATTTAGCTGTCTTTGCACTTTACCTTTCTATCCATTTTATTAACCTGTATATATAGGCACCTTATAATTTATTAAAGCATTTTCTGTTTCAAGCATAAATTCAGCACTGCGGGCACCATAGAGTCCTACAGGTGTGCATATAACAAACACATTTGTTTTCTTAAAGGCCATGACCTCATTATTCAACCTCCAGCAAGCACCTTGACTTTATTGCTTTGTGCATTCTGCACTTTAAATCTAGCAGCTCTTTGGTATCCATGAAGTCAATACAAGCCTCTTATTAAGCATGTGCTAAACAATGTCTTTTTTTTTTATTTTACACAAGCACCTTGCACTTTTATGCATCATAAGCACTTTTCTCCAGAACAACAAAGGGACAGAAAGTAAAAGTAAAATACCGTACTAAGATAAGGGATAGTGAGAGCAGAGGGTACTTAGGTAGGCGGCCAACCTACCTAGGCAAAAAAATGAAAAGACAAAGAATAGAAGAAAAAAAGGATGTTGTTGCAACAGAGTATGCAGAATGAAGGGGAGAAGATAGAAATATGTCCTGGAGTACTATACCATTTCTTACGTAGAGTGCAGCTTTACCACACACACCCATGGTTAAGAGAAAACCAGGTGTCATCAAACAACTGGTTTTCAGTAAAGTAACAACCCTATACAACCAGCACTAGGGCTGTGTGGTGTGTCTACCTACCCTCTACAGAAGCTCCATCCCAAGGTCCCTTAAACAACTGAAGCATCAGTATTGCCTAAATGCTAAGAAATAGCCTCTTCAATAGCTTCAATACTCTTACAATAATTACTCTGGGTCTTACATGGTACTAAAAATCATCATCATAGTACCTATAGACAGAGTCTGCATTTCCATTGCTGTACCTCAGCATCATGACATGGGGAGAAAAAACAAATTGACTTTTTATGCTGTCTGTTGCTTAATTGGAATAATAAAATCTGGACGGCTGTAAAGTCCAGTATCTTAGACAGAATTTCTCTGGGGTGGGTAATTGCCTGCTACAACCTCACCAGACATGTTGGTTCTAAGCAGGGGCCCAGTCTTAGGTTCAACCCCATATCTGAATCCATCATATCTCTTGGTTCATTCGGGAGAAAATAAATGCATTTTATTTTATTTAACTGCATTGATTCCCAGCTAAAAGCATCACAAGCTTCATGGATGGATTTAGACCATTTATGTTTTTCAAATAAGGGGCTAACCACTTAGTTCTTACATATGATAAAAAAGGGCAGACCAGGATGAGGTGTCTAAAAGTGATATCCACACTCAAGTCACAGTGACATTTCCTCAGTTTTCTAAGTTCATCCCATGTTATGTAAACTGATTTGTAATGAATATGACTATCAGATCTGAGGCTGACAAATGATTTTCAATGCAATGCATTTTCACAACACAATAGATAATCATAGGAAAATATATTATTGTGTAGTAATTTTCACTGATGAAATAAAGAGATATTACTTTTTCTTGATTCATCTTGTATTGTAGCATGTTAATCTTTGTATTGCCTCAACTTTATATTTTCTAGCATTGTGAATAGAAAACTCATTATCCAGAGCTAATAAACTATGTTTCTTAAGGACGAAATTTAAATGGGAAAACCATGAGGGTACACACATATTATTTTGTTTATTGTAGGTAAATTCCTGCCAACAAGCATATAATAACACATTTTTGTAATTAGTAATCACCTTATACCAATAGTTTATACCCCTAATAAGTGCTTTGAGAACTATAGATTTTTGATTTGTTTCTCTTTTTAAGTGCTCACCAGAAAATATTTGTGGCAGGCCCAATAATAATTTTAGAAACAAATTCTGAATTTGTTACAAGGTTGTTGCATAGGGATCTATACCCCAGATGTCAGCACCGTATAGTAAAACTACATCAACTTCGCATTATAAACATTTGTCATTGGTATGAATGAATTACCAACAAAGGTTTTTCCAAACCTAGTTATTGCAAAAACTATTTGCCTTGCAGTTTGTTTTGTATATTTTATGTGTTGAATCCAACCATGAGATGTAGTTAAAGTCACCCCAGATATCTGAACTTTTACACCTGATCAATAAAGTTATTATTAATTGACCATTTATATCTCATGGAAGATGGTTTACTGAAAATCATAATTTTGTTTTTTTGCATATTAATTTCCAATTAAAGTTCCTTCAGGGAATCATATATATTATCAAAGGCCTTTTGTAGTCCAGTAGCTGATCTCAAAATCAATACAGCATCATCTGCATACAATAAGGCATTTACTGGAATATTCATGACTTTAGGCACATCTGTATCTATTTCAGACAGATTATGAACTATTGTATCTGTGTAAATATTAAACAAGGTAGGTGCTAAAATGCATCCCTCTTTAACTCCCCCGTTAACCTTGATCTTATTAGTTAATTTTCCATTTATATTATAACAAATACATCTGTAAGTGTTAGTAAGCAGACTTATTATTAGTTTAAGAAGCTTTAAATCTATTCCTAAATCTGCAAGTACTTTCCAAAGAGTATTTCTGTTAACATTATCGAAGGTGCTTTCAGATCCAAAAAACAACAATATAAACTGCATCTTTTCCCCTTAATTTATTTCTGTATCATATGATTTATAATAAAAATGTTATTAATGGTGGATCTATTGGTTTCAAATCCAAAGTGATTTTCTGAAAGGATATTAAGATTCTCAATCCAAGTATCTTGTTTATTCAATAGGAATCGAGTATATATCTTATCTGGTACACATAAAAGAGAAATTGGTCTAAAATTTGTAGGCTCATTCCTACAACCCTTCTTATGAATAGGCACAATTTCTGTATTTAACCATACTTCTGGTACGGAACATATAGTATTAATATAATTAAAGAGTACAGCAAAAATCTGTGACCACCATGATACATTTACTTTAAAAAGTACATCAATTTCTGAAGCCTTGTTGTTTTTTTGAGCCATAGTATGAGTTTCAGTTTCTCTGTGAGTAACAGGTTCCCATCCCCCTGGTGGAATACTGTTACTTAACAGGTTAGTGTTCAGAAGCAGATATTTATGAGCTCCTTCAGATTCTTGATTGGGCAATGCATATAAATTCATATAAAAGATTCACATTGGTTGAGGTCGGATTGGAGAAAGTCAGAAAATACACAGTCTCAACTTTATGGAGAAAATTTGGGAGCAGTGCTTTTGTTTTAGTTCAAAAAGGTATGCTAAAATTGCCTTAGTCTGCTCCCTTTCCAGTTCATCTTTTTGTGTCTGCCTGTTGGTGCCATTTTTTTTCTGCTGTGTGATGTTTCATTACAGCCCTGGGGCTTGGCATTGGCCCTCTCCCTATCTACTCTGTGAGACACCCTGTCATTTCCCAGCCATGGAGGAGTGAGGAGTGTGGAGTGAGAGAAAGTTGTTAGAGGTCTTGAAGTGTTGTGGCAGTATTCTGCTGGGGGAGTGGCAAGGAAGAGGGGCATAAAACAGCCAGTCAGATAGGTGGAAGCAGCAGAAGAACTGGCATTTAGACTATGGAGTGGATTCCAACTTCAGAGATTCTAGAGGAGCTGTGAAGGCTGTGATCTTCAGCATTTAGCTTTAGCAGCAGAAGGTTTCCTTAAGAATATATCTGCACTGACTGTTTTTGTTTAAAAAAAAGGGTTTTGACTAACATTTATGATCCTTCCTTCCAGAAAGCATAAAACTTTGTAAACCTGAAAAGGTTAAATGGTTTTAAAAAGGCTGTAATCATCTTGTGATGTTATGTATATTTTTATGAGTCTTTTACTAGTTTTCATGTTCTCCTGTGCAAGCAATTCTATTCCTAGAAATATGGGAATACACTAGTAATTGCAGGCATTTAGTTGGCTAGTCATAATAGAGGGTTAGGTCTCCCTTTTTTCTTTTTTTGGGTTTGCTTACATTGTATCGTCTCTAAATTGTTTTTAAATTCTTTTCAAATTGTTTGATTTTAAAATACCCACCATATGCAAATTAGAGGGGTGGTATTGTAGTATAGTATGGCATAAAGAGCTGTATGTGCATGCCCCAGTCCACAGTTTGCTGTGTAACACAAAGCACGTAGTTCACCTAAATTGAGCCAAGCATTATATTGTCCTGTTTAATCACTTTTAGTATTTATTTAAATGTGCATGGATAAATTGTTTTTTCATCTATTTACCTTGTAGAGCTTAGTTATACAGTTGGTTTATAACCTTTTGCTTTATTCTCTGGTGGCTTTGAGTGTTTTTGTGGGACTGTATTGCAGCAAAAATGGTCCATTTGAAAAATGCTTGGGAGCACTGGATTTATAGAATGCTGCTTTTCCCCCTATTTTGCCTTAAAACTGTGGGTCAATGGACACCACTTCATTCTGGAGAAGGAGACTGGGTGAGCGGGAGAAAAATAAAAGTAGGAGTGAAGTAGAAGCTGTTCCAGACCTAAGGAGTGCAAGGGGAAACAGGCTGTCACAGAAATATTCAAGACAATTGAGAGCACCAAATAAAAGTAAGCTGTTAACGGCCTATGATTTTTGTTTAGCGCTTGATATACAGGTTAAATTGTGAGATTTAGTAAAACAGTTATAGCTTAAAGTACTATCTAGAGTTCCTAGGACTGGAGTTTAGATGGCTGCAATATATTTTAGCCAATAACAATAACAATTAAAAGTAATTAGTTTTAATTGTTGATAATCAATAGCTGTCAGTTACTAAATTAGTAGTTGTATCCACTGTTACAGTTTTGGACACAAATTTGTAGGGAACTGGCAACAGTTTTGGGAGTGAAAGTTCTTTAAATCTGATGGACTGTATCTGACTAAGGAGGGAGTCAGTGCATTGGGGCAGAAGTTTGATGTCTTTGCAGAATATTTAAAGTAGCAAATGGGGAAGGGGTGCAGCACCTGAAACATCGAATGGGAAGAACACCTCTCTCCCCTCAGCAAGTGGTCAGACAAGAGTTCAGCATGTTTGTAGTTCATTTGCATCACCAGGTAAAGAAAAAGGTCAAGCTCCCCATACGATGCACAGGGGGAAATGCCAGACCTTGCCCAACATCTAACACACTGAAATTTGACCAATGGAAAAACATGTACACAAATGCTCACAGTTTGGGAAACAAGATCCCAGACCTGCAGACAATAATGACAGAGGCTAAACTGGACATAGTAGCCATTAGCGAGACATGGCTTACCAGTAACCATACTTGGGAGGTGTCAGTACCTGGTTATGTACTGTTCAAAAGAGACCGAGGTGCAAAAGGGGGGTGGAGTTGCCCTTTATGGCAATGAAAATATCAAAGCTACAGAAATTCAGAATACACGTAAGGAGCCAGAAGAACTGTGGGTCACCCTGGAAACAGGAAATGGGACAGCCATATGGCCTGGGGTTGTGTATAGACCTCCAGACCAGGGGGAGGACATAGACACATTACTGTTAGAAGACATACAAAACATGACAGCTAAAGGGGAGGTTCTGATAATGGGAGACTTCAACATGCCAGATACAGATTGGTCAACACCAGCAGGGACATCTGCCAGAACTAGACACATGGTGGATTCCCTGCAGGGGGAAGGCCTCAAACAACTGGTACAACAGCCCACAAGAGACAGGACTATCCTAGATCTATTGCTGACTAACAGGGAAAGGATCACAGATCTCCAGGTAGAAGGTCACCTGAGGGCCAGTGACCATCACGTGGTATGGTTCAATTTGGCCACTAGAACAAGATCATCCCATTCCATGGTAAAAATATGTGACTTCAGAGGAGCTGACTTTGGTAAGATGGCCAACAGAGTTAAGCTAGCCCTGGCAAAAAGAAATACAGGTGACGGGGTACAGGCAAGGTGAGCAAGCATTAAAGATGCAATACTTGAAGCAACATCCCATTGTGTTAGTGAGAAAAGGAAGTGCAAAAGAAGAAGGAAACCACCTTGGTTCTCAAACACAGTAGCAGAAAAGGTCAGAGCCAAAAGGCTGGCCTTCAGGAAATATAAGGGAATGCAGGAGGATGAAGATAGGGAGGCATACCAAACTTCCCCAAGAGAAGCAGGGAAGGCAGTAAAGCAGGCAAAGGCCCAAACTAAGGAAACACTAGCACGAACAGTAAAAGAAGGTGACAAGACTTTCTATAGATACATTAGTGAAAGGAGAAAGTCCAGAGTGGGTATTGTTAAGATCAAAGGGGATAAGGGGGCATGTGAGGAGGAGGACCATGTAAAAGCATCTATTCTAAATAGATACTTCTGCTCAGTATTTACTGAAGAGAAGGTAGGGCAGGGCCCACAGTTCTGCACCATGGACACGGGGGGGAGGGAGGTGTGCACTAGACCCTTCACAAAAGAAAGGGGCCTACAAGAACTTGATAAACTCAGAGTGGACAAGGCAATGGGACCTGACTGCATACATCCCAAGGCACTAAAGGAGCTAAGGGTGGAACTAGCAGAGCCATTACCAGAACTGTTTAGTGAGTCTCTGAGCACAGGAGAGGTCTCAGAAGACTGGAAAAGGGCTCATGTGATTCCGCTCCACAAGAGTGGTAGCAGGGAGGAGGCAGGGAACTACAGACCAATCAGTCTTACCTCAGTAGTGGGCAAGATTATGGAGACACTCCTTAAGGAAAGGATAGTGCAACACTTGGAATCCATAGGAGCACAGGATCCAAGACAGCATGGGTTTACAAAAGGAAGGTCCTGTCAAACTAATCTCATAGATTTCCTTGACTGGGTAACCAGAGTGGTGGAGCAAGGGGGAGCAGTTGATGTTGCCTACCTTGACTTCAGCAAAGCTTTCAATACTGTTCCACATAGAAGATTGATGAATATGCTGGGTAGACTCGGGGTGGGTCAGACATTGGTCAACTGGGTGGCAAACTGGTTGACGGGCAGAAAACAGAGAGTGGTGGTAAATGGTATAAAGTCAGAGGAGATGCAAGTCACAAGTGGAGTACCTCAGGGATCAGTCCTGGGGACAGTCCTCTTCAATATATTCATCAGTGACATTGCAGATGGACTGGAGGGTAAGGTTTGTCTGTTTGCAGATGACACCAAGATCTGCTACAGAGTAGATGATCCAGATGGGGTGGGCAGAATAAGAAGAGATCTGGATAAACTAGCAAAATGGTCAGAAGAGTGGCAACTGGGGTTTAATGCAAAGAAGTGCAAGATCATACACATAGAGAAGAGAAACCCTGAAGCCACCTATAGGCTGGGAGGGGAGTTTCTGGCAGTCACAAGGGAAGAAAAAGACGTGGGCGTCATCATCACCAAAGACCTGAAATCATCCAAGCAGACCTCTAAAGCAGTAGGTAAGGCTTGAGGGATGTTGGGGTGTATTAGTAGGGGTATCACAAGTCAGATGAGGGAGGTAATAATCCCTCTATACAAGACACTGGTTAGGCCCCATCTGGAGTACTGCGTGCAGTACTGGAGGCCACACCTTCACAAGGACATTAACCAAATTGAGGCAGTCCAGAGAAGGGCAACCAAAATGGTGCAGGGACTGCATCAGAAAACATGAGGACAGATTAACTGAACTCAATATGTATACCCTAGAGCAAAGGAGGAGAGAGGTAATATGATTGAAACATTCAAACACCTTAAGTGCATTAACAAGGTGAAAGAGTCTAACGTGTTTCAATATAAGAAAAATAGCAGGACAAGAAGACACAGCATGAGATTAGAGGGAGGCTGATTAAAGGGTAATGTGAGGAAGTTCTTTTTCACAGAAAGGGTGGTGGATGCATGGAATGGCCTACCTCAGGAAGTAGTGGATATGAATACAGTGCAAGGCTTCAAACAGGCATGGGATAGGCATAAGGGAGCAATACAGATGAGTATGAATAGATAGGTCATTGACAGAGCAAAGGCCTATGGCACATTCATAAGGTAGAAAAAGAAATGGGCAGACTGGATGGGCCTTGAGGTCCTTATCTGCCATCAACTTCCATGTTTCTATGTTTATATGTTTAATGGCAGGCATGTTTTAGGTATTGTATAACTGGTGTAGTGTCTTACAACTAGTGTTTCATATTCAGTTTCTGTATCCTGATTTTTTCTGTTTAAATCTAGTGATTCTGTTACAAAGCCTTGCAAGACAGGCATCTTGGAACTCAGCTCACAGTGAACACTTTGTTGGACTTTCCTGGACTTTTCTTTTTTATTCTGAAGACACTGATAATTAATGGGCCTGGCCTAAAGAAAGCTCAAAAGCTCTGTATGAAGAGAAGAGAACTGTGCCCTGTTATACAGCCATTTTCCATATCTGACACTTTAATTAAGTTGAAGAAGCATTTGTCTGAAGTGCAGACTCCAGAATGGTGTGATAAGGGAAAATGACTATTTATAGGACTTATAGGACTTAAAAGACTATTTATAAAACTCTGTGTGGTTATTTGTGGAAATTGTGGTAATACTGGATTATTGATCTTTGTGAGGTTTTCTAAAAAATGGTTTTATTCAAAATACAAAAAAAGGTGATTAGACCATATACTAAGAAACACCATAAAAAGGGGAATAATAAAGAAAATAATGTAGAAGGAGGAAAGAGGAGAGGGGAAAATAAGAAAATTACCCAATATCTCCACACATCACCTAGCCATATAGAGCTGAGGGGCAATAGAAGGGTAATAAACAAATGTTTGCCCCACAACTTACTTCCTCCCCAGTAGTGACCCAATCTATAGGGCCACAATCCCCTGTACATCCACTCCTAAGGAGAATTAGGAGTTTAGAAGAAGCGATTGAAGGGCAGGAGAAGCAAGTAGAGGCAGTGGGGAGGGTAACAAACATTATGAGGCTACATGAGACAGCTGCCTGTAATGTTACTGAGAACAGAACAAATAACACAGGTCCTGAACTACACCTGTCTGATCTTGATGAATCTGTACACAGTACTGAGACTGATGGGAACCACTCAGATATTCACCTGGATGGCTCCCCAGGGATGAATAATAAAGAGGTGATAGAAATTGTAACTACTCTGTTAGGCCAATTCCAGAAGGTAGAGTGATCCCCAAGAGCTTTAACATTCCAGAAATACACCCAACAAAGAATGGTTCCTTTCTTAATGAATTTGATTCATTTTTAACACATTTTATATAGAATGGAACTTCTGAGACAAAAGTTCCAAGCATAGACATTTCATCTCGTAGTGATAGAGTAGCTGAGCTGGGTTCATTCCAGGTGAATCAAAGGGAGGGTGAGGTAAGATGTAAAGGCTTGATTAGCCAGGAAATTGAAAGTTTGACATCAAAAATAAATTAATTAAGGAAGGAAGTTTGTTTTGTTAACACCCAGCTCCTGGAATTGGTTTCATTAGTTTGAGCTTTTGTGGATTTGTATGTGTCCAAAAATGAAAACATTCGTCTTAGTAGGCAAGGTTCTGAGTTGAAGGCTACATCAGAGAATCTATTATCAGAGACAAATATTGAAAATGAACTACCTCAATCAGTGAACTCTAAGGAGGACACTGATAGACAGGATAAGACAAGAAATCATTTAGGAAGAAGTATTAAAGAAATTACAGGTTCAGTATCCAGTAAAGAAGTGGAAGAAATACATTCATAAATAAAGGAACTTAAGGATAGGAAAATACAAATAAAGGAAGTGGAGACAGTTAATAAAAAGAAAAAAAAACTAAAAACAAACAAAAAAAAGAAAGATAAGAAAAAAACAAGTTAGGAGTATAGATGTAGTAGAGAATGAAGTAACTAAGGAGGCTCTAAATGAAAGTAGGAAAAAGAAAGTTCAATTTCAGGAAGAAACCAGCAAGAACAAGGTGAATCTAAAGAATTCAAGGGAATCAATAGAGGAGAAAAAGGACTTTTTAATAGCTTCTGGTAATTTACTGCCTACTCTATACATTATGGTTCTGCCAAAAGTAAAATCAGAAAATAACTACATCCTTAAATTGACTACCTATAATTTTCTCAACAGTTTTCTAGGAAGCAAATTAAGCTGGTAAGATATTAAGTCAGCATATAGATATATGAGTAGCCCGTATAAGGGTTGGATCTGTGTGGTGCTAAATGTAGAAAAGAGAAAAAGATCGATTACCATGAGGGACAAATTTACAGAAATAGGTCAAACTTTGGATGTTACAATAAGATTAAATCAAGAAAAGGACCTAAATGTTAAATCAACAAAAAAACCTCTTGAAAATATTGGTGAAAGTACCTTGGTACCTCATGTTGCGTGCTTGCTTTGGCTCCTCTACTGGGATTTGTACATACTGGATTTTTCTAGTGTATTTTCTTGTATCCTACCTTGTCCTGTTAGGGTTAATCAACCTCTGCCCTTCAATTATTGTATATATGTTTATATTACTGAATCTGTTTTATTACAAGTGTTTTGTATATATCTGCTAATGTACCAACCATTGAACCTTGACCTTATCAGGTCCATCTTGTAAATGAGCCTTGCTCAATGATGTCCACCTGAATAAATAAAGATTTGATTGATTGATTGATTGATTGAAAGTAAGGGAACAGCTGCACATAAACTGCCTTGAATAACTGTTTATATGAAGCCAAGTGAAATTGTTCACAATATTACTGTGGAAAAGGAAGAGATTGTGATGAGGAGAGGTAGAAAGGAACTTGGTATTAGGATTAACAGTAGTGTAATACTGAAGAAAGAGGAGAGCTGTGAGATGGATACAGTAATAGAAGAGGAAATCTCCTTATCTAGTAGTGATAGTAATGCTTCAACTACAAGCCTGTCAGATGGTTGCAATTGACTGGATAGAGGTCTCAGAAGTAAACTTATTGATAAAAATGCATGCAATAACTAAGTCAATTTACTATTATATTATTGCAAGAGACATGGATGAAAGGAACAGAAGAACAAATACTAGAAGGTTATAATGGGTGGGTTTTATCTGCCTTTAGGGGGAAAAATTTGGTCATTTGAAAGGGGGACTATCCATTCTCATTGATACTAGTTTAGAGTTTAGAACAATCAAAGTAAGTGCATATAATGATTTTTACTTATATATTGTTATAGTGGACAATGAGAATGTGTGGGCCAGTTTCAATATTTATATTCCCCCTGGTTTGAGGTTAAATGACTACCCAAAAGCTATCAATATGATCAGTGATAGTACTGAGTCTATTAAGTTTAGATTTACAGGGAGTAAATTGTTAATGAAAGGGGATTTTAATGCCAACCTTAGTAATCTGCTAGAAGAGCCAATAACAGACTGGTGCTTGGATGATGCACTGAATATTTCTATAAGACATTTGAAGGATAAGTTAGTAACAAAGAATGGTAAAACTGTCCTACATTTTCCTGATAGGTTTGGCCTAAGGGGCTTGAATGGCCAGGCGAGAGGAGATTGGGCGGGTGAATATACCTTTCCAACAAAAAATGATGGTGGTGTGTTAGACCTCTGTATTCTGGAGGCTAGTGACTATATGCTGGTTAAAGAATTCATGATTCTGAAAGTGTGGGACAGCGACCATTTTCCAGTTTTGTGTATTTTGATAACTAACTTTGATAGAAATGAAATTAATAAAGATGCTGAAAATATTGCTAATCAACATATGTGCATCAAGTATGGGAAAAATACAATGGAATGAATATGCAAAGGAAGTTGTGGATAACATAATTAAGAAAGAACAAATACAGCTTAAAACGTCTAGCATCCTAGGAGTTGATTTAGAATGTAGTAAAAGTATAATCAGGACATTTGATTGTTTGGTTAATACTTTTATGAGTGAATTAAATACCCAGGAAAGATGTTATCAGAGCAGAGAAACAGTGGCTTGATCCGGACTGCTATAAGGAAGTTAAAAAGGTTGGCAAACTTAGATCAGAGTTGCCCTCTTGTACAGTTTTGGGGGCATTAAAACATCTTTGAAGTGAATATAAAATGTTGCTAGATTATAAAGAAAGAAATTATAAAAAGAAACTATGGGAAAATCTACAGGACTGTATATTAAAGAAAAATTGCAAGTCTTTTTGGTCCATGGTAGCGTATGGATGTAATATGAATGATTTTCGTTATAACATGATTGGGTTAATTAGCAAAGATAAATGGATTGAGCATTTTAGTAAAATATATAAAGTTGGAGTAGAAAGAAATGGTGAGATCCAGATAGAAATGAGTAACTGGATGTATCCCAGACAGACAAACCTGCTGGGAGTCACATTTAATGAAGTAAGGTAGGTCATTCTCACTCAGAAAATAAACAAGGCAGCTGGAGCAGATGGCCTCCCTGTTGAGGTCCTTTTGTACAATCCAGACTTCTGGGCAGATCTGCTTTCCCCAGTATTAACTGCAATTAGTTCCTGCTTGGTGATACCAGCTGGCTGGAATACAAGAATTATTGTACCCTTGCTAAAGAAAGGGGACAAACAGGATCCAAAAAAAGTATAGGCCCATCACTTTATTATCTATTGTGCAAAATATATTTTCAAGGTTAATCTTAACAAGACTACAGATCTGTGTGGGTGAAAATAGATTGCTATCCAAATTTCAATGCAGTTTCAGGATGGTTTTAGCACTTTAGATTTGCCTTTTGTCCCGAATTTTTTGGTGAAGAAGTATGTACACCATGAAAAAGATACCATTTATATTGTATTTTTGGATATAAGGGCAGCCTTTGACTCCATGAACAGAGACAAGTTGTGGGATATCTTAGTAAATTTAAAGTTCAAACCCCAGATTCTGGCTATCCTGAAGCTTTTGCATCAGGATACTGTAGCTGAAGTTAGGTATGGAAGGGATGGTGCGCTGTCCAAAGAATTAGCAATAAATAGTAGAGTTAAGTGGGGGTGTTTGTTGGCTCCAATTCTATTTAATTTATACATAGAAAAATTAATCACTAATATTGCTAAAATTGATATGTTTGCCCCAGTAATAAATAATGAGAGAATCCAAATGTTACTCTATGCGGATGACACAATTATTGTCTCCCAGACACCTTTGGCTCTTAAAAGAGGGATGTCTAGTGTTCTAAATTCACTAGCAGAGTTGGACCTGGAGTTGAATATAGAAAAATCTGATGGCCCAGTGGCACTGAGGGCAGAGGTGCTGGATGTCACACCATGCACCATGCCAGTGACCCGGGTTCGAGAACGGACTCAGGGAGCCAGGGGTCAGTCAGGGGGAGAATGGCTGAGAGTCCGATGATGGCTCACCTACTCTGGGGGAAGGTGGGAATTCAACCCGGGCACACGGTGACCTCTGGTGGAGGGTGGGGGCATGACAGCACGTCTGTACCTTGGGGGTTTGATTGGTCATGGGCGGTGGCCTGCAGACCAATCACCTCTAGGGGCTGCATCATCTAGGGGGAGGATATTGTGGACATTGATGCTTGTGCCTTGATGTCAGGGGATGGCAGCATCCCTTAAAGAATAGGGAAAAACACCCCTCAGAACAGGGAAGACGGAGCACCGAGCCAGGTCCCGATGTGCCAGTGCCTGCCTTCCATTCCAGGACCCTGACAAGACTTGAAGGATTTGGGGGCTGCCCGACCCTGACCATGCCCAGGGGGGTTTGCTGAGGCCAGATGGAGGAACTGGGAGTTGCAAGGTAGGCACTGGTAGGGGCAGGCTTAATGAGCAACTCCCGATGGTGCAGCTCTGTGGGGCAGTAGGAGGGGAAAAATAGAAATATCAAAAAAAAAAAAAAAAAAAATCTAAAATATTAGTCCTAGGGAAGGATAAGAGAAAAGAGAAATGTTGGAATATTGAGGGGAATAATTTTGAAGTAATATGAGAGATTAAGTACCTTGAGTTAAAAATTGATAGAAATTGGTCTTGGAATGCTCTTCTACTGGAACTTAAAAATAATTCATATAAAACTATCGGAGCAATAAGAAATTTCACAAATAAATTTGTGCATAACTCGTTCATAGCCCTGAAAAAAAATTTGATGCAAAACTGATGAGCCAGGTCCTGTATGGTAGCAAAATATGGGGTTTATCCATAGAAAAATTAAATGTATAATGCAATCAAAATCAATTTTTAAGATTATTCTTGAATTCACCTCAGGATACACCATTATGTTTTCTTTGATTGGAAATGGGTAGCTCTCTGTGAACACTAACATTTTGATACGGGTCCTGAATTATTGGGATAGTGTTATGCAAATGAATAATGACAGGTTATCCAAGATGTGTTGGGATGAGTTTATTAGCAACATGCCAAGTTCAGATGCAAGGAAATTCTGTTTTTTTAAGTTAAATTCAATCCTAAAAAAGTAGGGTACAGGGAGCTATGGTCTACAGCGTCGTTAGATAACCCTCAACTTTATAAAAATCTGGCAACAGAGAGACTAAAAGACATAGCTAAAAAAATACACTTTGGTAGCATCCATGATTTGGATTCTGTAGGACTATATTCATATATTACATCTAGCTGGAGGCAAGAGAAATAACGTTCTGCATGCAAGAACAGTGCACACAGAAATATGTTGTGTAAAGTAAGATTAGTCTGCCTGGGAAAAGTATATTATAATTTTAATAATGGTTATTTTTAAAAACAAAATAGGGGCTGTAATTGTCAGAATATAATGGACCCAGAAATTTGCATTTTCTATTCAATTGTGAAAACTGGTCACAACAATGAAAAAAGTATATTTTGCCCTTGGTTCTGCAGTACCTGGTTAGGCAAGAGGAGCTTTATAGGAGATACATACTGAAAATGGATTCCTTAAAATTGATGTTGGGTGTGGAAATGTTTTTTTTTTGATAAGAGTATTACTCATACTTTTAACTATATGTAACATTTTTATATACTTATATGTCTATGGGACCTGAAGCTTTGAAATGCAAATGGCATGGAAATACGTAATTATTTATAAAATGTAACAAGCTGTTTTTTTTATACATTTTTTACTTGAATAAACTGGAAACTGGAAACTACCTAAATATAAAAATTCACATGTTTTTGTTCCATGTTTTTATTGATACTGTAGCATTTATATTACAGGAAATCTTATATTTCCTGTAAGCAATTAGAGACTAAAACCTTTTAATGTCTTTGTCCACCACAGACATCTGAAATTCTCTGTAAAGGTACCTTTCAAATGTTTTCTTCTTTTGCCTAAGCAGCAACTTATACTCTTTTTTTTAACTCTGTTAAAGCTTTATTAATCAATAAATCTGGATATTTCAGCATTAGTCATCCTACCAGATGGATAATTGATTTAAATCTTTTACACACATTAGCAACTATGGAGAATTCACTTTTGCAAGATATCTTTGTGGTTGTCTATATTTGTTTCCCAAACCTTTAGTAATTAGCTTAGTCAGTTTATTATAGTTTGAGATTATATCTGCTCTAGCACTAATCCTATCTTTTAATACAGTAATACAATCATATTGTTGGCCTAAAAAGTTGCTGTCATTGAGTGTAGGACAGGATTCCACTTGATCTTAATCTTATTGTACAAATAAAATTGTGGAGTATTCTCCAAATTGTTTGCCTTGTTTGTATTCAAATTTCTTAATATATCAAGGTGTATAACAATAGGGAGGTGATCACTGCTGAAATTTGGAATTACATATGGCATAGTGCTACCAAACCCACAGATTTACCTTTCTTAATAAATGTGAAGGTACCCTGAGAGTCTACTATCACTCTTCCATTAGCAATACATAAATGATTTTCTAATTAACAGTTCAGTAATAATTTCCTTTTAACATTTTTAGAGGTATCCATATATTGTCTTCCACTGATATTTAGTAAAGTATCTATTTCTCCTTGTAATAAAATGCCACAATTTTCAAAAAGTGCACCAGTTCTAGCATTAAAATCTCCCATCCAAAGAACAAAGAGATTGTGGTATTGAGATCTTAAATCCATTAACTCCTTTATCAGTTCCTCTAGTCTAAAAAGAAACATACTGTATATGGTATTGGGTTCCATATAAAGGGTATCTATATATAGATGTCTATCATTAAATAATGTGATAATAATTGATAAACAGAACTCCTGTTCTATAATAATGGGATTTCCCTTCATATCAAGGCGGGATGAGACCAGAGTAATTAGTCCTCTGCTACTGCAGCCCATGTTAGTAGAGGTCTTTACCCCTTTGAGTTCATATTTTACATATCCATTAATATTAACATCATAGTGTAATTCTCCCATACCTAGGTCTCCTGGAGTAAGACTACTTAATATTTCCTTATTTCAGAGATCCAGTCATTATCTGATAATTTACTTTTAATACTGGATATGTTCCAGGAAGCTATTGAGAAAAGCTGATCAGACAGATTCCCACATATATCTGGAACATTTTTGCTGGTCTCATCCAAAACCCTGGGCTGTCAATCTGAGACATTGTTTAAAAGGATAAAATACTTCTTATTTTTGTAACAATGCCCAGGGTCTCTATCTCTTCTTCTTCACCAGCACTGTGCTCTATATCTGATACCCAGAAAAAAAAAGTGCTATTAATTGTTACCCCTTGCACTTTTCTTCCTGATATACTGAGGTTCATACTGACACAGACAAGGAGCAAAAGATGTGTTGCCCATATAAAGCTCCTAACTCATCACCCATAACAGTGTAGGCTCCCTCCATTTACAATCCAGTGATCAAGTCTTTTCTTAAAGATAGACTTGCTACCACTAGACACAAAGTCAAGGAGAAAGGTGTTCCAGAGGTTTGCTATTCACTGTGAGAAGTACAATTTCCTTCTAATACTATTGAATTTCATACTTTGCACTAGTAATGGATGCCCTGGCATATCCCAAATATTGTATTTAAATATAAATCCTGTTTGTTATATAGATAAGAGTTTGAGATAATGTCCCACATAAGGAGAAGGTCACTACTTATCCTTCTTAGCTCTAGGGGTATGAGATTCAACTTTCTTAATCTATCGTCATAATCTAGGTCCTTAATTCCAGACATATGCCTAGTCACTCTTCTTCAGAGTTTTTCAAGTTGAGTGCGATCATGATTTTTGTAAGGGTACCAAAATTGAGAGTAATGATCAAAGTAAAGTTGTACATAAGATGTTCACAGCAGACCCAAAACCTCTGAGTATCTAAATTTAATATTTTGGCAAATTGCCAATATGACTTTGTTTGCCTTGCCCATTGCTTCATTTACTTGTTTGGAGGCATCCACAAAATTTGAAACATCCATCCCAAGATCATTTTCTATAGTAGTTTCTGATAGTTTTTAGCCACATAGAAAATATTTTTGCTTCTTGTTAAAACCAAGATGTATAACCTTACATTTTTCAAGGCTGAGCCTCATTTCCCATGCCACTGTCCACTGTGTGATTTTATCTTGGTCATCCTGAATTCCATTTACTTCCTCAGTGGTGGCACATGTATCCCCAATTTTGCAGTCATCTGCATATTTAGTTGGACAGCTGTTTAAGTTCTGCATAAGGTCAGAAATAAATATTTGAATAATGAATGGCCCAAGGAATGACCCCTGAGGCATCCCACTTGGTACACCACCCTCCTTAGAAGAAACTCCATTAATCATCACAATCTGATTTCCATTGCCTAGCCAGCCCGCTATCCAATTAACATATATTTGGTCTACCCCTCTCAGTTGTAATTTTTTTAATATCACCCGGTGTGGTGCATGATCAAATGCCTTGGTAAAGTCCAAAAAGAAAATATCACAATGAACCCTTCTATCTAATTGATAACTGATTTTCTCGTAAAAGCTTAATAGGTTAGTAATACAAAACCTGCCATTTGTAAAACCATGTTGATCACTGTCAATGTTCCACAAGGATGACTGAGCTTTTTCTCTTATAATTCCTTCTAATAGTTCACAAATTATGAATATTAGACTGCTAGGTCAATAGTTTTCGATATTGTGCCTGCCACTCTTTTTAAATAAAGGGACAACATTAGCAATTAACCAATCTTTAGGTACATCACTGCTATTTAGACTACTTTTGAATAACAGCTTAAGAGGGTATAATTTGTGATCTGACATTAGTTTAATAATTTTAGCAGTAATATTGTCTGGGCCAGGAGACCAAGCCACTTCATATTTTTAGTTCTTGACCTGGTTTCTTCCTCAGAGATCACTATAAAGTTACTAGTTTTAACTCTAGGTGGTACATATGTAAGTTCCTTGGTTTGCTGATCCGTTTAGAGAGTGCTCTTTTGTCACCCCTTTGTCCGGCTATTCCATAATATATTGCTGTTTACTTGTTTTCATTTTAGAACATCCTTCTGTTTCACTGGCGTCTCTTTATTGCATATAATTGTCACATGTATATGTTCCTCAGATAATGTGTCATTTAAGCAATAATACATGACAGGTGTGCTTTATCATAGGATATCAGCACACCCTAGATGCATTGTGAGGCACAAGGTGAAGCTGAGTGCCTTACACACCTGAGAAGTCCTGATAGCCTTGATAAAGCATGCCCTGGAGTGTGTTATTGCAATTATACACTGGTCCCCCATAGTAAAATAAAAAAGACACACACAAAGGTGTAACATTTATTTATTTTTTGTGTGTTTCTGAACTGTGGAAGTACATTACTACATAAAATAGTCCAATGCTGGAGTCATTAATCATGTAACTGTAATGGTTTTGGTGATAACTGACACATTAGAAGCAGTCAGTTTTGTGTAACATCAACACCAGTTTCCTGCTAACAAGAAAATTTAAAAAAATAATCTAACTGCTGTGAAATGCCCTAGTAGGTTTTAATACCTTTTAAACCATTTTAAGTAATTTCTTTGAGATGACTTCTGTCTGAAAAACTCCAGGCACCAAAGGCATGTCTTCATCATGAAAGCATCTTCGGTATGCCACCGACCCAAATCCTAAACTGGTGTATGGCTGTTTTTGTTTGTATGAAGCTAATAAAATTAAGACAGTGTTACAAAAGTCTGTTTTATTCTAAACTCATAGGTGTCTGTATGAACTGAAAATGCACACCTGAAAGGCATTAAAAGCACCTCAGTAAAAACTCAGCTGAGATCCCGAGAATGCACATCAGTGGGAGTGCTAATTTGCATGGTCAGTATGTCACTTGAGGGTTTTTTTTCACACATGGTTTTAGTGCCTTTCGGGTGCATGTTTCCAGTTAAGAGAGACATCTACAACTTTAGAATAAAACAGACTTTTGGAACAGGGTCTCAATTTATATCAGCTTTAGATCAACAAAAATGGATATACATGACTTTAGGATTTGGGTTGGTGGAATTCCAGAGATGCCTTTGCGATGAAGACATGCTTTTGGTGCATGGAGTTTCTTGGACAGAAGTTGTCCAAAAGAAATTACTTAAAATGGTTTAAAATGTATTATAATGGATTATTATAGGTACTGGGGCATTCACAGCAGTTAGTTTTTTTTTGTATTCTTTTGCTAAGGAAAGTGGTGAGGGGTTTGTGCAGTGATGGGTTTTGAGTGGCCATAGGGATATTGTTGTAGGCAAACAGCGTCTGCTCGGGGTCTTGTTTTAGGCATTCTGTTATGAGGGAATATAAGTATGGGCATGGGATGCTGCCGGCCAGTCACCTTCTCAGAGTTTTCCTTTCCAGTGCATAATCAGATACTGAATATACCATTGTCTGCTAGCACTAAACAGTCCTCTAAAATGTTTTCTCTTATGTAAGCTGATCTAAGAACTAAAGAGATTTTCCCCTAGCCTGGTTTAATCTTAGATCTATATACTGATGTAATGTTATCCACTTAAAATCATCCTTCAAAATATATCTATAGTAAATAGATTGTATGCAGTAATTCTGAGCAAAAAATATATATATATTTTTTGTAGTTGGAAGTCCTTTGATGTATACAGCATTTAATTTACCAGATTAATTAACTTTGCCATCCTTCTTGGACTTTCAAATACTCCAACCAAATTAAGTTCTTGTTTATTTGTAGTCAATTGATGCATTTTATCTGTTTCTTCAATACTAACCACAGCCCTAGTCTGAGTGCTAACAGTTTCATTTGCTTTTCATGTTCATTCTGTTTTGAATTTTTATTCTTTATGTGCACAACTATGTTTTACCCTCTATTTAAATCTGTTACCAATTTTTCAATTTCTCATTATCTTTTTCCTGTATTTTTTTCTGTTGTTTGCTTTATTTGCTTTAATCTGTTCTGTGTTTCCTCATTGGTGCTAACCTTATAAAATCCACTTTCTGTATTCATTGATAGATTAGTTATCTTGGATAATGTTTTGAGGGCCACATTGCACATTTGCCTTATGTTACAAATTAATTCTAATTATTTCTGTTTGCTATTTAATGGCTGTCAAAATTTCCTTCAAGGACAAATTATTTTGAATGAAGGCTAATTTAATTTCTCATATATCTTGTATTATACTGGGGTCTAAATCCTGAAAATAATCAGCACAGCACTCTCTCCTTTGCATGGACTCTTTTTGAACATTTTTTGAATCTCAAGTTTCTGCCATTGGCCCAACCCAGTAATAATAGTAAATCCCTCCCAGTTTGTTATATATATTTAAGGGGGGGTGCAGGGGACTATGCCCCCCATAGGGGGTGCGGTAGGCATTGCCTTACTTGTAAAAAATTACTGATTGGCATGTTGCTCATATATATGCCTCCATGGTTAACCCACCCCCCATTGCCTCTGCTATGGAGTTTTTTAATAAATGTGCCTCCTCAAGTTTATCCTGCCCTCTCCCACTTGCATCCCCCCTTACTAAATGTGCCCACCACTGAAGTTTTACGTTCCCCAAGTGGGACTTCTATTTTCAATGTCATCTGTATCTCCACAGCTTTATTCACGCTGTCTGTGCTGTCACTGTTCTTTGTGAGTGCTATTTTTTTTTTTACACAGTTTTGCATGAGAGGTCTTGGACTGCATTATGTTGCATATGCTCTTTTGACTTAGACACTTATAAAGCTAGTGTTGTAAACAAACTAGAGACTCACTTCAATGATTCAGAGCACTTTTCAACCTCCTTTGAACAATTGCATTTCTTCCTTAAGTGCAATAGCTAGAAAAAAAAGGAATCAATGTAACAGGCAGTTTTCTTAGGCAAACTTTATCATAACTATCTTAAATCTTTAGAAAAAAAAGAATTTCCCAATACTACCATAAATGCATTATAAAGACAGGACACAAAATTCAAGAACATTTCCAGAAAACTGGCATGGTGAAAAGGTTCTTAACGATATCTTTGAAAAGAGTTGCTTTACTCAAATGAGCTGAACTGTACAAGTGGCAATAGCTGAATGTCTGCATACACAGAGAGTGGGCCATTTTAAGTCTCTGCAGCTGATCAGCTAACTAAGCTGACTCAAAGGCCCGCAAAATTTGAAATCCACCAAAAAAGATTGGGCAGAGGCCTTAATTATGTCACTCATCAATGCCAAAAAAAAAATCACAAAAACATTTAATTAAACATATAACTAAAAAGAAAAAAAAAATTCTTCTTTTACTTTTCCCTAACTTAAATAGTGCTCTGAGACAGGAACATGCCAAACAGAGTACCAGAAAAGAAAAACCTTACTCCCCACTGATAAAAAGTATATAAAAGCACTACAAAAGATAAAGTAAATAAATAAAATGAATTTAAAATAAATCTCAAAACAAGGGTTCTGTACAGACTTGAGATTTGTTATTTGTAAATCAACAAAACATAAAAAGCAGAGTAAATCCAAAGCAGCCAGTATGCACAAAGGCAGCTCTCCCATGGTGTTCTCTTGCTTCCTTACACCACATCAAGTTCTTCACTTCTTGTCCACCTGACTTATCTCTGAGTTCCTTCTCTCTAGGTTTCTCTAAATTCCCATTGTGGTTTTGTCTATGTTTAATTTTATTTTCCTCTCTATCATGTGAATATAGCACAAATTCGGAAACTGGTAAATACTTCCACAGTGGCTCCAACCATTAACCGAGCTCTTGATTCCACTCACCTTAACTCAGTTCCTCAGTTCCTCGGTGGTCACAACAATCTCAGAGTAGACACCAGGACAGGTGTAGGTTGCAGCCACCACCCCACTCCATACTCCTTGCTCTGTTCTCACTCCTCATTCCACTCACTCCACCAACTCCTCTACATCCTCCTTCACCTACTCAGCTCTGTGGCTCTGACTCCAACTCCTACCGGTACTCAGCCACACTCACCACTCTCAGCACTCTGGGGCTTACCCCCCAGGTAAAGACTGAAAGCAAAGGGAAAATTTCTGAAGAGAAGATATTTAAAGAGTTGTAAAATTATAAGATATAATAATTATTATTAGGCAATGATAGCATACCCTATTAAAAATGACCCCAGCAAGTGGAGAGTGGGTAATTCCCCACCTCTCCCTGATGAACCCCCCCCCTTAAGCATTGTGGAATTCTGGGAACATAACTGGGGGTTCGTGGTCCAGGGCAATGGTGTGCTCAGCACCACCATGGGTGGAAGCAAAGTGGAGTCAGAAAGGAATGTTGCAGTGGGCCATGGAGCTCACATGTATGTGGAGTGTGAGGGCTCTACACATTGCATGGCTTAGGTGTCTAGCTGTGTGCATTAGCAGCATGTATGGGATGCAATGTGGTGTGTGAAATGAGGTGCTGCTGCCTGCAGGGTATGCCACTGTATGTGTGATGAGGTGGGGACTTTGCATCCCCAGGGTTGGCATTCCCTGGGGACCCAGCTGGGGTGTAGAAGAGGGGAGGGGAGGGGAGGGGAAGGATACATACTTATCCTACAACACTGGCCCCCTTGGGGGTCCATGCATATGCCACTGGTGTCATGATGGCATATGCATGTCTGTGCCAGTATGCTATTAGGTAGGATGGTACAGACCTCAGTTGTGAAATGGTTTGTGCTACCCTTCTACTGCCTTATAGCACTACATTGGGATGCTCCATGCTGCATCATCACAGTAGGGTACTGTGTGTCCCTTCACAGCATACAATGTGAGGAGGGACAGCAATGTGCATGTAGTGTACTGCACTGGTGCTGTGCAGCCATAAGGTATTCTTCTTGGGGGAGTTGGGATGGGGATCACGGCCTCCTGTAACTACCTGCTAGGTGTTTGCAGCATGCAAGGCAGCCTGGCATCCTTATGGTGCCATTATATATCCTGGGGTATGGCACTGCACTGCCCAAAGTGGGTCACCACAATGCAGCATCATGTAGGGACCCTGTGCTATTCATGTGTGAGGTGTGCCAGGGGGATGGCTTTACCTATGGTTTGGCTGCAGCAGTTCTGCACCCATATGAGTCCCATGGGGAGCAGAAAGGTGTGCTCAAACAGGATGGGGGCAAACATGCTCCTGAGTGGTATGTCTGCACAATCTACATATGGGATAGGTACCATGTCACCTGAGGCATGCATTTTTTGTCTTTGGTGTGGCATTCAGGGTGATGGCAGGCAGTGGCATGACCATGGTCATACTAGTCCTCATGTGCTTCCTGCAAACATATGAGAAGCACACCAGTCTCTTCCCAGTTATGCTTGTCACAAGCAGTAGCACCCAGGGGTCCCCAGCCCAAACAGGGATGTGCTATTAAGGGTGTATGGACTGCCTCGCAGACTACAGCAGGGGAGGAATTTCCCCATGGGGAAAGTGGCAGAACAGGTGGTTTATGTACACAACCTGGTGGCTGAGTGTTCTGCACTGCACAAGGGGGAAGGTCACGTATAACATGGGGCCACACCATGGGCCATTCAGACACAGGCCATAACACAGATGCCTGAGGGCTTGGGGAGGGCATTAAGTATGTGTCCCCTCTGGGTTACAGGCCACTCAGTCACAGAGGCAGTGCCTCCTGAGAAGCTCCTTCAGTGTGAGGGGTCCTCCACATTACTGTGATTGGCAGGATCCTTGGCAGGTACAATGTGGAATGTCAACCTATGTGACACATGCATGGATGGCCTGTCATGGCTGGCCTGCCCTGATGACATCCCACCTGCACTGACTCAGCTGAAGTAGCCATTGGCATACATCTCCACTAGGACATTCAGTGTGTGTGGGGGGGTTCGATCCATGCTGGTTGCATAGTATGCATCGGCTTCCAACCTGCACACCCTACACCTGGCAGTAGTAGTACCATTAGCCATAGCTGGAAACATGAGCCACATACCAGGGTCACCCTCCACAATTATGCAGTCATGGCCTTGCCATGGCACTCTGCAGACACACCCCTGCAGCCACAGCTGACCCACACACCACAATGGACCAGTCACCAAAATATCCAAGGAAGTGGGGTATGTTCTGCACTTTGTGAGGCTCCCTCTGCCCCCAAAAAGCCACACCCCTGGGGTGCCAGCAGTGCAAACATCTGACCAACAGGGATGCATGTTCTGCTGCTGGGCCCCATGGGGTGCAACTGTGAAGTGTCTGTCCACCACAGGGTTCTCTGGGGGGACATGCCTGGCACATCCCCATGTCATGCATGGCCTGCCTGTCCATTATGGTGCTGGGAAGGGTGTTCCTGAGATGCAGGGAAACTCTGAACAGCAGCATTGACCAGTCAGTCAACATCATGCACCAAGAGGCTGAAGGCCAACAACCAGCAGCTGCCACCCCCCAGGTCCATGGCAACATTGCAGGCCATGACATGCCCCTGTGTTAGCCTATGGTGCCACTGAACACTGCTGCTGTCATCCATAGTGTGCCCAGGCTCGCATGATAGTGATTGCACCATGCTGAGAAGCCAGGCCTACACCCTATACCATAGTGATGGTCAAACTCCTAGTGCCACATACAATGGTAGGCACATGGACTGCATGCAACCACCTCATGCATCCACCCAATGTCCCCACTCCATGCCTTCCTGGGTCACATGAGTGCCAAAGCCCCCTACCCCATGTGGAATCTGAGCCAACATCGTGCCTGTGTAGTCCTCAGAGGTCTGTGATCAGACTGCAGCCTCTGGTGATGCAGTGTCTCAGACTATGCCACTACAGTGCCATCACTGGTACCCCATTTGACCCCACATTTGGGGTGTGCATGCCACCCCGAGACCCTCTACCTGTCCCCATGTCAGTCATCAATTTGTAGTACTACCTATGGTGACATCCACACAGGGCCCTAACATGTGCTTCTCTTTCTTGCCACAGATGGCTGGCAGCATGGGAAAGGACCAGGCAACTGAGATGACTCCTGCCTCTAGGCACTCATGAGAGCCATGAGGATTCAAAAGAGACATGATGTCCTTGAGTATATGGAGTGCACCCACTGGCACCAGAGGCCATGACAACAACTGTGCTCATCTTCAGATGAGGAGTAAGAGGAGTTGTTGGGAGCTTCAGCACACCTTCAGTGAGGGACATCGCCCCACAGCAGGATGACATGGAGGGAGACAACTGACACCTCCTTCTGGGGAAGAGGACATTGAGGGGCACCATCCCATGGATCAGGTGTTTACAATGTCCCCAGTGGAAGCAACGGACATGCCTGTGGACAGTGACACTGTCGAGGCTCCATCAGGGGAGCATAACACAGCCATTCAGGATGCCTCACCACCAGATCTAGCACCACAACATCAGGGACCTAAAGATCGGTTACCCCACCTGAGACCTGCTGCAGAGGATGGAGGTGCAGCTGGGAGCTGTGCTGGATGACATAGAGCACCTGCAAGGGTCAGTGTGGGCATTTCTGGGCAGTGTGCAGCAGTGCCACGACTTATAGCCACACTAGACATGTGCCTTGTATAGTAAATTGGGACACCCACGTGTACTCTTTCACAGTATTTTGTTTTGTTATGGTTTTCCTGTTGTTTCAGAGATGCATAATAGTTGGTGTTGTTTATCTTTTTGTTGTTACCTTACCTTACCAGTTCCTTGTTGTTACCTTATTTTTTCAGTAAACCTGGTTGTGCTTTTCCCTATTCCTATTGTGTGTGATGCTTCTTCAGCCTGGGGACCCACATGCATCCAATATGGCAGCTTCACAGCCAAGCTCTCCATGAAGCATGCAGTGACCATGTCATGCTGCCATTGCACCCGGCATCTGGCATGGGACACATGCCCAGCATCTATACTGCATACTGCTGAGCCCCATGGCTGTGGTCATCATAGGCAAGGGCACTTATGGAGTGAGGCAGCACATGCCACAGCCTGTGGGGTGGGGTTGGGAGTGGGTTTGCATGCATGTGGGGCCAAGCTCACCACAGTATGTCACAGCCAATGATCACAATCTGTGAATCACTGTGCATGTGACTCCACTGTGGCTACATGCAGGGGAGAACAGATGCATTATGCATCTTGTGGGCAATTTGTGGTGGAAAACAGATGTAGTCTGTGGCTTGCAGCTTAAAATGATGCACGTGCATGCAGCATGCCTATGCAGCATGCCAATGTGGAAGTGCAGACGTATGTAACTGGTGGTTCCAAATGTGGCACCCCACGATGCCAGTCTGTATTCAGGCACAACGAACCATGGCTGTCAGTAAGGGAAGTACAACTGGCATTGTCAAGTGGTAGACATGTCCAATTTAAGTGAGAAGGCACCAAATGTCAGTGCTGAGAAGACTGCCCAGCTGATCAGCCTGGTTCAGCAATGAGGCAGAGTGCTGCTGCCACTGGCTGCTGGTGGCATGCCCCCACTGAGAGGGACAGGGTGTGGCAGTTAATTGGTGCCTGCCTCCAGAAGCTGTCTGTAATTCACCGCACACCCCAAAAACTGAAGCACAGGTGGCTGGACATGTCCAGGATGGACCCGGACACCTTGGAGGAGCTCCACAACATGGCTCAGTCTGTGGATGTGGCAATGAGGATGTGCTAGTGGCCATCAGCACATATGTGTCACATGCCGAGCAGTAGTCACATGACATGAACCAGAAGCAAACTTCAAATGGTTGTTACATAGTAACACTGTTGCAAATGTGTTGTGTCTTTGCAGGACGTCAAGACATGGAGGGAAACGTGGCTGCCTTGGATGTAGGCAATGGGTCATGGGAAGGGGCAGTGCAGAGGGCTCCTTCTGGTCCTAGTGGACAAGGTAGGTATAATACATAGTGTGGAAAGTATTCACAGAGGTAGAAAGAGATAGGGGCCTACAATGCCATATTATGCAGCCAGCAGGGGCCTGGAAGGCCAGGACACCTCCTGTGTAGCAGCACACATGACATTATGGCTGATGCAACTCCATCAGCCACTTTTATCCAACCCATCAACACAGCCACTGACACAGCCACATGTGTCACATGGTACACACCACCTGGAGTACTTGCATATGCCTCACTGGCAATGTGTGCAGAGATTGTTCTAGGAATGGAGTACCACACTGTTGAGGATGGGGGACTTTGTCCATGTTAGGCAAGAGCCTGACATGCCACAGCAGGGCAGAGGCTACCATCCTCATAATCCATGCAGGAGCATCCTCTGCAGGAGGACAGTGAGACAGTTCCTTCCCCCCAGTAACCCCCAACATAGGGAGGGCAAGTAAGGGACCTGGACTGTGGACACATGGGGTCTGGGACTACCAGTGTTCTTGGTGGCAAGGGGGGAAGCAATGTGATGTTATGCTGGACTTGTGAAGTGGGTAGTGAAAGGCATATGTAGGTAGGGTGGGAAGGCCACACACATGGCACAGGATGGGTGTGTGGGACCGTTTCTCGGCATAACATACACTAGGTAGTGCATTGTCTCATAGTCACTGATGTTCTCTGCAGGCCATGGCTCTGCATGTCTGTTGGAGGGGCAGGTTGCCTCCCTGTACCTGAGGTGGAGGGGAGGGTTCCTTGTAGTACCTGGTAATGTGCGGAACAAGGGAGGGATACATAGCTATCCACCACATGGTGCCCCTTGTGGTCTATGCATGTTCTACTGGTGTCATGATGACATGTTCATGTGGGTGCCATGGTGATGTGATGTACACCATGACTGAATGTACCTTTCCAAGGCTTCTGTGCTGTGCTGGTACTGCCTCAAGGCACCTCACTTGTGCAGCAGCATCAGAGCAGGCTGCTGTGTGGCTTCATACAGCAGAGAATGTCAGGAGGGTGATGTTCTGCACTGGTCTTGTACAGGCATGAGGGCCCCCCCCGGTTAGGCGGAGAGAAGGAAAGGGGACAGTGGCTGTCATACACACCTGACGTGTGTGTAGCAGGCAAGGGACTGTGACACTCCTATGCTGCCCCATTACATCTTGTGACACAATGCAGGGACCCAGTAGCATGCATGTCTACTGTGTTCCTGGGGGGGGTCCTATAGGTACTTCTGTTGCCAGTTTGCAGTCTTATAAATCCTCTGGGGAGCACATGGTTTAAAGGAGAACTGCGCTGAACCTGTAAGTCATTTTTTCCAATAGAAGATGTTTTTTAAGTACTCATTAAATTTCTGTTATTGTTCCATGTATACAGGCCTTTTAGTAATCTCTGTGGGTGTTTCTGCTTTACACTCTGGTGTTAAGTGCCATTTTAGAACTGTAAGATGTAGTTTATATCCCTGTCAGCCATAGAGCTCTATAATAGAACATGAATACATTGTGCCAACAATAGAAGATTAGAACAGGTACCTAAACTACATCATACAGTTCTAAAATGGTTATTGCCAGCAGCATGCAAATCAGAAACAACCACTAGAATAACTTAAAAGCCTGGATAGCTAGAGCAATAACATAATTTGAGCCAGTATTCAAAAAAAGAGTTACTACTGTGAAATATGACTTACAGATTCAGCGCAGTTCTCCTTTAATAAACACATGGTGTGGGGCACACATGATCATGTGTGCCACACATGCATGACCCACATTCCGAAGGAGTATGGTGGTGCTTGTGGTGTACAGTAGCTGCATGCAGCATGGCAGTGAGGGCAACATTAGATGACATCATGTCTTGGCACATCACAAGCCTCCAGTGCTGCTGACAGACACGCGACAAGCACACCAGCCCCAGACAATGTCACACTTGTTGCCAGCAGTACCAAACAGAGGATCCTCTGCACAGCCATGGGTGTGCTGTAAAGGGTACAGGGGCCACTGGGCAGTGGTCAACAGGGGTATCATTTTCCAAAAAGAGATACTGATACCACAGGTGGGTTATGCACAGTACCTTAGGGCCCTGTGTCTCCCACTATGCAGGTGGGGTGGTCAGGCACAACATGGGGCCAAAGCATATGGAGAGGACACACGAGCCACTGCAAGGATGCCTGAGGCCTTACACTGGTTACCAGGTAGGGGTACCCTTGGTGCCATAGGGCACTTACAGAAAGAGAAGTGCCACCATAAAGAGCCCCACAACTGTGGATAGTTACTCAGGTTGTATTCATCAGCGGGATTCTTGTCAGCTGCACTGTGTCATGTCCAACTGTGAGGCACTGCCATGTTTGTCCTCTCATTGGTGGTCTGGCATGATGGCACAGCAGCTGCACTGACTAAACACACATTGCCCATGGCATATGTCATTGCAAGGACATCCACCAGTTGGGTGTCCAAACAGTGTAGGGTGCTTCCCTGTAGTGGCATCCTACAGTCATGTCCTGCACCCCACACATGTACCATCATACCTATTAAGTAACAGAAGCCATCCATGATTGGTCACTTACTCAGTTTTGTAGTCACAGACTTGCTATGCCATCCCTGCATGATACCTCTGCAGACAAGGCCCACCCAGACACCATAGTGAACTGGCCAGCTACATATGCAAGGTGGCAGGGGATGCCCTTTGCTGCTTGCTTGCCACTCTCCCCAACATTCAAGACCTGCCGGATGGGCATTGGAGTGTATGTGTCACCAACTGGGATGTCTTTCCTGCTGGCCCCTGCAGGTGGCAACAGTGCTGTGTCTGTCCACTGCAGGGAACACCCATGGAGGTCTCATGTGGGACCCCACCTCATCCTACACCTGGCCTGTCTGTCCAACAAATTTCTGAGAGGGGTGTTCACGGGACATGGAGAGGGTATGGACAGCACCAGCAACTGGCCAGCTAACACAGCACCCACTGATCCCTGTGCACAGCAGATGGCAGTCGCCATCCATGGGTGCGGTGCACCGCTGCAGGCCATGACTTGCCACTGTGCTGCTTCATGGTGCCCCAACCAATACCACCATTGTCCATTGTGTGCCATGGTGCGTGTTGACAGTGGTTGCCATCATGGTCACTTCCCAGCTCTACACCAGGTACCACACTGGAGGCTAAAAGTCACATGCCCTCTGCAGTGCTGCGCACATGCAGTGCATGACACTTCTTCATGTACTCACCCAATCTCCCATGCCCATCCCATTCCACCCCACAGAACGGCTGCACCTCCCATCACCCCACATGAAACTGGAGCAGCCAGCATCCCTGGATGGTGCTCCTGTTGACTGAGCATCCTGCTGGCACTGGTGTTGCAATGTGTCACACCACCAGGATGGCCCCACTCCCCCCACAGCATGAGGCTTCACTGATGGAATGGCCATGCCAGCCTTGATATCTGTACCTGCCCTGTGCCAGTCATCAGGTAACAGTATGACATAAGGCTATGTCCAGACAGGGCTCTAACATCTTTCTCTCACTTTTGCTGCAGGTGGCCAATAGCGAGGGACAGCCACTGACTGCCGGGATGATCCCTACCTCCAGGTACTCGTGTGAGCAATGAGGAGGCAGACAAGACAGGTCACCTTGCCATATAAAGAGAGAAACTGTCACCCCCAGAGGCCAGCATGATGGCAGTCATCCTCATCGGAAGAGATAGGGACAGCACCCCCTCAGCAACGGTCACCACCCAGGCACAGCTGGATGTTGCAGAGGACAGTGCCCTACTGGGAGGTGTGTTGCATGATGGTGATGATGACAGTGGAGGGTGACATGCCACTAAGGTACAGCCAGCCATGCCACCATCAGCACCAAAGAACATGCAACAGGACACAGACATTTTAGAAGGCTCCTCAGAGGAGCATGTGGCTTGAGTGATTGTTGCCCTGTCATCACACACTGACATTATCCAGGGTGCTGGAGACTGCTTGCCTCCACGTGAAGTGCTGGACAAGATGGATGTGCAACTGGGGCCATTCTTGTGGACTTGGGGTGTCTGCAGTGGTGAGTGCAGGCACTGCTGGACACTGTTGGGCAGTGCTGCAGATAGGCCAACATGCACATATGCTGCCCTGCTGTGACCAGTAGCTACTAGCAATATGGTTAAGTGTTTTATGGGTTATTTCTGATGCTCACCTTGTTAATGTTGTTGAATACAGTTTTTACATACTTTCTGTTTTTTCATGGTTTTCTTACTTGTACCTTGGCTGTTCAGTAAATCTAGTTGTGTTTCCCAGTATTACCATTGTGTGTGTTGTGTCTTCTGACTGGGGAACCATGTTGTGCATCCAGTATGTCAGCCTCACAGCCAACCATTCTGTATGGTGTACAGGAAGCATTTCATGCAGGCACAGCACGCTACTTCCACAGTCTTGGACATGTCCTGCACCTACAGTGTACATCAAAGTGCCTGATTGTGGCCATCGTAGACAGAGGTGCCTGTCTAATGATGCAAAATATGCCACACCCTGTTGTGGAATTGGGGAGTGCCACTCATGTGGGGCCAGGTACACCTGTGTGTATCACAGGCAGTCACCTCAGTATCTTAAACTCTGTGCATGTGACACCACTGTGGCAGTAGGTGTGACACTGTTGGCATACCTTACACTGAACTGCTGCCAGAGTCAACCACATGACTGCTGTTCTGCTGCAGCCCTTACAGTGTTGTAACACAGCTGCCCCTCTCTGTGAAAGCACAGCAGTGTGTACTCACAGGCATGCCAGACACCGCTTTGCAGGGATGATTATGGTACCCTTCCCTCAACATAATAGCCACATTGTATGCAAATATGCTGTGCGCTCATGCTTCTCCCTGAGGGTGACATTCTCCAACCATACCATTGGACAACAGCTTCATAAGGCAAAGTAACACACCTGCTGTACAGCGTCTCCCTGCTACGGGCATGGGTTGCAAGCCACTTGTCAGCTGGTAAGGAGGTGCTGTACTCTGTGTTAACTGCAGTGGACCCAGGATACCTGCCACAATGTTCCCAACCCCAGCCCCCCATCCTTCATGCCATCCACAGTGCAGGTGTCTGTTCCAATGGCACTCTGACACAGGGTGAGTGTGACACATTTCCAGATTCAGCATTCTTTACTGAGCAACAGGCAATTGAGCACTAAGGAGTGTTTTTCCTACTACCACTAATGCATCTCTGTATGATAGTTACTTACAGGCTTTTACTCATTACTGCACCCATTCCCCACACCCCTAACTGGCCACTTTTACATTTAAGAATGTGCCCAATCCCACCGTGATGGGCCCCCAGTCACTGCACTGATGTCGCCGGTAGCTAACTGCAACCATTCTGTGGCAGCCATGTCTCCTGACAGCCCCAGTGTAACACCCTGACATAATCAGCTGCACTGCCTTCTACATTCCATCCCTGCGGTGTCCCTAAACATAGAAACATAGAATTTGATGGCAGATAAGGACCGCTTGGCCCACCCAGTCTGCCCATTTCCCTACCTAATGGATAAGCTGCAGATCCTAGTTAACCAGCAGCCTACTTCTTCCTACCCCCATGCCCTAGAATTGCCTTATGACTGTCCCATGCATGCTTGAATTCCACCACTGTTTTTGACTCCACAACCTCCTCCAGAAGGCCGTTCCATGCATCCACAACCCTGTCTGTGAAAAAATACTTCCTTAAGTTACCTCTGAGCAGCCCCTCTATCTTCAAATTGTGCCCCTTTATCTTGCACACCTCTTTTTTTGAAAGATGCTACCCTCTTGGACTTTGTTGATTCCCTTGAAGTACTTGAAAGTTTCTATCATGTCCCCCCTCTCCCTCCTTTCCTCGAGGCTATACATATTAAGCTCTTTAAGTCTCTCTTCATATGTCTTCCGGTGCAGACCCTGCACCATTTTAGTTGCCCTCCTCTGGACAGCTTCCATCCTATCTATGTCTTTGTGGAGATTGGGTCTCCAGAACTGCACGCAGTACTCCAGATGGGGTCTGACCAGCTCTCTGTTCAGAGGCATAATAACTTCCTGTTTTCTACTGGTGATGCCTCTCCCTATGCATCCCGGTATCCCCCCAGTCCTCCTTGCTGCCCTCTCACATTCCTTGCCCACCTTTAGGTCATCTGATATGACTACCCCCAGGTCCCTTTCCATTTTTGTTGTTGTTAGTATCTCACCCCCCATTGTGTACTCTTCCCCTGGGTTTTTGTTTCCCATGTGCATTACCTTGCACTTCTTAGCATTGAATCTAAACTGCCATACATTTGACCATTCCTCTAACCTTGCCAAGTCCCTTCTCATCCTTTCCACCCCACCTTGTGCATCAACTCTGTTGCAGATCTTTGTGTCATCTGCAAAGAGACATACTTTTCCTTCCAGTCCCTCTGCAGTGTCTCTTATAAAGACATTGAAGAGGATCGGTCCTAATACTGAACCCTGTGGTATCCCACTAGTAACCCCCCTTTCTTCAGAGTGGACTCCATTTACTATTACTCTCTGTGTCCTATTCTCCAGCCATCCAAGTGCAATCCAAGTGCAAGATGTCAAAGCACAGGTTGCCCCTTCTGTTCCTGCTGGTGGAGGGGTAGTGGTATTGGTCATAGCCAAAACAGTCTCAGGACCCTTAGGCTCAATGGATAATTCAGCTGTTGCAGGATACACAGCACCTTATGCTGGGTCAGGCCTGTGTTCAGCCACTGGTGTGCCCACCCTGACCCCAAATTTTTGGGGTCACCAATATTGTGCGGAAGTTGATGCTTTCCTACCGTAAGTCTCTGGTGCTGGGAAAAGAACGGTTGAGACTACCAGAATGGGGAGTTAATGTTTCCTCTTGAGAACATTCACAAAGTTAGACCATATGAATCCTAGGACAAAATTAATGACAACCCTGACAACATGGGGTCCAAGCTTTGATTTTCCTAGTGGCCCCCTCCTGTTTCTGTTTCACTGCAATGGTCAACACTGTAATAATAAATTCTTTACTTTACAGTTCACAAAAGTCTCTATGAGCAGGCAAACTTTGATTTTCTTGTTTTGTCCACCCTTTTTTTTCCTGTATATGATGCATGGTCTAACTAATCAAGACCCCAGAAAAGATTGCATTGGACTGGTGGTGCTCCATGACCGAAACACACTCAGTAGCAGAAAAAAGTCAGGCACTCACCACCTCTGAAAAATAGGACACCAGGCTCCAAATAAATATAACTTTACTGTCTTTATTTAAGCAATAATCCAAGGTAAAAGTACACTCCCACCTATGTTGCTACACAGTCTAACTAATCTATGGAGCCTCTTTAGAAAAATGTGTCTGTGTGTTTGGCACACACTGTACTCACAGTTCTCTTTTAACTGATGCTCTGTCCAGGCTTGACAGCCGGGATCTGATCTTCCTTCACCTTTTACCAGCAAGGTAGAGCTGATTCACTTGAGTCTGTTAACATTGTCAAAAAATATACAGTTATGTTTTCATTTTGAAGTGGTTCTTACTGCTTGGCCAAACTTGGTGGACTTGTTCTTCTAGACACTGCTCCAAACACCTCTCCCTATATCTCCCTCTCTTACGCAATTAATTTCTGTACACATGCACACATGTTATTGTTGATGAAAGCAACACAACTTTGGATAAAGCTAACTCCTCTTCCAATACTGTTGCTGTATCTGTAGCCATTTTCCTGCTCAAATATTGGCCAATGGCAGAGGATCACTGAACCTTCAGATCTTTTTTCTCCACATGAGTATCAAGTGTCCTCTTGAAAAAACATGAATTGGGTGCACAGATTCAAGATGACTTTATTCTCCAGCACCATCTTAAAGTAAGGTATAGTCCTGCAGTTCAAATGGTGAAATGCAGTTTTTTTTCACTCTCAAGATTACATGCAGTTTCTAGTGGCACACAAGTACACACTGGCAATCCTCTACCTCTCTCAAATCCTACATGAGCCCCAATGTGTAAGCCTATACCTGGTATTTTAATTTATGGTAATGATACGTGGATCTCAAGGTGAGGTGTACACCACAAACATTTGTATTTCTGAAACACCATTGGTCTGAAAGTGGGGGACACACTAAATACTACTGTATGCTGTGACCATGTTTTTCTTTCTGAATTGTTCAGTCTTCATCATCCTCAAGGCTTACAGTATCTGGCCCAGATTTATGATGCAGTCTCTCCTTGTGGAGTAGTTGGGTTACCCACAGACAATGATTAAAGCAGTCTCACAATAACTTGGCCAGACACATGCATCTGAGTATATCGTTATTTCTTTACTGACCATCATTCAAATACAAGAGTGTGAGTGTGTGTGTGTGTGTGTGTGTGTGTGTGTGCGTGTGCGTGTGCGTGTGCGTGTGTGTGTGTGCAGTACTGATAAACTGTTACCACTGGTTCTCTTCTAGGACCTTAAGGCCTGAACATTCTTCTAGCACAGTCTATACCATTTTCCTGTGAGGGAAGTGATTGATTCTACTTCACTTTACTTGTAGTTCTATCTCCTTTCACCTGGTGGTATAAGCATATTTCACAGGGTTCCTATCATTCTCAGTCCATGTGGACATCTGGTTCTGTACAAGATCTCTTTTGGGCACATCCCTTTCTCCACTCATTTATTGCTGCCCATGGCCTCTTGCAAGGGACAGAACTCTGCATAGTATTTGCCAGATTCTTTGGGAACAACCCTATCAAGGAACCCCCCCAGGGACTAAACCCCTTAAAATGGTGTGTTCTCTCTATTTATACCCCTAAGCTCCTTCTCCAGGAGCACTAACTGTTTAATAGCTTACAATCCAATCTGCTCTATGAACTAAATACATTCTCCAAACAACCTTGTCTACAAATTGGGAGATGGAGGGGCTTAACACATGTCATACTTTTTGTGACTCTCCCATCCTCAATGAATTAAACAATGTATCTGGCAGTTTTATTCTTCAAGAGGAGCTGATGCAACATGTCTTCAAAAGTTTCAACATTTCCCTGCACTGCTTCTTTTGAGATATTCCCTTACACTGCTTGCTGCAAGAGTCTGCACCATCTGTTTATTACTGTCTTGGTGAAATCTCTTGGTGAAAGCATGCTTCCTTGTATTACCCCTAATTTCATTCACTTTGGGGCTTAGTGTATGCCATTAAGTTGTACTGCCCTCAGCATGCTAAAAAGGACATACCCTTTACTGTAGTTCTACAGTACTAACCTGAATTACTACCAGTGGCAAACTGTTCCCCAGAGACTAAGTGTACTACTTAATTGGCATGTCCTAATCTGGAGTCATCTTGGGAGAAAATGAACTCCTGAACTCAGGTCATCTTCCTGAAGCCATCCAGCTGAATCATAAGATCTTGTTTTATCAGATCCTATTACCCTACAGTATCCATGGCAGGCAAGAAAATAACTTATTGAGAATCCACTTACAACTCCTACATGCATTTACTTTAGCTAAGAATAAGGAGAAAAAAATGATTTGAGATGGAAAACCTCCAAACTTTGCAATAAGGAATGTATTTTGCAGCACACACTTTGGTGGATTTCATAAAACATTAGAAGTACTTTTCTCTTTCAAGAATTAATACTACTATCTTAGAGCAAGTACCTGCACAAACCTCAAAGGAAAACATTCTGATTAAACAAGTCACTCCCTGATTATATTTCAGTTTGAAGAAGTCTAATGTGCTACAGCTGTACTGGCATTAGACAGTTAATGAATATGGGTTCAGCTTCTGATTAAATATATTTAAAAACTGTTAGAAAAGATCCCAGAACCTATCTCAAGTCACATTAGTATGAATGTTGTTGGTTATTATTCAGTGAGTCTTTTACACAAAATCAGAAACTGGGTTAAGAAGACTGTTTTACTGTTTTTTTAAATATTAACTTCCAATGAACTGAAAATAACTTCACAAGCTCTTTTTATTATTTTTTTCTCTTCTTCTTTTATTAGTACGCTATCTAGATAGTGCTTTAAATGTTCAGCCTCTTAGTTCAGGAATTACGTTTTCTTTTATCAGCATTGTTTAATATTTCTGTTCAGAAAGTATAGCTATCTGCACTGAATGTAATTGTATGTGTGTCATCTGTGTATTTAATGTGCATGTAATGATGCCAATTATCTATACTATTAACGTTATCTTTCTTTTTAAGTCGACACTACTTATCTCAGTAGTACTTTCTTATTGAACAAGCTATTACAAGATTGTGGCAAGTAGAGAAGCATTGTGAAATATTTTGTCAATGTGATTTCAGTGAGTATCAGATTACTAGCAAAGAGCAGGAAATGAGGATTTATTCCTACAACACTGTATACATGTGCAGTTATAAATGCAATTTTTTTTGTATACATTTCTACCCAGTATAAGGATATGTATCAGGAGTCGGGTTTATTTCTGGGTAGGACAGATTCAGGGGACAGTGATGGTGGCATGATCCCATGCGGGGTATCAACAAGGTGCCCTATATAGTTTGTGCATTCCACCCCATTAGCTAGGATCTCAGTGCAAACTTGATGGACCATATGTCTTTTTCTGACTGTAAATTTCTATAGTGGTAGCCACTTCTATCAGTAATGATATCAGGAGTTATGGTGAGCCATGGCTAGATATGGGCCATTCCACTTAATTGCAGAGAGTAAAGGCCATGGCTGGATATGGCTGGATATTGATATAGATGGCCCTGACTGCCACTGTATGCTTCTATGTTTCTACACAGAATACAACTTGCACAGTGTTGCAGTCAGTAAAAAAAATATTGCCAGTAAAGTACCACACAGTGTTAGCAGAAGATAAAATCCCACTACAGTGGTGTTCATTGTCATGTTACTCCTCACCTAGTCATGTCAGTCAGCACTTTCAGACATGAACTGGCAAGCATGGCAGCTCCTGGGAACTAAATGGAACTGTACACTCAAGCAGACTTGATAGACATTTATGGCCCATTTCTGCTGGCAAATTCATATGTTTGCATATTCGTATGCGTGGACAAAGTCATCAGTGCTAAATGTTTAATTGCTACGTGTTTCCAGTTGTTAAGTCTAGTAATCACTCAGGGCAGCATAACATTAATGTCACAACATGACTGGACAAAACGGAACATGACAATGAGCACCACTGTATATATCTAGATCTATCAGGATATACCTGTACTAGGACATAGTCTTGGCTTCTAATGTAGATATGGACAAAGCATGGGCTATTTTTGCCATTTGTAACTGTCAAATGTGACAGTACCATTTTATATTCCAGGACATATTGACTCTTTGGGATCTACAGCTACCCTATTCCTACTTTTGTTGTCCAAGTTTCTGTCTCCTTCATCTTGTTAAGTAATTACTATATTCCTAACTCTATCCCAGCTGTGCTTGAAGCTGATTATGGTTTATGCACCCACCACCTCTTCTGGCAAATGATTCCATGGCTCTACTACTCTTTCTGTAAAATAACACTTCCTCACATCCTTTTTAAATATTCCCCCATTAATGTCCACTTGTGACCTTGTGTCCTAGCTTCTCTATTCCTGGTAAATTGCTCTTCACAGTTCATCTTGTTTATTCCTTTCAGGGACTTGAAAGTTTCAATCATATCTCCCCTCTCTCGTCCAGGTTTAAGTGTATACGTATTCAGTGACTTTAGCCAATTCTCATGGATCTACCTTCCTGTCCCTGAATCATCTTGGTCACCTTGCATTGTACTATTTGTATCCTGTCATTGTCCTTTTTTTGGGTGGGGACTCTAGAACTTGGCACAATACTCCAGATGTGGCCTTACCAGTGACCTATATAGAGGTAACAGTACCTCCTGCTTCCTACTGTTGAACCCTCTCCTAGTGCACTTTAGCATACTGTTAGCCTTGCTGAAGCCCTAGTTACACTAGCTGGTTTGTTTAAGGGAGTCACTGATGATAACTCTTAGGTCCCTTTCCTGTGATGATGTGTTCAGCTGAACCCATCACATTCAGTACTCTTTTTTAGAGTGTGTCTTCCTTAAGTGCATCACTTTGCATTTCTTGGCATAGAATTTTAGTTGCCAGATGCTGGACCAATGTTCTAGCCTTTGCAGGTCTCTCTGCAATTCCCTTATCCCATCCATGTTGTCAATTGTACCACAGAGTTTAGTGTCATCTGCAAATAGGCACAACCTGTCCTGGATACCCCCTCTGTATCTCCAATGAACATATTGACGAGAACTGAGCCCAAGGTGGATCCTTGTGGTATTCCTCTGATGACCTCTCTTTCCACTGATCTGATCCTATTCACCACAACTCACTACTGCCTCCCATTCAACCAACTCTATACCCACCTTACTGTTTCTCTAACTGTACTCAAATCCACCATCTTCTTCAACAGCCATCAGTGTGGCACTGAGCCAAATACCTTGCTGAAGTTGAAGTATAATAAGTCTACTGCGTGCCCTTTGTCAACTACTCTGGTTACCCAGTCAAAGAATTCTAGTAGGTTGGTTTGACAAGACCTCCCTACTGCAGACCCATGCTGCTTACTCTCCTGAAGCCCATTGTTCTCCAAATATTTCACTTGGTCCTCTTTGACTAGTGTCTCTACCAGTTTCCCTACCACTAGAGGTAAGGCTTATGAGTCTATAATTTTCTGACTGCTCCTTGTCCCATCCTTTGTTTAGCATAACTACATCCACCATCCTTCATTCCTTGGGAGCTACCCCTTGCTACAAAGAGCTATTAAATAGTCACACCAGGGGTTTGGCTAACACCAATGCCAGTTCCCTTGGTACCCTCAGATGCATCCCATCCAGCACCAGGGCTTTGTTTTCCTTTCCTTCAGGCTGCTTACCCATTTCTGACTCTTTCACTGGTATGCTTTTGCAGCCTCTTGGTAAAATAAGTGCTCAATATGCATTCCACTTAATCTGGGATTGAGTCTAACCAACTAGCTACTGGCTAGGTTGCTGCAAACTACAATGCCATATGAGAAACCCAGGTCTGAGAGTGACCTTTGGTCTTCTGCTCACAGTCCAGTGGAGGACAGACATGCCTCAGATGTGATGTTCTCACACAGTAGAGAGAAGGGACTATAGAGAATTACTCTGCAAAACCCCTGTAGTCAAGTAACAAGCATGAACTGGTTGGGTCTCAAAAGAACTTTCATAGCCAAGGGTGGGTTCTCTGATTGTAGATCAGATAGTCATTATCTGTGTATACTAGTAATGAGCCAGTCATCTGATGTGCTCCAACTGGAAAATGGATAGTGCTTAATATGACAGTTTAGAATTTGTAAATATTCTATTATTATCCAGCTAAAGAAATGTTATCTGCAGTCTTGAACTGTAGCATGTCTTTCTCTGCTTCCCTAAATTTCATTCTCTCCTTAAAGACTGTGGCTCCCAAATCGCATGAACTAATCACTGTTCCCCAACTCTATTCTACTGGTCATTATAAGCATCTGCTGCACCTCTTGTAAAATGATACAGTTTTTGAAATTATTAGTGTCAGGTTGCATACTCACATCTGATGCTGGAAAAATGGAAGAATGTGGGTTCTAGCCCCACTCCAGGATCATGGGGTTAAATCCCAATTCTAACACTGTGGTGCAGCATGAGGGTACTGTACTACTGTGATGCTGACTTTTATGTGCAATGTTAAACTGAAGTGGTGTCTTCCTGTTCTGGTGGTAGTTCAGGAGGCCATTATAGATCCCATGGCACTTCTTGAAAAGAGGGAATTTCTCCAGTGTCTGGGCCAAATTTCCACCATTTGCTAGAAATACCACCAGCAACTTAATCTAGTTCAATTTAATTTATTTTCCATCTGTATATGCAATTGAAAATTGACAGAATTACCTAGTCCTCCTTTCCTAGTCAACCAAAACTAGGTAGATAAATCTCTGACCATCGTTGACCTAAACATAAATTGGTTGTGCCCCAAATCTGCTTCCCTCCATTTTAAAATAAAAGCCCTTTGTTTAAAACAGATATTAACTCAGACCACCATATATTGTATAACAACCAATCTTCAAATCAGTCCATAATTGACAGGATTATACAATCACACCCCACTGTATTGTCTCTGCTGATACCCTTCATTATATTTTCCATTGCATCACTTAATGCATCTACAAGATTAAGTCCCCTATAGAACCCATAAACATTCTCATGCTTGTTCTTTCAGAACTTTCTTTCTAGCTGACTTCCTATCTGATCTCTTTGAAGCAGCATGGAGCTCTGTGTATGGTTCTTCTGATCCTAAATGAGCATTGACACATTTCCACTCTATCTTTCTATCTATTTCTGACATTCGTGCTCCTACCAAAAAAGTGAAAGTAAGAATTGCTCATCTTTCTTGGATCACCTCTTACTTCATTGAAATGTTTCACTTAAGGGATGCAGCATGGACTGCCCATAAGGCCACTGGCACCATTTCAGACAGGGTCTCCTGCAACAGAGTTTGGAGCCAGTACACTGGTGCCACCAGGTAAGACAGGACAGCCTATTTCCACTCCAAATGCCTTACAAATTCCTAATTTCCATTTCTATTTTGGAATATAGTTAATTACCTATTTCAGCCCACTTGCCTCTCTTCAGGGATTCCAACACTCTTGGCTAACTCAGCCATCTCTTCTGACCCTGACACTGTTGCCAATAAACTACACACAAACTTACTGAATGGGCCAAAATCAGTCAGTCTTTCCTTCCACCCACAAGTGCAGATTCAATGGTCTGAATACACAACCTCTACTCTCACCATTCAAAATTTAGTTTATCCCACATTACTCTACTGAAGGGCAGGGTCTAATAAAATCACAATCAGACTTAGCATCAGGTGTATCTGCCTTGGCCCCTCACTTGGCTCATATTTCCAACTGCTCCCTCAATTCATGGATCTTCCCTCTCCTGGAAACATTACAATTGTTATCCTACTGCACAAAGGTGGCTCTACAACCACTCTACGGGCCAATCTCTCTTCTCCCAGTCCTTTTTAAAGTTTTAGAGACACTGGTTGGTAATCAACTGTCCAGCTTCTATACCAGGACTCATTTCTTTACCAACTACAATTCTGGTTTCTGGCCAGCTCATTCCAACACTACTTGTCTTCTAACATTAACAGACTACATTGTCACTAACATGGATAAAGGCTTACCTATTGGAGTCATAGTTTTCAATCTCATGAAAGCTTACAACACTGTTGAGCACTCATTTCTGTCTAACAAACTCCCTGCCACTGGTATCTCTAGCTGTTCACTGTGTTAATTTTCTTCTTACCTTAAAGAATATTCCTTATCAGCCACTGTGGAGTCTGCCATCTCAGTCCCAATCCAGATGTATGTATGTATCCTCAAGACTTATTTTTTTAAAGTCATCTTTGCTATAATACATAAAATACATTCTTACACTGGACTTATACATGTAGTACTTATTATATTCACTATACTATATGTTACATATTTATTGATGAGTTTTTCATTCTGTCCTCTATATGTATCCCCCTCCTTAATACATATAAATTGCCATATACTTCCGTTCATTAAATCGATTTGTAATACTGATTCTAAACTTTTAAATTTTTGAGGCAGAATCTTTTTCATCTTTTGCATTCAAATGATAGTACAATTCTTTAGAACAGACAATGTGTTGAGTAGTTCATGAAACATTTTTCTTTTCCCATCATAATGTCATCAGTGGAGGTAAATTATCTTCTGTATCTTTCCATTTTGTTCCAAATATATCATCTTTGGTTTCAGCCACTTCATATACTGTATAAACTTCTCACAAATTAAAGTTTCTTTGAAAATATTCCACGATCTGGCATATTCAAAGTCAGGTATGTCTTTTGTTTTCCATTTTTCTAGAATTATTTGTTTAATGGCCATTGTTGCCAATGCTATAATTTTGGTTTTTCTTTGCTCTTGAGTTAGTCCTACTGTATTATTAAATAAAAATGTATCCGGGTGGAATGAAATATTTAAACTTGTTAGATTTTCTAATATCTGATTACGTTTGATCCACCCACTATTTATTTCTGGACATTCCCATAAGCAGTGGAGTAGTGTGCCTTTAAAACCACAATCATGCCAACATAAGTCTGAGTAGTGCGGATTGATTTTAACTATCTGGTTAGGTGTCATATATGCTCAGTCTACTATTTTCCTTTGTATGGATTTTTTTTTTTGCAGAAATGTAGTTCCTGTTTGCTTGTATTCTTAATAAATGTGGTAGATAATGGTAACTAGCACACACATAAAGGCACACACTGGTGTAGGCTCCAAGAACCAATATGGCCACTTCAGATTCCTTCAAACATGCTAAACTTTAATATAAAGTGTCTCCAAAACATTTTTCAAGCAGGAGCCACAATTTACTCACATACAAAAGATTGTCCTTTGAATAAAGTTCATGTATAATCCCAGTGAGTAAGGTCTATGGTTCAAAATAAAAGCAAACAGGCTCTACTAATGGCTGGTACTCAGCTTGTTGCAGCAGCAATGTCAGAGGGGTCAAAGGACAATCATTTTTTATGTGAGTAAATTGTGATTCCTGCTTGAGCAATGTTTTGGTGACACTTTATATTAAAGCTTAGCATGTTTGAAGGAATCTGAAATATCTATATTGGTTCTTGGAGCCTACATAAGTGTGTGCCTTTAGGTGTGTGCTGGTTACCATTATATACCACTTTTAACTTCTTTATCTTAACCTGGCTTCACCATTCCCTGGATGCAGTAATTTCACCTAAATTTACAAGTATTCTTAATAAATCTCGATATTGGTGGATCAGACTTAGATTAGCTTCACTATTCCATTATTCAGGTTTTTTTTATTTTCTCTTCTCATGGTTGTGACAATCTCATGCAATCTTGTGAGAAGTTTGTTTGTTCTTTTTTTCATAATCTTGTTTTGTTGTTTGATTGTTGACATTAGATTTATTGAGTTATTATTAAAGATGTTCTGAGTTTTTTTAATTTATTATAAATTGTATAGTAGTGTAGTTTATTCCATTTTGGTAACTTACTTGCTAATTGTTCAAAGGATGGGAATTTAACATCTATTAAGATACTTATCCATGTATTTATATATTTTTTTGAAATATTTTACATTTAAATGTATTTCTATTTCCCCAAATCCTTTTGTTAGTCCAGATGTTGAAGTACAGCCAGGGTATTTGCAGATTAATAAGTTATTTAATTCTTTTATGAATTGTTTGAAACCAAGAGGAGAGAAAGTGATATTTTTTTATAAATAAACACTATGATCTAAAAATAAATCATGAATCTTTATATTAAGATTGGCTGATATAATTTCTTGGAACAACTCATTATCTCTGTCAGGAAAAAAAAATCACCATTGATAAATCATTGATAAAATGTGAGACTCCATATCACTTGATGGGTCAGGAAATCCTAAGCATCCCAGTCCTCTTGGAATAATTAGGGTCTGCCTCGCCATTCATGTTTAGTTCTGAAAATCATTTTTGTGTTGGTGATCCTAATATGTTTTGTAAAATGTATATAAACTTAGGCATAACCATCATTTTTAAAGTGTCTAATCTGCCCCATAATGACAAGGAAAACTTTTTCCAAATATCTAAGAAGTAAGTTATTTTTTTTTGCATTATTATAATTTATTTTAATATGAGTGGGTTGATCAGCTGCTAATTGAATCCCCAAATATTTTACTGTTTTCTCTGTTCTAAAATCTTTTACATATTGTTATATAGATTGATTTTTTTTGCTTTAGTTAGTTTTACTATCACTGACTTACTTTTATTTAATTGGTGCCCTGTAATGGTTGAATGCATTTCTTATAGAAAGGCATCAAGAGAAGTTTGTATATTCTTAACAATTAATAATATATCATCTGCAAAAACATTTAATTTGACATGTTCATGTTTCATTTTTAGCCCTTCAATTATTGGATTGTTCCTAATAATTTGTACTAAAGGTTCCAATTCCAATATAAATATGGTTGGGGATAATGGACAGCCTTGCCAGACTCCAATTAACATATCAAAGTTTGCTGTCAAATATGTATTTATTTGAAATTTAACTACCGTTGGTTTATATAAATGTTTTATTAGGGTAATTAGTTCTTGAGGAATTTCCCATTCTTTTAACATATGAAAAATATAATTTCTATTAATTAAATCGAATGCCTTTGTTGCATCCAATGCTATTGCATAAAATATTTATTTTCTGTATTCATGTTTTGAATTAAACAATTCTATAATAGACTAAATTTTTCCATTAGCTTGAGCTATATTTCTACCTTTAATGAAACCATACTGATCTGGTATATACAGTATATATGTGATAAAATAAGATTTTGGATCCTATTGTTTATTATTTTTGTTGTTAATTTATAGGCAGAATTAAGGATTGTGATGGGTCTGTAATTTTTTGGATTATCCAAAGGTTTGCCCTCTTTATGAATGAGAATAATTTTTACAATGTGTTTATTTATTTATTTTATTTATTTGAGTCTTTGTTTACCGGGTAAGTGCGTTGATCCAATGACTGTTTTCAGGCACAACCCAGGCTACAAACAGTGGTACAGAATAAAACAGTTAAAATAATTTACAATCCAATAAGAGTAGCAAATTACAAGCTGTACAGACACAAGTCCCAACGGAAACATACATAACATAATAAGCAATGGTACAGAGAAGTAACTGAACAATACACAGTTGCAAGCCTGATAAAAGCAGACAACTAGCTGTACAACAATAGATTGACACAGGGTAGTGGAAAAAATATGTTACAAGCAGTAATATTAGTTTGAAACAGGGTAAACAGTCTGTACCACAGTAACCTAGGAGGATAAATGGTTCAACAAGCAACAATACCTAGGTGGAGATAAATAGGGAGGAAGCAAGGAAGTTAGGTGCTGGTGGTGGTAAATAGAGGCACACACAAAGGGTGCTAGGGAGGAGATGGAGAAAGCAAAGGACCTAAGTGACAGTGGTGACTAGGAGGCTCACACCAAGGTTACTATGTACTAGGGTAAGGAGGAGGAAAGGAAGAGCAGGAGTGCAAGGGTAGGACAAATAGGGAAAAGATCTAGGGAAATGAGGTGGTAAAGACACAGTACGGGTAGGAATGGGGAGTGGAAGGGTAGAGAGAGCTAGCACATAAGGGTGAGGGGGAATGAGAAAAATGCAATTTGCATGTACATGCAATGCACATTGCCCATAGTAATTATAGTATCACAGATTGTTTGTTTTCTTAAAGTTATAAATTCCTTATCTTTTAAATATTCATTTCTGAATGACCACTGTGGGAAAAATTTCTTATCTGGGTTATTTATGTCTATTTCTATACTAGTAAATGCATGATCAGACATAAATATTGAGTCAATGTCTGTTGAATAAATAAACTTTATCAAGTTTTTTGATACTAGTATGTAATGTATTCTAGCAAAGGTTTTACATTTTTTCCAAGTAAGTACATTTTTTAACAGTAATATAAAAATGACTCCATGTGTCTATTAGATTTTCATAAAGAAAAAAGTGTTTTAGTTTTTTTGCTACATAGATGTTACCTCTTGTTGTGGGTGATGATTTATCTTGGTAGGGATTCACTAAAGCATTTAAAGCTCAAGCTAATATTATATTATTATTTTGTAATATTTGTAGTCCCTGTGACACTTTGTTAAAAAATCAGAATAGTTTGTAAATGGGGTGTAAAGGGATCTGATAATAATATTTTGATTAATAATGTTTTAATCAAAATTATTCTACCCTCTTTATCAGCATATTGTTGTAGGATTTTAATGTTCACACCTTTTTTTATCATGATGGCTATCCCCTGACCTTTCTTTGTGCCTGTGCTGAAAAATAAATGACTGAGCCACTTTTTTTAACTTTACAATTTCATTCTTATCCAAGTGACTTTCTTGGATACAAATGACATTCACATTTTTTTAAAATAAGTTAATAGGCATGGTTATTTTATGGGGGAGTTCATTCCTTTAACATTCAGAGAGAGTAATTTAATCCTGTTATTCCCATACATTGTTCTATTTTGTTTCAAATTGGTAAAAAATAATTGTTCTTTCATTTAGAACTCTGATTACAAGAGGACCGTTAAGCTATAGTAACTCTACCTCATCTGTTCAAACATACAACTTGTTAGCTTTTTTAATATCAACTTCTTTCCTTCTATAAAGATTATATAAATAACCTTTAATTGATTTTTCTGCCTACTATTAAATTTTGTTAGGTAATCTTTATTGACATAAGTATCCCCACCCCCAATTAATTTCCTTTGTTAAATCATACCATCCCTTCTCTCCCTCCATGACATCCCTTCTCTTTGTTAAGTCATACCATTCCTTTCCATTCCTTCCCTATTTTATTTTTATAACCATATTCAGAACATATGACATCAACAGTTTGCATCACCATCTACAAATCTTAAGAATAGAAAAATTCTTTTTTGAGCTAGCCGCTACTTTTGGATGCTGCTGCAGGATTTTCTCCCCCCCCACCCACCTCTTCGCCCCACATCAGTTCACACTGGTAAGTACCCTGAATACTTGTTACTTATTTATGATTTAACAATATCAAACTAAATTTGGTATTTTTTCTTTCAGTTCTCTCAAGACATCTAGTAGTGAATCATACTTATAGTGTTTTTCCTACAGGGGGCATGCCTTAGACAACTAGTACTGGAGCCCACTCGAGAGGGAGCAATATTAGACTTGATATTCTCAAATGGAGATGGAGAGAGGATCACAGATGTAGAAGTGGGTAGCCATCTGGGAACTAGTGACCATCGAACAGTATGGTTCACAATAAACACAGCAATAGAGTCAAGCCATACAAAGACAAAAGTACTGGACTTTAGGAGGGCTGACTTTGCCAAAATGGGTGAGTGCCTAAGGAATGCACTAGCAAATGGGCAGGAAGGAGGGTGGAAGAACAATGAGGAATAATAAAACTGCCATCACAGAGTATGAGCCTTTGTGTGAAGCAAATAAACAAAACAAGGCGATGTAAGAAACCACTATGGTTCTCAAAGGAAGTAGCAGTGAAGGTTCAAGAAAAAGAAAGCATTCAGGAAGTACAAGGAATCGCAGCAGGAGCAGGACAGAGAACTGTATCAGTTAAAGCAAAAGGAGGCTGGGAAGGCAGTCAGAACAGCAAAGGCCCAAACTGAGGAAAGATAGCCAACTCAGTTAAGAAGGGAATAAAACCTTTTATAGGTACATCAGGGAGCAAAGGAAGACCAAGGGAGGGATAGTGAGGCTTAATAAAGGGGAGGGAGGGTGGGCAGAGGAGAATGTGAAAAGGCAGAGATACTAAACAAATATTTTTGCTCAGTATTTACAAAGGAAGGGGAGGTACATAAAACAAACAGTAGTAACACTCTGGATACAGAAGTTGATACCAAGCCTATTTACAGAAGAAAGGGTTCTGAAAGAACTCTTAAAACTGAAGGTGGACAAAGCAATGGGGCCTGATGGGATTCATCCCAGAATTCTAAAGAACTAAGGGTAGAACTAGTGACACCACTGACTACCCTCTTTAACAAATCATGGGAGGATGGGGTGGTACCCGAGGACTGGAGGAGGGCAGATGTGATTCCCCTTCACAAAAGTGGGAGCAAGGCAGAAGCAGGAAACTATAGACCTGTTAGTTTAACCTCAGTGATAGGAAAATGATGGAATCACTTCTAAAGGAAAGAATTGTCACGTATCTAGAGGCCAGAAGGGCTGGGACCCTAGGCAGCATGGATTCACAGTGGAAGGTCATGCCAGATGAATCTGATAGATTTCTTTGACTGGGTGACCAAAGCAGTAGATCAGGGAGGGCTGTGGACATGGCCTACCTAGACTTTAGCAAGGCATTTGACACAGTCCCACACAAAAGATTAATATATAAGTTAGCCAGCCTGGGAGTGGGTCCCAAGATGACAGCCTGGGTAAAGAATTGGCTGGAGAATAGGACACAGAGAGTAATAGTAAATGGAGCCCACTCAGAAGAAAGGAGGGTTACTAGTGGGGTACCGCAGGGTTCAGTATTAGGACCAGTCCTCTTCAATGTCTTTATAAGCGACATTGCAGAAGGACTGGAAGGAAAAGTATGTCTCTTTGCAGATGACACAAAGATCTGCAACAGAGTTGATGCACAGGGTGGGGTGGAAAGGATGAGAAGGGACTTGGCAAGGTTAGAGGAATGGTCAAATGTATGGCAGCTTAGATTCAATGCTAAGAAGTGCAGGTAATGCACCTGGGAAACAAAACCCAGGGAAAGAGTACACAATGGGGGTGAGATACTAACAACAACAAAATGGAAAGGGACCTGGGGTAGTCATATCAGATGACTTAAAGGTGGGCAAGCAATGTGAGAAGGCAGCAAGGAGGGCTGGGGGATACTGGGATGCATAGGGAGGCATCACCAGTAGAAAACAGGAAGTTATTATCCTCTGTACAGACAGCTGGTGAGACCCCATCTGGAGTACTGTGTGCAGTTCTGGAGACCCAATCTCCATAAAGACATAGACAGGATGGAAGCTGTCCAGGAGGGCACTAAAATGGTGCAGGGTCTGCACGGAGGACATATGAAGAGAGACTTGAGGAGCTTAATATGTATAGCCTCGAGGAAAGGAGGAGAGGGGGACATGATAGAAACTTTCAAGTACCTCAAGGGAATCAACAAAGTCCAAGAGGGTAGCATCTTTCAAAAAGGGTGTGCAAGAACAAGAGGGCACAATTTGAAGATAGAGGGGCTCAGAGGTAATTTAAGAAGTATTTTTTCACAGAGAGGGTTGTGGATGCATGGAACGGCCTTCCGGAGGAGGTTGTGGAGTCAAAATCAGTGGTGGAATTCAAGCATGCATGGGATAGTCATAAGGCAATTCTAGGGGGTGGGGGTAGGAAGAAGTAGGCTGCTGGTTAACTAGGATCTGCAGCTTATCCAGTAGGTAGGGAAATGGGCAGACTGGGTGGGCCAAGCGGTCCTTATCTGCCGTCAAATTCTATGTTTCTATGTTTCTATGTTTCTATGTTTTCCAATAACTCTTAACTTAGCTGGAAAAGTCATAGTGGTGCTATTGCCATGAGTCCATAGTTTGTTTCTAAGAAAGTCATATTTTTTTCTTTCTTACAAAATCTCGGGGGGGGGTAAATCATTATAAATGGAGATATTTGCTCCCATTAAATTGATATTTTTTAATTTTATATACTGCTGTCATCAGGGTCTGTTTGTCTGCTGTCCAGAAAAAGTTCAAAATTATAGGCCTTGGTGGAGCTGCGTCTGAGGGTTTGGCTCATATACCACACTGAATGCGTTCTATTTCAAAATTTATATTGATAGGGTCTGTGTCCAGATAGGCCCATTCAATCTGGTTAAAAGTTTCATTAAGGCCTCTCATTTTGTCCCAAGCCTCAGGAACTATGAATATTCTCAAGTTCTTTCTTTTTGACCATAATTTAAAATCAAGGAATTGTGCTTTCATCTCAGTATTCAACGTCTCCAAATCTTTTAATTTTCTTGTAATTGGGGAATTTTCATCTGTTAGTTTGGTTAATAGTTGTTTTAGTTGCTGCAGTTCCTCTTTAATTTTTGAATTTTCTTTAAACAAATTTTGAGTCATTTTATAATAGTTGTCAAGTTTTTCTTGCATAGTTAACATCTGTTCCATTTTTTGTACAATATTATTTATTTGTTTAAAGAGTGTTTTAGCCCAATTAGGTGGCTCCATTTTTTCTGATTCCTCAAACAGTTCATCTTTATTGGTTCTATACAAGTAATTTGTATAGGCTTTTCTTGTACCTTGCCTTTTTTAATAAGGGAGTGTTTTTTCTTCTAACTTTAAGGTGATATGGCTCTCACTATCAGTTGACTTTTCAGGTACAGTCTCAATGTTACTTGCTTTTTCATTTTCTTTTTCATTTACATTCAGTGGGGCAACAGTAAAAGTTTATAAAGTGTTGCTTACCTTCAAACTTGTTTCTTATTGTCATTCTTGTGAAACAGTGTTCCATCTTGAATTTGTATCCTTCTCCAGAGTGTTTGTACTTTCATTCTGGGTTTCTATTTAGATGTCCATTATCTAACTTTTCCCATCAACAGAAATTTCAGGTTTTTGTTCTTGTAACTTCTGCTTGGGTACAGCTTCTGCTCCCCCATTGTTCCTCCTTTCCTACTTTCATTTCCCTCCTTATTTGCTGTTTGCTGGGCCTTCAGCAATGGTGCTGTATCTGTTTCAGATGTTGATTTATCTGGAATGGCATCCAGGGATTTCTCCTTATACTGGGACAGTGGAAAGAATACTGCAACATTGTTTTCTTTAGCCATCGAGGCATCAAAGTATACAGTAGTAAGTTTTTGTTTGTGGATTAATGAATTAGTTTTCATGGTCAGCATTGCTGAGGATTTAACCATTTTTGGTTTTGCTCAGTCTGAGTTCTTTTTTTGAGTTCTTTTTTTTGGCATCATTATGCAAAATGCTAGTAAGGTTTTAATATTTTTCTTAGCAGTCTCCTCTTCATGGGATTCTACTTCGATGCCAGTGCACATCACAACATGTATAAATTGCTTGGAGTGGTGCGAGGGAGCTTGATGGGGGGAGTCCTGCTACATTCTAGCCTTAATGGCAGACTGAGATAGCCGCGATGATGCTCCACCTCCTTCTGGGCATGCTCTCCCTGACCACCATATCCTGAAGACTTCTGTGATTGGCTCCATCTTTTTTAACATCTTTGAAAAATAACCCCCATTCATCCAATTCTCCAGTCTTCATATGAATACTGATGATGGTATTCACTTCAATACTGGCCTCAATTCAAGTGCCATATCTGCCTCCCTTCAATCTTACAGTGTTCTCTCATCTTTGTTCTAGGTAAGCCATTTAACACTCAGCCAATCTAAAACAGTCTCTAAGATCTTTTGTCCAAGGCACTGCAAACAAAACAATCACCGCCTGCATATTATGTCTCCTGATGGGTGTGCACAAAATGCTGTTTCAAAAAATAAATGTATTTGTTTTTCTCTTGATGAGTCCCTAAACCTCACCTGTCACATTCCATCTCTGGTTGGCAAATTTTTCAGGAAGATGGGTGCACTCTATAGAGTACTTAACTACCTCTACCATGATATCAGGCAATGCCTAGCTGAATGTATGATCCTACTTATACTTGACTATGATATGCTACTGTTCCAAAATGTCCCTTTCAAAACTGGACACCTTGCACACTTGTCTCTGCCATGTTCTAATTCATTGCACCTGGACACACCATTGTACTCTGTATATCAGCCTCCAGGGGTCATCAGTCATTTGCAGATACTCATGGCATCTGGGCTTGCATGGGTTAAAACTCTGCTTAAGAAACTTCCTAGTTACTACAGTAAATGATCTGCTTACCCCATCCCCAACTCTGGTCACAATCTTTATTCTCATACTGGCACCCAATTTCTCATCCCTCATCTGTACAGTGTTGCTTTGGCTGCAGACTCCCTCAGTTAGGGAACAACTTAACCCTTGATGTCTGCTCGCCACCAGTGTTCTGGCTACTAAACATTACCTTTAATTACTGCTCACATCCCGCTATGACTGTACATAAGCATTTATTTATTTTATTTATTTAGTTTTTTGTTAACCTGGAAACACGGCTAGGCAATTCTGACTATTTTCAGCCTCCATCTGGGTGAGGGGGTAGCAGTAGTAATAGCAGTAGGTTTTATTTCTTAATGGCCTTTTCCTAGGAGGCCCAGGGCACCAGTAAAACAAACAGAGATAGTGGCAAATGTGTGACAGGTAAAATACTACATCTCAATTAAATAATTAATATATTTAAATAAAATCTCAGTATACTAAGATACAAATTTCAGCAGCTATTTAAAATTATACTGTGATTGTATTTTGGGACTCTCACTCCCCATAGACCTGTACAAAAAGATGAGTTTAAGACCCTTAGAAAGGCCTCTATTAAGGGGGCTTCTCTCTGGGCCCTCAGGAGAGAATTGCAGAGGACTGGACCTGCAACCTCATATGTCTGGTCCCCCAAGGATTTAAGCCTGGCCCAGGAATAACCAGGCAGCCTTCCTTAGTGGAGAGGGGGTGTGCAGGCTTATAAATGTGCAGATCACTCAGGTAACCCAGGTCCAGCCCATGTAGGGTCTTCTAAGTTAGTAACCCAACTTTATAGGAGATACGCCACATAAACAGCAGTCAGTGCAGTTCACACAAAGTCTTAGAAATATGACTCAACCTGAAAAGGCTGTTCAATAATCTAGCAACTGGGTTCTTCAACAACTTCAGGTGCCAAAATGTACCCCCACTGACCCCAAGCTATAGAGCATTGCAGTAGTCCAACCGCAAGGTCATAAAAGCATGCACCAGTGATGTCAAGTCATCCAGGGTGATAAGGGGACTAATGTAACTGAGTGTTCCTAAGATGGTACAAGCCATTCCAGACTACTGCTGACACCTGGGCCTCAAATGTTAGCCCCTCATCCAGAATGACTCTCAGATTTCTCACCTTTGCAGCAGCCAAAAGCCTAGAGGTGCCTAGCAGAATCTCTGTCTCCCTCTTGGCAGTTGCCACTTCCCTCGTCCAACCTGGCTGAATCACTAGAACTTCAGTTTGATCCTGGTTAAGTCTCAGCCAGCTTTATGACATCCAGCCTTGGATCTCAGGTAGGCACTTATTCACCACATCTACCATGCCAAATGCATCAAGTGCTGGCAGTATACCCTAGCTGTTGGAGTAATGAGCTGCAAATGAGCTTGGCACATTCAGAAGACCTGATCTGGATTTGATTCTCACAAGCTCCACTTGCATACTGTGTGACTCTGAGCAAGTCACTTAACCACCCAGTGCTCCCAGGTTGCCCCTGTAAACAGGCACTTGTGCCTAGTGGGTCTTACCTGGTTAACAAAGACTGAAAAAAAAGAAAAAAGACAGCTAGAGCTGAGTAGCATTTGCATAGCACTGAAACCTGTCTTCATGCGGCTTTATAATCCTCCCCGGGGCAGCATGTATACAACAAAAAACACTGGTGAAAATACCAAACCCTGGGGTACACCACAATGCAGGTCAAACAGGAGCAAGGAAGAACTTCCCATAACTGCCCTCTGTGTTCTGCCATGAGAAAGGACTCAAACCAGCAGATGACTTTGCCAGTGAGTCCTACAAACTCCCTGAGTCAGTCTAATAAAAGTCCATGGTCCACAGTGTCAAACACAAAGGAGAAATCAAGGAAAACAAGAGCTGACCACTGTTCTCTATTTCTTACCATGAGCAGGCTATTATGCATGCTGTCCAATGCAATCTCTGTGCTGTGCTGTGCCTTGACCTAAAACTAGAACTGGGGTTGTTTACAGGCCTCCAGACCAGGAGAAGGACATAGACACATTACTGTTAGAAGATATATAAACCATGACAGCTAAAGGGGAAGTTCTGATAATGGGAGATTTCAACATACCAGATACAGATTGGTCAATACCAGCAGGAACATCTGCCAGAACTAGACACATAGTGGATGCCCTGCAGGGGGAGGGCTGCAAATAACTGGTACAACAACCCACAACAGAAAGGGCTATCCTGGATCTAGTATTGACTAACGGGGAAAGGATCACAGATCTCCATGTAGAAGGTCACCTGGGAGCCAGTGACCATTACATGGTATGGTTCAGTTTGTCCACTAGAACTAAATCATCCCATTCCAAGGCAAATATTTGGAACTTTAGAGAAGCTGACTTTGATAAGATGGCCAACAGAGTTAAGCTAGCCCTGGCAAGAAGAAATACAGGTGAGGGGGTACAGGCAAAGTGGGCAAGCATTAAGGATGCAATACTTGAATTAACATCCCATTGTGTTAGGGAGAAAAGCAAGAGCAAATGAAGGAGGGAACCACTTCGGTTCTGAGAAACAGTTTTTTTTTTTACCCGGAGTAACACACTAAGCTGAAAGCTTTTTTACAGGTGTGACCTGGGAGCACAGGGAAGTTAAGTGACTTGCTCAAGGTCACACAGTATGCAAGTGGGGGCTGTGGGATTCAAACCCAGGACTCCAGATTTGCAGCTCAGAGCCTTAAACCACTGCACTATACTACCAGAAAAGATCAGAGCCAAAAGGTTGGCCTTCAGGAAATATAAGGGAAAGCAGCAGAACGAAGATAGGGAGGCATACCAAACATCCCTAAGGAAAGCAGGGAAGGCTGTAAGGCAGGCAAGGGCTCAAACTGAGGAAACACTAGCACAAGCAGTAAAAGAAGGGGACACAACTTTCTATAGCTACATTAGTGAAAGGAGAAAGTCCAGAAGGGGTATTGCTAAGATCAAAGGGATAAGGAGGAGTGTGTGGAGGAGGACCAAAGAAAAGCATCTATTCTAAATAGATACTTCTGCTCAGTATTTACTAAGGAGAAGGCAGGGCAGGGCCCACAGCTCAGCATCATAAACATGGGGGGGTGCATAAGTCTCTTCACAAAAGAAAGGGTCCTACAAGAGCTCACTGAGCTGAGGGTGGAAAAGGCAATAGGACCTGATGGCATACATCCCAGGATACTAAAGGAGCTAAGGGTGGAACTAGCAGAGCCATTAGCAGAACTGTTTAGTGAGTCTCTGAGCACAGGAGAGGTCCCAGAAGACTGGAGAAGGGCTCATGTGATCCCGCTCCACAAGAGTGGAGGCAGGGAGAAGGCAGGGAACTACAGACCAGTCAGTCTTACATTAGTAGTGGGCAAGATTATGGAGGCACTCCTTAAGGAAAGGATAATGCAACACCTGGAATCCATAGGAGCACAGGATCCAAGACAGCATGGGTTTACAACAGGAAGGTCCTGTCAAACTAATCTCATATATTTCTTTGTCTGGGTAACCAGAGTGGTGGACCAAGGGGGTGCAGTTGATGTTGCCTTCCTTGACTTCAGCAAAGCTTTCGATACTGTTCCACATAGAAGATTGATTAATAAGCTGGGTAGGCTCAGGGGGGTCAGAGGTTGGTCAACTGGGTGGCAAACTGGTTGACAGGCAGAAAACAGAGAGTGGTGATAAATGGTTTGCATCCAGAAGAGATGCAAGTCCCAAGTGGGGTACCTCAGGGATCAGTCCTGGAGCCAGTTCTCTTCAATAACTTCATCAACAACATTGCAGATGGACTGAAAGGTAAGGATTGTCTGTTTGCAGATGACACCAAGATCTGCAACAGAGTAGGTGATCCAGATGGGGTGGGAAGAATGAGAAGAAATCTGGATAAACTGGCAAAATTTATTTATTTATTTATTGCATTTTGTTGACCCTGCCCACTAAGAGTAGAAGTCCCTTTTTCAGGGGCAACTGGGGGGAAGGGATACAGATGGTAACCAATTGAAACTGACCCAGATTAAGCTGTTGGTGGTATTTTTAGTGAATGGGGGAAATTTAGCCAGAACACCAGGGAAATTCCCCTACTCACCACAGGGGGCTGGGAAAATGGCCACTTGGAGCGAGCCACCAGAGAGTATGGATGTCGCAGAGGTAGGGGAGCTGGTCTCTCCTCCTGCCTTGGATTTGCAAGAGACAGAAAATGTAAACTTTAATGATTTTATAGAAGGCGATTCAGATGATGAAATGGAAAATCGATTGGTAGATATTTTTCTGTCAACCGAGGATTTGGCCACTGAAAATCAGCAATCTGCTGAGGTGAAAGAAACTATGGCAGTGAATTATGTAATACTGCAGCTAAAAAAGGAAAAAGAATGATGCCATAAGATACAGAGTGAGATGAAAGCACAACTCACTAAAATGAATCAGACTGCTACTCTGGCTTGCGCTATGGACCTGGCTGTCAGATTTTCTGATGACGCAGTCACATCAAAGGCCCAGACAGGGTTGGGTGAGCCAGCTGTTTTGTATGTTGCTTCAACTGTCAAACTCATTGATGATATATACATTCTAGCTGGCAGTTCAAATGCTACTTCAAGCGTTTGCCAAAAGTCAAAAGAAATAATTACTGTTATTGATGAATTGGATGCTAACAGTTTCACAGGCTGGTAGCTCTAATGCTACTTCAAGTGTGTGCCAAAAGCCAAATATATGATTACTGTCTTAGCAGCAATTTAACCAGAAGGTAAAAGTTTATTACTGGCTGGTAGTTCATGTATTGCTACAAGTGAAAGCAAAATGCCTGAAAAATCAAGAAATACTTTCTCTATGGTAGGAAAGGATGTAAGCAATATTTCTCAGGCTGGCAGTTTGAACGCTGTAACAGGTGTGTGCCATACGCCCGAAAATAACTTGGAAATTCTGGAAAATAAGACTGATAAAAACACTGAATTATTATTAGACTTGCCTGTAAAGTTGCAGATGAAGAAAAAAAAGAAATGGGAAAACAATATGGCACAGAAGATAAGGGTAAAGACAAGATGACAAGAAAAGCTGGGTTTGTCTTTAAAAGGCCTATGGGACCAACAGAACAGTAAAATCTTTAAATGCTGAGCAAAAAATCCAGTATCAACTAAATAAGGACTCTCAGGAAGGGTCTATGCTTTTTCCTTTCTCTGCTAAAGGAGTCCCATTAAAAACAGGAAAAGCTGAAGATTTGATGGACAAATGAGCAGCTATAACATTAGCTAAAAGGAACAGTGGGGCTGGTGCAGAACATATCTCCTGCACAGATAAAGGACAAAAAGAAGTGGTAACACAAGCAGTAGCCACTTACCCCTTCCTTATCCTTAATGAAGAAGAATGGACTCCACAAAATGCATTTAAACATGCTGGTTGGAAACAAACTCCAACTGGGACCTGTCTACCTGATGCAGATTGGGATCCAAAGCTAAACTTTTCACAAGCCTCCCCAGAGTGGAAGCCTCCACTTTCAGAAATAAATACAGTAAAAACTTCAGGAGGTAAACCCAAAGAATTACTAGTAATCACAAACATCATCACTGAGGATCCTATTAAAAACTTTCCAGAGGGTGACAGAAATATGAATAAAGAAACAAAATTGAAACCTGAGAAGCCCTCATCAACCTTAACTTATATACTTATAACTTACCATACCTTTAACTGATATAAATAAAAATCCTTCAGAAGCAATCCCTCCACAATAAACTCTTTTATCAGATCTCTTTACTAAAACAAAGAAGGAGGCAACCCCTAGGCGAAATGCTGTTCTCATTTGATATGGGGGTTGGTAGACAGACCAAATAGACAGTATGTGCGGAAAACACTGTTAAAGGATTCATTACATTTTTCACCAAAAGAAGTCTATGCCTTTATTAATACAGTATATCAGGAGAAGACAATTATGATGTTAGCTTCAGAACTACGTATGCTCTAGAATTATTTTGTGAATGCTATTCTCATGTAAAATTCTCCCCCACTTGGACCCCCTTTTTAGTAATTCCTTTAACCAAACCTCTTATTAAATATGTTACGGTTATGCTTAGGAATGAGGGTGTCCATGTGGAGGATATTACATACTGGTTATCACAGAAATGTGATATTCTGAGTGCACCAGAAGTTATACTAGACATTTAAATGTTTTGGACTGGGGGATGGAAATATAAGGTTAAGCTACACCAAAATAACACAGGCATCAAGCATTATCCTAATTCTTTTATGCTTGGATGGGATCGTGGAGTTTGTTTTTATGCTGGACAGCCAAGACCCTGCTATAAGTGTGGCTTCAGGACTCATCTATCTAGTACATGTGACAATGCTCGTTGTGACAATTGTGGAGAGATTGGTCATAGCACTATGCAATGTGCTAACCACACTAAATGTGACTTGTATGAAGAATATGGACATGTTTTTGGAGATTGTCCTTGGGCAGTGACAAATAAGGCCACTTGTACTAGTCCAGAACTATTAATTCTGCAAGCACAGGATATAGCAACAATCTACCTCCTCAATCTGAACCTCCTTCTACTGGTATACCCTCACCCCTACCTCATTCTTCGCCAACCCCAGCTTCAGATATAGATGAAGGAATAGTTACCTCTGAAATTCTTCCTCAGTCTTCCCTCAAAGTGGAATCTGCCTCTGATATTCTTGAAAACCCTGTAGCATTTTCTCCAGTTTGTTACACAGATTCTGATAACACTAAAGAGAGACCTCTGACCCCTCCCATGTTTTCTGCATTACCTAGGAGGAGATCCATTAGGAATATGAAACCAAAAGTACCTACTCCTCCTGTGTCATTTGAATCAAATAATACATATGCAGGAGATTCAGAGATGGAACAAGGTGACTCTGACTCTCAAACAGTAGGTTTAGACCAGTCTTCTAAAGGTGCAGAGCAAGGGGATTATAAAGGAAAGAAAAAGAAAAGACGAAAAAAGAATGCATAGTTCATTATCTTCTTTTTTCTTTTATATAATGTTGGCTACATTAACAATTGAATCTTTAAATATCCACAGTTTATTAAATAATGTAAAACGACAAGCTGTTTTTTCTTATGTACATGAACAAAAAATAAGTATATTTTTTCCTGCAAGCAAGAAACCTGGATGTACTCTAGGGAACAGGTGATTGATTTTAAAACAGAATGGTTATGGGGGCCTTCATTTTGATCCTTTGGTCCAGATTGTGCAGCTGGTGTAGGAACAGTGTTTGGGTCTTATAATTTTACTTTATGTAAATTGATGGATCTTATTCCTGGTAGAGCCCTTATTATTGATGGTAGTTGGAACTCCATAGATAGTCATCTTATTAATATATATGGTCCACAGATGAAAGCTGAAAGGGTTTCTTTATTCCAAATTAGTCAACCATATTTAGTAACCTCTTATAAAAATAGTTTTTTGTGGAGATTTTAATTGTGATATTCAGAAGGCATAGAAGCCTCAAGGGAAAAGGAAAAAGATCTATTGTGATTCTAATATGCTGACAAAAATGATAGCTACAGCAGGATTAATTGATTGTAGTATATACAATTAAGGCTTAAATTTTACTTATACTCAAAATAAGTATAAAACCACAATAGAACATATTTTTATTTCATCAAACTTGCCAACTGGGGTGTTAACTAAATGCCATAGAATTTTCAGATCACTTGGTGTTGATCTTAAAGTTAGTAGTAATAAGTGGGAATTCTAAAGTAAGGACAGATGGAAGTTAAATACTTCAATATTAACAGATCAATATGTACAAAAAAAATATTTCGACACTCCTTAGTGCCAGAATGTCTGTTCAGTTTCTGTATACTGACATAGGAGAATGGTGGTCAGACACAAAAACAGATTTAAAAAATTGGTTTCTTAAATATGGGAAAAGAATAGGAAATGATACATTCTTGAAATACTTATCTTTACATAAACAACTACAGCATTTGTACACATTAACATATTTATCAAAACAGGATTATTCTGCTCAAATTTCTCAAATAAAACAAGAAATGCAAGTTTTTCAATATGATAGAGCAAAAACAGTTCAAGCAATGCTTTATGGGGGAACTCAAAAAACACCAGTAGGAGATCCTTTTGAGGCACGTAAACAATTGCATGACTCAATGAATATGGAATATCTGACAACTCCAGAGGGACATAAAATAGAAACTGTTCATGATATAAAGAATATTATAAAACAGCACTATAAATCATTTATTCCATCTGAACCCCCAACAGAACAAAATATTCATAATTATTTACAAAACATACAGGTCCCCACTTTTTCAGTAGAAGCTCATCAGCTGCAAGGATATATAACATCTGTTGAAATAGAGGCTGCAACAAAATCTTTAAAAAATAACACATCACCAGGTTTAGATGGACTTCCTAATAAATTTTATAAAGTCTTTGAATTAAAACTGGCCATCTGTTTAGTAAAAGTATATAACTTTTATTTTCAAAGCAATAAAATAGATTATTCATTTATATAAGGTTTAATATATAAATCAGGGGATAGAACTAAAATACAAAATTGGAGACCAATTACTTTATTGAATACGGATTAGAAAATATTAACTCACATAATGAATAATAGATTAAAACAATTTGCAAAATTTAGTTATTTCTCCACAACAATTCTGTGGACTTCCAAATAGGAAAATTCAGGATGCACCTATCATTATTAGGGATGTAATAGAACATTTAACTCTTTTAGGAACAGCTGGTTATATTATTTCAGTGGATCAAGAAAAGGCATTTGACCGGGTATTACATTTCTTTTTATTTTCCACTGGTAAAAAGTATGGAGTACCACTAATAAGACACATACAAGTACTTTATTCTTAACAAGGGGATTTCAGATATTTACTGTGGTTAGGCAAGGGTGCCCCCTTAGTCCACTTTTATGTATTTTTACTTTGGACCCTCTGTTAAGACACTAGACTGACAGGCCTAAATGGGATGATTTGTCCGGAAAAGGAATGCAACAATTATTAGTTCAAGCATATGCAGATATTTGTGGATTCTTCTCAAATTATAATCATCTGATTTTTTGTTTAACAAGAGCTAGATTTATACACTCATATCTCCAATTCTAAACTTAATTATTCTAAAAGTAAGGGACTTTTAGTAGGTTCAGGAAATCTAACTTCAAGTCAGATTTTTATTTATTTATTTATTTAGCTTTTGTTGACCGGGTAAGTGCACTAGACAAATCCTGCCTATTTTCAGGCACGACCCGGGGGAGGGGGATACAGATAAATGCCAACTGATCTTGAACCAGATTAAGCTGTTGGTGGTATTTTTAGTGACTGAGGGAAATTTGGCCAGGACACCGGGGAAATTCCCCTACTCTTTTCGATAAGTGCTATAGGATCTTTAACATCCACCTGAACTACCACCAATCCAGGCAGATGGGACCTCGGTTTAACGTCTCATCCGAAAGACGGCACCTCAGAAGTGCAGCACCCCTCTCATGCTGCACTACAGTGTCAGTACTGGGATATTAACCCAAGTGCCATATGTGGGAACTGAACCCACAGCCCTCTGATCTCCAACAAGGGATAACATTAACTATGACCCCTATTAACATTTTGGGCATATATTTTTGACAACAAAATATTCCTCAGATAAATTGGGAAACTTCCTTGCAAAAAATGGATACTAAAGTACAGAGATGGAGGCACTGGAAGTTATCTAAATTAAAAAGGATCTAAATTCTGAAGCAATTGCTTATTCCACAATTACAATATGTAGCCTATATTTTTCCCCCTCCAATCCAATTGGAAATAAAAATGTACAGTATTTTGTTTTCCAGATGTTATTGGGAAACAAATTAAATCCCATTAAAATGAGCTATACTTATTTCAGTTAAAAAAAGGGGAGGATTAGGTATGATAGAGCCTATAGAGTTTTTACATTCATTATTATTTTTATACTATTAAATATGGTTTATCTACAATATCTTCTGTTGCTCAACATTGGGTGAAATATACTTTAGGATGATATTTTTCTGCATGGAGAAATATAGCCGCCAAATTACATTCTCATCTGCATACTCCAGATTATTTCAGACCTGCTGCTCAAAAACCTTTTAAATGGAATATAAACAAATTGGAAATCTTGCAAGGCACAAGGAATAATTTATATCAAGAAATTATGGATCAGATATACCCTATTGAACCTTATTTTAAGAATTGCCCTTTTAGTTTTACCCCTTTGGTCTTAAAACAATTCACAAATGAAAGAGCACCACTGCATATGTGGGAAATACTACGGCTCACAGTTTATGGGAAACTAAATGTCAAAGGTAATGCTAGACACAAAATATTAGAAGAAAGAAATTTTCCCTATTTGGACTGTAAATAAAGAAGAAACTATGGAACATTTCTTATTATCATGTTCATATTCAAAAGAATTATGGGCTTTTTTAGCTGTAAGATGGAATCTGAGATGGCTTCAGAATCTTACCTATTATGTACTGGTGATTGGGAGTTGTACTTTTATACAATCCCAGTTTAATCAAGATACTCTGATGATATTTTTTATTGTTTAACATTTTATTTATGGCAAGCTTGGTGTCAATGGGTTATACATCAAAAGTTAATGCCTTATGAAGTATTTAGTTACTTAGTTTCACAAGCAATGAGAAATGTGTCTATTAAAGATGCAAGTAAATATAATACTAACAAAATATTACAATGGTGGGAAGGGTTTCAGTTTTTCATTAAATATAAACAAAGAAAGATTTTACTAGTAGAGATGTAAATCATGATGATGTTGAGTTTGACAAAATGGTTACATTTTGAGAAAAAAGGGGATATATTAATTAGAATGTATAAATAATGTTTTATTTTTTATTTTTATTTTCCTAGAACACTGGAAATCATTATTTATTAGTTAGGTATTTAGAAATGATATAGAGAAACTGTACTCTGAACAAGAAGAACTGTACAAATTATTGTTTAATTTTTTTTGTTTTTTGGTTTTTACTCCTGTTTTATAAGGTGAATGTTATATTTTGATTATCACTTATAATAATATGTAAAATTGTATGCAATATGTGCTTTATCAATAAAAACTCCCCTACTGAATGGTAGGGGGAACCCTTGGCCATCGAAGGATGGCCGAGTCAGTCTCTGAACTGGCAAGCACTGAAATGGATGTGCAGCAGGTCGAGGAGCCTGTCTCCTCCTCAGCACAGGATTTGTCCGAGGCAGAAGTTTTTTTGATGCTACTACCTTTGAAACTATGGATGAAGTAGACGTATTGTCAAGAAAGGATTCCCATGTAGAAAGTAATCAGCAAATTGAAGCTGTGGTGGAGGAACAAGGAGAAATACAAAGAAATTCAGAGAGTAAGAAATCTCTGGAACAGTTGCTACTTCTGGAAGAAACAAAATATTTGCAATGGAAACAAGAAATCTTTGGTAAAATTCAGCTGCAAAGCATAGAGCCTTTGATAGATACTTTGGCTGTCGAAGAGAAAAAAACGAGCCCAGCATTTCTATGCAACAGCCCAAATAGAGGCACCGGGAGAGCCAAAGATTACATTTTATTCAGCAGGAACAGATCAAAGTGCTGCTTCAATTTTTTCCTTTACAGCGCAGATGGAGAAACTATGAACAGAGCGAGTGATTAAAAAAGGTACCCCCAGTAAATCAAGCTGGGTGGATACGCCAATGCTGGACACTGGGCTGCGGTCAGATGAAGAATCCCTAAAGGCTGCTGGCTGGGTTTGTTCCCCTAAAATGCAAAAGTAGATCTCTGGCTTCACACCCATAAAGATTCCTGGAGTTTCAATGTCATCAGTTAACCCAACCAGCACAGTGAGTACTGAGAGCAGCCCATGGGTTGTGGGGGGTTGTTTCTAAAGATTATTTAAATTCTGAGATGTTGCCAGTAGTTAATGAAGTTGCTAATGGTGGGGATGTGCACTCCCCTTTACGATTACCCCCTGAACTTGAATTAGCTCAGCATCCAGTACTGGCAACGGTGCACTGTGGGGAGATAAGTGACTTTGAACAAGATAATATGGATGACAAGATGAGTGATTTTTTTGAGGTCTTGGATATTCCTAAGAATAATCCAGTGGACATTAGGAATAGGGCTGTTATAACAGAGGAGGTCCCACAGCAGTCTTCTAATGTACAGAATCTTGGGCCTTATGCCTCTTTTTTTTTAAACAAATGGTATACCCTGCTAAAACGCATAATGCTGTAAAGCTAATTTACAAAGGTGGTTTGAATTCATTTCCAGATAGGGTGTGTGTTGGCAAGACCTTGTTAAAGGAAATTATACAATTTAACATTACAGAATTGTATGCTCTAATTCAAGTTTCAGGGGAAAACATATTTAATATAAGTTTCAAGTTAAGGAGTGGCCTGGATAAATTTTGGGTGAGGTATCATCAGGTTAAGAAGCTACCTTTATGGGCCCCCTTTGAAGTGATTCCCTTTATCAGACCAGCTCATAAAACTATCACAATCCTTTTCAGGAATGAGGGGGTAAGGCTCACTGACCTGCTATTTTAGCTGAGGCAAAGGTGCACTGTCATAGGACATCCAGAGGTCATCTTTGATTCAGAGGGGATCTGGACAGATGGTTGGAAGGGTAGGGTTATTTTGATACCTGATGTTGAAGGGCTACAATCTTTGCCGAATGGTTTTTTTCTCTGGAGGGATAGGGGGTCCTTTCTATCCTGGTCAACCCAAGACTTGGTATAAGTGTGGACAAGCAGGTCACATCAGTAGTGCATGTGACCAACTAAAATACATTCTATGCCAGGAGACAGGGCATACAAGCGGTCATTGTAGAAGTAGAGTCAAATGCAACTTATGTGGAGATGCAGGTCATACATATGTAGTTTGCTCAGAAGCAGCACACAGAAAACATACCCATGATGATAGTGAGGAGCAACAGCTTTTTGTCACGGTAGCTCAGAGAGAATACAAGAAAACTGCAGGACAGCCCCCAGTGGTCCCTCCTTCATAGGAAGAAGCCATAATAGATAGTGGAAGAAGTACACCACCAATGGATTTGGGCCTAAATTTAGAGGCAAACTTGGGGGGCATTGTACCCATGTCTGTGGTAGGAGGCATGAGTAAGGTTTCCACAACAACAGAACATGTAGAGCCAGAAGAACAAAAACAAATCCCAACTAATCCTATGCCTCCCCCTTCCCAGGACAGAAGAGGTTAGGGAAAAGGGGATGAACACCAGAAGGAGACAGGTCTGGTCACAACTGACTCCCAAAGTTCCCCAAACCACGCTGACCAATATTTCCAATAGGTACCAAACATTTTTAGACATTGAAGAATCTGACAATGAATCTGTGGGTTCTTCCATGGATTCAAATCCACAGGAGGCACTGTCTGGTATAGAAAACACTGAGATGCAAGAGATTGCTCCAGGGAATAAACACAAGAAGGGGAAAACAAAGAAAAAGAAAAGATGAAGCTTGTCCCTGAGGTAACTGCTAGTTATGACACCCCCTTTGTTATTTTTATCATCCAATGTTAATAGTATTAAGAATGATCTTAAAAGAAGAGCTGAGTTTCATCTATTACAATCCTTTCCACCGGGGTGTTTCTTATACAGGATACTAGGTTGCATACTGTTTCAGAAATTACTAAAGCAACTAGAAAATGACTTTCTGGAGTGTCATATTGGTCTCTTGGGTTAGATCGACGTTTGGGGGTGGGGATCCTCTTTCACAAAATCCAGCCAGTGATAGTTAAAATTTTGAACATAGTGCCAGGCAGGATGATCCTACTTGATTTTAGGTTTCAAAATGTTTCCTTTCGGATTATTAATATATATGCCCCCGAACTGAAAGCAGACCGAATAGCAGTCTTCCAGCAAATCAGTCCATACTTACACACTGCTCAAAATGTACTTTGGGGTGGGGATTTTAATTGTGGGCTAAGCAAATCTGACAGAGGGGCTCAAACAACCACAGAAAAAATATTTGGGGATATGACGGCTTTAAATTCTGCTATTCGGATGACAAATTTAAAGGATGCTCTGCTAAACTACACTGGTAAACAGGAAAGACTTTTTTTAAAGGAACTTTGTCTACCAGAATCAATTTGCTTTTCATTTCTAAGGCACTTATTATTCAAAAAGCTACAGTAATTCCAGTAGAATATTCTGACCACAAGGCATTAACCCTTATGTTCAGTAGGCCAGAAGCCCACATTGGACCAGGATACTGGAAGTTAAATTCCAGTCTTTTGGAACAAGATACCTTCTCACAACATGTGATATATTTTTTAATTTGTAAAAAAACTCTATTTGACCTTTATGATGACCCCATTAGTTGGTGGATGGAGACCAAAATTGAGCTTAGGACTCTACTTATCCTTCATACTAAACAATCTAAGAGAGATGATTATCTTGTTTACTTAAATGATAGGAAACAATTGCAACATTTGTATACACTCTCCCAATCCACTAAACATGATTTCTCTGTAGGAATAACAAATATAAAACAAGCATTTGTCAATGCCGAATGTTGTCTCGCTGGCATTGACATTGGTAGTGCAGGAGTTAGAGATGCAAAATAGGAATGGCAGTGAAGTATTGAACTGATGACAACCTCACCCCCACCCTGAAGAGACACATTTTCAACATAGGCATTTTGGGACCGCCCCTCATGAACAGTGGCACTGTGATTTTGTTAATCTGTCCCAAAAGTTGATTTCCCACAACGACCAAGCCATTGTTCGCCACAAGTGTGAAAACACATTTTGGGTAGGAAATGAAAAATGACAGCTGTACTGTTCATAAGGAGGTGTGAAAAAATGCCAGTATTGAAAATCTGGCATGCAAATATTGCAAATTTGCAAAGTTACAAGGGTGCGTGGAAACTGCACAATGCATGCTTGTAACACAGTCATTTTAAGGACTTTCATCAAATTTTCAACATATGCATTGTAGGACCTCTGCTCATGAACAGTGTCACTGTCATTTTCTCAAACTGTCCTGAAAACTGATTTTGCACAGTGACTGTGCTATTCTGGGCCAGAAGTGCAAAAACACATTTCAGCCAGGATATGTAAAATGACAACTGTACTGTTCATAAGGAGGTGTGGAAAAATGCCAATGTTGAAAATCTGGAGTAAAAATATTACAAATTCATGAAGTTATGAGTGTGTGTGGAAACTGCTCAATGCACGCTTCTAAAGCAGTCATTTTTTTTGGATTTTTATCACCCAATTTGCAACATAGGCTTTTTGAGAGCCCACCTCATGAAGAGTGGCACTGTCATTTCGTTACTCAGTCCCAAAAGGTGATTCCATGCAGTGACTGTGAAATCACCTTTTGGGACCAAATAATGCCATGACAGTGATTGAATTGAAGAGGAGGGTCCCCAATAACCCCATAGTGATAATTTGGTGCAACAATTTAAAAAAATGCCTGTGATATGCACCAAAGTTGAAAAAAAACCTGTTTATGCCATTATACAGCTTACTGGCATTTCTTCAGTTTGCGGTCAGCTTTGAAGAGTGCAGACATGTTCCTGGTCCACGAAGATCATCGCGGGACTCGGAGGTAAGTATGGGGTGGGGGTGGGGGACAGAGTGCGCAGAGGGTGGGCGCTGGTTGTCAGAGGAGCAGGACAGACTGCAAGGGACTGTTTCCTTCTTTACAGGGTAAAAAAAACATTGTGGAACTTTTTTTACAGGGGCATTTGGTACACTGGGATGGGCTCCCAGCATGCCACCTGAGTGTCTTGGGGGTTAGCCAATGGGGGATTGAGCACTCCTGTCTGCACATACCGAAGGGAGGGGGGCTAGAGCCAAGGGGGATTGGGCACCCCCCTCAGCACACAACAAATGGGGGAGCATTATGCCAACGGGGAGTGGGCTCCCCCATCAGCACATGAACCAGTTCAGGGCATGCCGACAGGGGAATTGGGCACCTCCAAAGTTGGCATTGTGGCAGGCAGTGGCTGCAGTCACTGCTGCCATGTTTACTAGCATGCTTCACCAGGAGGTGCCGCTACATGGCAAGCTTGGCTCTCATTGCAGTGGAACTTTCCTTGGATGTGCTTGCCACATTATGTATTCCTGGTGTGGTGTCTTACTGGGGAATGAGGGACGCACCTACTGATGCATGCCCTGCATTCGCCTACAGTGACCGCACCTCAAAATCTGCTACTAGTGTAATATGTTGGCTGTGCAAGCATGAGCCAATATAAAAAATGATGTTGAATTACCATGTAAAGCAAACAGACGGTCTCAGGCTGCTGCAGCAATACTGCACATAGGGCCCATTTGAAAGTACATGCCCCTTACTTAAAAATCAAGAACGCATCAAAAAAGAGTAATTACTGCATTGTATGATGCACAAGAAAATGTACACTCTACAAAACAGCAGGTTGTTGAGACTGCATCATGATATGCAACTTCCTTATTTCAAAAACAGAAAAGTAGTAGTATTGATTTTGCACCTTTTTTCCCCAAATAACAGTTTCAACTGCTCCACAAGACCTTATAGCAGCCTTAACTAGACTTTTTTCTACTATAGAAGTGACAGAAGCTATACAATGGCTTACAAAGGGTAAGGCTACCAGTCAAGATGGTTTGACATCAGAACTGTATAAAATTCTAGGCCAAGAAATTCTAGTTGAACTGACTGCAGATTACAGTTTTATTTTACAAAGTGGCAGCATGCCATTAGAGATGCTCACTGGGATACTTATCTTCTTATATAAAAAAGGAGATAATATGGATTTGTCAAACTGGAGGCCCATAACTCTCTTGAACAATGATTTTAAAATTCTTATGATGTTGCTTAACATAAGATTATTACCAGTGGCAAAACATTTAATCACTCCTGCCCAATCATGTACAGTTCCAGAAAACTCTATCATCGACCAATTAATTCTATTGAGGGAACTTTTTGATAGAAATACTGTATCACCCATAGAGGGATATGTTTTCTCATTAGACCAAAAACAAGCATTTGATAATGTGGATCATGCTTCTTTATGGCAGACTGTGCTACACCATGGCATACCTAGAGTTTTTGTAGAATGGTTGAAATCATTATATGTAACAGCTACGGTTAAGCCCTGTGTCAATGGTTATTTAGGGCCCTATGTGCACATACAAAAGGGGGTTAGACAAGGTTGCCCTATTAGGCCTTTATTGTATGTTTTTAGTATTGATCCTCTTTAAGGCTTCTAAATTCAGAGGTGGACATTAAACCCATACAACTGCCACAGCAAGTGGTCCCTCTTGCCTATGCAGATGATATGGTTTTACTGGTAGGAAATGAGAGATCAGCCAGGAAAGCTGTTGCACTATGTCAAGACTATGGGGCTTATTCAGGAACCCAACTAAATACTCAGAAAAGTGTAGGGAAATTATTGGGGCACCAGGATAACTCTCAGAGTAGTATAGAAGGAATTCCAGTCACGAATGGTAACTTAAAAATATTAGGGATTGAGTTTGGAGCAGTCCAGATGGACGTTGTGAACTGGGATTTGAAACTTGAAATTGGCATGCAGATGGTTCATACCTGGAACCAAAAGAAAATGAGTTATTGAAAGGAAATTTATCTCATTAAAACTTACCTCATGCCAGTGTTTTTATATGTAAGTGTTGTATTTCCAGTTCCTAAAATGAGGGAAGCAACACTGTACAGCCTATTCTTCCAATCATTTTGGGGGAGTAGACTGAACCCTATTAAGCGAAACATACTATATTTGCCATTAAAAATTGGAGGGCAAAACATGGTGAATCCTGTACTCTTCTTTTTTTGTCAGTTCTTATGTGTTAATTTGAAACCTATATTAGTGTATTCTGATAAATATTGGTGTGGCTTATTTTTCAAACAGTGTCACCATGGTTTCAGGATTTGGAGACAGGCCAATTAAGACAAATTAAGCATCAAACTTCTACACCAGGATATCTCCAGGAGCTTTTTGTAAAACCAAGGTTGTGAAATTTCTCAAGCAGTATGTTGCTAACAAAAAATTAAAAGCAATTATACACATACTTGATAGAAACTCACTTCAAGGAGATAGACCCCTTTCCAAAATGTCCTCCAGAAAGTCAAACTGCTTTGATGAATTTTCTTACAGAAAAGAGAATTCTTGTGAAATTTAAAGATATACATTGACTAAACTGCCATGAACAGTTGAATATTAAAGCCAACCAGAAACATAAAAAAGTAGAGGAAAGAATATGTTCTAGATTGCTGTGTGTTAACCAGTTGGAAACCATTGATCATCTTTATTTTGACTGTTCATATATTTCTAATTTTTGGAGATGTTTATACCAAGAATCCAATGTTTCCTTTTTTCAGAAGCTTTCCTTTCCAATTCTAATGTATGGAGAGTATTCACTCTCATGGGCTAAATGGGAGAAACATACTTTATAAACCATTTTTGTAGTGATTAAATGGTACATCTGGAACTCCAGATGTTTATTCTCCCTCCAGCAAAAAGAGTTTACATACATAGAATTATTTAAGAAAATTCTTAAAGATTTAAGTGACATTTATTTTCAGGAAGCAAAGCAGATGAAAAAAAGGTTACAGAAACTGTGTAGGAATTTACTGTGGATCACTGATAGTGATGTCCCTGATACATAATATGTATAAAGTAAGGAAAATAGGGTTTGTATGAATGCAATTATTTCCTTGTATGAAATGTACCAGACTGTTGACAGGTATGTCTTTTTTCTTTTGTTTCAAGAGTACAGTAAGGTATGATTTGGATTTTGCATATATTGTTTATTTTTCTTTGCCTTGGTTAGTATGATTTCCTAAATAAAAAATTCCTCTACTCTTTTCAAGAAGTGCCATGGGATCTTTAACGTCCATCTGAACAACCACCAGAACAGGCAGACAAGACCTCGGTTTAACGTCTCATCCAAAAGACGGCACCTCAGGAGTGCAGCATCCCCCTCATGCTACACTGCAGTGTCAGTATTGAGATATTAACCCAAGTGCCTGGTGTGGTCAGAAGAGTGGCAAATGGGGTTTAATGCAAAGAAGTACAAGATCATGCACATAAGGAAGAGAAATCCTGAAGCTATCTATTGGTTGGGAAGATAATTGCTGGCAATCACAAGGGAAGAAAGAGAGTTGGGCATCATCATCACAGATTCAGGTACCTGAAATCAACCAAGCAGACCACTGAAGCTGTAGGTAAGACTAGAGGAATGTTGGGGTGCATTAGTAGGGGTATCACTAGTCGTAAGAGGGAGGTGATAATCCCGCTTTACAAGACACTGGTTAGGCCCAATCTGGAGTACTGCACGCAGTACTGGAGGCCAAACCTGCACAAGGACAGTAACAAAATGGAGGCAGTCCAGAGAAGGGCAACCAAAATGGTGCAGGGACTGCATCAGAAAACATATGAGGAAAGATTAAGGGAGCTCAGTATGTATACCCTAGATCAAAGGAGGAAGAGAGGTGATATGATCGAAACATTCAAACATCTTAAGGGCATTAACAAGGTCAAAGAGTCTAATATGTTTCAATATAAGAAACAAGGCAGGACAAGACGACGCAGCATGAGATTAGAGGGAGGCTGATTAAGGGGTAATGTGAGGAAGTTCTTTTTCACAGAAAAAGTGGTGGATGCATGGAATGGCCTACCTCAAGAAGTGGTGGATATGAATAGAGTGCAAGGCTTCAAACAGGCATGGAATAGGCATAAGGGAGCAATACAGATGAGTTTGAATAGATAGGCCATTGACAGAGTATAGGCCTATTGCACATTCATAAGGTAGAAAAATGGGCAGACTGGAAGGGCCTTGCAGTCCTTATCTGCCATCAACTTCTATGTTTATATGCTTATAGATGTCAAAGGCTGTGAGCTATGCCTCAGGTTGTAACACAACCACCTTCTCAATAACCTTGCCTAAAAAAGGCAGGTTAGAGACAGGTCAGTAGTTGGCCAAAATGTCAGGGTTCAAAGATGTTTTTTTGAAGAGTAGCTTTACCAATGTATTATTCAAGACAGATGGTAAATATCCTCTGACAAGGAGCATTGGACAATCTCAGCATACTCTGGGATTCAGCTGCTGACACACATCACTGGTAGCCTGGTTGGACTGGGATCAAGTTCACAGAATGCTGACCACAACTCCAAAATCACCTCCACAACCTTATCCATCGTCACTGTCAGAAACTCTTCCCAGGATCACTGACTGCTGTTGTGCCTCTTTGGCTGGACACTGTTGGGCTGTAATGGTGCACTTGGTGAGATCCCATCCTGAATAGAGGACACTGTCCAAGAAGAACCAAGCAAACTCCTCACATTTAGTGAATGAAACAGCTTTTATGGAATCAAAACAGCCAAGATGGAGAAGCCTGTCTATTGTCCGGAAAGACTGAGCAGGTCAGGTCCTTCTAGCAACAATCTCTTTGCACAAGAATTTTGCCTTTTTATGAGATATTGCCCTTATATGTTCATCATAGTGAATATTCAAAGCCAGTTTTTTCTCCTGAGCCTTCAATTCCCTTCAATAATACTCCAAACTGTACCTCTTTACTTTCACCTCCATCTGCCTGCAGTCAAACCACAGCAAGCCAAGGTGTGAAGCCAGTGGGCATACATAAACTGGTGCTACGAGGTCAAAGGCTGCACCAATGGCTCTATTATAAGCTGCCACTGACTCCTACAATCCCCCAGCACATGCTGCCATCATACCTGAAGTGTTCAGCACCTCCATGAGTCCATCTAGCCTAAGCCCTCATAAAAGGCACTACCGAACCATCTCCACAGGTGGTAGACTACAGAAGGGTGCCCTGAAACTGAACCTGATGGCACCATGATTGGACCAACTAATCAGATCAGTCTTGAAGTTTTACACCTCAAGCACCGGGAATAATACCAATTTTAAGGCATGCACATGTTGGTGCATCAAAGAAGCAACCACTTGTATGAATCCCATGGATTTCATTCCCCAAAGGAAATCCTGTCCAAAATGCAAGAGTCCATTATCAACCCAGGCATGGAAGTCACCAAGAATAAGCCATCATGGTGACTCCAACACCCTGTCAGTGATGAAGTCTGCAATTTACTGCAGAAAATCCCTCTTGCATCTCAGAGGCTGGTAAACCAGGAGGATATGCAACCTGCTCCTGGACTCCCACATGGAGCCATGAATTCAGATGAAGAGGTATCCCCCACTGGGTGCACCAAAAGGTTCAGTTCAGATCTAAAACAGATGGCCACCCCCCCCCCACAAGCCTTCCTCAGCAGTGTACCACAGAAAACCCTGCTGGGACAGCTGTTCCGAAAATCAGACCAGCATCATTACCAAGCAAGGTCTCCATGAAGCATGCCAGATATACTGAGGAATGAGATATAAAATCCACTATATTAGCTGTCTTATTTCTCATCGATCTGGCATTGCATAGCACTGACCTAAGAGGATGTGTAGCAGTGGGTGACCCAACAGCTATCTGCCCACTAGATTGAGTGGGCAGGTATAGTAGATCCCCACTAGACTGAGTGGACAGCTACCTGCTCACTTAATCTAGTGGGTTCCCTGGATATGGGAATTAAACATACCTGGCCTCTTCCAAATCCCAATTTTGCCCATGGGCATCTTCTGGTCCTCACAGTCCTAATTACCCCCCCCATCAGTACTCCCCCCTTTTCTTGCCCTTCCTCTCCACCTCCTACTAATTTCCACCTCCTTGCAGTCACAAGATGCTTCACCAGTCAGAGGGGGGTTATAGAAAGGGCACAGACCCTGGTACAGAGATGGAAAGTGACTGAGCCTACGAATCTGTGCAGGATGACACATTACCACTGTAGCTAATCCTAACCCCCCCCAAGAAACCCTGCTATCCATTTTACCCCACCAAAGTTTCCCCTGTCCACCCTTTATTGCAAAAAACCTTCCCCCTTCAACCATACAGCAGGGCCCCATGTTCACTGCAGCAATCTGGATCTACATTTTGCAGCAGGACCTCATGCTTGCTCTGGTCAGGCTATGAGCAATTCTGCAGCAATTATGTGATGGACTTTACATTGTCTGGCAACTCAAATGAGTCCCAAAATAAAATCTAGTTACCCAGACAGAGTGTTTAGAGAAAGGCAGCCTGGTGCAGTTTGGTAGATGTACAGGCAAGGCAATGCAAGCAAATCTAGCAACATGATTTGGATTGACTATAGGGTATGGGGAGTTGAAGGGTTATTTACTTTTTTGCTGCAGTCTGTTTTATTGTCCCATGGCTCGCTACCACCTGCCCAAGGCTGGTTTATCACAGCTATGCTCTTGATAATTTCTTCCCCTACCTGCCCAGTTGCTTGAAGGTCAGTATTGCCTGGTTTCAAAACAGTGCTGCTCCATTGGCTCCCCTCCCACCCACTTGCTTGAAGCCTGATGGTGATGGTTTGTGCTGTAACGCTGCTCTAGTTGCTTCCTCCTGCTCATGCCATTCAACACCATTGGTGTCATTTGTATCAATGCCACTTGGCTTCCATATCTTCTTCTCTGCCACTCTACATAGAAACATAAACATAGAAACATAGACTTTGACGGCAGATAAGGACCGCTTGGCCCACCTAGTCTGCCCATTTCCCTACCTACAGGATAAGCTGCAGATCCCATTTAACCAACAGCCTATTTCTCTATAAATATTTACTGTGATGCTAGAGAGTAGCTGGACCATTTTACATTAGACAAAGATCCAAAAGCCTCCCACTTTTGTCTGTAGTAACTACTAACACTTTTTTATTCCACAGTTCTGCAATTGTCAATAGAACCACCATTCTTTCTCATGCAATAGGCTTCCTGAAGTCCTCTCAATGTTTGTAGAAGGCCATAATGGTCATAAACATCAGGGCTGAGTGCCAATGGATTAGAAAGGGGTGACCCCACTGACTACTGCAAACCGGGGGGATGGATGTATAATGGAGCCACCAACAACTCACACTAATGCCATTTTAAGCTTGATCACAATCATTTTAGCTATTTAGTTCCTGTTTCCAGTGGAAATGGCCATTTTTACTGCATCAAAAAATGCTCTTTTTGTAGCAGAGGTCTGTTTCTGTGGCAGGACCACGTTTCTGCTATAGTTGCTGCAAGTGCAGAATCGCAGAAAACATGGGACCCTGCCATACAGTCACCATAACATACAGAAATAGCACTCTGCACACCAGATTATATTCACCTTTCATTCCCCAACTCTTTCATTAATAAACAAATGTAGCCAACTTCTGATTTTGCCATTTACAAGGTGGTCACCTAATTGATTAGCTCATATCTCATGCTTCACAAAAATCCTGAAAAAAATTCAACAGGCTACGTACCTCAATGAAATATACTAAATTTCATTTTAACTTGAGATTCTTTAATGAACAAAACTAATGTCAACATTATTGGCAAAAGATTTTCTTTCAGAATATCCATAGAAGTTTGGGGCCTATACAGTACGGCTTTGGGTGGTGTGGCTCTGAAATCTTTGGTTTACCCTGAAATTAAGCAGTGTTCAGAAAAATTATTTCCGAGGTCTCTGGTGTAAATATTTCAATTTAGCAACTTGAGGAAAAATGGATCATCTAAACCTTATAATCACTGATGCTGAGGATATTCTCAACACTTAGATAAGTGGGTGGACAGATCGGACTAGGAAGTTTTACTTATCAAAAGAGTGCTGTCACTGATTTGGGATGAAACAGATGGGCAAAATTCGGAAACTTTGCTCTGTGAATTAATCTGTGAATTTAGTGCAATTCACAGATTAATTTGCAGTTGCAAAGTGTAAAATTTCCACCTGCAAAGTGTGGCGTTTTGCCCATGAAGGGTGGAATCTTACCACGAATGGTGAAATTTCACCATTTGAGGCTGAAACTCTGCCATTCATGGGTGAAATTCTGCCCTTCAGGATGAAATTCTGCACTTTGCAGTGAAATTCCAGAAAAAAAAAGGCAGTCGCATAGGCGAATTTTGAGCGAATTAGCAAAACTTTGCAGATTGTTCCACTGAGGCAAATTTGCTGACTATGCCAGAACTTCACCAGGGAATTTAAACTTTGCAGCATCTCTATCTATGCTATCCTTTTTATCTCATATCCCACACTGTGACCATATCCTTTTTTGAAGGAAGAAAAAACCCAGCAAGTTCACAAACTTTTCTGTTTTTAGCTGATATTAAGCTTACAGTAACGCCAACTGCAGGTACTGCATTTGCCTTTAGCCTGATATTAATAGTTTGAGTACAGAGAATGGAAGGGGGGGGGGGTTTGGAGAGAGGGATGCTTGCTAATTCCATTTGTGTTCAGACTTTTCCTTACAGCATTGCTCCATTATACCCTGACCTTCCACACTGGAATGCCGGGGTGATGAATGTATATATCACATCCCCCCTCTGCATAACAATAGGTAGTTATATGCTTCATTCTTGTCATGCTGCTATTAAGTACATATTCACAATTTTTCTCTTTTCTTTTGGCTGATCGGTATGTCTTTGTCTTTTCATATCGGGGCATGTGTCGCAGGGGACCTGTCAGGAATTACATGGTAACTCGCACGCTGTAAGATACCTTCTCCATTTCAGACTGTTAGGTCCTTGCAGCCAATAGCAGGATGTGAAGGAACTCTGCCTCCTGCACACACCTTTGGCTCACATGTATGCACCAAGCCGTGTGGAGTCTTCATGCAGTGGATTCCAATGTTAGTGATAGAAACATGCGAACACACTCCACGTAAAAATTCCCTGCAGGGTGCAAGTAATGACATCCTCACTCAGCCAGGCAGCAGTAAGGTTCAACATTCTCTAAACTCTTATTCAGGATTAATAAAAAAGGAAAAGGAAAATAATGTTAAGGTAGCATATGCTGCTGCATAATTTATTACAGTATTCCCTGCGTTCATTGACTTTCCTCGCATCCTGCAGAGCCCCATATCTAATTTACTTAACAGTATGATATATGCTGTCTAGCTATGCTGTGACACTACCGTTTGGTGATACTGATTCTGAACCTTGGTTGTATATCCCTGCCCCCCCCCAATCTGCTAAGGGGAACAGATTAAGCAGTGAAGGTGCCCTTTGGATAATGCATTTAACTTGCTGCCTCTACTAATTTAAGGTTTAACAACAGAGCTGGATTGGAATTGCAGATCGAAATCCCCTCCCACAATGTATTCAATGTGGAGTACTATGATACTACACTAACTCATCTAACTGACCTGCTTCTCTATAATCCTCTGCTCTTTCTCTTACCTTTAAGATGCCTGCAGTCATAAGTAACCCAGCCTGATGTTGACTAAGGTTCTCGTCTGATAGACAGATGTCTTGTGCTGCACTTCCTTTTTCATTTTCTCTTTCACTACCCTAATGCCGTCAGAGGATAATAACCACAGTCTGCCATACAGCCAAACCACACAATCACATGTACAGGAAAGAAAAGGAGGTTTTCTTACATGGGTGCATATTTTCAGACATCTTCTGATCTCCCCAGAAAATCTGATTGCTTTATATTGGTTCTGCACCTGGGGAGGATTGTCACCTCTCAGTGAGTCATGGCACCATTTGTTTTCCTCTGCAGCAGTAGCTCTCTTACTCAGCCTTAAGGGGTCAAAAGCTGACTGTACCACTCATGGCAGTGGTTTCTATTCTTCCCTGTGCAAAGGGAGAATAGAGCTTCCTCACTTGAGCTTTACCAGATTGTATCTGCTCCTCCATAACTCAGTCATATAAATGGAACCCCACCTCTCAGGTAAATCAAGCCTGCTGAGTGTTAACCTCCACCTAACCCTTTATAACCACAGTTCGTATCTGCTCCTCCATAACTCAAATCATATAAATGGAACCTCACCTCTTAGGTAAGTCAAGACTGCTGCAGAGCCCCAAATCTAATTTAATTAGCAGTATGGTACATGTTACCTAACTTCATAACTCCTTGTAACATCCGGGGCCTGAACTCTCCTATTAAAAGGAAACAGGTTCTCTCTCACCTAAAAAAAGAAAAATGTAATGTAGCCTTCTTGCAGGAAACACACCTCCTCCCTGCTGAGACACAAAAGCTTACCAGGGACTGAGTGAGTCAGGTGGTGTGGAGTTCCTTTTCTATGTAGGCCAGAAGGGTAGCCATATCACTTCATTAAAACCTTAAAGTGCAACTTATTGAATCAGAAAGATCTAGGGAAGGGAGATGGGTAATCGTCCAGGTGTTTGTTAATGCTAAGACTGTAGTATTTGTATATATTTACAGCCCAAGTAGAGATATCACAGATTTTTACCCAGAGGTTGCACAACAGATTTCAGTTCTTCTACAGTTCCATGGTCTACTTGTGGTGGGAGGGGACTTCAGTGAAATCTGGGACCCCATACTAGACCATCCCACAACTGAAACCACCAAAGCCAGAGTTGCATTAAAATCATCATCATCATTACATTATTTATTCCGTACACTTTCTTAACTGCATCTCAAGGTACTTCACAATAAAACATCATAAAATGTTAAAACATTAAAACCTAGCATAGCCATAATTAAAAGATCCTTAATAGCAGGTTGACTAATTAATCAGATGTGAAGGCTTGATTAAATAAAAAAGTTTCTAGCTCCTGTTTAAAGATATTCAGAGACTGAGTGTCTCTGCTGTAGCAGGGCAAGAAGCTCCACAGGGTTAGCGCACTATATGAGAATGCTCAGGTGCCAGATGTTTTGAGGCAAACCCTGGGTACCTCCAGGAGACCCTCATCAGTGGAGTGGAGGGGACGGGGTGAGCAGCGACAGCACAGGAGGTCTTGCAAGTAACCAGGCCCCTGACCATGCAGGGCCTTATAGGTCAACAAACTGACCTTGAAGATGATATGCCACCTAACCAGCAGCCAGTGCAGAGAGTGCAGCACAGGTGTAATATGACCAAATCTTGGAAGACTGGTCAACAACCTGGCTGCTGCATTCTGCACAATCTGCAGGTGGCAGAGATCAACCCCCACAAGCCTCAGTTAGAGAGTGTTGCAGTAATACAGTTGAGAAGGCACAAAGGCATGGACCAGAGATGGGAGATCACTCTGGGGATCCAGATGCTTGATTACAGGCAATGCTTCGTAGATGGTAATATGCACTTTGGACCGCAGCGGACCCCTGAGATTTAAGTGTCAAGTCACAGTTCAAAACAATGCCCAGATTCTTCACACTGATTGAAATAAGCAACAAGGAGTCTCCAAGTATCAACCTGGAGATCTGACCAGATTGCACCTTCGCCCCCGGTGACTAGTTCCCATCACTAGTACCTCAGTTTTGTCATCATTCAACTTCAACTAATTGGCTTTCATCCAGTCCAGGATCTCAAAAAAGCACTGATTAAGCACCGAGACCACTGCCTGTTGCCCGAGTGCAAAAGACAGGTATAGCTGAGTGTTGTCTGTGTAACAGTGGAAACTCATCCCGTACTATCTTATAATGTCCCTTTGTACCAGCATATACACTGTGAACAGCATGGGGACAGAATGGAGCCTTACGGCACCCCATAAGGCAGGGACATGGGTGCCAGGGAAAAAATCCCCAACACAGCCCTCTGGGTCCTGCCTGTGAGTAAAGATCGAAACCAGTTGAGGACTTCACCAGCCAGTCCATAAATACTTGGCACTGGAGTTTAACTTGCAAGGTCCCTGGCAGAAACTGTTCCCCATTGGTAGGGACTTCCTCCACTCTGCTACTCATCATAACACTAGTAGAAATTCTTTCTTTCTAATCCCAAAAAGATATCTTCAAGATGTCTATCATGCTGCAAAGGACCCTATCATTATTTCAGATCAAACATGTGTACATTTGACTCTAGGCATTGGTCCTAGCGATCCAGCTGCTCCCAGGTGGTGAATAGACAACTTCTTTCTGTCACTCCCCAACTTTAAGCCATGGTTAGCTAAAGAAATTGCCTCATTCCTCCAAATAAACATCACTCCTTACAACTCCAAAGAAGTAATTTGAGATGCCCTTAAAGCTTATATATGAGGTAGAATTATAGGTTTTGCATCTCATTGGAAAAAAAAAGTTTATGTTGTTAGAGGGTCTTAGAAGGAACTTAAGAGGAAAGAAAAGACCTATAGCAAACTAGATTTGCACTCACATTAGTTACACCGGTAAATCATTCAGTTAAAGTACCAGATTAACTGTATTGCTTCTACCACTGCTGCCCAGGCAATCAAACAGACCTCCCATAAGTATTGGGAATCTGGTGAAAAGGCAGACAGGCTATTATCCTATTGTGCTAGGGTGCAACAAACTGCCAAACTTATGAGCACCATCCAAACAGACACAGGAGAAATCACAGCCGATCCAAAAAAATCAACCAAGCTTTACACTTATTATGAAAGGAAAGGAAAGTGTTTAACCAGGAAAAGCACACTAAGCCGAAGCTTGTTTCCAGGTGAGGCCTGGGAGCACATGGAAGTTAATAAGTGACTTGCTCAGGGTCACAAAGTATGCAAAGTGGTGGGCTGTGGGATTCAAACCCAGGTATCCTGTTTGCAGCTCAGAGCCCTAAACAACTGTGCTATACTACCTGTATGCTTTCAGGCAGAACTCCTCAACCCAGATCTAGAATCCTTTTTGCTTGATGCAGCTCTTCCCAAGCAGACCAAAGACCAACACAAGCAGTTGGAAGCCCCTATTACACTTTTGGACTTCCAGGTGGTGGTAAAGGCATCACCAAAGGGTAAATCCCCTGGCCCAGATGGCTTTCCACCCAATTTCTATCATGTTGTCCTGCCTGAGATTGTGGACTTCCTCAGAGAAGTTCTGCAGGAAGCTTATGAGAAAAAAAGCTTGCCAATGTCAATGACAGAAGCCTTGGTAACTCTAATTCTGAAACCAGGTAAAGACCCTCAACAGGTGTTCAGGTATTATCCTATCTTCTTGCTAAATATGAATGCCAAAATCCTGGCAAAGGTTCTGGCAATGAGATTTCAGCATTCCATCCCCCATATTATTGAAAACTACCAAACAGGCTTTGTTAATGGAAGATTAGCTATGGATAATCTAAGTTCAGTAACTGATGTCATATGGGCAGCTTCACACTCTTCTATCCCCTTGATTCTGATAAGTGTAGATATAGAGAATGCATTTGACTGTTTTGTTGTTGTTGTTGAATTTTGTTGACCCAGTAAGCCCACTGGGCCTAGAAGTCCCTTTTTCAGGGGCAACCGGGGAGGATATGGATGGTAAGCAACTGAAATGGAACCAGATTAAACTGTTGGTGGTATTTTTTTTTAGTGAATGAGGGAAATTTGGCCAGGAAACCGGGGATATTCCCCTACTCTTTTCAATAAGTTCCGTGGGATCTTTAACATCCACCTGAACTACCACCAATCCAGGCAGATGGGACCTCGGTTTAACGTCTCGTCTCACCTCATGCTGCACTACAGTGTCAGCATTGGGATATTAACCCAAGTGCCAGATGTGGGAACTGAACCCACAGCCCTCTGATCTCCCGGCCTCAGAGGTGAGTGTGCTACCTACTGAGCCACTGACACTGACTGTGTTGAATGGCAGTACTTGTACCAGGCAATGAGTGCTTTTGGAATTGGTGCTATGTTTCAGAACTGTGCAAAACTCCTCTTAACCAACCCCTCAGCATTCATTATTGCAGGAGGTGCTATATCCAATCCAATCAAATTACATTGAGGTACAAAGCAAGGTTACCTACATTAGCCCTTACTGTTTTTGATGGCACTGGGGCCCTTATTTAGGAAGATGAGAGCTTCCTCCAGTATAACTGGTATTCAGTGTGGCTCATCCTGGCTGGTTACCTTAGCTTATGCTGATGATTTGCAAGTAGCCCTACAAAACCCAGAATCCTCCTTGCCTGTCTTGTTGACCATTCTTAATAAATTCACAGCCCTGTCTGGGTTAAAAGTCAACTGGGATAAAACTGAAGTACTGCCATTAAACAGAACCGTACAACAGAACTTCCTGCAGCACCTTGGTCTCAGATGGAGTTCCTCACATTTGACATATTTTCTTGGTATTACTTGGTATGAAAGAACAGAAGAAGGCCAGAGCCCATCGAGACTGTTCCCCACACTATGTTGGACATTATTTATCTATTATCCCTCAACCAAACATTTAATTTGTTTTTAAAGACAGTGGCACTAGTTGCCTCTACCAATTCTTGTGGCAAGGTGTTCCATACAATGGATGATCTTATTGGAAAAAAGTTTCCCCTTTTGCTGGTTTTATAAGTTTTTACTTCAAGCTGTTTATTATGCAGTTTTGGAACATGTCTCCTTTTGGAGAGTGTTAGACCACACTTTTCATTGGATCTGGTGAATTTATTAAATTAAAAACCATAAGCATATCACCTCTTAATCTTCTAGTTTGAAGAGAGAAGAGGCCAGTAGCTTTTAATCTGTTCTGATAATCCTAGTTTGTTAATCTTGGAATCATTCTAGTTACTCTCCTTTGAACCTGTTCAAGAATTGCTATGTCTTTTTGGTTTGGATTCGAAAGGGGCCATAGTCTGAATACGGTCTAATGTATGCTATACAATGGAATAAGGCATTGTTCAGTGTGATTAACAAAAGTGCGTTTTATTTGCCTCAAAAGTCTGTTGGTCATGCAAGCAGTTCTAACACAGTGATCATTTGATGTAAGTTTATTATTAACATATATCCCTAAATCTTTTTCACAGTTTGATTAGTGAAGTGGTAGTCCGTTTATATGATATATCGTTTTTGGATTATTTACACTGAAATGCACTACTAAACATTTGCCTTGATTCAACTGCATATGATTTTCATTTGCCCAAAGTGTTAATTTTTCCACATCTTTCTTTAATGCAGAAATATTTTCTTGATTATTAACCTTGCCCCCCAATTTAGTATCATCTGCAAATTTAACTATGAAGTTATTTGGCCCTGTTTGTAAATCACTGATAAAGTGGTTAAACAATGTTGGTCCCAAGACCGACCCCTGTGGTACACCACTTGTCACACTACCCGAATCAGACAAGATATCATTAATTCTGACTCTCTGAGAATGATTTGTCAACCAGTTTAAAGTCCAGTTGACAATATCAGGTGACAAACCTAGATTGTGCATTTTAGTAATGAGTTTTTCATGTGAGACTTTATCGAAAGCTCAACTAAAGTCCAAAAGAAATACATCAGTAGGGATACCCACATCTAGTAGAGTACTTATATTATTGTAAAAAGATATCAGATTGGTGGCGCAGGAATACTTGGGAGTAAACCCATGCTGATTTGAATCATAAATTCCTAATTTTTTACTATCTTGATCTATTAGAGACTTCATTACTCAGTCCATTAATTTACCAGCCACTGAGGTCAGGCTAATTGGATGATAATTTTGCACAGAACCTTTATTGCCTTTTTTAAATATGGGAGTAACTATTGCTGAATGCCAATCATTTGGTACAATGCTTTCTTGTAAGGATTTATTGAAAATAATTGACAAAGGTATAGAAATATTTATAGAGGTTTCAATCAGAAACCATGGATGAATACCGTCTGGGCCCGGACTAGTATTTTTTTTTAGTTTTTTGATAACCTGTATAATGTCAGTTGGATAGAACCTATGATAACCTCTGTGGTGAACTTTAAATGTACTAATAGGTGATTTTTGAGGGAAGACAGAACAAAAGTACTTATTAAAGAGATTCGAGGTTTCTATATCAGATAGAGAAGAGCCATTGGTTATAATGGGACCAATGGTCCTTGATACACCTTTTTTACTATTTATATAGGAGAAAAGAGATTTCTAGATTATTTTTTGCCAATTTAATAGAATTTTTTAAGTTTTTCACAGATAGTCTGTATTTATGTAATAGAGCAGTTTTATATGGAACAGAACTATTCTTAAGTTTCCTAAAAAGTTAAATTATTTTAATCTGAATTTTAATTGTCTTGTTGAACCAAGGGGGAATTTTTCCTTTATTATTAAATTTCCTCTTAGGTGGAATAAAGGTATTTTCCAAATAATGTACAATGTTTTTAATAAAGTCCCAAGCTTGTTGTGTTGTACAGTTAAGAAGATTAGATTCCCAGTTTATGTTTTGTAAGTATTCATTGATTTTAGAAAAAATTGCTTTGTTATAATTTTTTGTATAGTGTAACTTCCTTTGTGTAGTTTTAAACTGTTGAATTTCAAAAAAATAGATGAATGATCACTGGCCCCAAGTGGATACCAAATTTGTAAATTGATAATTTGTTGCTCTATGTTAGTAAATAATAGATCCAAAATATTAGGACGTCGAGTGGGTTCAGTAACAAGTTGTTGTAATCCAGTACTAACTACCACATCTATTAGTCCTTTCTCGGCATAGGACTGTCCTGAGAATGAGTTCCAGTTAATATGAGGGAGGTTAAAGTCACCAAATATTACAGTATCTTGAGATTCTGAAAAATGTGTAATTTCTTTAAACATATCAGTTGTGTAATCTGAATTTGCAGATGGAGGTCGATAGATGTTACCAATAGTTATATAGGACTGCTCCTTCAATAAGATTTTAACCCATATATTTTCCAAAGGAAAGGGAGAACATGCTTCAAAAGAAGGAATATAATTTCGTATGTACATACAAACTCCACCGCCTTGCTTATCTAATCTGTTTTTATGATATAACTTATAACCTGGAATTTCTCTGGACCAAATTAAGGATGCGTCCCACCAAGTTTCGGTTACTCCCACCACACCTATATTTAAAGTTTTACATTTGGCTTCGAGTTCTGTTGATTTGAGTTGGTTTAAAGATCTTGCATTCAAAGCTAGGAATTTACATTTAGTTGTAATAATATTTTGGTAAGTATTCAGAGACTTGGGAATAGACCCATTCTCCCCCATCGTTTTTAGTTTAAACAATGATTTATGATTTTATTGATACTTTTCCCCATAAGTATATTACCCCTACAACTGAGATGTAAACCATCCCAGCAAAACAAGGAAGAACGATCTGAAAATGATTCCCAGTGGGTAATACAGGGTATATCTTGCTTAAAACATCACTTTCTCAGCCATTCATTTAGGGCTTTGATTTTCTGCATCATGGTAGGTGTTGCTCTCGGGACAGGTAGAATATCAGATATACATACACAGCATCTGCATCCCCTATCAAGTAACAGGTTACATAATGCCACATAGTCCTGTTGTAACTGATTAAATGGGGTGTTGTTTATATCATTAACACCGGCATGTATGATAACCAATGGATTTTCCCCCACATTTTGTAAAATTTTAGGCATCATGGAAGTAATGTCAGATATCCTGGCCCCACAGAAGCTAGAACATGTGCGGTTGCTCTTGTCACTATTGCATACCGCCCTGTCAATGTGCTTAATGATTGAATCTCCCAGGACTAACACTTGTTTTGAGACAGTAGGGGTACAAGAATCAGAAACAGGTGATTGTTTAACACACTCTGGAGTGATTAACTTAATTGGTATTGATTTGGTAGCTTGAGACTTACTAGGACAAGTATTTATGGGCATTAACTCCTGATTGAAAAGTGTTTTTAAACCATTATCAACAGAGGGTGATGCACAGGATAAATCATGTAGCACTTCATTATTTGATACAGTCAATTGCTCAAATCTATTACAAATCAAATCAAAATTTATTTATAAAGCGCTTTTCAAAAAATCAAAGCACTAATACAAAGCAGAGATAAAACATCAACACTAATAAATAAAAACGTAAGAACAGTAAAATAACCATAAAATAAACTAACCAAATGCCAGCAAAAATAGATGACTTTTCAGGGATCTCTTAAATTACGAGTTTCAATAGGGGCACTATTGTGTATTTGACCACCCCTCCTTTTTTTAAGAGGCTTTGTGACAATGGTCCAATCATCATTATCATGAGAAGAGGGCAGATAATCATCCACCTTATAAGAGGGGGCAGAGGCAACAGGTATACTCGTACTAGTCATTATAATTGTCTCCTCATCAGGAGGCATAGAAATGCTACCTAAATGTGAAGGAAATTGTTCATTAGAATGAAGTTGTTCATCCATAAGATCAATGTAACTTTCCAATTCCCTAATATCAGTAGAAACTGGTTTAATATTAAGCAGAAACGCTATCTCTGCTTCAAGAGTAGTAATCAGATGGCAATTAGCACATACATACTCGCTCCCATACTTTCCCTCACTATACATCAAAAAGTTCTTTTTCCATTATTAAAGGTGTATATTTACTAAGTAGAGGATGTGCTAAAATTACCTTATCCAAGTTTGTCTAATGCCAGCAGTTTCAGTGTGCCCAGAGGACGCAGCAGACACGCGCAAACGCAAATGCAGCTTCTTTTAGTTAGCTGCTTTCTGATCTACTAGCAAGGCAAGCAACAGGAAGTTGTAATTTGAGTCACTTGCATTTATAGTGTCTAAGCCACACCCCAATTAAGCTCTCTCTCTCTCCCTCTCCTCCTACTGGTTTAGCAAAGTAAGTTAATACAGTACTCTTCACAGCACAGAACACACACTGACTTTCTTTCTTTTCTTTCTTTTTTTAACCTTAAATAAGACCCCTTCTACTTCTAATAAAGTATCTGTCTTGCTTAATCTCAACAGACACTGACTACTGCTGAGATATAAGTGTTAAATTAATAAGAAAATGTAGCTTCTTTCAGTTAGCTGCTTTCTGCTCTACAAGCAAGGCTAGCAACAGGAAGTTGTAATTTGAGTCACCTGCCTTTATAGTGTCTAAACCACACACCAATTAAGCTCTCTCTCCTCCTACTGGTTTAGCAAAGTAAGGTGATACAGTACCCTTCACAGCACAGAATACACACTGACTTTCTTTCTTTTCTTTCGTTTTTTAACCCTAAATAAGACCCCTTCTACTTCTAATAAAGTATCTGTCTTGCTTAATCTCAACAGACACTGACTCCTGCTGAGATATAAGTATTACATTAATAAGAAAATGTAGCTTCTTTTAGTTAGCTGTTTTCTGCTCTACAAGCAAGGCTAGCAAAAGGCTGTATATAATGGTTGTGATGTAATTCTATAATATTCTTTAAGCTGGGGGTAAAATCCCACCCCAGCATGCCACATGCCCTATTGTTGTTTGCTGATGGGGTGCCCAATCCCCATTGGCTACAGTTTCCCCCCCCCAAGCAGGACTCCAGTGGCAAGCTGGGAGCTCACCCCAGTGTGCCACATGTCCCTGTAAATAAAAAACTGTCCCGCAATGTCTTTTTTTTTTTACCCCTGTAAAAAAGGAAACTGTTCCTCGGAGGTCTCTGTGCCCTCCCACCTGCAACCTGCACCCACCCACTGAGCACCCTGCCTCCCCACACCCCCCTCACCCCATACTTACCTCCGGGGTCTGGCGTGATGATCTTCAGTGAACCGGGAACACGTCTGCACTCTTCAAAGCCGACTGCTAACTGAGGAAATGGCAGTAAGCTGTATAATAGAATGAATAGGGTTTTTTCAACTTTGATGGATATCTCAGGCATTTTTTGGAATATTGACACCAAATTTTCCACATGGGGTTTTTGGGACCCCTCCTCATGAATTCGTGAACTGTCATGGTGTTAGTCGGCCCCGAAAGGTGATTTCGCAGTCACTGCATGGAATCACCTTTTGGGGCTGAGTAACGAAATGACAGTGCCAGTGTTCATGAGGTGGGCTCTCAAAAAGCCTATGTTGCAAATTTGGTGGAAAAAATCCAAAAAAATGACTGTTTTACGAGGTGCATTGTGGAGCTATGCATGCTTGTAACTTCACGAATTTGCAATATTACCATGCCAGATTTTCAACATTGGCATTTTGTCACACCTCCTTGTGAGCAGTACAGCTGTTATTGTTCACATCCTGGCCGAAATGTGTTTTCGCACTTCCTGCGCAGAATAGCGCGGTCGCTGTGGGAAATCAGTATTCAGGACAGATTAAAAAATAACAGTGACACTGTTCATGAGTAGAGGTCCAAAATGCCTGTGTTGAGAAATTTAGTCTAACAATCTCCATTAAATGATTGTGTTATGAGCGTGCGCGGTTTGCACAGGCTCGTAACCCTGAGTTTATATTTTCTCCAGATTTTTCAACATTGCCATTTTCCCACACCTACTTATGAACAGTACAGCTGTCATTTTTCTCATCCTGGCCAAAATGTGTTTTCACACTTCTGGTGCAGAATAGAGCGGTCTCTGTGGGAAATCACTCTCCGGGACAGATTAAGAAAATGACAATGATACTGTTCATGAGCAGAGGTCCTAAAATGCCTATGTTGAAAATTTGGTGATGATAGCCCATCAATTGTCTGTGTTACAGTGTGCGTTGCACACTTTTCATGCACCCTTGTAACTTCACAGATCTGTAATATTGTCACGGCAGATTTTCAACAGTGGCATTTTTTCACACCTCCTTATAAGCAGTACAGCTGTCATTTTTCACACCCTGACCGAAATGGGTTTTCACAGTTCCGGCGCTGAATAACATCATCGCTGTGGGAAATCAATGTTTGGGGAAGATTAAGAAAATGACAGTGGCACTGTTCATGAGCAGAGGTCCTCAAATCTCTATGTTGAAAATTTGGTGATGAAACTCCATAACATGACTGTGTTACAAGAGTGCACTGAACTGTTTCCACGCATCCTTGTAACTTCACAAATTTGAAATATTGTCATGCCACATTTTCAACAGTGACATTTTTTCACACCTCCTTATGAACACTACAGCTGTCATTTTTCACATCCTGGCTAAAATATGTTTTTGCACTCTTGCCGGCGAATAGCTCGGGCACTCTGGGAAATCAGTGTTTGGGACAGATTAAGATCGACTGAGTGAGAGAAAAGAGTGACTAAGCTCAACTGAGCTCTGTCAGGACTGCTGCGGATTTGTCTGTGGGCAGACAAAGGCCCCAACACAAGAGCCCAGTACAAAAGGGCAGCCTGCAGCATTGGAAGAAATAGAACAAGAGAGCGACTGAGGGAGGAGGAGTGAGCGAACTCACCGAAGCACTGTCAGGACAGCTGCGGATTTCTTTGTGGGCAGGAAAAAGGTGTCAATGCAGGCAGTGGCCCAGAACAAAAGGCCAGCCTGCAGTGGTGGGAGAAACAGTACGAGCGAGTGAGACAGGGGGACTTAGTGAGCTCAACGGAGCTCTATCAGGACTGCTGCAGATTTCTTTGTGGGCAGAAAAAGGTGACAATGCAGGCAGGGTCCCATACAAAAGAGCAGCTTGCAGCGCCAGGACAAACAGAATGAGCTCATGAGAGAGGGAGACTGAGTGACCTCAATGGAGCTCCATCAGGACAGCTGCGGATTTCTTTGTGGACAGACAAAGGTGCCAATGCAGCCAGGAGCCCCATACAAAAGCACAGTCTGCAGCGCCAAGAGAAACAGAACGAGCGAGTCACAGAGCAGTAGTGAGCGAGCTCAATGGAGCTCTATTGTGACTGCTGTGGATTTCATTTTGGGCAGAAAATGCGGCAACACAGGCAGGAGCCCAGTACAAAAGGCCAGCTTGCAGCACCGGCAGAAATGGAATGCATGAGTGACAGAGGGGGGAGTGAGAGAGCTCAATGCAGCTGTGTCGGGAATGCTTCAGATTTCTTTCTGGCCAGAAAAAGCCACCAATGCAGGCAGGAGCCCAATACAAAAGGGCAGCCTGCAGTGCCAGGAGACACAGAACGAGCGAGTAAGGGAGGGGGAGTCAGTGAGCTCAACAGAGCTCTGTTGGGACTGCTGTAGATTTGTTTGTGGGCAGAAAAAGACAGCAATACACTCAGGTGCCCAGAACAAATGGGCAGCCTGCAGTGGCAGGAAAACCAGAATGAGTGAGTGAGTAAGCTCAACGGAGCTGTATTGTAACTGCTGTAAATTTCTTTGTGGGCATAAGCAGGTAGCAACGCAGGCAGGAGCCTAGTAGAAAAGGGCAGCCTGCAGCACCGGCAGAAACGGAATGAGCGAGTGAGAGAAGGGGAGTGAGCGAGCTCAACGGAGCTTTGTCGGGACTGCTGCAGATTTATTTGTGGGTAGAAAAAGGTGCCAACAAAGGCAGGAGCCCAGTACAAAAAGGCAGCCTGCAGCGCCAGGAGAAACAGAATAAGCAAGTGAGAGAGGGGGAGTGAGCCACCTCAACGGAGCTCTGTCGGAACAGCTGCGGATTTCTTCTTGGGCAGAACAAGGTGCCAACGCAGGCAACAGCCCAGTACAAAAGAGCAGCCTGCAGCACCAGGAGAAACAGACTGAGCCAGTGACAGAGGGACACTGAGCGAGCTCAACAGACCAACGCAATCAACATTAGGCATTGACAAATGCTTGTTCTACATTGGAAAAGCTCCCCCACCTGCACCTTATTTATGCCTTTGAGGTGCTTGAAAGTTTCAATCATGACCCCCGCTGTCTCCTGTCCTCTTCTCCAGTGAGTACATATTGAGATCCCTTAGTCTCTCCTCATATGTTTGCGGTGTAAGCCCTGCACCATCTTTGTTGCCCTTCTCTGGATAGTCTCCACCTTATCTATGTCCTTGCACAGGTGTGGTCTCCAGAACTGCATACAGTACTCCAGGTGAGGCCTTACCAATGTTTTACACAATGGCATCACCATCTCCCACCTTCTACTAGTGATACCCTTGCCTATGCACCCCAGCATACCACTGGCCCTCCCTGCCACCTTTGTACACTGTTTTGATACTATAAGATCATCAGAGATGATAACCCCTAGGTCTCTTTCCTCTTTGGTGACAGTTAGCTCCTCCCCCCCAACCTGTAGCTCTCCCCAGGGTTTCCTCTACTCAGGTGCATTATTTTGCATTTCTTTACATTGAAACTCAGTTGCCACATCTCTGACCATCTTTCAAGCTCCTCCAGGTCCCACTTCATTTTCTGGACCCCTTCTGGAGTACCCACCCTATTGCAGATCTTGGTGTCATCTCCAAACAGGCAGACCTTTTCTTCCAGCTGCTCTGCAATGTCACTAACAAAGACATTGAACAGGACTGGTCCTAGTACTGATCCCTATGGTACCCCACTGGTCACCCCATCTCCCCAGATTGTATCCCATTTACCACCACCCTCTGTCTCCTGTCTGTTAACCAGTTCCTAACCCAGTTCACCACCTTGTCTCCCATGCCCAGACTACCCATCTTGTTAATCTGCCTTCTATGTGGGAAGGTGTCAAAGGTTTTGCTGAAATCCAGGTAGGCGACGTCTACTTCCCCTCCCTGATTAAATTCCCTAGTGACCCAATCAAAAAAAACTAATAGATTCATTTGACATGACGTTCATGCTGTGAATCCATGTTGCCTCAGATCCTGAGCACCATTGGATTCCAAATGTGCCACTATCCTTTCTTTCAGCAGTGTCTTCATGATCTTTCCCACCACTGAGGTGAGGCTGACTGGCCTGTAGTTCCCCACCTCCTTCCTACTGCTGCTTTTGTGCAGTGGGACTACATGTGCCCTCCTCCAGTCCTCTGGAATGACACCTGTGTTGAGTGACTTTGTGAACAGGGCCACCAAAGGCACTGCTAGTTCCCTTCGCAGTAGGGTTACCATCTTTTAAGAAGCCCAAAGTGGGACGTTTCTTACTGAAACATGATTTTTCAAAGGACAATGTGTAATCTCGATTAATGCAACAGACTTGTTTTCTCTAAATAATCAGAATTAAGACTAAATGTAGTTTTTTAGTTGTTTCGTGTGTTTCTTTTTATTTTATGGTATTTTAGTTAAGGTATTAGCTAGTTTTTTGCAACATTTAGAGGAAAATCAGAAAATATTTTTTCTACTATAATGTCAGGACATGCAGTATTTTTCATGTTTTTCTGCAGGACACAGCTTCCCAAATCATGACTGTTCTGCAAAAATAGGGACAGGTGGTAACCCTACTTTAATATCCTCAGGTGAATGCTGTCTGGCCCTATGGCCTTATCCACCTTCAGCTTTGTAGGTACTTCCAGAACTCTTTCCATTGTGAATGGACTGGTATTCACCACCCCCCTCCCATTACCTCTGTAACCCAACTGTGGTCCTTGATCCACCCCCTCCTTAGTGAATACTGAGCAGAAGTATTTGTTAAATATTTCTGCCTTGTCCAGATCCCCCTTCTTATACTCTCCTGTCTCCCCTTTGAGTCTCACAATCCCCACTCCGGTTTTTCCTTTTTCACTGTTGTACCTATAAAATGCCTTATCCTCTTTGTTTACAGACTGTGCTAAGCTCTCTTATGTCTGTGCCTTTGCTCTTCTAACAGCCTTCCCTGCTTCCCTTAGACATTCAAGGTACACCTCCCTGTCTTCCTCCCTTTGGCTCCCCTTATATTTTCTGAAACAGCCTTTTAGCCCTGACTTTGTCCCTCACTTCTTTGGAGAACCTTAGTGGTTTCCTTCTTTGGTTTGTTATATCCACTACAGCTCCTTTCAGTTTCTCCTATTGTTTTTCAACCTCCTCTAGTATCTCTCCCTTCCCCAGGACTGCTTGTATACATCTACCCATTTCAGTGAAATCTGCCTCCTGAAATCTAGTACTCTTGCCCTTGAATGGCTTGATTGAGTCCATGTCCCCATGCTGAACCACAACATGTGGTGGTCACTGGACCCCAGCTGCCCTTCCACCTGTACTTCTTTGACTCTGTACCCATTGGTCTATACCAGATCCAGAACTGACTTGTCCCTGGTTGGATCATGCACCAGCTGTCTGAATCCAACCCCCTGCAGGGGTTCTGGGATGGCTGTGCTTCTGGCTGAAGTTTGACTAAGCATCTTAGACTATTATGAATTTCTACTTTAATATCCATCTTTATATCACCTTCTGTTCTTACTGCTGATTGGGGAAGTTATGGGTTCCTTGATGGTGGCTTCCTTCGCCAAACTTTCTAGGGTTACAAAGAACATTTGTTGATTTTGACAGTGATAACAGCCCTAACATAGGCCATGTCATCTAGTGGCACTGTTATATTGATGATGTGGTCTGTGTGTGGGAGGGTACACAGGCAGAGACTGATAGTTTTCCTACCTGACTTAACAAAGATTTCAATCTCAAATTTATGTGTACCTCTAGACCATCTGGTATGAATTTTCTAGATGTTACTCTCTTCATTAATGAAGTAAATGAGGTTACCACTATAACCTACTGCCTCAACAGTTTGCTAAGTGCAGACAGCTCTCGTACATAGGGAGACAGTATAGGGCAGTGGTTTAAGGTTCTGAGATGCAAATATGGAGACCTGGGTTTGAATCCCATAGCCGCCACTTGCATACTGTGTGACCCTGAGCAAGTCACTTAACTTCCCTGTCCTCCCAGGTTGCACCTGTAAACAAGCTTTCAGTTTAGTGTGTCTCACCTGGTTAAACAATTGGAAAAAAGAAAAAAAAACATACTCCCAGTCTCATAAAAGCCATCCATTCTGGTTAGTTCCTTTGGGTGAGGCATAATTGCTCCTAACTGGAAGACTGTGATGCATAGGCCAATGCTCTGAAACTGAAGTTTTTACAGAGGGGTTACAAGCATAACTCTCAACTGTCTCTGATTTTCAGGGATGTCCCTGACACCTGTGCATTATATCCATCTAATGCACAAGTAAAAACAAGTACATGTCACAAGTTCTCAACTAAACCCCTGTGGATCAGTGCTTCATCAGAATATTGGCATAGCCCTTTAGAATGTTCACATTTGAAAGGGCAGCCATTTTTTTCCTTCACATACCTTTGTCAGCTGAACAGTTGCCAACAACCATTTGCCATGGCCAGCTATCCTGTTGTAAACGTCCAAGTATCAATGAGTACAGAAGTGGAACAAAACTTACAAACTGCAGATGAGACACAGAGTGCACCACCAGTGCCTTTGTGTGAAATAACAAATACAGTGAGTAGTAGACATGCTAATTTTTCTGACACAGAAATTGATGAACTAGAAGAGAATAGAAAGGAACCTAACACTGTTAAAACCTCTGCATGGGAACTGGAAGTCAACAATTGAAAACTCAGTAAAAGTATAAAGTCTGACTGGAAAACAGCAACCACAAAACAGCTAAACCAAATATTCAGATGTTTATATGCAGAAGTGAGGACATTAAGTGGTAAAGAATACATTCTAAGCAGCTTCTCAGGCCTCTGAGCTGCTCTCAATAGACATTTAAATTCTGTGACTGTTTGGAGACATGTCAATGTAATTTCAGATGCTACATTTAAATCCAGTAACAATGTTTTTGTTTCAGTAATGAAACATTACTGAAAAAAAAACAAAATGACTGCTCTCAAAAACTGACCTTGACATTCTTCGGAAATCCACAATCCTGTCACCCGATATCACACCTGACATTGTCCACAAAGTGTGGCTGGACATCCTACTGTATATGACCAGGAGTGGTCAGGAGGGACAGCAGCAACTTAAATCTGACAGCATTAGAATAAAAAGAGATGAATTGGACTTGAAGCATGCTACCCTGGCAAACAACAAACATTAAAAAAAAATTATAGCAATCTAAATGAAATGAATAAGGAAACTCACCAAGATTTAATGTATACCCTCCCTGGATATCTTCTATGCCTGGTTGCCAGCCTCAGGAAATACTTCAGCAAACTACCTGCTGATGCACCCTCATTGTATTTCCACCTGAAACAACTCCCACAACATTTTTTGAATGGACTTGAAACCTGGTACTCTCATGAGTCCACGGGAGTCCATTTCCAATCACCCCGGATGAGTAAAATAATCAAGCAAGCTTGATTATCGTCCCAGTACATGAATCACAGTATTCGAGCCATGGGAGTTCAAATACTGTCAGACGAAATGCTAGAAAACTGAGAGATCATGGCCATTACTGGCCACAGATGTGAGGTCAGCCTCTATACTTAAAGGCAAGCTTCCAGCAACAACTGAAGAAGATGGAGCCAAGTGATAGCACCGAAGTCGGAAAACACAACAGAACACAGCTTTCAAACTAAAGAAAGTACTGCCTGCAGTTATAAACAAAATCCTGTCACACCACCACCTGCTGAGGAAAAGCCATCTGCACCTACAGCAAATGCTATCTTCTCATTAATGGAGCCTGTCATCACAGCAACATCTACAGCACACTCAACAAGCTTCCCATGGGGTCCATTTAATCTATTACACTGTATGTTCCAGGGAACCATCAATTTCATCAGTAATGACAGTGGCAAGTATTTTTATTTGTTATGATTCTCTCAGTAAAAGAACTGTCACTGCAGAAAAAATGTAATTGTAGTTATTGTATCCTAGATAAACAAATCATTTTTTTCCCTACAGGGCACATTCAATCTGGCAAAGAAAACATGCAAGCCTAATCAATACTGACAGCAGTAACTGATTTTTCTTTTGTCTTATTTCTTTTCTCCCCTTCGTGCCTCATGACTCACCACTCCTTCAGGCTGCCTAGGTCCCATCCGCTCCACCTGTCCCTTCCTGAGCCAACCAACCTCAAATTGCAGCCATCCCTGGGGTAACCCAGATGTAACCCTTTGCCAGGCGGGTCCCTCTTCTCCGAGGGGGAAGGCACTGGGGGGAGGTACCCAGCACACATACTTGGCCCCAGGGTGCTTCTGAGGTGAATGGTCCACTTCAGGGCATCGGCGGCAGTGGTGGACTGGCAGCCGTCATCTTGTCAGTCGCAAAGTGGATTTTCCGCTATTCAGCTGTTCCCTCCTACGTGCATCTGCAGAGCTCCTGGTTTCCACCAGAGGCCACTGCAGCACAATTTTGACCTGCAACCCATCCCAGGGGAGGAGAGCAGTCCTACAGATGCTCAATCCTCTCCTTCCCCTGCCAGCTCCCGGAGTCCCGAGTCCGTTCCCGAACCCGGGTCGCTGGTGTGGTTTGAAGTAAGACACCAGCGCCTCAACCCTCTACGCCACCGGGCCAGCCTAGTAATTGATTTTAATTCTCCTATTAATCTATTACCTGAAAAAAGTGCATCTCGAGGTTAAACTGTGTTTCTTTTTTTAACCTTCCCCCCCCACACAGTTATCGGAACTATTATATTTGGAGGTAGGATATTTACTTCAATAAATCAATTTTAATTAATTAAAGATGCCTGTCTGTTTTGTTTTTCACCATTTCAGTGCAGTTTCTCATTTTATAAGTGCAATAACACATAGGGTTTCAATGAGGTAAAAACCAGATGCTAAACCACACCCCAAACTCTGCCTTTGACTCCACCCCGTTTTTATGACTGGCAAGTATATCGCTTCTCCACCAAAGCCATTTGTAATGTTGGAATAGCTATTACTAGTGATAGGAAATCATTTTTTATACTGTTATTTATTTGATTTATTTATTCATTTATTTATTTTTATTCTTTGGCAACCAGGTTAACTCCCATAAGCCACATAGCCCATTTTATAGGAATGACCCAGGAGCATAGGAATGTTAAGTGACTTGTTCGGGGTCACACAGTATGCAAGTGGAAGCTGTGGGTATCAAACTCAAGTCTGCTGGATGTGCCAAGCTCATTCACAGCTTATTGCTCAGCCCTCTGTTAAACACTCTCCCATTTTCCTTTCCATGTCAGTCATGTATTCTGATGTTTTGACCAATTTCTGATAATTTAACTATTGGTGCTTGTGGTACCCTTAATACTGCACTCTGTTCCCCTTTACTTCAGCAACTACTACTGTTTCTTTTTATATTTCTAAGACATTCCACAATTTCAGACACACCATTCCATGCTGTTTATCTGAATGACCTACAAAAGTATAGTTAATATCATGTAATGTTCAAGTAATACAAAAAATGAGAGCAAATGTAGTGATAAAGGCAATAACAGTTAGATTATTAATTTAACATAAATGGGTCTAAAACCTATCAGAATATAGGACAAACAAAAAGAAGCACATGAGTGCACATAAAGGTTCACAAGCTGTTTCCTGTCATAGCAGTTAAAGACCAGAGTGGAAAACATTAGGTTAATTTACTGCTAATGATCTTAATGGCCATACTTTACACCTCCCATACAGACTGGTTTTGCAGACGAAGGTAGGTCTGAATGACATCAGAACTTTGTAACCTGGACATATAATGCAGCCAAAACAGTGAACGAAAAATGGTCCCCAAACCAGATTGCATTTAATCAAAACTGGATGACTGGATAAGGACCCTAAAAAATGGATTATTCGGTCAAAAACCAGATAGGTGCACAATAGTAATTCCCAAATATGATAAGCCCCCTGTTTGGGTAGGTCTCCTAAATATGTGGGAGCCCAAATATTTCTTGTATTTGAGAGCTACTATTTGGTCCTTGCGCACTCCTAAAAGAAAGGTCTTTAGGTCCCTCTTGAAGGCCTCCACCGAGGGAGTTTCCCTCAAAGATTTAGGTAGCAAGTTCTACAGGGATGTATCAGGTAGTTCAAATGCCCAGTCCCCTGAAGATTTAAGCTTTGCCATGGGAACACCAAAGAGGCCCACCTTGAAGGAGTGGAGGAGATGGGAGGATCGATGAGGAGTCAGGAGTTCTGACAGGTTTGTTTTCTTGTTTGTTTGTTTGAAAATTGGTGACACACTGAGCCAAGGCTCATTCCAGGGGAGACCCTGCAGAAGGGAAGGGGAGGCAAATACTTGCATGTAGCATGAACACAGTACACAGTTAAATGCAATTACATAGCATTGACACAGTTTACAGTTACAGTTAAGTGGAACAGAGTACATGATTAAAGCAGCAGTAAGTACAGTTAGAACAAGTGTCAAAAATCAGGTAATTCAGTCATATCTACACTGGGGTAGGAGGCAAATCTAAGTGGGGAAGTCAGGTGGGGGAAGACAGGAGCATGAAATGGGGGGAAGGAGTTTCAACTGGTACCTGAGGGAAACAGGGGATGTAGAGAAATGGAAGGAGAATGGGATTAGGTTCCAGAGTAAAGGGAAACCATAGGAAAGGCTGACTGCACATTATAGAAGTGCAGATGAGGAGCTGGCCCAGTGGTGCAGAGGCTTAAGGTACTGGACACCACACCTCATGCCCTGCTGGCGACCTGGGTTTGAGAACGACCTCGGGTCATCAGGGTGCCAGAGCGGGGGTGAGGGCTGAGCAGGATCGAGTATGCCAATGGGCAGCTCTTCTCTCCCCTCCCCAGGGTGGTGAGGGTGGGTTGGTGCTCCCCCCCATAGTTCTGCTCCCACCAGGTGGAGGTCCAGTGGGTAGCGTAGGTGGAGAGGGGGTGACAAAAAAGCTAGTGGGAGATGGAAGTGAGCTGAGCTTGCACCACAGGGTGTGTGTGTGTGCCTCCACATGCTCACACAGCTGTGTGCTGGGCTCTTGGGCAGCAAGGGGAGAAAATCTATGTGTCCCCATCACCAAGTTGGTGGGAGGAGGCAACAGGAACCAAACAGTTAAACTAAAAAAGAAGTACAGATGAGGAATGGCAAAGGTGCGAAGATCCCTTGACCAAAGGGAGCAGGAGGCAGAGGGAATGGAGGCAAGGAGTGAGGAGAGGTAAGAGGGAAGAGACCCAAAACAATATTTGGATATGAATAAGGCACAATGGTTCTGGCAACATGAAAGCTGAGGAAGAATGAATGCATGTTGGTGCATGGTGAACAATGGTGGGTATGAGACCAGGAGTTGGTAGCAGAATGACAGAAGGCATTGCAGGGGGGCATCACGTCTTGCCAGGAGGTGGAGGGAGCAGTGCCATAGACTGGTATACCGTTATATGGGCAAAGCAAATTGAGCAACTCAAATATGAGTGACTCAATTTGCACGCCTAAAGGAGTAGCTAATGGTTTGGGAGAGTGAGGGGAAGGAATAGCAAGTGCAGAGTGACGGAATAGCAAGGGTGTATGACAGGGGACATGGAATAGTGCTGTGGGGTTAACGTGGTAGTGCAGCACGGTCCTGCCGAGCTGGCTGCCTGGTCTGGTGGATACAGTCAGTGCCTGGTGTGTTAATGGTCCTAGGTTCAGGACTACCTGCAGGTAAATGCTTTTTAGAATTGTGATGGTTGTTACACTTTAATTTTTTTGTTTTGCCTCCTGTGGTTTCATGACTGTGTTGCCCCAGCCGTGGTATCCCCCTGCACACTGTAACCCCCTCCCATGTATTCCCCTTTTCCCCAGTGTCCACCCCCCCTGAGTTGATCATATTTATATGGGGGGGTGGAGCCCCCTGCATTAAAAATTGAGTTATATTGTCCCTGTATTGCACTGCATAGTGCCATAGCTGTTTTGCCATTCGGTGTGGTGTGGGTGCAGAGCTGAAACTGTGTTCAGTGAAAAGTACTCACTGTTATGCGAGTTACTGTTAAAAAGTCGCTATCATGACATGGAACCCAATAGACCATATCCATATATTCAAAGATGGGGAGTACCATTTTGGTAACAAGCTCACAGCATACCTGTGGACACCTTCTTTATTGTGATATAAGGCACCAAGTTTAGGGCAGAACTTGGCTTGGATGATATTAATGTGGGCAGAGAAGTCAAGTTTGCTGTCTAGCCATACACAAAGGTATTTGAATGAATGAACCACATCAAGAGGGGTGCCATCTAAGGTGGAGAAGATAGGCAGAGTTGGGAGTCTGGACAATTTTTGGCTGGTGCCAAAGATCATGGACAGTTTTTGTGTGTGTGTGTGTGTGTGTGTGTGTGTGTGTGTGTGTGTGTGTGTGTGTGTGTGTGTGTGTGTGTGTGTGCATGTGTGTGTACCCAGAGTTGGTTAGATTTAAACTAGCACAGGACATTGTGGAAGTCTTGCTGGAGCACACCTTCCATAGCTCTACTGGAAGGACTGGAAGTGTAAATGACTGTGTCATCTGCATACATGTGGATATGCAAGTTGGCACAAGCTGTAGTGAGGATGTTAAGGAAGATGAAAAACAGGATGGGCCCCAGGATGGAGCCCTGTGGGACCCTGGTCTGGAAGGAAGGGATGATGACAGGGCATTAACAAGCTGTACTGACTGCAGGCAGCCAGCAGGGTAAGAATGGAACCAATCTACATAAGGATCTGAAAGGCAGCAGAACTCAGTTTATCCAGCAGAAGAGGGTAGGACACCAAGTCAAAGGCCTTGGCTAGATCAATGATAATGGCAGCTATGAAGTGCTCCTGATCCATCCCTGAGAAGATAGCATCAGTTACATGCAGCAGGAAGGAGGTGGTGGAGTGATGCTTCCAGAAGCCAGACTGGAACAGGGACAGGCAATTGGTGGAAGACTGAATATTTAAGAGTGTACTATAGACAAGCTTTTCTTGCAGTTTAGCAAGGGAAGAGTGGATGTAGATTGGCTGGAAATTAGCTGGTGAGGAAGGATTCCCCCTTTAGAACTGGAAGAACTTTGGCAAACTTCCAGGACTGAGGGACAACACTGAGGGAGAAGGAGAGGTTGAGTAGGTGAGTCAGTGGATGTGCTATGGCAGGTGCAGAGATTTGGAGTAGTTTATGAGCCAGTCCATCAACAATGGATTTGCACAGATTGAGAAAGTACTGGGCAGTAAGAGCTTCCTGGATAGTTACAGGGGAAAGAGGTAACCAGTGGAAGGGGAACAACAGAAAATTTGAGGATGAGCAGAGGAGGCTGGAGGGTGAGTGAAAGGGAGAGCACAAGTGGTAAAGAACTCATAGAAATGAGTGGCAACAGGTGAGGGGTCAGACAACAATGAAACATTTACAAGACGGACCGGATGGGTGGACTATGTGGGAGGGTCAAAAAGGAGTGAATTACCTTCCAGAACTTTGAGGAGGCATTAAGGTTGTTCTGAATGCTGGCTTTGAAACACTGTGACTTTGCAGCCAGACAGCCTTAGTACTGGAGTTCCTGATATTCCTGTGTAAGAGGAAGTCAGGAAAGGAGTGAAATAGTTTGCAACATGCCCAAGCAAGGTCATAGGACTTTCAGTGAACAATTATTTCAGAGGTAATCCAGGAACAATGGTGATTTCTGACCCTGGATTTTCTGAGTGGGGTGTGTATGTACCATATAGAGGAGAATTTGGAATAAAACAGGGAGACAGAAATGTTGATATTGGAGACAGAGGGTATGGCTGTCCAACCTGCAGCAGCAAGGTCACTCAAGAGAGCAGAGATGTTGAGTGAACGGAGGGATCTGATCCAGTTGTATTTAGAAAAGGAGGGTGGACACCAGATATTCCTGATACAGAACTTCATGCAATGGCCACTGAAGGCATTTGGCAGGATTCCTGCTGCTGCAATACAGTTGGGGTTAGAGGAAAGAACCCAGTCCAGAAGGGAGTGATTATGAGAGTGGGGGTTGAGTCAGCTGGGGTCAGTGATAATCTGCATGAGATTTATGGACTTAATCTTGTGTATCATTGGCCTGGAGGCCAGGAAGAGCCAATTGATATTTAAGTCCCCAAGCAAGATGAGTTCACCAATGGAGCATTGAGAAGTGATGGTACAGAGGGAATCAGCCAGGGAGGAGAGGAATATTTTAGATGAAGCATAGAAAACGTCAATGAAGATGTGCACAGAGGAGAGGAATGAAAGCCTGACAAGGAGGAATTCATGGTAGGAAGATGCAGCCTCACCGAAAGATATGGTACAAGTGAGGCTCTGACAGTCATAGATGGCAACAGCACCCCCATGTTTTCCCTGAAAAGATGTTATTCAGGAATCACAGGACAGAGTTAGGGATCCTGGAGGAGAGCCAGAACTCAGAGAAATTCAGACTGACAGGAGGTCAAGCTTTGGAAGAAGGCTCCAAGCATTGAGGTGACATATGCTCAGGCCATTAGCAGCTGTGGATGTGGAGAAAAAGCGAGGGGAGGGATCAGAGATGGACTCCACATTGCAAGAAAGGAGAAAGAGTAGGAATAGGAGAAAGAGGATGGAGTGGGATTTCTGCCTCTTTGAGGGGGGGCAGAAGGGAGGAGGCAGGAGAAGACAAGCAGGGTGCAGAGAGAAACTCCAGTATGAGGGAGGAGGATAGGAGACAAACAGGGTAGATAGGAGGGCAGGAGGGTAGAAGGGTGTCAGGGGTGGGATGGATAAGTGGAAAGAGGAAAGAGTTGGAGGGGAAGAGAGGTAGGGGAGGCAGGAGGAGGGGGTAAGGGAGGCAGGAGGGGGTAAGGTAGAAGAGGTTAAGGTACAATGTGATCAGGAGGTGAGATGCAATAGCCATTAGATATACACTAATGTAATGACAACATAAATGAATGTCTGGTCAAATACAAAATGGCAGTCACCTGGTAAAAAACTTAGGCTGTAAGTAGAATTTGGAAAAAACTACAGGTAATTGGGCTGCACACAAATGTAAACAATAAGTTACTGACCAAGCAGAACAGGTGCAGAAAACTGGGAGACATGCTAGTGGAATGTGCTGAGCACTGACAAGTATAAAGCCTGAAACAATGAGCAGTTGCTAAGTAGAAAATGAAAAAAGTGAGCATACACAGATAGAGTTTTGCAGGAATTGGCAACAAATTGAAACTAAACAATTGACAATTAGAAAACCTAAGACAGTTGCTAGGTGGAAAATGCAAAAACCTAGCAGTTGCTATGTGCAAAATGCAAAAAAAAAAAATAAAAAAGGGAGTACACCCTGATAGAAACGTAGAAACATAGAATTTGACAGCAGATAAGGACAGCTTGGCCCACCTAGTCTGCCCATTTCCCTACCTAATGGACAAGCTGCAGATCCTAGTTAACCAACAGCCTACTTCCTCCTACCTCCCACAAGAATTGCCTTATGTCTGTCCCATGCATTCTTGAATTCCTCCACTGTTTTTGACTCTATGACCTCCTCAGGAAGGTTGTTCCATGTATCCACAACCCTCTCTGTGAAGAAATACTTCCTCACATTACCTCTGAGCCATCCCCCCTCTATCTTCAAATTGTGCCCCCTTGTTTTTGCACATCTCTTTTTCTGAAAGATGCTACCCTCTTGGACTTTGTTGATTCCCTTGAGGTATTTGAATGTTTCTATCATGCCCCCCTTTCCTCGAGGCTATAAATCTTTAGTTCCTTTTGTCTTTCTTCATATGTCTTCTGATGCAGACCCTGCATCATTTTGGTTGCCCTCCTCTGGACAGCCTCCACCCTGTCTATGTCCTTGTGGAGATGGGGTCTTCAGAACTGTACACAATACTCCAGATGTGGTCTTACCAACTGTCTTTACAGAGGGCCAACAACTTCCTGTTTTCTACTGGTGATGCCTCTCCCTATGCATCCCAGTATCACCACAGCCCTCCTTACTGCCTTCTCACATTGCTGACCCACCTTTAGGTCATCTGATATGACTACCTCCAGATCCCTTTCCATTTTTGTTGTTGTCAGTATCTCACCCCCCATTGTGTACTCTTCCCTGGGTTTTTGTTTCCCAGGTGCATTACTTGCACTTCTTTGCATTGAATCTATGCTGCCATTCATTTGATCATTCCTTCAACCTTGCCAAGTCCCTTTTCATCCTTTCCACCCCACCTTGTGTATCAACCCTGTTGCAGATCTTTGTGTAATCTGCAAAGAGACATATTTTCCCTTCCAGTCCCTCTCCAATGTCACTTATAAAGACATTAAAAAGTACCGGCCCCAGTACTGAACCCTGTGGTACCCCACTAGTAACACTCCTTTCTTCACTGTGGACTCCATTTACTATTACCCGATGTGTCCGGTTGTCAAACCAGTGTTTTATCCAGGCTACCACCCTGGGACCCACTCCCAGGCTGGCTAATTTGTTTATTAATCTTTTTGCATGGAACTGTGTCAAATGCCTTGCTAAAGTCTAGGTAGGCCATGTCCACAGCCCCTCCCTGGTCTACTGCTTTGGTCACCCAGTCAAAGAAATCAATTAGATTTGTCTGACATGACCTTCCTACCATGAATCCATGCTGCCTTGGGTTCTGTGCCCCACTGGCCTCTAGGTACTCAACAGTTCTTTCCTTCAGAAGTGATTCCATCATTTTCCCTACCACTGAGGTCAAACTGACAGGTCTGTAGTTTCCTGCCTCTGTCTTGCTCCCACTTTTGTGAAGGGGAATCACAAATGCCCTCCTCCAGTCCTCAGGTACCACATCATCCTTCCATGATTTATTTAAAAGGGTAGTCAGTGGTGTTACTAGTTCTTCCCTTAGTTCTTTTAGAATTCTGGGGTGAATCCCATCAGGCCCCATTGCTTTATCCACCTTCAGTTTTAAGAATTCTTTCAGAACCCTTTCTTCAGAGAAAGGACTAATATCAGCTTCCCTATCCAAAGTGCTTCTATTGACCTGATTAGGTATTTCACCCTGCTTTTCCACTGTGAATACTGAGCAGAAGTATTCATTCAGTATCCCTTCTTTTTCACTGTCGCTCTCTGCCCAACCACCTTTCTCTTTGTTCAGCCTCAATATCCCTGTCTTAGTCTTTCTTTGCTCCTTAATGTACCTATAAATGGTTTTATCCCCCTTCTTAAGTGAGTTGACCATCTTTTCCTCGGTAGGGTTTTGCAAGGAGTCAGCAAAATGGTAAAAACTTGAAACTAAAGCCCTGATAAGTAAAAACTTAAAACAAATAAATAGCTGCAAGGTAGAATATGCAGTAAGTGAGATGACGCAATAAATGAATGAGGTAAATTGTGATTGGGGCAATTGTTAACAGTAATGTAGGGGTGGAAAAGACTTGCAGATCAGAGATGGCTGGTTGGTGACTGCCAACACAGAGTGCTAGAGTCATGCAGGGGAAAGCTTGCAGAGACTTGAACTAGGCAGTGGACAGCTTGCAAACAAAGGTCCTGGTATGTGTCCTAGAGGTCTAAGTCTAACTGGTGAAACACACAAGTTCAAGTGCTGCAGGCAGAACAGGGGTCCAGGTGGGACACAGATTAAGATGTAAAAACAAGCAGAGTTGACACTGAGTTTGTATACAAAATGGCAAGTAAACAGTCCACAGACTAGTCACCTAGATTAAAGCTGAAGGTCCAGAAAAATTGACTGAGTAAACACACCATATTCTTCCCAACAAAATGTAATCCATCAACTATAATTCTTTGCAATCCTGAGCCATGCTGAGTCAGTTATCAGTCACCACAATTACATCAACACAGCACCAACTTAATTAGTGCCAGATGAGAAAGCATGGTGGTTTGAAGCTTGGGTCACTGGATCACCTATCTGCAGCCAGGAGAAAACAAGATACATTATGTCAACAGGAATCAGGTTAATGGAATGCCCTCAGCAATGATGGAGATAAAAAAAAAGAGTAATTAATCCTTAGCAGAATATACCGGTCATTAACAGCTGGTATCGAGATTCTGGAAAGAGACAATTGTAATTTCTGAAGCTACTGGCTCTTGTTGAAATATCTTTGCTGGAGCAGATCTTTAAAAGTTAAAAGTGTATCCCCAAAAAAGTACACATAATCGAGTATGATATTATTCAAGATGATGAGTCAGGTAATGTTCACTGAAGATGTAAAATCAGATAAGAGTAACTCCAAGTTTAGAACACAAAAATAACAAGAAAACTAATCTACAGACAGGCAGATAGAAAACACCCATTATATAGGAAGTCGCCTTGAAAGCAATTAACCTAGGTCTAATTCATCTATGGCCTTCTAGATCAGTAAATTGACCTTGAAGGTAACAAGCCACTTCACTAGCAGCCACTGCAGGCCATGCAGGACCAGGTTCACATAGAAGGACCTGGAAAGGCCTGCCAGCATCCTGACTGCTGTACTTTGCACTAGCTGCAGGCACTGTAACACACCTCGATTTACCAAGAGGTAAAGGGCAATGCAGTAACCAAACCTGGATGTCACAAATGTGTGCATTAGTGATGGGAGGTCTTTAGAAGGGACCAGGGACTTAATTCAGATGATGTCCCTGAGATGGTAAAATCTACTCTAGACTATAGCCAACACCTGAGCTTCAAATGTCAGCCTCTCATCCAAAATTAATCCAAGATGTTTCACCCTAGTGGAGGTTACAAGCCTATATGAACTGACTGGCTGCCTCTGCACTCCTCCCCTGACCCAGTACCTATGTCTTGTCCAAGATAAGTCTTAGCCAGATAGATACAATCTGAATGGGTCTTAGCCAAACACACATTCAGCACCTGGACTGCTTCAGGTGTCCTGGGTGCAAACTATAGATACAGCTGGGAGTTGTCTACATAACAATGGAAACCAAGCCTGTATTGTGTAATAATGATTTTTCCCAGGGGTAGCACTTACACTGTAATCAACATGGGAGAGAGGACCAACTCCTGGAATATGCCACAGAGCAGGGACTTCAGTTTAGAGGGCATGCTAGATATAAAAACTTGATGCTTAACTCAGGCAATTCAGAAATGGACATCCCATTTCCAAAAATGCATTCATAAATTAGGGAAAAATCCTGCCACTTTAAAAGGTCATGGTCAGACTCCATCTGGAGTAGCATATGCAGTTTGGGGCTCTTCAATACAAAAAGGGCATTGGGGCCCTCAAGAAGTTGCAGCACAGAGCAAACAAACTTATCAGGAGTTTGGGGGAGCAGATACTGCAAATTTAAACTTCCCTGGTATATTTCTGGCAAAGTGTCTCACTTTGCACTTTTCAAAAGGATTGCAGTTCACAGCCATCATGCTAGCTTCACTTTTGAATTTGAAAGTCCTTTTAGAAAACACTTCTCAGGAAAATTGCATGTGCACTTCTCAGTGCATGGAGTGAGATTTCTAATTTGTGTGGCTGTGGCATTGTTTAAGAGGAAGATGCTTTAGTGATAAGTGTAAGGGTGACCCCACCCCTGCCTTTTTTACTAAAATGACAGATGGAATGCTGTTGGCGTTGGCAACAATACCTGGTGGGGGACCTGGGTTCGGGGAGGATGAGGTTACCTGGCACAAGGGACCTAGGTTTGGCTACTCTGCACAGGGGCACCCAAGTAAATCCAACTACAGGAAGCAATAACTGTAATGTCCAGAACCAGAATTGGGATTTTTCAGTGTGGCTTTATTTATTAACTAACTGAACATAAACAAAGCATTGCATGGTCCCCCAAAGGGCTACGTTACTGTATATGCAGATTAGAGGTTAACCAAGTGGTCCATTTGAAGAATGAATACATTACTACAGTTGTCTGTCTTTGGACCCACCAGGCACTCAGCCCAGACTTTGCATGCACTTTGGATACATAGCCCGACTGGCCCGGCTCCCCTGCCGGACACTCGACTGACGGTCCATTTGAAGAATGAACCCAAACGTTACTTGGAAAGACATCCCATCAAACAAGGAGACTCCCAAACTGTGGATCCCCACACCACTTAGAGTCTGTGACTCCTAGAGAGATTTGTTTTCTTACTTCCAATCGAACTCCCATCAAACAAGGAGACTCCCATCCAACAAGGAGTAATTTTCCCATCCTGTGGCTCCCCACACCACTTAGAGTCTGCGACTCCTAGAGAGATTTTCAAGTTGCGACCCACATCTGGGTACCCACCCCATCACTGGCCAAGTGCATGAGGCAAGTAGCAAAACACAGAAGAAATCCATAGAGGTGGACCTGGTTACTAAAGATGGGGGGTTTTCCCACCTCCAGCTCCCACAGTCCATACCCGGCCATTTCTCTGGATTCACACAGAAAACTTTAGAACTTTAAAATGTAGATTGAACGGTGGATGACCTGAAGCACCCCCTCTACAGCATTACTTGAAATCCAATAAAACTTTAGACTGTTTGACTGCTCCATTTGTTCATCCTAGTAACATAGTCCTCCCAAATAGCAGTCCACATTCATTTCCCAACTGAAGAAAACAATTTGTTTGCTCCTTCAAATGGAGCCAAACACTCACCCATTCATTGCAGGTGCCCCACAGGCGAAGTACCATAACCTTTGCTGTTATTCAAGAAGAGACTAAATAAAACCAGGCATCTTTCTTCCATGGTGGGAGAAGGGGATTGCCCCTGGAACCCACAGAGAACTTTTCCTCCCCCCCGGAGGGAGGGGGGCATTGAGACTGGGGGAGCGGTCTCCACCACTTTAAAAAAGGTAAACACAGGAACACTTCCTTCTTTGAAAACAAACTGCAGACTAACTGACTTCCTTACTGTTTGCTTTAGGACAAACTGAAGAAGAATGCCTTTGAATTTCCCAAAGTTCTAAACTCACCCCTGAGCTGTAGATTCCAATGTGGCTCATGCAGCATGCGACAGTTCTATAGTGATGTCATCTCTCAAGTCTCAGCTGTGACTGAGGACAGAGTGAGACAGTGTGAAACCCATTTAACTGGAGGTTCACAAGCTGCCATCCCTGCACCACTAGGTCTTACTGGGATTCTAGTAACCCCTGGCAACAAAGGGGTTACACTCACCTTGACCAGGAAAATGACTGTCCCCAGTCATTATGCACCCAGCCTTAGGCCATCCCACCCTATGTGCTACCTGCGGAGGGGGGTGATCAGGCCCCCTCCTACCATGTGCAAGCACAAGTAGGCAACACTAAGGGCCTAGAGGCCTATAGCTGACACGTCAGCCTCTACTCTATCCACTTACTATGGACACCTAGTGGCTCTGGTAGAACCATCCAGAACATAGCCCTGATAGATCAGCACTGCAGTCCCTATGGCCGTTCATGACCACAGCCTGTCTATCCCCCCTAACCCTCTAGGGAAAACCTATCTGCCTCTAACATAATATTCCCAAACAAAACAAAACCCGGGGTCCTCCCCGACCTTGGGCAGCCTGCAACTACAACCATTAGCAATAATAACACAGTACATTTAAATTCTACACCATAAGCACTGACGAGGAACTCCGATGAGCCCCTCCTCCTCTTCTTGTCTTCTCTTTTGTCTTCCAGGAACACCTGTAAGAAAAGACAAAACAAAAAAAAAAACACCTCCTAATCTGTATGCACAGTCTATCTAAACAACATCGACAACAACAACCCTTACCATACAGAAAAAACACTGAACAATCCCCAAAAATAATTTTTTAGAAAAAGGTAGAAAAACACAGTATTTACATTAAAGTACAGTAATGACATTGGTTACAATACACCTTTGGGGGGGATGGAGTGCTCTAAAAGTCCCAACTAGTGACCACAAGGCCCGAAGGCCAGTCCATTAAAGAGCCTCTCCTGGGCCAGAGCCCCGTGAAACATAGTTCTTTAAGGCCAAAATCCCGAAGGGGAGAGTCTTTGCAGACAGTTCACACATTTATGAAGTCTGTAGTGTAGGGTGTGTACTGCAATGTCATAAAGATAGAAAAAAAAGTTTTTTTTCGGACTTACCTGCCTCTTGAAGTATAAGACTAGGCACCGACCTGCACCGCAGCCGAAAACTCTCCCTGGCAGCATTTCTTCTGATACAGCTGGGCGGACATCTTCCGGGAACACAGGAGGGCACATCTGGAAACAGCTGGGCTGATGTCATTTCTGGAGAAGGAACCTTAGAACAGGAACAAAAAGAAAAACAGCTGATCCGACATCATCCGATTACCAGGTGATGAACAGGAAAACAGCTGGGCTGGTGTCCTCTCTGGATCTGAAGTCATCTGGTGGGCTAGTAGATGGTTGCTGAACAAGACAGTACACTGTGGACTGATGAATGTGGGGCACCTGAGTCCTTGGTTATTCATACTGGCAGATCAATAAGGGCACTTCACAGTCTAGTGTGGCAGTATTGACTACCACTGCTTGGCTCTCCATTTTGTAGGCATGGGCTTAATTACTGGGAGGTCCTTGCACTGAGGCCAATACTAGAGGGGGTCAGGGGCTTGAATTATTACTCCATCTGGATGCACATAATTCACACAGTGGGAGACTTCACATCCCTCTCCGTCCACTATTCTCACTCTGTCCATAAACAGTGTCCTGCCTCTCTTCCACTGTGTATACTTTTCGTGGAACAGTCTATTCTTTACATGCTGGTTAGCCCCAGGATGCACATGTTTCATTGCTTCATCCCAGATCCAGGATTTTCTGCAGTTCTCAATCTCCTCCCAGACTCTCTGAGGACAGGTAGGAAAGGTCATACCAAAGATTTAATTGGCCTTTCTACGAACCAGTCTCTCCTCTTTACTTGCTTTGGTCAATCTGAGACCACTGGCCTGGCTTGGGGGTGGCCAGTCCTGGTTCTGCCAGCTTCACATCCTCAATGAAATTAAAAATGGATCCCTGACTTCTTCTTCTTCTGGTGAAGCCAGGGCAGTGGCATCACCATCTTCTTGAACACATTCCTCCGAGGCAAGATCCTGAGGCTGTGTACCCGTTCCTTTCTCACAAGGCCACATAGGTTCTCCCTCATCTTCCTCTTCACTGAGGATCTGAGCCCAGAAGTGAGCAGTAGTTCTCACCCCCAGGACTATCCATTCATCACTGGGAGCGGAGGTCGACACCTCCCATTCAAAGGCCTCCCGCATCTCATCTTCACCTTCGAGACTTGGGCTAGGCCCCCCCACCCAGGGGACTATTGATGCTTTATCTGAACTTGCCTTCTGAGATCCAGCATCCAATGCTTCAATTTCAGATTCAGTCTCTAATTCTGCACTCTCTAACTTTGTGCCACACTCCTCCAAGGAACCTTCCTCCACAGGCTCCACCTGATGCTGTGTGCTGCCAACTGCAGATTCTTGAATTTTTGTCCATGTGGGAGCCAAACAAATTGGAGGCGCTTTATACAAGCCATATTTTTGAAGGCATCCAGCACAGTGAGGAATCATGAAGACATCCCTTCCAGCACTCAAACACATCTGGCATACACGCACTGGATAATTAGGAATTGCCACATCAGGAGGGAGTTGCTCTCTATAGCACCATTTTTCAATATCTCTCAATCTATTTACTGCTGCTGTTACTGCAACCCGGGCATGATCCGGGTAACGAGCTGGTCCTGAGGCCATAACTGCAGAAAAACAAACAAAATTCACTGTAACTAAAAGTCCCACTTTAAATGAACACCTCTGTAGCTTTAAAATGGCTCCTCTGCTGCTGTGTTTACTTACCACCCCCACCCCTGTAATGGCGGCGGCAGCACTCCTGTGCATCAACATTCAGACTCTGGTCAAGCCACTACACTGAAGTACATCAGCTACTGATAACTTTTACTCAAACTGCACAACTTGCTCTGTTCTGGCTGTTCACATTTACAGGATTTTCCTTGGACTTTTCACATGCTGGCAACATTCATTTAATTACAGTCCCTTTAAAACTTCAGGTTTCAGCACAGGATTATCTGCTTCTACTAGTGTTGCACTTTTTACAACCCACAGTCTCTCTCTGGCTGCAAACTTTAAACTGAGGCTACTTTCATTGCTATGCACACATTTAATGGTTTACAGACTTGCACTTGCCAGCTAGGACATCACACAATCGCTACTTGCAAAGCGACTATACAGCTGCACACACATTTTATATGGCATTACTGAAAATCACTGATTTGAGCAGTTTTAATTATTTACTCACTATTATTGTAGCAGATTGCTGCGATGGTAAACGCCTCCAGCCAGATTTTGAAGGCCTCAGAATGCAAACGGGCGGGCAGTCTCAGCGATCGCTCATTTTAACCACACAATTCACTGATCCCACGATCGGCTGCGGTTGAGCCCGATGTTTAACCAGAAAGTCACTTTTTACTGTTTACAGCGCTTTGATTATTTGTGAACGCTCCTCCACTGCCAGTACACGCTTTACTCTCTGTCTCCTCTCGAATGCTGAAGCAGACTCTGAAGAGCTGGCTGAGGGGCGGGACTAATGGCAAACTGACCAACCACACGACGCCATGCAAATGAGCCTCTTCTTCCTCGCGAGGGCTTCTCTCCTCACGGCGATCGTCGAGCAGGCAAATTTAAACTGAAAAATGCACTTTTTTTTTCTCAACTGACTGCACGGCTGGAGCCATTTTCAACCATGTAACATTGCCATTAACTCTGCAGTCTCTAGCATTGCACAGAAAGCATTTCCAACATCCAGGGCATATTTTCTCTGTTGCTACCCCTAGTCTTCCACACTTTCCTTCACAGAAATTCATTTTAAAAGCATTTCAAACATCCAGGGCATATTTTCTCTGTTGCTACCCCTAGTTTTCCACACTTTCCTTCACAGAAATTCATTTTAAAACTGACAAAAAATGCTGTAAACAATTTTTGATGCAGGACAAGGACACACTCTTTGGCTTTACAGCTCCTTGGTAAACAGTTGGCATTTTTTAAACAGCAGCACAAGATTCACAGCACACAGCAACACACTAGGGAAATTGCTTCAACTTTTTTGGGCTACCGACTGCCAGATAGCCAAAACGCTAGCCCACTAGCCCAAGCCCCTTCCTTCCCGAACAAATCCAAAGTGGTGCCTCCATTTTTGTAAGGGTGACCCCACCCCTGCCTTTTTTACTAAAATGACAGGTGGCATGCTGTTGGCATTGGCAGTAATACCTGGTGGGGGACCTGGGTTTGGGGAGGATGAGGTTATCTGGCACAAGGGACCTAGGTTTGGCTACTCTGCACAGGGGGCACACAAGTAAATCCAACTACAGGAAGCAATAACTGTAATGTCCAGAACCAGAATTGGGATTTTTCAGTGTGGCTTTATTTATTAACTAACTGAACATAAACAAAGCATTGCATGGTCCCCCAAAGGGCTATGTTACTGTAGATGCAGATTAGAGGTTAACCAAGTGGTCCATTTGAAGAATGAATACATTACTACAGTTGTCTGGCTTTGGACCCACCAGGCACTCAGTCCGGACTTTGCATGCACTTTGGATACATAGCCTGACTGGCCCAGCTCCCCTGCCGGCCACTCGACTGACGGTCCACTTGAAGAATGAACCCAAACGTTACTTGGAAAGACATCCCATCAAACAAGGAGACTCCCAAACTGTGGATCCCCACACCACTTAGAGTCTGTGACTCCTAGAGAGATTTGTTTTCTTACTTCCAATCGAACTCCCATCAAACAAGGAGACTCCCATCCAACAAGGAGTAATTTTCCCATCCTGTGGCTCCCCACACCACTTAGAGTCTGCGACTCCTAGAGAGATTTTCAAGTTGCGACCCACGTCTGGGTACCCACCCCATCACTGGCCAAGTGCATGAGGCAAGTAGCAAAACACAGAAGAATCTGAGAGGTGACCTGGTTACTAAAGATGGGGTTTTCCCACCTCCAGCTCCCACAGTCCATACCCGGCCATTTCTCTGGATACACACAGAAAACTTTAGAACTTTAAAATGTAGATTGAACGGTGGATGACCTGAAGCACCCCCCCTACAGCATTACTTGAAATCCAATAAAACTTTAGACTGTTTGACTGCTCCATTTGTTCATCCTAGTAACATAGTCCTCCCAAATAGCAGTCCACATTCATTTACCAACTGAAGAAAACAATTTGTTTGCCCCTTCAAATGGAGCCAAACACTCACTCATTCGTTGCAGGTGCCCCACAGGCAAAGTACCATAACCTTTGCTGTTATACAAGAAGAGACTAAATAAAACCAGGCAGCTTTCTTCCATGGTGGGAGAAGGGGATTGCCCCTTGAACCCACAGAGAACTTTTCCTCCCCCCGGAGGGAGGGGGGCACTGAGACCGGGGGAGCGGTCTCCACCACTTTAAAAAAGATAAACACAGGAACACTTCCTTCTTTGAAAACAAACTGCAGACTGACTGACTTCCTTACTGTTTGCTTTAGGACAAACTGAAGAAGAATGCCTTTGAATTTCCCAAAGTTCTAAACTCACTCCCTGAGCTGTAGATTCCAATGTGGCTCATGCAGCTGCTACAGTTCTATAGTGATGTCATCTCTCAAGTCTCAGCTGTGACTGAGGACAGAGTGAGACAGTGTGAAACCCATTTAACTGGAGTTTCACAAGCTGCCTTCCCTGCCTATCACTAGGACTTACTGGGATTCTAGTAACCCCAGGTAACAAAGGGGTTACATAAGAAACTCAGTAAGGAGTCTTGGTAGCTGTAGGGTACCTATGACAGTAATAAATAAAAATATGTAGTGCATGTTTACATTAAAAAGGCCACCGAGATATAACGTGATTTTTACTTACTTGTCAGATTACTGATGGGCTGGTAGCTACTCCCTAAGGTGAAGGTGACACCAGTAGCAAAGGCAGCTGCAGACAAATTTGTCTGCTAGCACTTGTGACCTATGAAGAGAAAGTGAGAAACAATTACACATGATGGCCATTTAAAGTCACGAAATAACAGAAGGTGGCAGCAGAAGCAGCAGTGGAGGTAGCTACTAGTGGAAACTTGGGAAAACTGTGACAATGAGACACCTCCTAGGCAACCAAGGAAGAGGATGAGACAGCAACAGCAGACAAAGACTTGTGAAGATAAGGTGAAAAACAGTTGTGTTATGTACCCTGTGCAGATCCTGCAACTGGAGGCAGTTAAATCCAGTTAAATGAGTTTAACTGCCAAAGGAAGAGAACAAAACAGTCTAACATTTTGAATGCATACTTACCATCAGCTTAATGACGGTCACATCTTGCAGGAGGAGGAGTACAAAAAGGAGGAGGTGGTTGCAGCAACAACATCAGAAATAGGCACCAGAGGCAGCAGCTAGTGATGACTTGTGAACAGAAAGTGACAATTAAACACATCAGGCATTAGTGAGGAAGAGAATAGGGTAGCAACAGCAGACAGAGAGACCGGTGAAGAGAAGGTAAAAAAACAATTACATAACATGCTCCATTAAGTTCTGGCAGCCAGCAGCAGTTCAGACCAGTCAGCTGAGTCTATCTGTCAAAAGGCAAAACAGTGAAACATTTTGAACACATACTCAGCTTAGAGATGGCCATGCCTTGTAGAAGGAGGAGAATGAAGAGGAGGAGGTGACAGGAGCAGCAGCAGCACAGGTGCCAGCAGAGGCAACAGGTAGTGCAAACTTGTAAAGAGAATATGTCAAACAATTATTTATTTATTTATTTGTTTTTGATAACCAGGTAAGCACACTAGACAGCAAGTGCCTGTTTTCAGGTGCGACCCGGTAGGTTACAGAGTACATGAGATACATTATACATTGTCAGGAAACATACAGGCCAACATACAAGTGGTTCCAGAGTACATGAGAAACAAAATACAGAGTCTGGGTAACATACAGGCCCACATACTAGTGGGTGGGACAGCAAACAGTACACATGGCATTATACAGTAAGGTGGGCAGTACATCAGCAGGGTACTTAGCAGCATGGGGAGGTAAAAATCAACAGGTAACATCAAGGCAGAGAGTTGGCAGTATGTAAGCAAGATGCATAATAGTATTGAAGAGGTTGAAAACATCAGGAGACAATGTGGCGGTGTCAACATTCCATGAAAAAAGAAAGTACAGACATACAGTTGCATGACCTCAGGGAATAGCATGGGTGAGTGGGGGCATCAAAGTCCAGCTAGAGTGGGTGCTAATATGTCAGGGAGTGCCTCTCCAGAGGACGGGCAGAAAGTGCTTAAGGCAGGAATTTCAACAGAGAGTAACAGTGGCCGGTGAGTCAGCACACCAACTCCCAGGGTGAAGAGAGGTCAGGGGTGAGGGATAGGCTAGTCTGGGTCTATACGGCACATAGACAAGTAGAAGCCGCTTTGAGGAAATTCCATAGGGATGATTTGAAGCAGGGGTGGGTGGGAGAGGCATGAACTAGGGCAGGAAGGGAGTTCCATAGTTTAGGCGCATAGATGGAGAAGGCCCGGTCACCAGTAAGGGAGCGTGTCCTTGGGACCAGGCAGACCTGGGCAGCAATAGACCTTAAGTGGTAGGCAGGGGATCCATGTTTGAGGGGTAGAACAAGAGCAGAGGGTGTAGCCATTCTAACTATATTATCTACGAAGCTGCTGTGGACAAAGGCTCTGTGTTTCTCAGGGGGGACCCAATCCAGTCTAGAGTAGAGCTCACAGCAATGCATAAGGCGAGGTGCAGAGAGTGCGAGGTGACATATGTTGTTATAAGCGGTATCCCATTTTGCTAGACTGGAGTTCGGAACTGGTGCAAAGGCTTCAAGCCCATAGCAGAGCATGAGAAGGAGAATCCCCCTGGCTATGGCAAGCCGAGCAGGCAGAGTTAGGCAATCCTTAGCTCTGTAGGCAAGTCCAAGCTTGCTGATTGTGGCTTTACAAATGTTCCGAAGATGCTCGGTAAGATCCAGTTGAGGATCAAGGGTGACACCTAGGTACTTGACAGAGTCAATGACCGGCAGGAGGGAGCCGTTAGCTTCAAGGATAGCTAGAGGAGTAGGGCAGGAAGTGGTTTTGGCCACTGATCCAAAGATCATGGCTCAGGTCTTGCCCAAGTTTAGGGTGAGCTTGTGTCCCACAAGCCAGTTCTGGATACGAGCAAAGTCTGAATTAAGTCAGGAGTTGATGATAGTAATGTCCTGGGAACTAGACAGTACTACGAGGTCATCCGCATATAGTGTAGTGTGCCCGTAGAATGCAACAGAAGGCAGTTCATTTATGAATAAGGAAAACAGTAAGGGGCCAAGGACAGACTCCTTGGGGACCCCGCAGCTAACTGGAGAAAGGGCCGAGAGGGCACGGTTGAAGCTGGTGTATTGCTGTCTTCTCCCAAGGTAGTTGGAGAACCATGCAAGGGCTCGGGGGGAAAATCCAAATGAGTGTAGAGTGGAGTGGAGGAGATTATGGTCAACCCGATCGAAGGCCTTTGAGAGGTCAACAAAGATGGCTCCAGTCAGTTTACCTTGGCCCATCATGGATCTGACCTCAGAGGTGACCACAGCAATTGCAGTCGCCATACTGTGCCCCTTCCTGAAACCGTGCTCTGCAGGGGAGAGAACTACGTACTCCTGAAGGTAAGGGGAGATTTGTGCAGCTACTGCCTTTTCAAGGAGCTTACAGGTAGCAGAGAGTATGGCTATGGGGAGATAGTTTTTCAATCTCTTTGGGGTCGCCATGTTTGTAAACTGGGACAACCTTGGCCACTTTCCATACATCAGGTATGATTCCCAAGATAAGGGAAGAGTTGAATATATGAGTGACAGACTGGGAGAGGAGGGGGGCCCCCAAGCTAAGCAGCTTTGGCTCAAGGTTGTCATGACCCGCCCCCTTATTGTGGGAGAGACTGGCGAGGACTGCTTGAGTCTCTCTAACTGTGATTCGTTTAAAGTAGAAAGGTGGGTGTGGGGGGTGCTCACCCAGGGGTTTTGGGGCAGAGATTTGGGAAGAGGGTGGTGCAGGCAGGTTGGAAAACATGCCGTTAAATGCAGTAGCAATAGTATGGGGGTTACTGCAGTTCGCCCCCCCAGACATTCATGTCAGCAAGCGGTTCCTTGGTGGAACCTCCGACCAGGTTTTTAATGTTTTGCCAAAAGCGCTGTGAGTTGTAGGCCAAGGTATGCAGGGCAGATTTGCAGTACTCACTCTTGGCGGCGTGTATGACTCTCTTGCAGGAGTTTCTGAGCTGCCAATATTCTAGGAGGTTGTTATTGCTGCCGGAGATTTTGTGATTCATCCAGCATTTGTCTCTTTGCTTCATTAGGGAGAATAGGCCTCCATGGAGCCACTTCATGACAGTGCCCCTCACCCTCCTTTTTGTAAGGGGTGCATGCCTGTTTTGCAGTGGGATGAACACGGCAAGGAAGTGGTCCAGGGTGGCAGCAGAGTCATTAGTGCTATGGACCCTTGACTAGTCGGCACATCGTAGATCCTCAAGGAAGTCTATGGGAATGAGTCTGGATAAGTCCCTCATCTGGATCACTCTGCTGGGGATTTTGGATGATGTGGACCCCCAAATGCAGTAGGTAGGAGAGTGATCAGAGATGGCATCCAGGAGCATACCTGAGTGGACAATTTTGTCCATTCTGTTGCTCCGAATCCAGTCAATTAGTGAGCCTTTTTCCCCCCTGGAAGGAGATCCTGGTTGGAACCGAGATGGTCTGGCTGAGGGCAAGACCTGAGAGAAGAGGCTCGTATTGCTTGGTATCTGGCCCAAGCCAGTTGAGGTTGAAATCTCCCAGGATTAGCAGCTCATTCGAGCCTAACTTCTCTTTAAGGTGGTCAGTGAGGAAGAGTCCTAGAACACCTCCTTAGGAGGGCTGTAGGCACAGACCAGATGCACCTTTTTAGTGTTCCCAAGCAGTAGAAGGGAGTGAATGAACTCACAGGCTGTGGTATTAGGGGGTGACTGAGAAACTGTAGACATGTTAAGGTGCTCCCTGTAGTATTGCAGCACCCCCCCACGTTTACTACCTGCCCTGTCCCGCCTGATGAGGCTGTAGCCCATCATGGCACATGCAGGGTCAGGAATGCAAGGCTTCAGCCAAGTTTCCGTGAAGGCCATAATGTCCAGCTTGTAGAGGGCTGCCCAGGCCATAAGTTCCTCTAGGTTTTGGAGGATGCTGTGGATATTTAGGTGCACTATTTTTAGGCCTTTTGCGGATAACCAGGCCGAGGGAGGCTTGAAGGAGTAGGGGGTAGCTGGAGGACCTTGATGACAGGTTAAGTTTCCAGCCTGCATAAGAGGAGCCATGGTCCAAGAGGCAGCGGGTTGCGTAAGGTACCCAGCGAAGGACGGATCCCATCTGATGGTGTGGCACGTCCTAGGTTAGCAGGTGTAAACATGGTGTGGGTGTGGTTGGCCGTGTGCAGTGTAGTAGTAGGACGAATGCTATGCTCTTTCAGTAGCAGTGGGGGGAGCCACCCTAAGCATCAGATCAAGGATGGAGGGATCAGAGCCTTCCAGATAGCTCCCTGGAGAGTATAGGTCAGTTGCTGCAGTGACCAGTGGTCCAGAGTATAAGTCAGTAGAAGCAGTGACCAGGGGATAGAGCTAGATTTTGGTGGTACTTGGTAGAGCTGGGGGGGTGGATGTACTTGGTAGAGTTGTGGCTTGGGGAGGGACCCAAGGATGGCTCATAAAAAGCTGTAGGCTGTCAGGCAGTTCAATAAGCAGGAAAATCTGAGGAGGCTCTAGTGGTGAAAAATATAGCCTGCAAATGGCAAAGTGGGCTGATTGGTTATTTTCAGCCTACGTGGGGGAGCTATAGCTTAGTGATGACCACGGGTGGTGGTGGGGTGGTGGGGCAGCGGGCGCAGCTGGCGTGGCCAATCCTCCAAACAGCAGCAGCACAATAGCAGCGGAGCTCCCTGCATAGCAGAGAGCATGCCTGTAGAATCGGAGATGCCGGGAGAGTCTCGACCAGGCGGCCACTTGTTGCACAGTAAAGAACTATACCATTTCTTTTCAACTCCAGTTAGCAAATTGTCATTTGAAAGCCACAGATCACCAGAGGCAAGCGCAGGTTCTTTCAGCATCAGTAAATTACCTTGCTTGGGGTCTCGGTCTGGGGGGTGGGGGAGGGTGGGTAGCGGCAGCCCTCATGACCTTCCAGTCTGGAACCTCACGGGATCTGGTAGGCTTTTCTGTGGAGAAAGAAAGAGCAGTGGTGAGATGTTTACCCAAAGGCAAGGGGGAGGAGAGAGGGAAGCAACAGGAGTGAGAGTGGCAGAGGAGGCCTAAGTGAACAGAGATGGAGCAGGGAAGGGCTGGGCAAGGTCAGGTCTCCTTTAACTGTAAAGTCAGCTGAGTCTAAGTGAAATACCACAATATCCTTATTATTGTAAGGTAAGCAAAATCCTTACTACTGTAGAGTAAGGCAGAGAAACTAACAGTCTACTGAGTCAAGCAAAATGCAGAGTCTAATCAAAATATCCATATCACAAATTAATCTAAGACAGAGAAATGATCAGGCTCAGGCACTAGACAAAATTAACACTACGTGCAAGATGCATACTTTTAAGATGTTATCTTATCAAGAGCTCCGTGTTCAGTGGTATGTAATGCAGGAAGCTCAGAACTTTAAAATTCCTGTCGCTAAAATAACCCAGAGGATACCGTGCTACTGCTGGTGAGATGCTAGCAAAATGCATATAAATACTATTAAAGTAACCCTGGGTTCTGAGGTAATCAGTAGATACTATAGGTGCATGGCTCTTTAGGTAACCCAGAAGATACAGTACAAATGCAGGTGAGGTGCTGAATTTTTCGAGATTTAAAACCTATCAGCACACCTATGCCGTCATTTAATAAAGGTAAAATGGCCTGACACTAGTAAAGAAGAAGATGAGGCAGCTGAAGCCCATTAAAAGATCTGTGAAGAGAAGGTGAAGAACAGTTAAATACATCAGGTAAAATGCCCCCAGGTCAGTGCCGGCAGCTGGTTGCACTGCTGTCCAATCAATTGAGTTTCCCTATCAAATTTAAAGAGAAAAACAGTTAACATTGTGAATGCATAGTTTCTGTCAGTTTAGTGACAGCCATGCTTTAAAGGGGAGGACAAAGAGAAGGAGGTGACAGAAGTAGCAGTGGTGACTGCTAGTGAAGACCTGTGATGAGAATGTGTAAAATAATTAGACCCATTTGGGCACTAGTGATGAAGCAGATGAAGTGCCAGCAGCAGACAGAGAGAACTGGGAAGAGAAGGTGAAAAACAATTACATACATTGGGCTTAATGTGCCCCCTTCAGTTCTGATAGTTGGACACAGTTAAGTCCAATGAGTTGTGTATACCTGCCAAAGGAAAAAGCTAAACAGTTAAACATTTTGAACAAATACTTAACTTACCATCAACTTAGTGATGGCCATGCCTTGTAAGAAGATGAGGAGGAAGAGGAGGAAGTCACAACAGTAGCAGAGGTAGCAGCAAAGGCAGCAGATAGTGAAGCTCTGTGAAGGGAAGGTGACAAACAATTAGACACATCAGACACTAGTGAGGACAAGGATAAAGTGGCAGCAGCTGACAGGCAGACCTGGGAAGAGAAGGTGAAAATCAAGTATCAGTACATAAGGCATAGTATGCCCCATTTAGTTCCAGCAGCAAGATACAGTTTACCTGCAAAAGGAAAAGCGTGAAACAGTTGACATTTCAAATGTATACTTACTTTCAATTTAGTGATGGTCATGCCTTGCAAGAGGAGGAGGAGGACGTGGTAGTAGAGATGGCTGCTACTGAAGACATGTAAAAAGAAGGTGACAAATAATTAGGTACATCAGATGCTACTGAGGAAGAGGAAGAGCTACAGAAGCTGACAGAAAGACCTATGACGTTAAGGTGAAAAACAATTATATACATCAAGCCTTTCCTGGTTAAACAATTTCCCCCTTTTCCTATTACGTGCCACAATAATTTCCGGCAGTGGGCCACAGTTCTGTTAAGTTAGCTTAGTTAACCAGCCAACGAAAAAGAGCAAAACAGTCAAACTTTTCAAAATGCATAGTTACATTCAGCTTATTACTAGCAATACCTTGTAAGAAGAGGAGAAGGACGCAGAGGAGAAGGTGATGGCAGCAGCAGCCAGAAGTGGCTGCAGAGGCAGCAGCTAGTGAAAATCTTTGAGGAGAAGGTGAGAAACAATAAGACACATCAGGCGCTAGTAGGGAAGAGGATGAGGTGGCAGCAGTAAAGAAACCTGCAAAGGAGAGAAGAAACTCAATTACTGTGCTGTATATAATTTGCTTAGTTCAGCTCTGGCAGCCAGCTGCAGTTCAGTCCAGTCAGTTGAGTTTACCTGCCAAATGAAAAGGGCAGAATAGTCAAATATTTATAACACATATTTACCATCAGCTTAATGATAAACATGGCTTGGAGGAGGAGGAGGAGGAGGAGGAAGAAGACAAAGAAGAGGAGGAGTTGACTGTAGCAGGAGCAGCAAATGTGGAAGCAAAGGCAGCAGCTAATGTAGAACTGTGAAGAGAATGTTGTGCACAGAAAAAGCCACTCTACTCTGCAAGGCGCCTCCAAATACACATGATGTTCACACTTCAAAAAATATGGGCACTCACCACAGCACAGTAAAGACAGATCAAGAGTTTCTCACTGGTGATTCTTCTTTATTAAATGTACAAAACTAACTGTGAAGTCATATTATTACCACAGAAGCTACTGGAAAAGCAGACCTCCAATGTTTCATTGCTAGTCAGGGCTTTGTCAAGGATATTGACCCCTAATGTATAACCAAATTTATACCATGCAAAGTGTCATGTGTCTAAACAATTAAAGCACTAGGTGCTAGATAAAAATTTATTTTAGATGGAAACATTCTTTTGAGACACTATACAATAGTTACAACAACTGCAAAGATAATAAATGGACAATATTTCCTAGTAAGTTATTTTAAAAGTTTAGTAGCATTCTAAAAAACTCTGATATTGGAACAGAGAGGGTTGAGGGGCAAAGAGAAAGACAGATAAAAGTTACCAGGAAGAGAAAGTAGAGAAAAGAGCAGAGTAGAAAAAATATATACAAGATGGTTGAGTTATAATGCCCCGGGGGGGGGGGGATCTATTACATTTTTAACTCTATGCTACAATTACATTTCTCCAAACACCTAGAAATAGAAACAAAGTACAAAAAAATGCAAAAATTAGAGATATTTAATTATAATCCCACAGCAGTCCTAGTACTACATCTTATATTGACCTCAGTGGCAACAAAATATTGATGTTACTAGGAAGGGTACAATTTCTAGTTGGTCATTTATGTCTAGCCACGTATGTGTCTGTAGCCTAAAAAAGTCAAAACATCTCTTGTCTTGCCAACAGCAGGTCCCTATCTCGTCATCTATGGTATGTTTTTTTTTCATTTTCAGTGGCAGTGAGAAGTACTTTGTGTTCTTCCCTGTTTGCCAGATCCTTAATATACATATCAGTGACAGTAGCTCAGGAGGTAGCATGCCCATGTCTGGGTTTGGAAGAGCAGAAGGTTGTGTGTTCTAGCCTAATACCTAGTACTTAGGGTAATATCCATAACTGACACTATAGTGCAGTACAAGGGGTGCTACATTGATGAGATGTCATCCTTTAGATGAGACATTAAACTTGTGGTCCCTTCCATCCATCTCTGGTTACTGTCTATTGAAAGAAAAAGATCAAATGGCAGTTACTGAAAAAAAGTAGGAGAGTTTTCAAAGTGTCATGGTCAGTGTTCCCCATGAGTAAAAACAGGTCCATACAACCCAACTCTGGGACACACTTAGAAACAAGCTATAATAGCTTAGTGTACATTTCTTTATCAAAAATTTAAAATAAATAAATAGCAAGCACATATAAAACATTTTCATTGCTAATAACTCTGATGTCGTCACCCACCCACTCCCTAAATGTTCTTTTAGTTCTCCCAGCATAGTAAACCCTGCAATTGCACATACCCACATAAATCACATAAGTAGTATTACAGTTGACAAACTACTCAATGCAAATACTTTGGCCATTGCTGGGATTAAGCAAACTGCTACATTCATTTACTGAAGGGCAGAACTTACAGCATCACACCTTCTGCATCTCTTACATAGGGATGAGAATACATTTCTTGGCCCATACACTCACTGTACAGAATGGGCCAAGGTGTCTCTTAAATTTCTTGGATGTCTGAATACAATCTGTGGAGGTTGCTTTGCTATTTCTGCAAACCTGTGGTCAGAATCCAGAAGAAGCCAATGTTTTATCAATGTCTCACTCGTCCTGTGTGTTCTGACTGAATAAGTTGTCACAAAATTGACCTCCTAAAAATAAGACATGAGTTCATTTTTTTCTTTTTCATAGATTTCTTGGCTGCTGCATATTCTACGCACTCTCAAAAATGCACTCATGGGCATAATTTTCATGGTGTGGCTAGGTGGCAACTGCTACCCAACAAGATCAAATTACAATCTTTTGGTTTCTGATAAACAGTGGTGACATTGCAAATCTTATTCTTTGTAATCCAAACATCCAAAACTGTGAATTCTGTCTTGCTATAATTTCATGAATCAATTTCAGATTCAGATTTTTATGCAAGAAATTCAAGAAAACAAGCAGTTCTTCATACCACAGCCACACTATAAAAATGTAATCAGTGCACCTTTCCATATCCCTATTTTTCTCAAAAAGAGATTTTGATCAAACTCTTTCTTCCTAGTGATTCTGAAACAAATACACATAGATGGGATTGCATATTGCTCCAGTGGCTAATCTTTTCTGCTGAATGTAGTACCTGTTTATAAAGCAGAAGGCATTGCTATCCAGCACTATGCATGTCATTTCCATAAATAAATCAGTAGTATATTTCTCTGCTTCACCACTTTTATCAACAAAATGCCTAAGGGCATCCTATACCTCCCTCATGGGGAAGAACATTGATATATAGTGGTTTGACAAGGAGGGTGACCAAAAAAGAATCACCTTCAATATCTAGTTCTACAAGATCCTAAGTATCTCATTAGTGTCTAGTACAGTACATATGATGACAAGGACAGAGCTAATGTTTTTATATGGTCATCTATGTACTGAAATAGTGATTCTGTTAAAGAACCCACACTCAAAACTTTAGGCGTCCCTGGGGGATTGTTACAAGATTTGTGCACCTTGAGAAGCACACACATTTGAGGCCTTCAGGGATGGAGCACTACGAAAAAAAAATTCCATTTCAATAATTAACCCTTCTGAGTAAGCCCAGCCTACAAATGCATCAACCCATTTCTTCCAGGGGCAATGTCTGGTCTGAACTGAGTGATCTATAATGCTATTGGATTGCCAGCAGGCATTCTACCTCCTCCACATGGTCACAAGTGTTCTTTATTAGTGGGGTTTGATAGTAGCATTAGCATTGTTCTGTAAAGCCTTAAGAGCATTTCTTTCAGCATTATTCAAATTTAGATATGAAGGATAGTATTTCTCTTTGCAGAGATTAACAATGTCACATTCACAGTCTTTGAAATACTGTTACAGCTAAGTTCTCTTGGAAAGCCAGCCTACCAGTGCAGCACTAGTGCTACTGCTTGCAACACAGACAACCCAGGTTCAAGAACAAACCCAACGCATTAAAGGGTCAGCCAGGGAGGAGGGTAGAGCATGCAGTGGGCAGCTCTCCTCCTTTGGATGGAGTATGTCCTGAGTCATGGCAATATTTGGAGGCAGTATAGTGCAGTGGTTTAAGACTCTGAGCTGCAAATCTGGAGACCTGGGTTTGAATCCCACAGCCCCCACTTGCATACTGTATGACCCTGAGCAAGTCACTTAACTTCCCTGTTGCTCCCAGGTTGCACCTCTAAACAAGCTGGAAAAAAAATCCTGACTCTTGTGGGTAGCAAGGAGTCAGTGTGCCAGTGAGTCACAGCAGTGCAAGGAATTGGTGGCTACAGAACAGGACAGACACAGTAGACCTTAGTGCCCTTATCTGCCATCAACATCTATGTTTCTGTTTCTAAGGCAAATTATGGCACATAACTTGCAGAAGCATACACTGTGTTCCTTGGACATCACTGCGAGTCCTCATCACCTGGGCAACCAAGCAAAAAAAACATTAGCCAAAGCACAGTGATGCCCAGATCCTGGTCTCTCTGTCTCTCTGTCTCTCTGTCTCTCTGTCTCTCTGTCTCTCTCTCTCTCTCTCTCTCTCTCTGTCATATCACTCCTTGGAGCCCAGGATTAGCATACTTTTACTCCCACCACTCTAGCTGGTGGAGGGTAGGGGCCCCCCATGTGGGTCAAATCAGTCACCTGGTAAGTTATTTGGGGGGTGGGTCCGGGAGACCATAAGGGTTGATAAAGGATATATCCCAGCAGGCTCAAAGGAGCCAAAAATCAAATAAAAAGTGCTGTATGGTACTACCTGAGTCAAGTTGAGTAGATCTGGAACAGCAGGAATGCCCAGGACAGGTGTCGGCCTATCTGACCAGGGATGGTCGAAGGGCATATGCATACCTTACGGTGGCGAATCCGATGGTAAGGACTGTCCTAGCCAGCTGGCAGTATATGTGGGACAAATGAGGAGAAGATGGTAGAGAAATGATACTCCTACCAGTGGCCAGGAACCTTTTTTTTGCCCAGGACCGGAGCATCCTGGATTCCTGGAGTAGGAAAATAAGGGGATATGCAGCTTAGGGGACCTGTGTGTCAGAGATGGTCTATTCTCCTTTGAAGATATGCAGCAAATACTGGGGCTGGGCAGAACACACTTATTCAGCTATCTACAGATAGGAGCCTTTGCCCAAAAGGTGAGCTAAGGGAGGGGGAGTGAAGCCTCCCATTTAGTTCCAATAGAGCAGTTGATGTACTCTGCAAAAAGGGACCCAAGGGGCATCATGCATAAAGCAGCCCTCCTGGGAAAGCAACATCTCCCAGAAAAAAAGAAGACAATGGGAAAAAGACTTAGGAGTACAGATTGGGGAAGATAACTGGAATCTTTTGTTAACATTTCATCAGGGCATTCTGATCTGTTACAAATATAAAGAATCTTATTTTAAATTTGTTCACAGACTCTACAGTCCGACACAGGTAGTTCATAAATATAATGCTGCGGTGTCCCCATTATGTGGAAGATGTGGAGTGGCAATAGGCACTTATTTCCACTGTTTTGGGGAATGCCCAGATTTGCAAATATTCTGGAAGGGGGTTTTGGCAGAAGTGATGAGGGTGGCTGGAATACCCCTTCCTGTGGAACTCTTTTTTTGGGTCATTTGGGGTGGAAGGTGCTGGGGGGGATGGACCCCTCATCCTAGATGGATCAGAGTGTTGATTGTTTTGGCCCACCACTGCATACAGAATAACTGGGTCTCTAATAATGTGTCCACATTAAGCCAATTGCATTAAGTTAGCACTCCAGGTCCTAGCCATGGAGAGGCTTGCTCTTATGGTGAAGGGAAAGGGAGATCAATATTTTAGAGTATGGGAGCCCATTTTGGCATCCCAAACAGTTGGAGATGCACAGCTTTTAACTGTGGGCTTGGATAAGGGGTGACGTTCTTAACAGATGAAAGACCTTGCCTGATGTATATGTTTGTATGGATCTGTTTACCCATGTGTTAAGCTATGCAATTGTCATGGGTGTCAGTATTTATAATATGAGAGATGGAGACATTCTCTTGAATGTGATGTTGAGATGGCATTGTATCCTGTGTATCTGGATTGCTTTTTTTATTGTTGTAGTTTACTTGTTTTAATGAAAAGGTTATGCAAAAAAAGTGCTGTGAGGAACAAAAAGTCAATTGTTTTCATCTATTAAGAATGCCGAAAGTATTTTGATTGCGGCTGTTTGTTACCACATTGTCATCAGGATGCACCATCTCTTCAGGTAATGGGAAGAAAGGAAGGAAGGAAGGAAGGAAGGAAGGAAGGAAGGAAGGAAGAATGGAATGTTATAGGGAGATATTTAACATGTAATAAGAATGGAATGTTTTAGGTAGAGATGTTAAAGGGTACCTAAACAAGCAGTTTTTTAAAACTGCAAACTCCAAAATCTGTCTTCATAGCGAGGTAAAATAAAGGCTGCTGTTTACATTTATGCTGAAACTGCATTTATGTAAATAACATGAATGCAGTTTCATAGCTTTTGAAAAATGTAAATGTCAGCCTTTCACTTTCAAAAAACAGCCTTGGTTTCTTCCTAAGATGTCTGCCAAAGTGTGTTAAGTGATGAGTCATGATGACATCATCAGAGACAGAGACAGAGATCCACATATATTTCTATAGTGATAACTAGTTCTTCTTCCCCTCTTTAGTTTGAATTGTTGTACCAGAATGATCAACACCATGTATTGACTCGTGGATTATTTTGATCAGTACACATGTTAGGCTATGATTTTGTTCATTTTGTTTACTTTAACTTGCGGAAAATGTTTTGCAATCCACCTGAATTTTTCTTTGGAAAACTGCATTACAGTACAACACTTCAAATACCTGATGATATAGTGGTTATATGATACACTGAATTTTGTTTTTTAACTAGGAGAGACACACTAAGCTGAAAGCTTGTTTACGGTGTGGCCTGGGACACAAGGAAGTTTAATGACTTGCTCAAAGTCACACAGCAAAGTACTGGTCTTGTTCAGTTCCAAAGCTCATGCTCTCTTGTTAATCCACAAATACGGCTTTCTTTTTCCATGTGAACCCCATGCACCTAGCTTGCCTTCTGTTGAATACCCCACCATCCATACCCTGTCCTTAGTACTGCCTGGGGCTGCATATAAGCTTGTGGTCTCATGAAGAGAATTATCACACCTCAGATTGTAATCTTGTACCTCAGAGAGTTGTGCACACCTGTACTGATACGCATCATCAGATGGCACTGGTAAAAAATGCCTCCCAAATCACTCTCCAGTCCACATTCTCAATGTTGGACTTCTGCTCCCACAGTAAACATCGAGTGGATCACCACTCTTCTGCACAGTGAAGGTAGTATGTACAGTTCCCTGTTGTGTTTTTTTCCCTCCTCATTGACCAACAACTAGGTCTTCCTGGAGGGCCAAGCAATAAGCATTATGATCCACCAGAAAAACTGCTGTTCATGCCCTCATAAAGGCTGCACTTACAATGGATAACAGTAGTATTAGCAGGAGAGGCATACTAATACCATGAGCGAATCCACCTGACTTCCAGTGTCAGTCTGTTCCTTTACGTGTGCTCTGTAGAACCCCGCAGGACAGTTCCCAGCAATTCTTCTCAAGTAAATTTCTGTGCTGTACTCCACAATGCGAGTTGGTTGGCTACCACCCTTCCAAAACTTGAATGAACTATACACAACTCCTTCAATACTGTCCTAACAAATGTCAACATCCCCCCCAACCAACAGTAATCTCCCTACAGTGAATTCAAGTAACAGTTTAGGTGCAGCCCTCCCACTCTGAGTATTTATCATCACTGGCTACTCTCATCCAAAGTCAGGTATTGTTCATGATGTGGGCAGCCCCACATTTCAGATCTCACAGGGATCTGCTCAGCATCCTCCTTTATGTCTTCAACTAACCTGAATATAGCTGTACCCTGCTTGAATGGCCTATTCAGTCCCTCTCCGGTATTCATTCTTCTCACCTGCTCCCCACACCAAAAAAACTGGTGAGTTCACTACCCTTCCGCATCATGAATGTGTTTAGTACAGTCTCCCGTGTTACATTTACATATTAATAATAAACATCATCTTCTGGTAAGCCAGGCTGATAGCAGGATGGCACAAGTGGAAAAATAGGCTTTCCTACCCACACAAGATCAAAGCCACCTATGATTAGGCACTATTAAATGATGTGCATAATGATGTGTACACCCATCATTTAATAGTTCCTAATCAAAGGTAGCCTGGATCTTTTAAGGATAGGAAAGCCCATCACTCCCCTTGTTACTTGTTGCCATGAGCCTGACTTACTGGAAAGATATTTTCATATTGATATGTCAAAATAAAACAGGGCCTGTACTACTTGCATTCATGATGCAGAAGGGTGATGAGCTCACCAGTTTTCAGTGTGAGGAGGAATAGTGAAAAATGAATACCAGAGGGGGACTGAGAAGGCCACTCTTCCAAGGTGCTGCTATATTCAGGGAAGGGGGGAAGACAGAAGGAAAGAAATATGAGCAGATTACTGTGAGAAATAAGATATGGGGCTGCCAGCACCTTGATCACTATCAGACCCTGTTGTCCTGGCCAATATTCCCCTTCCCATAAAACCAGTTCATGCAATTGTGCAAGGCTGTGTGTGGATATTAATGTATGAAATGACTGTCACTACATGTTCAGTCACTTCACTACCCATCTAGTATTGCTTGTAAAGTATTTTGGGAAACAATGTGTATGAAAACCACTATATAAGTGAGGATTCTTCTTCATATTATTATTATTTCCCATGGAAAAAGAAGACAAGACAAGCATATATTTGAGTTTTGAGACAGTATGAACTCTAACATTGGACTACACAAGAATTTGCTACAAAAAAGTAGTGACTCTAGGGGGTGGTGAAGGGTGTGGCTGCAACCCCCCCAACATAGTAATGTACTTGCTTGCTGCTGCTGCTGCATTTCACTTTGTTGAAGAAGTCTGATTTATTTATTGTACAAAGGTTTACCTTCAAACTATGGATTACATTTGTAGGTTCTCTCAAAAATGTACTAGAAAAGAAAAAATAGAAAATATAAAGGTTTAATAAAAATGTTAAAACATGCATATTAAGCATGCATGCCACCCCAACACCCCCACTGTAGCATCCTGAATTCACCATAACCACTAGACCACCAGATTATTCAAGATTTGTACTGCACTGTGGTTTGCCACAGAGAAAGTCAGTTGGATTGAAACTCATTTTCAGCATGTTAAAGTAAACAAAATGAACTGAACCATAGCCTAACATGTGCATTATACAAAATAATGCACATGGTTTCGATCATTTAAGTGAAACAATTCTATACAAAGGGAAAAAAGAACAAGTTAGCACTATAGAGAGCCATATATCTCTCTGACTTTGGCTCCAATGATGTCATCACATAACACATTTGGCAGCCATTTTAGGAAGCAGGCAATACAGCTTTTTTTTTGAAATTGGAAGGCTGATTTTACAATTTTCAAATGCTCTGGAACCACATTTAGGTAAATTATGTAAATGTAGTTTTAGCATTAATGAATACAGCAGCCTTTCCTTTAGTCACCTACAGAGTCAGATTTTTGAATAGTTTGTTGTCAAAATGTTGTTTAGGTATCCTTTAACATGTAATAAATTCCCCCGTTGGGGGGGGTGGTACAACTCTACCTTCTTATATCTCTTTTTTTCTGCTCCCCTGTTTGCTCTACCTTCTCTGCCTGGTAACTTCTTTCTGTCTTTTCCTTTACCCTGCTCCTCCATCTAACCCTCTCCATTCCAGCATCACAGTTTCTCAGATTGCTACTTAACCTTAAAAATTAACTTATTAGGAAAATAATTCATTTATTATCTTATTGGTTGTATTAGCTATTGTAAAATGACTCAAAAGAATGTTTCCATCTAAAATATGTTTTAACTTTTACCTAGCACTTTGTTTAGACACATAACACTTAGCATGGTACAAGTGTATTTTTTGCACTAGGGGTCACTGTCCTTTCCAAAGCCCAAAGAGGTGTGAAACGTTGGAGGCCTGCTTTTTCACTGGCATCTGTGGTAATACTGTGAGTTCACAGTTTGTTTTTTACATTCTTTAAAGTCCTCAGTGAGAAACTCTCAATCTGTCCTTATTGTGCTGTGGTGAGATCCCAGATTATGTGTACTATGCAGAACATGTGAAGACAAGTTGGCAAACTATGAAACCCACTGGACACTAGTGAGAGAGAGGATGAGGTGGCAGCAAAAGACAGATAGACTTGTTAAGAGAAGGTGAAAACAATTATATACATCAGGAGTAATGCACCCCATTCAGTTCAGGAAGCTAGCCACAGTTCAGGCCAGTGAGTTGAGTTTACTTGACAAAGGGAAAGACAAAACAGTTGAACATTTTGCATGCATACTTACTGTCAGTTTATGGATGGCCTTGTCTTGTAGAAGAAGGAAGACAGAAAGGAGGAGTTGGTGGCAGCAGCAGAGGTGGCAGTAGTTGTGGCTGCATGTGAAGACATGTTTAGAGAAGGTAACAGACTATTAGACACGTTAGGCACTAGTGAGAAAGAGGATGAGGCAGGAGTCAGCAGAAGGAAATATGAAGAGAAAATCAAATTGATTATATGCATCAGGCATAATGCAGCCCAGTTAGCTTATTAGCTGACCAATGTTAATCCAGTCAGTTGAGTTTACCTGACAGTGAAAAAAAGCAACACACTCAGACTTTTCAAACTCATTGTTACCATCAGCATAGTGATTGCCATACTTGAAGAAGGCAGAGGATGATGAAGATGAAAATATAGCAGTAGTAGGGGTGGCAGCAGAGATGTCTGCTAGTGAAGACCTGTGAAGAGAAGGTTACCAACATTACACACATTAAGCAGTAGTGAGGAAGAGGATGAGGCAACAGCAGTTGATAGAGAGACCTGCAAAGAGAAGTTGAAAATTATATATATCGGGTATAATGTCCCCATACAGATCTGGCAGCTGGCAGCAGCTCAGACCAGTCAGTTGAGTTTGCCTGATAAAGGAAAAAAGCAAAAACAGACTAACATTTAGAAGGCTTACTTACCATTAGTTTAGTGATGTCCATGCCTTGTAGGAGTAGGAGGACAAAGAGGAGGAGGAGGTGGTGCAGCAGAAGCAAAAGTGGCAGCAGACACAGCAGCTAGTTAAGATCTTTAAAAAGAAGGCTAGAAACAATTGGATACTGTGGGCACTAAGTAGTGAGTTCAGTCCAGTCAGTTTTCTTCACAAAGGAAAATTGAGTATGCCCAAAATAGTTACTTATTGTAAGCTTACTGATGGTCATGTCCTGAATGACTAGTCATGCAATAATGACCATGGGGGCAAGGACCACATTTGTTCTCTACAGGTCATCTTGGAAGAGGAAAATGGAGACGATGAGGTTCCAGCAGCAGCAAAGGTGGCTCCTCCAGTCAAACCCTGGATCCAGTGTTTCTGGTCTTTCCATCCCATTACTTTGATGACCATTATATCACAAAGGTAAAAACAGTCACAACCTGTGCTCTTCTTCAGTTTTCGTCCATTAATAATCTGAAGGACTGGCATGCTGTGCCAATCCCTTGGTAGATAGATGTTTATTTATACAGTCATAAGAAGTTTTGGTCTAACATCTAACAATATGTTTGACACATAGTGATGTACAAGGATGCATTATAATATTCTTCATACAGGTGTTTATGAAAATAAGGCAAGTCTCCATTCCTCATGAGTCCAGGTATGATGAGAATGAATGTTTATTTCAAACACAGTCAGAACTGACTGTGTTTAATGAGATCTACATGCCCTAGAGAAAACAGGCGCTGAACTTCAACAAGATATTTTTGATGCCTCACTCTGAATTTTTTTGAATGATAATGCAAACAATTTCCACAGTTATGCACCATTATACAAAGAAGAAAGTGTATGTTTCTTTGACACAGAACAAAGCATACTTATTGTTACTGTGTGTGTGACATGTTCACTGTTAATATATATGTGTATAGTACAGAACACTGACACATCTTGGGTCAGAGCAAAGGAAAATATGTTCTATATTCAGACTATGACAGCTGTAAAACAGTGATGTTCTGTTTTTTCTTATCATCACTGAGGGACAAACACACAATACTATGGGAACAAAACTCATCACTGCTGCACATTCTACCAAGAACGTCAAAGCTATCGTTCTTCCATTATGTATCCATTTACATGAAAATTCACAAGCAACACTTGGTGGTCTGGCTTGTATGAGCTTGCTGGTTAGTGCAGGAGAACACATGAGGACTTGGAGTGAGGACACAGGTAGAAACAGAGGAGGAGGAGGATGCCATGATATGCTAGGCCATGCAGTGCAATATACTTGTTGTTTCTATAGGACAAGAAAAAAGCAACACTTGGTATTGTACCTTGTCTTGTATGAGCATGCTATGCAGTGTGAGAGCACAAATAGGAACTTTAAGTCAGAACTCAGGAAAAAATGGTGGAGGAGGAGGAGGAGGAGGATGCCATGACATGCTAGGATGTGCAAGGCAATACATTTATTAGTTCTGCAAGACATATAACAAACAACACTTGGTGGATAAGCTTGTATAATCTTGTTGAATATTGCAGGAGCACAAATGAGGACTTGGAATCAGGATTCAGGAGGAAACAGAGGAGGATGACGTGAGATGATAGGTCATGTAGAGCAATATAGTTGCTAGTTCTATTAGACCAATAACAAGCAGCTCTAAGTGGCTTGAAAACCTACTAGAAAATAAACATACTATACTGTACTTGTCCTACAGGAACTTAGGGAATTTTCCATATGTCATAGAAACACAACATGCGATGTAATGAGAAACTGTGGGTGCTTTCAAGTAATAGCAGCATTCTGGACCACTAGGCATGAGGACGCAATAGTTTTATAAATGAAGTGAAAGGCCCTCCCCCCCATTACATCAGGAATCAGCTGCTGATGCACAGCAAGAACAGACTAGAAGCAATGATAAAAGGCAAACCTTACAGGATGAATGTACAAAACAAGAGGTATATTAATTATGGGGGATTCCATGATGAGGTTCACAAGCTCACTGATATGTAAAGGTCGCAAGAAGAGAACAACAGTGAGCACACTACTGGGGAAAAAATAAGTGATACCAGATTTAATGGAGAATTCTGAGGAACCTATAGCAGTAATGCACTTTTGGGTCAATGATATAGGAAGAAGAAGGTTACTTGACATTTAGAGCGGTTTCGAGGAAGTGGGAAGATTTTTTACAGACAGAAAATGTGATATTATAGTGTCAGGTGTACTACCAGTACCTAGAGCTGGCAGAGCAAAAATGAGAGACATAGAGGCATTAAAGGGATGGTTAAGAAGTTGGTGCATACATTAGGGACTCATGTTTTTAAGTCACTAAGATAAGTTTATGTATAATTAATTCTTTGGGGCTAACTTGACTACATCTAAATAGATAAGGGAGTAGGACATTAGCATACAGTATCAATGATGCTATTACAGAGTATTTAAACTGACTAATGGGAGAAAGGAGGCAGGGAATTTGAATAATAAAATTTCTGAAAGTGAAAACAACCTGAAGTGTCCTGTATAATCGGAAAATTAAAAATGGAGATGCTTACTAGTTAATGTGAGGAGCCTAGCTACTAAGAAGGAGGAAATGGAGTATATTTTGAGTTTGGAATCAATAAAAATATGTGCAATTACAGAAAAGTGGTGGGGCAAAGACAACACTTGGAATAGAACTATTCAGGAGTGCACACTCTATAGTAAAGAAAGGCAATGCAGGAAAAGAAGTAGGATTGCAGTATACATAGAAAACTCTATCCAGTCAGAACTGATGGACCAAGGCACAAACACCGTAGCTTGCAGCAACTATGGATTAAATTATTGCTGAAGAATAGTAGTAAGATCATGTTGGGAGTAATGTCTAGCCAGCCCTCGCAGTCTAAGGAGGATGATATAATAATGTACCAACATTTAGAAAATTAAGACCCAGACAAGAATAGTATCTTACTAGGAGATTTTAACATGCCTGGGATAGACTGGGGCCTATGTAGGTCCATGTCTTCCACAGAGGAAAAGATCCTGGATTGCTTAGGGCATGTAGGTCTGGGGCAGTATGTAAACCAGGCTACAAAGGAAGAAAACATCCTAGATCTTATCCTAAGCAACAAGGGGATGACATACAGGACTGTACTATAACTGTACCTTTAGAAAACAGTGACCATGCTATGGTACAATTTGCAATACTCAGGCCATCAGGTAGAGTAAAAGGTACTACTAAGGGTAGACTTTAATGGTATGAGATAAGATATAGGAGAATGGGACTGGAAGGAGGACTTTTTAAGGAAGACTGTCAATACTAGATGGAATCTGCTAACTAACAGAATTAAAAACCTGGTAATGAAATATGTACCCGTAAGGAAAAAAAATATAATAAAGTGGTTAGAGTTCCCACATGGATGAATACAAAAGTGAAAAAAAAATGCTCAATAAGAAGGAAAAATTACATCTAACAGCAATGAATAGTAAGGAGAGGAATGACTGGAAGAAATATAAAAAGACCATAAAAGAATCCAAAAAGACTATTAGTAAGGCTAAACAGGACTATGAGCTGAGATTAGCAGTAAAGATCAAGACAATTATAAAACATTTTTTAACCACATTAATCACCAAAAAGGGGAAGAACAGTTGTGGGGCCACTGCAGGATAACAGATTTGGCAAATATAGCAGAAATGCAGAACAAATACTTCAGTTCAGTATTTAATGGGAAAAACTGACAGCATGGAACAACAAGAAGAAGAGATAATCAAACTAACAGAAATAGAAGTAAGGGAGAGATTGAGGAAGTTAGACCCAAATAAGTCCCCTAAACCTGATGATATCCATCCAAGGGTTGTCAGAGAATTGGCCAATGAGATAGCAGTGCCACTAACAGAAATATTCCAGGAATCTCTAGACAGAGGTTTGGTAGTAAACTCCTGGAGACTGGCCACTGTAGTCCCAATACACAAAGGTCAAAGTAGGAAAGAAGCTAAAAATTATAGACCAGTAAGCTTAACCTCTGTTCTGGGGAAGATCCTGGAGGGTTTCATCAGGGATTTCATTGAGGAAAAAATAAAAGAAGCTGGGAATGAAGACGTCTCACAGCATGGATTCACAAAAGGAAAATCATGCCAATCTAATCTATTGACATTCTATGGCAATGTAAGCAAAGAGATTGAATGTGGGGAAATCAGTAGATGTTATCCTTCTGGATCTTACTAAGGCCTTTGATAAGGTTCCTCATGGGGAGTTGATGACAACATTGATTGATATGGGTATTCATGCAAATATAGCAAAATGGATTACTTCATGGCTTGATGACAGGAAACAGCATGTTAGCATAAGGGGCGTAGTTTCTGAAAGGACTCAAGTGACCAGTGTTGTTCTATAGGGATCCGTTCTGGGTCCTTGTTTATTTAAGCTCTACATTGCATCCATGAAATGTGAGGATAATGTATGGATTGTGAAATTTGCAGATGATACTAGGATTGGTATGGTAATAGAGAACAAGGAGGATAGTGAAAAAGTGTAAAGAAATGTAACTGAACTGGAAAAGTGGGCCCATAGAACTGTACAACAGTTTAACATAGATAAGTGTGTGGTTATGCACTTCAGGAAAAACAGAGTATAGCAGAGTACAAATTAAAGGGTAGAAGTCTGAGGATGGCAACTGAAGAAAGAGACTTGGACATAATGGTTATAGATTACCTATCCTTTAAAAATCATTGTCATGTAATATCCAAAAGAGCAAATGGAATATTAACCAACATAATCAGACACATATCATCCAGATAGGGCAACATGGTGTTACCTTTGTATAGAGCACTTGCTATGCCCCATTTGGAGTACTGTGCTCAGTTTTGGGCACCTAGCACAAGGGGAGAGACTAGATTGCAGGTGGTGGTGCAAAGAAGGGCCATTAGGATAATCAGAGAAGCAAAGAGACTTGAATATGAGGATAGACTGGAGAAGCCTGGCATGTTTACTCTTGAGTACAGGAGACTATGGGGCAATATGTGTCTGGTATTTTAGGCCCTGACAAATCATGATCTATGGAAAATATTAGGTTTAGAGATGAAAACCCTAACACACAATACTAGATCACACATTTTACAAATAAAAGGGGAAGTGTGCTACTTACATAAAAGGGGTTTTTGGTACAACCAGAGGGTGGTTGCAATACAGAATTCACTCCCAGATGAGGTGGTTGGATGTGTGAATGTGACTGACTTTAAAAAGAAACTTGACAGTTACTGTGTCAATAATAACATTAAAGGGTATTTTTAAATAAAAGGTGAGCATAATGGATTATTGCCTACTCTTCTCTGGAATTACCTATGGTACCTATGTAACCTATGAAGTATGTTGCTTCCTCCATACATTGGTAAATATGATGTGACATTTGCAAACTAACAAGCAACAAACTTTACAGCACTTGTAGACAAAAAAACAAATCCGACACTGAAATTCTCATGTTGTGCATGACTTGTGAGATGCACAAATAATGTGGCTAGAGGGAATAATGATTCACTGAAAGTACTCAACAGTGCTGAGAGAAGACGATTCAGTTATGAACATTGGTGTACAGTTAAGAACAACATGTCAAAAATATTGTTCAGTCATTTGAGATAAGAATGAAATGAGGTAAGATGGCTATACAATGCAGGTGTTCGTCATGTAATTCATTCTGGAACGGTGAGTGGGGATACATATTTTTAATAATGACTACTAAATAGCAGTGAAACTATGGAATAAAGGTAAGTTTGTAAAAAACTGACATAATAAAGAATATATTTATAGGCAAATACATGTTTGTTTCTTAAGCTGCCTTTCTCATGTATATTGATGTCAGTATAACATGTACAGTATATTTAGGGAACACTGACACATCCTCCATCCAGTCCTTTCCAGTCTACTCCTTGTCCATTGTCTTCTCCTCCTTCTTGACTCCTCCCTGTCATCAAAGCACAGGTCAGGAGGCATAGGAAAACTAGGAGCAGTTTCAAAATTTGCAAATAACATTCTATTTTTCTCAAAAACAGCAAAATAAAAATTGCTCAGAATAACTATTTACAAAGGCAGTACAAGCAGAAAAAACAAAATACTCCTTCTGAGTGTTTCTTCTCAATTTCCAATCTTAGTCTCTCTTTCTTGCAAAACATTGCTGCTCTTTTTATAACCAGTCTTTGCAGGGAGCTAATTAAGGAGACAGTGTATTTTCACACAATGTTCTTGTCAGTTTCCAATGTTCTTGCAGGTACAACAAGAAGAACAAAGTGACCAAGAACTGACCTCTTGTTTACAGCTCTCAGACAGTTTGCTAATCAGCTTCTCAGGTTAACTCCTTGAGTTCCAAATTGCTTTTTGCAATAATTTCAACAAAATACCTATATACAGTTTTAAACAAAGGATCCCAGTATCACATACAGTTTTACACAGAGATTCACATGTATTTTTTATAACTGCAGATATGCAAGGGGGAAGAAAAGACAGAACTAGCAAGGGAAGGCAGAGAGATAGTGAGAGGTGGAGAACTGAGAAACTGTCAGAGTGATCAGTTCCTAGGTCTCACAAGAAAATTTGGTTGCCAACCAGACAGAGAAGACACAGAAAAGGAGAGGATAGAACAGAGCCTTGCATTTAAACTCTTTCTGCATAACAAATGGGGAAGGGCCTTGTTCATTCCTGTCACACTCCCTCATCATTATTGGTCTTAGAATCCCACTAGAAATTCCTTCTTCAAAGCTTCCTCCTGCGACTCAAGTTGTGCTAGTAATGTTTCTGGGCCTGTTTCCTTCCCTACAGTGGTCCTGGATGTGTGAACGTGACTGATTTTAAAAAGAAACTTGACAGTTACTGTGTCAATAATACTAGGTAACACCATGTTCCCCTATCTGGATGATATCTGTCTGATTATGTTGATTAATATTCCATTTGCTCTTTTGGATATTACATGACAATGATTTTTAAAGGATAGGTAATCCTGTATTTTGAGGTGTTGGAATACAGTGCTTGTTCATTTTTGATAAACATTAACATCCCCACATTTTGCAGTGTCAGATTAGTTCAGAAGTCTTGAACTATTGCTCCTGCTGCACGGAAGACACATTCAGCACTGACACTGAAAGGTGGATAGCTTAAAAATATTAGGACAATCAATTTTGATGCTTGCCACTCACCAGCCTTGGTGCTCTAGTACAGCAGGTGCTCTTAGAAACAAAGAAATATATATATACTGTAGATGGCAGATAAGGACCACTTTGCCCACCTAGTCTGCCCATTTTTCCTCCCTACTGTAACACAACAGACCCTACTTGATCTCTGGTGTTACCCTCCTTTTCGCTACCTCTAAGGTTCTCTTATGCCCTTCACATGCATTCCTGAAACCCATTATTGTGTTTGCCCCCACTACCTCCACTGGGAGGCTGTTCCATGCATCCACCATTCTTTCAGTGAAGAAGTACTTCCTCACACCTCCCCTGAGTTTAACCACCTCCAGCTTCATAGCATGTCACCTTTTTCTTGAGCATCTTTTTTATTAAAAATGTTTCCCTTTTGAACCTTCTTTATACTCATGAGGTATTTGAATGTTTCTATCACATCCACCTCTCTCTCCTTTCCTCTGGGGTGTACATATTGAGGTCCTTCAGTCTCTTCTCATAGGGCTTGTGATACAGACCCTGCACCATTTTAGTTGCTCTCCTCTAGACTGCCTCTACTCTACTCTATCTATGTTCTTCCAGAGATGTGGTCTCCAGAACTGGACACAGTACTCTAGGCGAGGTCTCACCAGTGATCTATACAGTGGTAACACCACCTCTCTCTTCCTACTGGTGATGCCCCTCCCTCTGCACCTTAGCATCCCACTAACTCTCCCCACTGCCTTGTCACACTGTCTGGCTACCTTTAGGTCATCAGATATGATTACCCTCGGGTCCCTTTCCTGTCTAGTGGTGGATAATACCCCCCACCCATTTTGTACTCCACACCTGGGTTTCTGTGCCCCAAGTGCATGATTTTGCAGTTCTTCACACTGAGACATTGCTGCCACACCCCTGAATACTCCCCTAGTTGTCTTAGAGCTCTATTCATTTTTTACACCCCCTGGAATGTCTACCCTATTGCAGATTTTAGCATCATCTGCAAAGAGGCATACCTTCCCTTCTAACTTCTTTGCAATGTCACTAATAAAGACATTAAAGAAGATGGTCCAAGTACTGATCCCTGTGGCACCCCGCTGATCACCCTTCCTTCCACCACCCTCTGTCTCCAGTCCCACAATCAATTTTTCACCCATTTTACCACCTTTGCACCCACTCCAAGTCTTCCTTGTTTGTTCATGAGTCTCCTGTGTGGAATGGTGTCGAAGGCTTTACTGAAATCTAGGAAGGCCACATCCACCACTCTACCTAGTCCTAATTTCCTGGTCACCCAGTCAAAGAAATCTATTAGATTTGTTTGACATCATCTCTTCCCAGTGAATCCATGCTGCCTCTTATCTTGAAGGTCACTGGATTCTAGATGTTCCGCAATCCTCTCCATAAGTAGTGATTCCATTACAGTCAGGCTGACTGGCCTATAATTGCCAGCCTCTTCTCTGCTTCGACTTTTGTAAAGTTGGACTACATCTGCCCTCCTCCAGTCTTCCGGAACCGCTTCGGTCTCCAGTGAGTGGTTGAACAGGGCTGTCAGAGGTGCAGCCAGCTCTTCCCTGAGCTCCCTTAATATCCTATGATGCACCTCATCTGGTCTCATTGCCTTGTCCACTTTCAGATTTGCGAGTTCCTTCAAGACTCTCTCCTTTGTAAATTAACTAGTGTCTACCTCCCTTCCTTTGATGCTCCTGGCCCTTATCTGTGGCCCCTTGCCTTCCCCTTCCTCAGTGACCACTGAACAAAAGTATGTGTTCAAGTTGTTTGCTTTTTCCTGATCCCCCTTGATGCACTCCCCTCCTTCCCTCCTAAGTCTTACTATCCCTCCCCTGGTCTTTCTCTTTTAGCTTACATACCTGAAAAATACCTTGTACCCTTTCTGTATAGCCTGGGCTATTTTCTCCTCCGTTTGCACCTTTGCACTCCTAGCTGCTTTCCCTGCCTCCCACTTTTGCTCCTGATAAACCTCTCTGTTCTCCTTTCTGTGTGCCTCCTTATACCTCCTTAATGATTACTTTTTTGTCCTTACCTTCCTGGCCACCTCTTTTGAGAACCATAGCAGTCTCTTATTCCTCCTGCTTTTGCCTACTTGTCTGATGAAGATGTTTGTTGCTTTCTCTATCCCTCCTTTGAGATTCGCTCACTGTTCCTCCACTCCCCCAAGTCATCGCCCTCTACCAGGGCATCTCTGAGGCATTCCCCCATCTTTTTAAAATTGGCCTTCCTGAAGTCCAAGACTCTCACCTTTGTGTGGTTTGATTCTGCCACAGTACTTATATTGAACCACACCATACGGTGATCACTGGTCGCCAGGTGGCCACCCACTGTGATGTCTGCAACCCTGTCCCTGTTGGTAAGTACAAGGTCCAGTATTGCCCCCTCATGAGTGGGTTCTTTCACTAGTTGCCTGAGGAATACCCCCTGCTGGGAGTCTAGGATATCCCTGCTCCTAGCTGAAGCTGAAGCTGGGATGCACCAATGTACATCCTGCAGACTGAAGTCCCCCACCAGTAGCACCTCTCCCTTGTTTGCCATCTTTTGGATGGCTTCCGTCAGAACCTTATCCACACACTCCCCACCCCCGCAGTGCTGGAGGTCTGTAGATTACACCAGTGTGAATAGCAGCTCCCTTCCTTGTTTCTAGGGTGACCCACAGTACCCCCACCGGTCCCTAAGTTCACTGTGTATCAGTTGCTTTTATGCTATCCCTCACATAAAATAGTCACTCCTCCACCTTTCTTTCCAACCCTGTCCTTTCTGAACAGAGTGTAGCCAGGTATGGCTATATTCCAGTCATGGTTATCAGTGCGCCATGACTCAGTAATGGTGACAATGTCCAGGTCAGCCTCTGCCATGATGGCCTCTAGGTCCAGGATTTTGCAAGTATTTATTTATTTATTTATTTATAATGCAATCAGTTTACAACCTTTGAGCCAGGGGCTCATTTCCAAAGGCACCTCGTCAACAATGGTAGATAATACAGATAATACAGAAAGCATGGTACATACAAACGAAGAGCATAAGTATAAACAGACATGGGTAAATGGCACATGGTTACAGCAAACATTGGTAGAGGTAATACAGAGCAAAATATGGTATTATTGACAACAGGATAATAACAGGGTTTAGCAGCATAACGGTATGTCATGGAGTGTGGTAACAGCCAAACAGGTCTACTGTGTCAGATTACAAGGCATGGGCATAAGACAGGAACAGTACAGGTAAATCGATAAAGCAGTCACACGGTCATATGATAACAGATTACAGAAGCATAGGGCCTGAGACAGGAGTAGTACAGAATGGAGGTATGATCCGTATGGAACAGGGTAGTAAATAAGTAAGCATAAGCAGCATAAGAGAATGACAGCGTGGTTCGTTCTGGACAGTAGTGATACAGTAAGCAGCGGGGTGTGGCAGTAGTGAAGTTGTTAGAAATAGGGAAGTGAGGGGATGGAGCTGCCCAGAGGGCATTGTCAGTGAAGAGGGGGTTTGAGCATCCGTTAGGCACAGGAGCAGCAGCGCTTGCTGAATAGCTCGCTTTTGAGGGCATTTTTGAAAGTGGAGATGGTGGGGATTTCAGTGATGGCCCGAGGAAGATTTGCACATATGGCCTTTCAGAATCTTCTACCACCCTGTTTATCAACCTCCTCTGTCCCCTTTTGCCTTCTCTCTCCTTACCCCCTCTGTTCTCACTCCCGTCTCTTTTCATTTCTACCATTTTGTTTCTTTTGTTGTTGGTACCCTTGGGGATTTCTCTCTCTCTCTTAGGATTCTTCCTACTACCTACTTCAGTTTGAGGAGGGGGGCAGTTTATGTCTCCCCATTTACTTCTGTTGCCTCCTCCCTCATTGGCTAGTTTAAATGCTCACCAATGTAACATTTAAACCATTCATTGAGGACTGTGGTTCCCCTCCAAGATGAATGCAGGCCATCTCCCCTCTATAGGCACCTATTCCTCCAGGTGGGACCCCAATCCCCAATGTAGCAGAACCCCTCCTCTCTGCACCATTCCTTCAACTATGTGTTGAAGCTCCTGGTATGGAGTTCCCTATCCACTATCCTTTCCCCTGTCATTGACAGGCAGTACCTCAGAAAAGGTCACTGAGCATGCTATCTGCCTAGATTACTACATGTGCAGTTGGTGTGGGTGAGGTGGTGACAGCCCATAATAGTGCTGTCTCCAAGGTACTTGATGCCATTGCACCAGTCTGTATATGACCCAGGTCTTTTCACTTGAGACCCCTGTGGTTTGATGTGGCTCTCAAGGAGATGAAGACCAAGGGTCGGAAGTTGGAGCATTGCTTGTGGAGGACCCAGTCCAAGGAGGATAAGCTGGCTTTGAAAGTTCACTGCAGTGAATATCAAAGGGAAATCAACCATAAGAAATCAGAGTTCCTGTCCAGGGAGATTGCCATAGGGAGGAACATATCAGCTCTGCTCTTTCAGACTGTAGACAGGCTTCTTCATCCTGCCAGTCTACAGCAGAAAAGAGCATTTTCAATCACTTTGTGTGAGGAGTTTGCTTAGCTCTTCTCTGACAGAGTGTCCTCTATTTGGCCAGCAATCTCCCCAGTGGGGCAAGATCAGCCCGGCAGTGGTGGGCCTTGTGTTGGCAGAGGTACTCTTATTGTTTAGAGTGAGTTTCAGCCAGTGGGGGTGGCTGAGGTCACTGAGGTAATCTCAAAGTTGCATCCCTTTTGTGAACTGTATCTGGGCCTGACTCCTCTATTAGTGGGATGTGCCAAGTCCATTGGTCTGGTGTTCACTGAGATAGTCCAGTGTTCGCTTTCAGAGGGATTCTTCCCTTATGCCTTGAAGGACGCTTTGGTGAAGCCTTTTCTGAAGAAACCATCTTTCGACTCTGACATCTTGCCAAATTATTGACCTATCTCTAAACTCCCATTTTTGGGGAAGATTGTTGAGACAGTGGTGTCTCTGCAGCTTGAGGCACGCCTTGTGGCCCTTGACATCAATGAGCCATTCCAATCTGGGTTTAGGGTGAGGCATAGCACCAAAATGGTGTTGGTCAGGATGCAAAATGGCCTTCTCAGGATGAGAGATAGAGGATATCGGTCAGTTCTCATTCTTCTAGATCTCTCTGCAGCATTTGATGCCATGGACCACATTTTGCTTCTGGATCACCTTAGAGAGTACTGTGGACTCACCGGTACTGCCATCAACTGGTTTGAGTCCTTCTCATGGGCAGGATGCAGTGGGTAGTGATGTGGAATTTCTTCTCCTGTCCTAAACACCTGCCCTGTGGAGTTTCTCAAGGCTTGATCTTGTCACTGATGTTGTTCATAGTGTACGTGCTACCCCTGGGTGAGCTCATTAGATGCTACAGTCTGGGTTTTCACTGTTATACAGATGATACCCAGCTGTATATGTCTTTTGCTCTCAGGACAAATAATGCTGTGGAAGTACAAAATAAATGCCTAGCCGAGATCTAAGATTGGATGTCTGTAATTGGCTGTGACTGAGCCCCAACAAGACAGAGGTACTGGTGATTGAGCCTGGTCACCGGCATGAAGTGGATGCTACAGGGTCAGGAACAGGGTTGTTCCTTGACCCTACTTCATTTGTGGCAGCCACTAGAGTGAGAAATCTGGGCGTCATCCTTGACTGCAGTTTGACACTTGAATCTCAGGTATCATCCATCATCCAGAGTGGATTTTACCACTTAAGGAATGTTGCCTGGATAAAACCCCTAATGCTGCTTGGTGATCTTTCTGCTCTGGCACATGCCTTTGTCATGTCAAGACTAGACTACTGTAATGCTCTTTACTTTGGGGTCAGTGGAGGGAACCTCCATTAATTGCAGCTGTTGCAGAACGCAGTGGCCAGGTTGCTGGTGGACCTTCCCAAGTCCTGTCATGTGACCTTGGACCTGAGTGACCTGCACTGGCTGTTTGTTAGATGGAGGGCCATCATCAAGGTAGGCTTGATCACCTATAAGGCCCTATACAGCTTGTTCCCTAGTTACTTGAGTGATCTTCTGACCCCTGCCCTCCCAGTGTGCTCACTCTGCTCCTCCACCGATGGCCTCCTAGCAGTTCCAAGGGCCAGGATGAAAACCTAGGGAGACCATGAATTTGAGGTGGCTGGCCCAGCCCTCTGGATTTTGCTCCCAAGATCTCTGAGGGAGGCTCCATCAGTGGAGGTTTTCAAAATGGGTCTGAAGGCACAACATTTTAAAAAGCATTTTTTTAGCTAGCTGCAGCATTGATCTTACTATTATTAATTATTTATTATTGATTTTAACTGTTTGTGTTATTGACCCTTGTATTTCTTGTATGTAATTTTGCATGTTCTTGCACCTCCTTGTAAACAGCTCAGGGCCTCCAGGATTGGGCACTGGATAAATAAAGACTTACTGACTTCCTTACTAAGACCCCTCCCCAACTCTCTGAACTCATCCTGCATTCTCCTAACCTCATCCTTAGCCAGTTAATTGGTCCCTAGGTTGACAATGACATCCAGCTCTCCCTCCTGTCCTGCTGCCCTAGTGATCCTCAAGATCCACTTCCCATCCCTCTGGGCAGTGGTGCCAGGTAGGACCTAGCCTCACTCTCTTCCTCCCTTCCTGTCCTCAAATCTATCCCTTAAAAACTGAGTCCCCCATCAGGAGCTGCTTCCTCCTCCTTTGGGGTCCTCTTCCCCTCTTCCTTGGGGTCTCCACTATGGAAGACTCTCACATCCTCCCTGGTCACTACAGCAGGTGCCACCATAGGACTGTTCTGCCCTGCCAGAGCAGCATAAGAGTTGTGTAGTGGTACCATGTGGGGGATGTGCCTCTGACCCCCCCCCAACCTCACCCTTCCCAAGTCCACTGTAGTCCAGCTGCTGAGGCAGCAGCAGCAGACTTGGCAGTCCCTGGGTGGGGGAGGAGGCACACCATATCCTAGCCAACTCAGCTTGGAGTCTACCAGCCTCCCCCCTCATCCCAGAGAGGTGTCTGCAGATGGGGCAGCACTACAGTCTCCAGAATAATTATTTTAAAATTGCAACTAGTTTCTTTAAATACTGTAACTTAATAAAACTTCATAAAATATGATTATTGATTCTTGACTATGACTACATTATTATTTTAACTCTAAAATATGGTTAAGTATGGGTAAATATGGGTATTGTAAGGGCTGCATGTTGGGTATGGTATGGGCAGCTTGTTGTTGTGGGTCATGTCTTACTCAGAAATTTAAATGTGGCTCACAACCCCAAAAAGACTGGACAACCCTGGTTTAGACACTTTTTTACCCTTTCCCTATATAGGGTGTTTCACCTATATACAAACTATTGCTTGACCCTAACTTGCCCCTACCCTGTTTTTATTTTGTTCTCTTTTCACTTTTAATTAACCCTACCCTAGATAGGGTGCCTCACCTATACTCAAATTGTTGTTGGACCATAACTCACCGCTACCCTGCTGTTTATTTTTTATTTTATTTTACTTTTCTTTAGCCCTTTTTTATTCCTACCCTAGACAGGGTGTTTCACCTGTACCCTATTTATTGTGTGTCCCTCTCTCTCTCGTCACTCCCTTGAAAAGTGTGTGTAGTTACAGGAGTTTAAACAGGAAGCTTATCACTCATGTCAGGTACAACATCCTGGTGTCCTGCTTCCACCTTCCTTACTTCTTTGTTGTTCCTCTGCCTGTCTGTTGAGCTGCAGAGTTTCTGGCTGCCTTCTACCTCATTGGGCTGACTCCGATGGGCAGACTCCGACATCTTTAGCACATTAGTCCTTCATGCGGGTGGCTGCATTATGGCCTACTCCTTATGTAGCCCTATTTTCCTCTCCCAAATATGCTGCTTCTCTTCCTCAATACTGAGTGTCTTTGTGTCAAACATGTAGCATTCCACCTGTCTTCTAGCAGTCATTAACCCCCATGTCTTTCTTCTCCTCAGACTCTGAAACACTCATCAGAGAAGGCATTTTCCATAGTGGGTTTGTTGCCTGTAGAGTGGAGTGCTTGGAATAGAGGAGTATGGTTATGTCTCCTCTAGATCACATGTACTTGTACTACTAAGCGGATGTCTCAGAGTGCCAATGATCTGCTGCTTCTTTGCCAGCATCATAATTCAATGTGCTTCATTAGTAAGGAATGCCTTCAAATGCTTCTCCTCCTGTTACCCCTATTCCATTATTGCTGCCAGTCCATGATTATAATGTGGGTCCAACATGGTGACAATCTTAATCTGTGTTGAGGGTTTTATGTCATGTAGATGATAATTGTGGCCTAATACCTGAAGTATGTGGTCCATCAACACAGACCTTCCAGAATCACTGAAAGCATCCAGGTACCAAACATTGCTGTTGGTCTGCCTCAGCACATGGAGAGGTGTGATGGCCTGACTAATGCCAATACTGTCACCACTCACTACCTGTGTGGTATGATGAAAAGGTTTTAATATCATTATGAGGCCATACTTATACACTGCTGCTCAGTAGTAAGAGAGATGGAACATCCATAGCTGTCATGTTTTTTTTTCCATCATTTCCTTTAAGCTCCTCTGGCAGGCTAGGCAGCTGTATCAGCCCATCCCTTTTGGCACCGTGGCAGTCCTCAGTCTTCTGACCCTCGGCTCTCTGAGCCCTCAGGTGAGCCATTGGTGCCAGTTGGGGGCATCATTAAGCCTCACCCCCCAGTTTTTCCATCAATTTTCTCCCACCTTTATTCCTCAGAGCCCCAGACAAGGTTGCACATACACATGGAGGCATGCATGCATGCATGCCTTGGCCCAAGACAACTCTGCTCCTTCCTCCCCTAGCCTAGCGCCTGGTCCACTCCAATACCCACACCACTGCAATGTCTCCACATGGTGGCTGTCAATGGCTGGGAGAGCCAACTTCCCCAATCCAGGAGGGGAGAGCTGCCTGGTGGCAGCTCAGTCCTCACCCAACCTTCACCCTCGGCCAAACCCGAGTGACCCGTGCTCATCACTGAACATGGGTCACTGGAGTGGCAGGAGGTATGTCACCGCACCTCGGCCCTCCATACCACTGGACTGGCAGTGGTCATGGTTTGTATGAGCTAGGAAATATTCAGATTGAGCCTTTTACATTTCATATAGCTGCTCCAGCATAATCAGTGTGGCGTTCCATCTTGCTACTACTCATGCTTCAAGTATTACTGAGGTACTTCATTTCAAATCTGCAGATCCTACAGTAGATCACAGCCCTTTCCAAACTGTGAAAAATGTGCATACATTATCTGGCACACAGTGAGCATAGCCTTGACATCTGCTTGATTCAGAATTCCTGTATCACAAGGTTTAAGTACTGTACAAAGCATGGCACTCTAAAAAATATCATTTGACATAGCCTTGATCATATTCAATCCATTGCCATTGGCTATGAAACCGAGTATAAATGATAGGTGTTTACAGCATTTTATCAAAAATGTTGTGCCCACTGTGTGCTTGAAACCTTTATAGGCTTCATTGCCACTCTCCCATGCAGCTGAATTCCAGGTACTGTGCTATGGCTTCTGTAGTTTGGTTTGTGCATTTGCTACTCAATGAATTCAAGACCCTACGCTATTGCACCTAAAGTGCGATAACACACAGATAGGAGCTGCCAACTCTTGTCCTGCCTGTTGCACATGTAACATGAGATGAACATAATCATGTGATGCGTGTTGCAGTACATGTGACAGTTCCCCTGTTACCACCTTACAAAGCTCACATACTGTTCTCATAGACATGTACTGTGTGTACTCAAAGGCACTGTCCATTTCAGACATGTCTTCACTGTAAGCCACCTAAAATCTTAAATTTCATTGAAGTAAAATGGAAACAGTTCTATTACTATCATTTCAGCAGCAGCATCCAGTTTCCAAACCATTGACTGATTATAGCAATATTTATATTGAGAGGAGAGACAGAATAATTGGGATGGTGGACTGCTACTCAGGTATTGTGCATTGGGACCAGCAGAGGGCCATACATACCACAGAGTTGAGGTTTTCATCTCCAGTGGAGGATGGATGGAGCCTATATGGAAATCACAGAGTAATTGACAGTCAGCTCTGAAGCCACATAGGCATAGACAACAACTGTGAAAGCTATCACTTTACCAGTCTCCTGGACAGATGTCAAGTATACCCACAGACTCCCCTAGGATCTGGGTGGGTCTGGGAGAAAAGGTATTTGTTAAAATAAAGAACAGAGACATAACATTACAAAGCCCAGCTAACAACAGTTCCAGCCTCCTTTCCAGAAGTCAAACTAAACCTTTTTTAGGGCTGCAGTAGGAGAAGCCCTGCAGAACTTCTGTGATTGATCAGAAAAGGAAGACTTTTCAGACCGAACAACAATGTAGAGTTCCATAGCAGCCAACTCTGCCTGAAGCACTCTGCTCTCTCCATTAGTAATAGCAGTGCACTATTTTTGACAAGAAACAAATGAGACTGCCTCATCCGCCCACCCAACCCTCCTCCATCCCCGTTTACACCTTTACTTGCAGACTTGTTTGATGTGCTCTGCCCTGGTGCCCCCATGTCTGCTGCAATTTAAGTCTGAAAATAATATGGAACACAAGAAACCAGGCTAGCAAAGAGGTATAAATGTGGGGCATTACTTATTTGAACACACTTTCAGAAGATGTAACAGGAGAATGACTGCAGAATGTTTTGTTAAATGATGTAGCAAAAAAAAATCTCATTTCATTTAATGCAATGATGAGGACTCTATTGTAAGCTGAGTCACAACCAGTTCATGGAAGGACTAGTTAAGTTAATAAAAAAATGGTTGCCACTCTGGTTGCTGTTTCTGTCCAATGTATTTTGGCAGTTATGTGGAACTATGCAGATTGTATACAATGCGCACCCTTTGCAGAACTGAAATTGAGGGCACAGGTCTCGGACAAAAAAAAAACTGGGCCAGAAGTGAGTGGTCATGGTGTTGCCCTGTGCCTTTCTCTCACTGCTGAAACTAACTGCAATGCAAACCACAATAACATTAATATGCTGAAACCACAATGCAAACCCTAGTAACACTAATAATTATAACAATGGCAGCACTTTGCCCAACTGCCTCATAACCTACTGTAGCAGCCACAGAGACTGTGCTTCCACCTACATCTGTTTTTTGTTGGTCAGTACATCATGGAGCAAGGATGGGGCATAGTGTGGGGGCATACTTTGCTGCTTATCTCTCCCCTGTTCATCACAACAGCTTTTCCCATAAAAGAGTCATATGCAGAATCTGAATAAAACTGCAGGAACCGAACTGGTAAATGGAAAACACACCCACCATAGACTATAGTAACCAGAGTAACAAAAACACTTAAACCATGTACTATCAGTAATAGGGTAGGTGCAGACAGTTGTGCAAAATGGCAAAAGTACTATGAATAAGAGAATAAAATACAGCACTCAACACAGCAGGCTCACTAAAATATACTATTGTTATGCATCCACAAACAATTCCCCGGCACTTCGAAGGAACAGTCTCTCTTTATCAGGTGAAGGAGTCATAAACTAATGTTTACACCTAAATAGCATACAAGTAGTGACATAATTCAAACGTCTGCCATCACCAGAAAAACATATACTAGGTGCAACAACATCATACAATAATACCAATTTAAAAACTCACTCTTCATAAAAAAAAAAATATTAGATCAATTTATCAGCGCATATTGGGACTTATTGTATAAACAATTAAATATGTGACAGACAAAAAATATTGCAGTATTGCACTCTTAAAACCAATGCTTGATTCTAATTGATCAGCATTAGTGTTAGTATTAATAATCTAATTTTTATTAATTAGTATTAGTAATTGCAGCTCACCCTTACCCCTTACTCTCTCTAGTGCTCCGCTCTCCTCTCCCACCCTGAATACTATTGTTATTCCTTTTGTTGAATGATAGAGCAACCTTACCATGTTTACCTAAATATTTTATACCTTGTTTGCTCAATTGCTGATGTACCTGGTACTTTTTACCTTATATTTTCTCTGTTAGCTTGACTTACACTGTTATGTTCCCTGTATGATTCATGCTGCTCTTTCAATGTACAGTATTTGATATTGTTTGTGCCAGTTTCTGGCCCGTACCATGCCTGAAAAAGGTTTTTGGATCAGTGCACCAACCCAGTTACCAAATCAATAAATAAATTTAGTTTAGACTACTGACATATCAAGAAAACACACCCACCATAGACCATTGTAATTGGAGTAACAAAAACACTTAAACCATGCACTATCCATAATAGCAAGGGGGCAGCTGTACAAAACAACGAAAGTACTAAGAATAAGAAAAAGAAATACAGTGATCAATACAAAAGGCTCACTAAAATATACTTGTATTAGGCATCCACAAACAGTTCCCTAGTGCTTCTAGGGAACAATCCCTCTTCATCAGGTGAAGGAGTCATAAACTAATTTATACACCTAAATAACGTACAGGTAATGACATAATTCAAACATCTGCCAACACCTGAAACACATATGCTAAGTGCAACCACATCATATAATAGTACCAATTAAAAAACTCACTCTTCATAAAAAAAATCATGTTTTATATCCATTTATAAGTGCACGTCAGGACTTATTGTATAAACAATTAAATATGTGACAGACAAAACATATAGCAGTATTGTGCTCTTAAAACCAACACTTGATTCTAATTGATCAGAATTAGTAATCTAATTTAGTTTTGACTACTGACCATATCAAGAAAAGAACGATAGGAGGGGGGCCGGGGAGAAAAAGGAAAACAAAAAAAATAAAATAAATATTGTGATTGCAGTTTCAGTAAAGAAAGACCTGCTTAAGGCAATCCTTCCTTTAAAGGAGACCTAAACAAGCATTTTTTTTTTTTAACTGCAAACTTCAAAATCTGGCTTCATTGCGAGGTAAAGTAAAGGCTACTGTTTACATTTATGCTAAAACTGCATTTATGTAAAAAACATAAATGCAGTTTCATAGCTTATGAAAAATGTAAACATCAGTCTTTCACTTACAAAAAACAGCCCTGCATTCTCCCTAAGATATCTGCCAACTGTGTTAAGTAATGAGTCGATTACATCATCAAAGCCTGAGCTAGAGACCAATATAGATTCCTATAGGCTAACTAGTTCTTTCCCTCTTTGTTTTGAATTGTTGTACCAGAATAATCAACACCATGTGTTAACTTGTAGATTATTTTGATCAGTACACATTAGGCTATGATTTTGTTCATTTTATTTACTTTAATTTGCTGAAAATGTATTGCAGTCTAGCTGACTTTCTCTTTGGCAAACTGCAGAACAGTACAACACTTCAAATACCTGATAATCTAGTGGATATGTGATGCCCTCTTTTTTTGTGTTGTTAACCAGGAGTGACACACTATGCTGATACCTTGTTTACAGATGAGGCCTGGCAGCACAAGGAAGTAAAATAACATGCTCAGGGCCACACAGCGAAGTGCCAGTCTGGTCCAATTCCAAAGTTCATGCATTCTTGTTAATCCACAGAAAAAGCTTCTCTTCTATTCTTTTTCCAAGTGAGCCCCCTGCACCTAGCCTGGCTTCTGTTGAACACCCCACCATCCATACTGTGTCCTTAGTATTGCCTGGGGCTACATATGAGCTTCCGGTCTCAGGAAGTGAATTATCACACCTCAGACTGTAATCGTATACCTCAGAGAGTTCTTCATACCTACACTGATACGGATCATCACCTGGCACTGTTAAAAAAAAACTCCCAAATCACACTTAAGTCCACTTTTTCAATGTTTGACTTCTGCTCCCACAGTAAACATTGAGTGGATCACCACTCTTCTGCACAGTAAAGGCAGTATGTACATTTCCCTTGTTGTGTTTTTGTCCTGCCTCATTAGCCAACAATTGGGTCTTTACAGAGGGCCAAGCAATAAGCCTCAGGACTCACCAGAAAAACTGCTGTTCATTCCCTCATAAGGGCTGTTCTTATTATGGATAACAATATTATTAGCAGGAGAGGCATACTGATGCCTTGAGTGAATCCACCAGACTTCCAGTGTCAGTCTACTCCTTTACCTGTGATCTGTAGAACCCTGCAGTACAGTTCCCTGCAAATCTTTTTCAGTACTTTTTAGTGCCCTACTCCACAATGGGAGCTGGTTGGCTACCACCCTTCTAAATCTTGAATTATCTATACACAGCTCCCTCAGTACTGTCCTAACAAACGTCAACACCCCCCCATCTGAGGTAATCTCCCTACACTGAATTCAAGTAACACTTTAAGTGCAGCCCAGCCACTGAGTATTTGTCATTGCTAGCTGCTCTAATTCACAGTCAGGTACTGATCATGGTGCTGGCAGCCCTGCATTTCAGATCTCAAAATGATTTGCTAAACATCCTCATTCCTGTCTTCCCCTAACCTGAATATAGCTGTGCCCTGCTGGAATGGCCTCTTCAGTCCCTCTCTGGCATTCATTCTTCTCTTCTGCTCCCCACACCAAAAACTGGTGAGCTCACTACCCTTCTGCATCATGAATGCTGTTAGTACAGTCACACATGTCATTTTTACATATTAATAATACGCATGATCTTCTGGTAAGTCAGACTGATAGCAGCAGGGCACCAGGGGAAACATAGGCATTCCTATCCATATAAGACCTAATCCACCTATGATTGGGCACTATTAAATGACATGCATAATGATGTGCACACCCATCATTTAATAGTGCCTAATCAAAGTTAGCCTAAGTATTTTAAGGATAAGAAAGCCTATAATTCCCCTTATTCCCTGCTGCTATCAGCCTGACTTACTGGAAAGATTTGTTTATTTTTGATATGCCAAAAAACCAGAGGACTGTACTACTTACATTCATGATGCACAAGGGTGATGAGCTCACCAGTTTTTGGTTTGGGGAGAAGTAATGCGAATGAATACCAGAGGGGGACTGAGATGGCCACTCCTGCAAGGTACTACTATATTCAGGGAAAGGGGAAGACAGAAGGGGAGAACTATGAGCAGATCACTGTGAGAAATAAGATGTGGGACTGCCAGCATCATGATCGCTACCTAACCCTATTGTCCTGCCCAACATTCCCCTTATCATAAAACCAGTTCATGCAATTGTCCAAGGCTGTCTGTGAGTATTAATGTGTGAATTGGCTGACACTACACATTCAGTCACTTCACTACCAGTCTAGCATTGCTTGTAAAGCACTTTGGGATACAATGTGTATGCAAGCACTATATAAATACTGATTTTTATTATTATTATTTCTCATGGATAAAGAAGAGAAGAGAAGACAAAACAAGTATATGTTTGATTTCCAAGAATGTATGAACTCTGGCATTGGACTACAGAAGAACTTTGCTACAAACAAGTGGTGGATCTATGGGGTGGTGAAGGGTGCGGCTGTAACCCCCTCATTGTAAAGTACTTGCTTGATGCTGCTGCATTTCACTTTGTTGAAGAAGTCTGATTTATTGGTTGTACAAATTTTTATATTCAAAAATATGGATTACATTTGTAGTTTCAGTTAAAAACATACTAGAAAAGCATAATAGCAGAAAATATAAAGGTTTTATAAAAGTGTTAAAAAGTGCATATCAAGTATGCACACACTCCCAGCCCCCATCCCCCCCCCCATTGTAGCATCCTGGATCCACCATAATCACTAGACCACCAGGTTATTCAAGATTTGTACTGCACTGTGGTTTGCCAAAGAGAAAGTCGGTTGGATTAAAACACAGTTTCAGCGTGTTAAAGTAAACAAAGTGAACAGAACTATAGCCTAACATGCATATTGATCTAAATAATGCACATGGTTTTGACAATTTTGGTGAAACAATTGTATACAAAGGGAAAAAAAGAACTAGTTAGCACTGTAGAGAGCCATATAGCTTTCTGACTTTGGCTCCAATGATGTCGTCACTTAACACATTTGGTGGCCATTTAAAGAAGCAGGTAAGGCAGTTCTTTTGAAATTGAAAGGCTGATTTTATATTTTTCAAATGCTTTGGAACCACATTTAGGTGACTTATGTAGTTTTAGGATTAACAAATTCAGCAACCTTTCCTTTAGTCCTGTTTGAGGTCGGATTTTTGAATAGATTGTTGTCAAAATGTTGTTCAGGTCTCCTTTAACCACAGGGTGATATTTATAACCTTATTTCAGCTACTTATTGTAGTGTCATAGCCAAATGAAACACAAATTGCACATACCCCAGTAATGCAAGGCAGCATGGGAAGCATATGCAAATGCACATTAATTAATTTGAACCAGCTCAACTTTAAGCAGAATTGCATGGTGCCAGAAGACCTCACAGTACAATCACAAAGGCTGAGAACAGCAGACACAGACATGTATTTCATCCTCATTTGGACTCATCAGAGTGCCACATCTGTACCTCAGCCGAGGGAGAAACTGCCAGCCACCCTATAGGCAGGGACACTGGTTTACCGGGATTGAGAAAGGGCATATTCCATTTTACACATTGTAAAAAACGGTATTGTCACCGGTGTCTGCTAAGCCAAAATCCGGTTTTACCGGTGTTTGGTTTTGTGTACTTTATTTAATAATTTTTAACTCTGCTAATGTGCATTTTAGCAGTGTTGACCTCCACTATGCATCCTTCCATCCTTGTACCAATTTAAAGTTATTTTAGGTGCAAGATGTGATGGCAGCAGCAACACTACAGCCCCATCCCTAAGGTGTGATGGAAGCAGTACTACAGCCCCCATCCCTCTGGTTTGATGGCAGCAGCAACAACACTATGACCTCACTCCCTCAGGTGTGACAGAAGCAGCAGCACTGTGGCCCCCATCCCTTAGGTGTGATGGCAGCAGTACTATGTTCACCATTCCTCAGGTGTGATGGCAGTATCTGCATTATGGCCCCCATCCCTCAGGTGGGATGAAAGCAGTACTACATTCCCCATCCACCAATGGTGATGGCTGAAGCACTACAGCCCCCACCCCTTTGGTGTGATAGCAGTAGCAACAATGCAGTCCACATCCCTCTGGGGTGATGGCAGTAGTGACAGCACCATGATCCCCTTTCTTCAACACCCACACCCCACATGCACAAGTTACAAATGACTTGGTCTCTTTGCTTGCTAGAATTCAGATGTGAATTCATCTGAACCATCACTGCTAAGGTGGACTACCTTTGTTTTTCCTATCTATATTTTAACTGCCTGAATTGGATTTCTGCCTGTGATCCTGCTGACCAGGGTTAGGGAACAGACTTGGGTGTTGGAGGACCAGCTGGTAGGTGAAGGCTTGAGTGTTCAATGACCACTCACCTTCTCCAGGGAGGGAGGGTGGGTTCATGGCTCAGCATTTGTTGGCCCCTGGTGGAGGCCAGAGGCACAACACATCAGCCCTCACTGCAGGAGGGAGCATGACAGATGTTGGCTTGTGCCTTGACATCATGTGGCCTGTCACGCTCCCAAGAAAATGGGAAAACACCCGCTGACCAACCGAAGGATGGCTGTTGGTCCCTCCATAAGCTGGAAGCCACAAACATTTGTCTGTTCTGACCCTGCCATGCCCAGGATACACAGAAAGCTCTTTGGGGCAATTCTCCTCACCTGGTAGCCACCCACATGGGTAGGGGCCCACTCAATGAAGGGTTACTTTGGGTTACCTGGTAGCACAGCAGTAAGGGACAGTGGATGGTGGTCAGGACTCAGCAGTGGTGGTAGGGGGCCTTGGCAGGCCTGAAGGAGTAGATGGCCAGGGGGTAGGAGGAGCAAAAAAAAATAAAAAAACTGCTTGAATTTGGTTCTTTGAAATAAAGTGTCTTCACCAAAAAAATCCACAAGTGATTAGTGGAGGACCTTGAAATGGATTCATGCATCTCCCAGACATGTGGATGCTTTTTTTTACTCGGTGTCCATGAAAAGGGTGTCTTCCAGTTTTCATGTCTTTGTTCAGATGTGACTTGAGCACTACTCTGCCCACCAGCATCATACAGCCCCTGGGGTCTTACCTTCTGTACATCATTGACTGTGCTTTCAAAATCCACTGGCCAAACATAAGTACACTTAAGCCCTGTCCACACTACGCCTCTGTAACATTACAGAGTGCCCAAACCGTTACCGCAATGGTTTGCATTTACACCTGTAATGTTACAGAAGGCATTTTCGTAACCGTTGTTGAAACCATATATGAGGTGGTTTCAACAATGGTTATGAAACCAGTTATGCCTCGATAACGTTACCGGGCGAAGTGTGGACGTGTGGTAATGGTCCCCTGCGGGGCCGTAGCACAGCGCAAACTGCATCCTGGGAATGGGTGCCGCCGTAACGGTCGCCTGGCACCCCTAGTGTGGACCGGCAGTACCAGTCCCATAATGGACACCGCCGCAATGTGGACACACTGCACCGCTCCCCGGTTGTAACGGTTTCTATCCGTTACAGGGTCTGAACGGTGCAGTGTGGATGGGGCCTTAAATACTTAACATTGGCTTTTTGTTGAAGCAGTCTATCAGAAAATGTTTTGTTGTCACAGAGACTGAAACAGCAGGTGGGAGAAAAGGTGGAAATGATCCAATTCACCTAAATGGGTGCTAACTATGAAGTCTTTGAATAAGTAGTAAGGCAGTTTCTTCTTTGTGAACATACTTTCATTCAGACTTGTTTTCATTCAAACAACTGAGGATTTTGATGGCCCTACTGATTATAAACTTGAATAAGTTAGTTGGTAACAGTGATCCTGCATTTAGTAATCTACAACCTAGATGCTTATATGCAAAGAATACAATAAAAACCTGACTAAAATCTAAAACAAGCTTATAAAACACATAAAATGTATCTGAACATTTATCTTTACCTATACAAAATCATTGCAGCCCAAGTAAAACTCAGGTAAATTACATGGTACCCTGACTACTATTCTATGATGCAGTAAACATATATTGGTATTTTTTATATTCCTTGTCAAGCAGGTAAGGCCCACTAGGCAGAACTGTCTGTTTTCAGAGTGACCTAGAAGCACTGAGGAGGTTAAGTGACTTGCTTTGAGTCACACAGTATACAAGTGTGGGTTGTGGGAATCAAACCCAAGTCTGCTGGATGTACCAGTTCAATCACTGTTTGTTACTTTAACCACTAGACTTGGGTGGTTAAACTGAATAGCTGATTACTACAAAGCAGTGCGGGTGATTTCTTACTGACTCTATATGCAGCAAAGCAGAGAGAATGCAAAGCACAGCAGCACCAATTTTAAGATGCTTAAATCTGGGTCAGTTCACTGGTGCTGCGGTAGCACTATTGCTTGCAATGCCAGCGACCAGAGTCAGAAGTGAACTCGGGTTGCTGGAGGTCTAGCCAGGGGAGTAGGATCGAGCACCTGGGGGAGTGCTCTCCTCCTCCAGGGAGGGAAGGCTGCAGGTCCTGCTGCTTTACCACCACCTGTGTGGCCAAGGGTGGTGGTGGTATGGTGCTGCAGAGTGATCAGGAGGAGAGGATGCTAGCCAGGATCTGGAGCAGTGGCATGTCTTATGTGACTTACCTCCTTGGATATCCTCTAGTACTGGTGCCCTCAGGGACAGAGACCAGAAAACCAGGAACAATCACACCACTTCGGCCACTGGCAGAAAGGGACCCAGGTGCCCCTGCTTCATAACCAGGCTCCATGAGGGACCCACTCAGCGGCCCAGCACACATTAAGGGAGTGTGGAGGGGGTGAACTGGGGTCCCCTCCCTTCCCACTTGGGGAGGGGTACAATCCAGGCAGGATAGGGGCAGGCCCACAGGAGCTCCTGAGCATTACCTGGTGGTGAAGCTAGGGGATACCCAGCCTAGGGATCTCTGAAAAGTGGAGACTGATGCTGTGAGAAGGGGACATAGAAAGAGAAGATAAAAAAAAATTTAAAAAGATGCTGAAATCTTTGAGATTCTGTGCAGTGACATGCAATTTCCGTGAGGCACCGGTACAAGAATTCAAAATCCGCAAACCAAGCAGGATTCCGTGATTGTTACCGGTGTTACCGGTAAAAATGGAAAACCAGGGTCCCTGCCTATAGGGAATCTTATTTATTTGGGTCATGGGCAGTCCAAAGTAGAGAGAAGAGAACAACAAATATGAATATGCATGTGCCATAAAGCAGGACAACACCAACAGTTATTGCCTCCATAAAACTCAAGAATAGCACTGGTAAAGCAATATAAACTAAACAGAGGATCAAAGCAATGGGCAGAGGGGATAACTAGAATGTGATCAAAACAAGGGTCAGAATCAAAACAGGCAGATATAACAAACAATGTGACCACTAATTTAGTAATAGAAGATCTGCTAATCACATTACTCCAAAAGTCACTTGGTCATAGTAAACCCATCTGATTCATCATACTTACAGGTTAGTATTCATACCCACAAAATGTCTACTTATTGTAGAATAATAGTATAATGGTGTAAATAGCAAAAAAAAGTGTGGATCATAAAGACATTAAAAACCACATTATATATTAAATAATATTGCATCATGACAAGGCCAATTATCAATGAAAATGAGAAAATGTAACCATATTCAGATCAAAAGCTAACTAACACTTCTATAAATAAGTCTACAACAGAATATACACTTCCACTTAATGAACTGCAAATACCGCTTCTAGGTAGGTGCACTGACATGGGGGCCACCCCGCCTTATTTCACAACACCACAAAACATCTGCACACTCTTGTGGAACCACCTCCTCCTCTGTGCTGTTAAACTTTCTGTCAGATTACTGAAGAACATAAAATATAAAGGACAACCTGAACTGAATGCTGAAGTAATACCATTTATTACAGAAAAATATAAAACATGCATTAGCAAAAAGGAGGGAAGCCAATTTGCCAGTGAGTTAACCACTCTCAAAATCCCCAGCGCTTCAGGTCAGCAGACTCTTCCTCGGGGAGCATGACTAGAAAGAACTGAACTCCACCTTTTATACTGTGTCGACTCATCAAATACTAATTGTGTCATATACCCCAATCATTTCTTAATACTAAACTTAGTGCTCTTGAATAAAAAACAGGTGAAGTTAACATCCATTGAAAACAAGAATGGCAGTTAGGACAATCTTAATTATATATTCCAGGCACTAATAAAATGAAAGCACCATTCATAGTAAATGCAATAACAAAATACATGCCTATGTTTGCTGATTCTAATTTCATAGTACTGGAGCGATAACATCATTACATACCGTTTTGTTTTAATTAATCTTACTATGCAAAATACAGGTTGTCACTGTTTAATGCAAAAGTTCAGGATTCAGATAAAAGCCACTAAGGAAATACTTCAAAGGCAAATTTGTCCCAAAATTACAATCTTCAACAGGTATGCCTAATAGATTTGCTATGCATGACATTGGAGGTCACTATTTTTGGCAAAAGGTCATGAATTTGTTGAAAGCCATAACTGAATTAATTCAAAGACAGATTTGTCCCGGTATCAAAATATGAACAACAAAGCCATACAGAGTCTGACAAACAGGCTTGGTAACATGATATTTTACCATAATATTATTCAATTTATAACTTAATGTTGTCAAAAGGTCATTATTATGAGCTAAAGATCAAAATATTATGTTAATAGGGCTGGCACTATAACCTAGAGGTTAAAGGAATGAGATGTGAAAAGGCTTGATACATCCAGCAGACCAGACCTGAGTTTGAATCTCACAACCTCCACTTGCATACTGTGTGACTCTGAGCAAGTCACATAACTGCCCAGTGCTCCCAGGTCGTACCTGAAAAGGGGCACTGGTGCCTAGTGGGCCTTACAAATAAAAAAATAGATAAATACAGATGTATTCATTAACAGAAACCAGAAAAAAAACTTTCTTATAAACATAAGTAACTTGCTATGCCGAATGTCAAGTAAAAAAAAAAATTACAAATTAAATTATTAAGTAATGACATCACTAACATAACATCGTATTATTCGACTTTGTTAATGACATCTACACCATTTAACATGTAGATGGTTACCTTTGCTTGCAAAAGGTCAAGCTATTTTAACATCTAGTAACAATATTTTTAAATAAATCAGATTAATATTATTTTTGAATGAAAAAAGGGTTTATAATATTCAATTTTCTAATACAAACTATAATACAAAACAATTTGTTTTACAGTCTTATAATATGTTAGTAAAAATGGGGGATAGGGAAGTTTGAAATTTTATCACACATATGGATGGTCCATATAAACCTAGAAGATTTTTTAAATGTACACGGTGTAATATATGTAGGTATGGGACCACTAGTAAGAAATTTGAACACCAACAATTTAAAGAGCTGTCTGTTGAAATTAGAGAATGTATAACCTGTGACACAATGTTTTGTGTATATGCTTTGTGGTGTACCTGTAGGTTAATTTAAGTAGGATACACAGTACGCCTTAAAGCAGAGAATACAGGAGCATGTTACAGCAATTATTAATGCCTCTGATACTCCAGTGGGAACACATTTTTTTTGGACTGTCATAATTCTGATCCTGTGTATATGAGTTTTGCGGGTCTTGAACATATAGTCACACAGAAACTTGGAGGTGATAGAAAAAATCTACTTTTGAAAAGAGAAAGTTATTGGATCTTCACCTTAAAAATGGTGAAAACTAAAGGGCTAAATAAAAGTTGGGATTAAAAGCCCTATTTATAGGTTAGAATAGGATCTGTAACTCAATTCCCCCCCCCACCTTGACCTGTGATAAAATTTCAAACTCCACCACCGTTTTCACTAACATATTATGAGATCGTAAAACAAATTATTTTGTATTAAAGTTTATATTAGAAAATGGGATATTATAAACCCTTTTTTATTTGAAAACAATATTAATTTGCTTTATTTAAAAAGATGTGTTACTAGATGTTAAAAATAGCTTGATCTTTTGCAAGAAAAGGTAACTTTCCACATGTTAAAAGGTGTACGTGAAATTAACAATGTTGAATAATGTGGTATTGTGTTAGTAATGTTATTACTTCATAATTTAATTAAAAAACATTTTAATCAACATTCGGCATACCAAGTTACTTGCATTTATATGAAAGTTTTTTTGGTTTCTGTTAATGAATACATTTGTATTTATCTATTAACATATCGCCTTAGTAAGGGTACCATAAAGTTTATAATGAGCAGACTTGTAAATTTCATATGAAGTTACTTACTGGCCAATCCGACCTCTTATTGGTACCCCAAGAAAAACATACTCCTTCCCTGTTGAAACTCACTCACTTTGAAAAATGCAGGCAGAGTCAGTGGAAATGGGCGGGGGGGGGGCTGCAGGCAATGCCTATTTGTTCTTCAAATTGCAAATTTGTTTCACTAAAAACTGCTAATGTGCTAATAATAAAGTGCAGTACCTGCTCCCCCCTGCATGTTCACTGTCTCTGCCAGCATTTTTCAGAGTGAGTGAATTTCAATAGGGATGTAGTATGCTTTTTTCAAGGTACCAGTTAGAGGTCAGATTGGCCAGTAAGTAACGTCAAACAAAATTTAAAAGTGCTGCACATTGTAGTCTTTATGGTACCCCTATTAAAGTGATATTCTTTTTGTCAGACTAGTCCTTTGGCCAGCAAATGGATTAAACATTACACCCTGGACTGAGTGATCTGAGGAGCCAGGGGCTGCACGTTGCTGTCTGGTTTAGGGAAACTGGCTCCCTCACCCTCTGATATTTACTGTGCAGCCTGTGGCTCCATGTTGTATTATACTAAGACTGTGCTTCCATAGTGCGGCTTTGACAAAGATCATCAGCTACTGGTTTTGGTAACATACCTGGCAATAGTGTCATATTGTTAGATTTAGACACAAGAGTGGAATAATAAGGTTCTCCTTTAATATGGAGATCAAGTACAATTTAGAATCCTGTGACTTTTTTCACTGATTTGCTCTGAGGCTCCCATGTAATTCTTTAATATATACAAAAAACATACTTTTATACTACTATCACTGGAACATCTTTAACACTACTGATTGTTGGAATTATCATTTTTAATTATCTCTCTGTCTAGATTTATGTTAACAATGTAACTGTAACAGGATCCTACAGTCTAAAATTCAGGTCACTTTATGCCACAGCTACCTAAGTGGTTGATACAGTATTTTGTCTTAAAAAAATAAATTAGAATCAAACATTCACATCTGTGATATTTTAATTTTCATTGAATTTATTTCAATTTTGGATTACAATACCTATGAGCAGGAAACCACTCATTTACAAAAGTTCCTTGTTGTTAGGGTGGGAAAACATACAACGGGAGTGAACAAGGGTCTCCAGCTAAACAAATTATACACAGATGTTTTAAACATTCAAATACAATGTGATTCAGTAAATGCGAAGATTTAGCACAAGTATTAACAAGTCAAAAGACCAGGCTAGGAGGCATCGTCAGGACAAAGAAGAGGTACTCATACACCAGAATTAGACAAGGTAAGTAAAGTGTGGGGAGGTGAGGGGGTGGTGCAGAGAGAAGAGGGGGAGGAGGCATAGGGCAAGGGAGTAGAGAAAAAGAGAGTGAGGAGAACAGTGCTTTTGCAGGGGATAGAGGGACCTACAGGAAGGAATAGTACCCTAGAGGGAGGTAAGTGTAGAATGAGGTATGCTGGGGGGGGGGAGGCCAGAATCAGGATTAGGATCAGGGGGAACTGTGCTCATTTAAATGGCACAGTCACAGCAATCATTCTTCAGCAGATGTTGTCGTAATTGGATTTTGAAAGTGCCTAGTACTGTTATGGTGGCAAGTTCAGTTCCGAGGTTGTTGAGCCGAAGGAGAGCCCAGTATGAATAAGACCTTTGTCCTTGAGAAGTTCTGCACCTAGGTACATTGAGAAGCTGGTGGTCAGAGTTTCTAGTGCAATGTGAGCCAGAGTAACAGCTTAAAAGATTTGCAACTCCAGGAGGTACCGGTCCAAGAAGTGTTTTTTTGGCTAATAGGCAGATTTCATAGCGAATCCCATTGTTAAGTTGTAGCCATACAGCCTGCTCATAAATGTCACAAGTGTGTGTAAGTCGGGGGAGGGGGGACCAGTAAGCAGTTTACAGTACTTTATTGTATTATAAGGACTTAGAAAATTGTGAAGTGCTGTAACATAAGTAAAAGTTAATACAATTTTTGTCAACTCTGATGCAGCATTTGCAAGTAGTTATGTGAGGTGCTCAAGACTGTAACTAGATCCATACCTCTTCTGAAATAAGTGCGCGTGTGTGTGTGTGTGTGTTGCAGTCAGTTTGGAAGGACTGTGATGGTCTTCTGTTTTCAGGAATGTTACATCAGCACTCAATATGTGACATTTATTTTATAGATACACCTTAGAAAAGTTTCAGCTCAGTACATCTGTCTGGTCAGCTATGTTAAATAAATGAATACATAAGAAAGTATTTTTACCATTGCCAAGAATTATTTTTTTTCTTTTACAAAGGAAAGAAAATAAATATTTTTAGTGGCTGGATAACATTTTATGAATCAAGGTATTCAGTGTACCTGCTTTTACCAAGAGTAAAACTGTACCTAAACTAAAATGGCATCATACTCTTTCCCATGGAATCTTGTGGCTCTGAGAGCTCAAGACAGACAGCAGTGCCAAAACACATTGGCCCAGATATTCAAACTGTGCCATTCTGTGGTGCAAGCCTGGGCGCAGTGCAACTTGGCTGCACAGTGGCGTTGACTGGGCGATATTCAACGGAGCTGTGCCATGGCAGCATCATTGAATAGCGAAACCCTGGCCACCCGCAGTGTGCACGGTGCAGTGGCATTGCGCCAGGGCAAGTGGCCAGAGTGGAGCAGGGGGATGCACTAGCACAAGTTCCATTGCACTATGCACAGCAACTACGATATTCAAAAGTGCATGTGCAAATGGGGCCATAATGTATGCAAGGTGCAAATGGCCCCACTTGCATATAGGTGCGCCGATCCCCGGTGACTTGCACCTGGCGCCCTGCCAGGTAGCAGCCGTTGGGGACCGATGCCCCCTGCACAGTGTGGCAATGTCCCCCACAGCCTGATCGTGGGCCTTTGTAAAATAAAATAACACCTATATCCCAGGTGGTCCAGTGGACCGCTTTCAGCCAAATCGCAGGCTTGAGTATAAATAAAGTAAATCCAATATCCCTGGTGGTCCAGTGGACCGCTGTCAGCCTGATCGGGGGCATTTGCTTAAGAAAAGTATGGCCAATATCCCTGGTGGTCCAGTGGACCCCCCTACCCACCTGCCCACTGAGCCCCACCACCCTGCCCCCCCAGTCAGCGGCGGGCGGCAGCACCCCACCCGCCTGCCGCCCCACCGCCCACTGACTGACACCATAGGTAGGGCTGTATGTATATTGGTCCACAGGCGTGAGCAAATGGACATGCAGCCCGCACTCCACTACACATTCCAGATAGAATGGATCCATTCACATATCTGGAATGTGTATCTGGCTATGGAGCTGCGTACCCATTGGCTCCGCTGCGGATAATGGGCATACAGCCCTACCCGTTCAGTCAGCGGGCGGCAGGCAAGTGGGTGCTGACCGGGGAGCAGAGTAGTGGGGCTCAGTGGGTGGGTTGGGAGGGATCCGCTGGACCACCAGGGATATTAATTACTATTTATACCTAAGCCCATGATTGGGCTGACAGCAGTCCACTGGACCACCAGGGATATTGGGTTTACTTTATTTATACCTAAGCCCGCAATCAGACTGACAGTGGTCCACTGGACCACCAGGGATATTGGGTTTACTTTATTTATATCTAAGCCCACGATCAGGCTGACAGCGGTCCACTGGACCACCAGGGATATCAGAATTTACTTTATTTATACTCAAGACTGCGATTGGGCTGACAGCGGTCCACTGGACTACCAGAAATATCAGAATTTACTTCATTTATACTCAAGCCCGTGATCGGGCTGACATCGGTCCACTGGACCACCAGGGATATCATAAGTTATTATATTTTACAAATGCCCATGATTGGGCATGAGGGGCACCGCCAGGTGCAGCCAGAGCTCAGGTGGCCAACCACAGGTGGTAGCTGTCGTGTTGCACCCTGCAATATGACATCTCACCTGTGGGTGGGCAGCCATTGTTCCTTTTTTTTTGGATCAGCTGTAAGCGGCTCAAGTAGGGGTTGCACATATATGGACTCAGCACATCCTGGGCAGAATATCGGGATGTGCAGAGTATGAATGGGCACGCCCCCCCACCTGCGCCGCAGACATTACTGATGCGCTCTGGTTCATTGGGATTTGTGCCAGGCACAATTCCTGTTTGAATATCACGCCGGGGCGCATCAGTGGGTTGCACATGGTGCAACACTGTTGCGCCATGCGCAACCCTTTTGAATATCTGGGCCATTGTTTACTGTAGTACTGCACTGCAGCATTCTTTTTTGCAATAATGATTACTTTGAAAAACACCTCAGCAACATAGATAACATAATGTTCATTTTATAAATTTTTTATGACCTTTACACAGCAAGTATTCACTTCACTATATTATTTTATAAACATGCTTCATTCAGCTATTACAACCTCCTAGGGAAAATGTGTCATACATTTCTCATCTTTCTCAGGTGTTGCAGTATGTTATGTAAACCTATCTATGACATCTGATTAAAAATTTTTCATCTGGATTCTCTGACTTCATAATGCACTTATCGTGATACCCTACTACTAGAGTTACGGAGTCAGTTGCTGATAATGAATATTTTTTCAAAGAGCTAGTGGAGCAGGTACCTGTAAATATGAGTTATTTAAAAGTCTGATAATGGGACAAAGCTCACAACTGTTTAAGCTCAGCATTATTGCTATAAACACAGGAACATATAGTAGTAGCTTACTAATGTATGGTTGGAAGGTCCACTAGGTCCATAATGTCCAACCCTCCTGCTTTATAATGAAAAAAGTAATAATAATAATAATAATGATAGAGATTTTATTTCAGAAGATATCTGCCTTTTAAAGGGTACATAAAAGTTATTCTTACTTATTATATTTATTTATCAATTAATTGAAATATATTTTTGCAGGAAAGCATATTAAGCCCAGAGGGACCTGCCCAGCATGGCTAACAGTTACACAATGATACATAATTACTTTACAGATTACAGTAAATTACAGTACAGAGTACACATAAATACATTTGCTCAAGTGTTTTATGTTTACAGGTTTAAACATAATGTGCTCTGTTTCAAAGTGTTTAGTAACCATTCTTTTCAAAGTACCAAGGCTGGGAGCTGTTCTAATATTTGTGGGGCATGAGTTATATAGTATAGGGACTGTATACAGAAATAATGCTTTCCCATGATTAGTTTTAACTTGAGAGATGTACAAATTGTCATTTGTACTGGTTCTAGTTTCTTGAGAGTAGACACGTGATACGGGTTTGACCTTTTCTGTCAAATAACTGGGGCTACACCTTTCAGACTGTGATATATAATAATTGCTAGATGTAAGTTTGTGAAATTTAGTGATTGCCAGTCCAGCTGATTATCTCTTGGATGTTCCTACTTTGCATTCAAGTATGATTCTGACTACTTGGCTTTGTAAAACATGTAATCTATTTAGGAGGTCTTCATTTCTCCACTGTTACTGTCCACAAATTAAGTCTGCTTAATTAAAGTGTGTGAGAATCAATGGACTGTAGACTGTATGTTCTGTTTTTTTCTGGAAGTCATGTCTTTCTCTTTTAAAAGAAGATGACTGTGCAGATCTTTTACAAGCATGTTTAGCAGAAGTGTTTCAAATGAAAAATAATTATCAAAGTAAACTTCAAACTATTTATACAGTAAGTATTCAAAGATTTAAGAAGAACCCTATCAGCATACACATTAACTTTCTCAGTTCTGTCAAACATTGGTTGGACCCCATAAGCAGAGATTTTTTCAGTATTTAGAGTTTTTTTTTTTAAGTCGGTGGAAAATCTTCACCATGCCATAACTTAGGCATTCAGATGATTGGAATGATTTTATTTTCAGAAATTATATTCACTCCTCCAATGATCTATGTTTGATCTGCCTCAAGAGACAGCCGCCACCATGATGTTGCACTCAGACTTGCTCTTTGACTGAACAAGGGACCAAAACAAGTCAGTAGAAGGTTCTTTCCTCTCCTGATTCTCTCCTCAGACTGCTGGAATGCTTTCAGTGAGCAACTGACAACCATTACAGCATTCCATTGTGGCATATACTGCTTTGAGCTCCCTCCCATGTGAACCCTCTGTCTAGATGACTGACAGTGGTTTCAGAGGAACCCTGGAGAGTAACTCTCTTCTGCCCTGACTAGCTAACTACAAAATTGCATTACTCTAGATAGGGTTTTAGTAACCCCAAGGGGACACAGGGATTACATTCTCAACTAAATATTAATTTCACATTTAATTTAAAATGTACACGTGGAAAATTATTCTCACAGTGACTTGCTTTTCCGAAAATGAGACACAAAGGTTAATAGTTCAGGTTATGTAACCATGGGAATCAGTATAATCCTTTAATAAAGTGGACAGTAAAAGTTTTACCTCACAGTTTTGGGCCTTGTATCATGTACACCCCGGAACATAATGCCTCTCTGTAGTAGCAACTTTACTTAGAAGGAAAAATCTTACAGTATTCTCACTGACAAATGGTTAGTTTATGGGAAGACAAGAAAGGAGACTCAACATGCAGTACAAAGTACTTGTGTATGATGCATTCTCTAGGTTTCTGATTAATGGAGAGACGTTCATCCTAAAACCCAGTCAGTGCTCGTAGTTCATAGGAGCACAACTCAATACTGTGAAAAGGAAAACCTCCCTCCTGATCCATAGGGCCAGGCATCTGATGTATTTTGCTGTCACATATGTCCCAGGCACCAGAAGAAAAGATTAGAGGTGTCTGAAGCTGCTGGGTTATATATTATTAATCACAGGAGTAGTTTTCTTAGCCAGATTACACATGAGAATGGTTCAATAGTATCTAAAGGCATATACTGGTATCTCCACTGACTCAGTTAGTGCCAGTGCACAACAGGTTAACAGATGCATTAGTTGGTGGTGGGAGCTTTCTATCCTGAAGGAAGAAGTCCCATCTCTCAACCAGAAATCTGCATACTTCTCATCGCAAATGCTTCCCAGCTGGAATGGGGAGGCCACCTGTGGGGGGGGGGAACTTGGTGAACAGTGTGTGGTCATTGCAAGAGAGTTTGGAACATATCAACCTTTTGGAAATGAGGGCTGTATTTTATTACCTCAAATCTTTCTCAAATTTTGTACGTAACAAGGTAGCACATATCAGAATGGATAACAAAACCCCACTGTTCTATATAAATAAACAAAGGGGTTCTAGGCCACCATACTTATGCCATAAAAGTTTAAAGATCTGGAACCTAGTATTCATTTTACAAGCTCAGATACCTGTACCTTCTGAACACCTGACAGGGAAATGGAATGTACTGGCAGATTTATGAATTAGAAGAGGCTAAACCACCAATAAGTGGTCTCTGATGCAGGAAGTAGTGGACTTTATATTCCAAGGGTGTAGATAATCAGACAGGGATCTGTTTTCTTCCTTGGAGAGCAAGAATGTGAAACATTTTTGTGACGGACCCCCTGAAGTAGATGTAGTGTCATGGAAAGCCCTGACAATGTACTGAAAAGGGCAATTTTTTGTCTGCTTTCCCTAGTCCTATTAATTCACAAGGTACTTCTCAAAATCAGGAGAGAAGGATTCACTATGATTCTCCCAGTTTTGCATAGACTTCTATTCATAGGTTGCGCAGTGTTGCTTGTAAGGTGTTAAAATATGTTTTTCAGATCCTGGTCAGTTTGTTCATTAAATAAGAATAAGAGGTGGTAATCACCATAAGAAATGAAGAACAGTGCAATGTTCACTAACTTATCCAAAATACAATAAATAAAAGCACTTTGACTTCAAGTAATTTATGTTAACTCTTTTTCCTCATAAATTATATTAGAGATTTTATGGACTTGTCTGTGGTGAGAGTTGAACCCAGTGCTGCATTTTCCCAACATGCATGATAGCAAGTGAAACACTGTGCCATTTAACATTGCTCTGTGAGTATCTGAATGTCAGAATCAAACTGTGAAGGTTTTTTGATTTCATCATTCAGACAGAATTTGGCAGTGTCAGGAGTGTTTCTGTCAATTGCAATCCAACACCATTTAGTTTTGTTATCTTTGGTTATTTGACTCCTCATACTGTGTGAAGGTGAATGTAGCCATCTTTAGCAAGTTTGTGGAGGGTGGGAATTAGATTCAGTCAATTAGTAGGGAGAATCAGGATGCTATATGGGTGGGAGATTTATTTAGAAATGAGCAGTAGTACTGGCCTGCCAGTACAGTGACAATGCATCCATCTGTGATGCCGATGTCCCAGGTTTTGGGAGCAACCCCAGGACATCACAGGACCAACCGGGGGGATAAGGATTGAATGTTCTATAGAATGCTCTCCTTCCCAAGGGAGGAGGGTGAGGTAGTGTGTCCAGCATTTCACTGACCTTGGGTGGAGGCTGAACTCAGTTATGACCAGTGCCTGTACAGGTTAAAGGAGGCAGGGACTGATGTTGGCATCAACACCTAGACAGCATTGCATGTCCTCCTCAGGACTCATTGGAAAAATCCAGTCTGGCCGATTAGATGAGATCACTCCCAGTTCCTGCTCTGTGACCCGTGACACCATGCCACCTTGTACCACTTAAGTACTGCCTGGGAACTGGTGGACACACTTTGGGGTGTAAGCCAGGGTGCCTGGAACCTCACACCTTCCCCCGATACCATAGAAGGAGTCCACCAGGAATCCAGTGGTTAGGGTGCTTGGATCGGGGGTGTGAGCCAGAGGGGCTATTCTGGGGAACTGCAGTGGGTCTGGATGCTGGCTGAGATAGGCTGGCAAGGACCCATAAAGCATATCAAATAAAAAAGAAAAAGAAACAAGCAGTAGACCAGTAAAGTGGTAGAAAAAAAAACACAGGCATGTTTGCAAGCAATAATACCCAACAGGGTGGGTGGTATTATGCTATACCAGATCTCCCAGGGATGTGATGAGACCTGATGCCACAGGTGAAAGGCCTTATAGCCCCTAAACATCTGGTACAGCACAATACCGCCCATCCTGGAGGGTAATATTGTGCTTAGAAAATGGGTTATAAGTTACATTTTTAATAAAATAAAATTAAAGATTAAAAAGAAAGCAAAGAAATGTTAAAAAGGAATAAAAATACAGTTTGAAGTAAAGTAGTCCCTCTGCACCCCCCCAACTGAGATGGCATTATTAATGATCGAGAGGGCAAACTTGTCAAAACTAAGAGTTTTTTCCCCATTTCCCCCCACAGTCCCAACCCTACCCCATGTAGCTGTCTGTTTTTTTAAAGAGAGACAGCAATAGTGATAGAAGAGAGCTGCATTAGCACAGAAGAGGAGAGAGCTAATGAATTAAAAGTGAAACAGCTGCAGCAGACAAGGGGAGTAGTAGACTCAGTAATAGTTTTTTTTAATTTAAATAGGGAGCAGGATTACGCAGTGTCCATGGCTAGTGAAAACAGGGTCTGACCAGAGGTATTCTCTGGTGACAGTGTCAAACACCATGGTAATGAATGAGGTTTAAAATGGACCAGATTGGTTTGTCAAAAGTGCAGTTCCCATGCAGGCTGTATGTACACTAGATTGGGACTTGGTAGGGAAGTCTGAGGGGAGAAGTTAGGATAGCAGATGGCAGTGGGAGGCACAAGATAAAAAAAATGAAACAAAACAAAGGAGAAAGGTTGTGCTTATTCATTTACGAGTTCAGGAACATGGCAGTCAGGACAGTCATGCTTGCTGATTTTGAGTGAGGTTTTTAAAACGATTTGTTTTCCCTCACAACATATGAATGTCTCTTTTTTTGTTTGGAAATCCTTACTTGATGGTTGACTTGGGGGGGAGTGGTTGGGAGGGACATGTTGCAAGCATCCTGTAAGTTCACAGGTAACATCACTGAACAGCATGAGGTGTTGGTCAACTACAAACTATCTGTAGGTAAAAACTGCTGATGAAGGTTCATTTTTGAATGAATAATGAGCAGGATGGGGGGAAGGGACGGGGCAGCATGGTTCGAATCTGTGAGCCAGGGCAAGTGTGCAGCAATTTGAAAGCATTTTTTAACCAAATTAGTAGATTGGGGGAAAAATAAATCTTAACGGACTGACGGATGGGCGGGTGGGGGCGAGAAGGAACAGAGCCGCGTGGCTCAAATATCTGAGGCAGGTGAGTGTGCAGCAGTTTAAAATAATTTTTAAAACAAAGTAGCAGTTCTGTGAAAAAAATCATTTTTTTAATGGCTCACTTTTCTTGACACTGCACTGCAGTTCAGTTGTGAGGTTGTGTGTGTGTGGTGGGGTCGGCATTTCGATCAGGCTGCTTCGGGTACGAGAAGTGTTTCTGTAAGGCTGCTGCTTCATGTACTTTGTGCTGGTGTTGCCAGGTGTATGTTACATAGCACCTTGTGATACCTTTTGTGGGTCCTCACCTGTTTCTGTGTTAAAAGTCAGCACGGCAGGCTCTGTTTCTCACTAACAGAGAGAAAACAAATGGTGGCTATTAGAAATTGAAACTTCAGTCCAGTAATATTGTAAGGTAATCAGGCAGCCAGAGACTGGGACACATTCCCAGTCTCTGCTGTTTGATACCGGACAAGCTAGTTAGTGGCATTAGCCAATCAGAAACTGGTCTTTTCCATACCCATTTTCTAATTGTGAATAATCACCTTTCCTACAACTATTTTTGACAGAATCTGGCACATGATTGCAATTGTTTAACATAATACTAAGTCCCTTCACAGCACTTCCACTTTCCTATGTCTTGAATAAAATGTCCATGTTAAACAGTTCATGGTATCATACCTATGTCTCACTCTCCATTTATATACTATTCTACTACTGGTGGTTATTATTTATAAGGTTAGTTTCCCCTTTCCCTTAATAACATTTTTGTATTGCTGTGTCCCATTTTGAAGCAAGTATGTGCACTATTTTCTTTCCTTACCCTTTTTAATTTTTCTTGATGCTGTCTAATCTCTCTATGCATTGATATTCTGTCAGTTCCATTTTTAGGACTCCAGTGGGTGGAGACCTGCTGACTTCTTGTGAGCTGAAAAGGACTCCACACTGACCCAATAATAATTTAAGAGTTGCATCACAGTCGCCTCCAAGGTCTGTGAAGCACTCTGTTACACTATTTTTCTGTTGTCTGGAGGTAATACCTTCCCCCCCCAAAAAAGGCAGTTCCCACACAGCTCCACACTCCCCAAGTGACCCACATTCTGTGGGTCAGAACCAAACAGTCATATTAAAACCTGTGAGCCTGCTGGCTCATCAGCGCAGTGGTTGGATTTCTTGCTCATGATGCTGGTGACCCAGATTTGGGAATGGACCTGGGTCATCGGAGAGCTGGCTTGGGGGAGATGGATCGAGCATCCTATGGACTGTTCTCCTTCTCTGGGGGAGGGTGCAGTGCATGACCAGTGCTAGAGGGACTCCTGTCGGAGGCCCGGGTGCCACAGCAACTGGCATCAGCCAGATTCTGAGGGTTGGGATGGATGCAGATGTCATTGCACACTCCCACCCCTCACTAACAGGGGAAAGAAAATGCTGCATCCAGCACCTTGATGGCATCCGCCTCGCTGCTCCCGCAAAAACAAAATGGCTCCCAGGCAGACTCCCCTTGACCTATCCCGATGTCTGCGGCACTTGGGACCGGTGCTACAACCTTGCCCTGGGGGGTAAGCTGGGGGTATCGAGGGAAAGTAGCAGCTCATGTGGGTAGTGAGGGATGGCAAGAACTGTGACCTTGGCTGAGGTATTGGCGCTGGATAGTGGCTCAAAAAGTTGAAAGAAAAAAACACAAAAAAAACCCTGTGAGCCTGCATAAGCATACCCCAACCCTCAAAATGAGGCTGAGCTGGGCAAGAGTCTCTGCTTCTGAGCACTGGGTCCTGGACTGTGAGTGTACATGGTCACAGCACTCATTCCCAGCCTCATCGAGTGCACTGTGCAGCTGCCAGAAGTGACATCAGGTCAGTATAAAAGGCAGTTTCAACACAGGTAGCACCCACCACTCCACTCCTCTCACCAAAATATTTAATAGAAACACTGGGGGTGCCCAATCCACCAGTGCCATAATCCTCTGTCTTTTTTGTATACCTGTAAAAAGAAAACCATCCATTGATGTCTTTTGTGGCCATTAGACTGCCCCCACCTGACCCTCCAACTCAGCACTCACCACCCTGCATCCCCTCCACACCCTTACCTACCCATCTGGGTTCCAATGCCATAATTCTCTGGACTGCAGGCACATCTTCACTCTTCAAAGTTGGACTGCAGACTGAAGAAACAGGTATGCAGTTCAATGTATTTCAATGGTGTGTAGAACTGAGTGGCATAACATGGGCATTTCTACATACTTTTGACAAAATTTTCAACATGCCTTTTTGGGGACCCTGCCTCATGAACAATTGCACTGACATTAGGCAAATCTGCCCCGAAAGGTGATTTTATGGTCCCTGAATGAAATCACCTTTTGGGCAGGATTTAAAAAAATTCTCTGCCCTGGTTAATGAGGTGTGGTCATAAGAAGGCTCTGTTGAAAATGTGGTGTAAAAATACTAAAAAAAAAACCAACAAGGTTATGAGCCTACATTGAAGTTTGTGAATGCAGGCTCATAACTTTGGTCATTTTCAATATATTTACCCTAAATTTACAACATAGCCATAAAATTACAGCATCTCATGACTGTGACAGCGGTCATTTTTCAGATTGTGTCCAAACTGTTTTTTTTACATCCCAAAATGTGATTTCATGGTCCCTGCATGAAATCACCATTTGGACAGGAGTTGAACAAATTTTCTCTGCCCTTGTTCATGAGGCAGGGTCATAAGAAGGTTATGTTCTAAATTTGGTGTAGTAATATTAAAAAAATGCAAAGTTATGAGGCTATGTTGAATTTTGCAAACACACTCTTGTAAGTTTGGTAATATTCAATATTTTTACCCCAGTTTCAACATAGCCATTTCTTTTCAACACCTCAAGAATGTGACAGATGTCATTTTTCAACTCCTGCCCAAAATGTATTTTTACATTTCAAAACTTGATTTCACAGTACCTGCACAAAATTACCTTTAGGCCAGGAGCTGAACATTTTCCCTGCCCTTCTTTATGAAGCATTGTCATAACAAGACTGTGTTGAAATTTTGGTGTAAAAATATTATAGAATAGCAAATTTATGAACCTACGTTACATTTTGCGAATGCAAGCTCATAACTTTGGTAATTTTCAATATTTTTACTCCAAATTCCTCACCTGCAGCCCTATTGGCACTGGTCAGATTCTATTTGTACTAGCCCGCAGGACAAGTTGATTCAAAAGTGCACTAGCCTGCAGATGGTTGCACTAGCCCATAATTGCAATAGTAAATTTTATTCACTTATACAGGAAAAAATGCAAGACAAGAAATACTCTGATTATTGTACATTTATCCTGCTCCCACATTGCTTCCTGCCTCAGCATAAAAAAGACAGCAGTGTACTCACACACAGTCTGCTCCTAATTGTTTTGTACCATAGCCCTCACTCTTCCTCTTGCTGCCCCCTGAACCAGAGGATGCGACAACAGCAAATGATCAATCAATTCTAGCTCTGCACACACAATAGCCAACATCATCATGCACCTCACCACACTCTCAGACCCTCACACAGGGCAATGAACAGAGTCAGACAGAGAAAGACACTGTCAGCCTGCACCCAGTAATCAACTGGAGATCTGCACTTCTGGAAGTTCTCATACAGTGTCAAGTGAGTGAGGGGCACATCTAGAATTTCTTTGGGGAGGGGTCACACAGACCTGTGGGGCTTGAAAAATAGAAAACTTTATGACATTTTTAATTTTAAAAGTCTTGATTTTAACATGCTCTGTCCCAACAATTACATATTTTTTTTAAACATTGTCCTTTCATCAGCCCTGGGGAAACAGTACACAGGAATGACACTTTGCTACCTCTGTTTCTGTATAGGATGATCTATGCCTTCCATAAATGCCTATTTTAACCATTTAAATTATATATGTTTTTAAGGTTTAATATTTGTACCACACATTCTCCTAAGCTTTGTTTTTACAATGAAAGGACATGTTATGTGGGATAAGAGTGGAACTGCATGGATGGTGCTTGCTGGCATGGTCAATTTAGAAGAGCTAGGAACACCTAAGCATGCCAATAATGGCAACTATGGATATATGGATAGTCATTTCAGAGTGTGGTTTGAAGTTGTGTCCTGGAAAAGTATACAGTGGAGAGATTTGGAGGGGGGAGAGGGGGCAGTTATGGTGAGACAGGGATAAAACCCACAACATGCAGGGCAAACCCTGTATACCTCTTAGCATTTTGTCACTGATATGTTGGATACAGTGTGTAGACAAACACCGGCACCATTCAACAGTCAGTACAAAGGATTTATTATGAAAACATTGTAAAAACTGGCAACCGTCCATCAGATAGGGGTCGCTCACACTTAACCCTGACCAGTTTCACTGGTTACTGCATCATCAGAGGGATGGTTTAGACAGGTAAAAGGTAATAGTTGTAATGCATCCATTCAAAGTGATAGTACATACTTGAAGAAGTGAGAAATTCAAAACATACAAGTTAATAATAACCAACTAATCCCACTAAACCCATAGCATAAATACAAACAACATATTAGTAACCACATATTAAAGACATAAAAACCACAGCAAAAATAACAAGGCACAGAAAAACAGGACTTATAAAGGGCCTCTGACTCTCATAAGTGGGAGACAATGACAGTCTATGACAGCCAAGTCAATCATTTTTACAGTAGAATTGACCTTTGGTGTCACTATATAGACACCATTTTTATGGTGTGGCATGGCACTAGGGAAGAGCTGAGGGAATTTATTGATTATCTGGAGGAAAGTGATGTCAATTTGAAATTCATTGTCCAGTGTGATGAAAAGGAAATCCTATTTTGGACATTTTAATAAATAAGAAGGAAGATGGCACTATAGAAAACAATCTATTTTGGAAAACTACAGGTAGAAATTCGCTTCTGCAGTCCACTAGTTGTCACCCACACCATCTGAAAAATAACATTCCCAAAACCCAGATGTTGCACATTAAGAGAAACTGTAGTGAAGATACTGACTTCTTTGTCAATGAGTCTGACAAGAGCAGAAGGTTCAGAGAGAGGGGCTATAGTCATAGATTGCTGAACCAGGCACTACAGGACACATTCAGTGTCAATAGGGTAGTCTTTTATCCATTACTCAAAAAGACAAGAGCCCAGATAGTATGAGTTTTATCACTGTTTGCAGTAGACAGTCAAGGGAAATTGAAAACATGATTAAAAAAACTCACATTTCTTACAGACTGATCATATTCTTAGAGAAGTCACTACGCTACCCCTAAAGAATGGTATATAAGAGGGGAAGTAATTTACCAGACAAGCTCATACACAGTTTACAACCGACAGAAACAATACAACCCATTTGGGCACAATGATCACCCCCCCAATCCTAAGAGAACTTTTCCCTGTGGAAATTGTAAATATTGCCCTCTTTACTAAAGCGTAGCACCTTCACTACTGTAAACAACACTAGGATCTTTGAACCCATGTCATTTTATAATTGTGGCACATGCAACCTAGTTTACATGGCAGTGTGTGATTGTGATGCCTTTTATATAGGCCAGACCACCAGAACATTTAAAACATGCATAGGGAAACATATGTGGAGTGTGGCCAATCAGGATTGCAATAATGCATTAGTAAACCATTGTTCAGCTAGGAGACGAATGGGGGACGAACATCAGTTCAGGTGTTGTGGTATAGAGAAAGTAGGGTTAAGTCTGTGTGGGGGGTGGGGATTTGGATCAAAAACTGGTTTGGAGTGAGTCCTATTGGATCTATACCTTGGAGGCTCTGAAGTACCCAGGACTAAATGGCAGAATAGATTTGTTACCTTGTATAAGAAAATAGATTCTGGGTGCATGCTCTGACTTGATTTTTTTCCTTCATGAGGTTCTTGGACTATGTAATGTGAGTAATTTTGACTAGTTTGACTAACCTTTTTTTTCTTTTATGCGCTCTTTTTCTTGTTTCAGATTTTAGTGGAGAGAATAAATGTGAATGCTGGGCACTAGGAGTTCTATTGGATTAGAAGAGGCTCTTAAAAGCCCCTCTGATACAATAATTCTATTTCCCTATATGTGCATTTTTTTCCAGACGTTAGGAATGCAGATTACTTTTGGGCATTAGGAACTGTAATATTATAAGAGTCAGGGGCCCCTTTTAAGTCCTGTTTTTCTACACTGTGTTATTTTTGCTGTGGTTTTAATGTCTTTAATATGCGGTTCCTAATATGCTGTTTGTATTTATGCTATGGATTTAGTTGGCATTGGTTTATAATTCTACATGCTATCTCTGTTTATTGTTATTATTAACTTGTATGTATTGAATTGTTCACTTCTTTGAGTATGTACTGTCACTTTAAATGGATGAATTATAAGTATTACCTTTTGCCTGCCTAAACCATCCATCTGATGATGCAGTAACCTGCGAAACTGGTTGGAGTTCAGTGTGAGCAACCATGTCTGATGGATGGTCATGAGTTTTTACAATTTGTTTGTAATAATGCCTTTGTACTGACTTCTAAATGGTGCCGGTGTTTGTCTACACATTGCATTTATTTTTAAACTACACACATTCTTTTTCAGTGGCATGGTTTTGCCTGTCATTTATGTTGGATACAGAAACTCAAAATTCAAATGAGCATCCATGGAAAACCTGCACTAGTCAAGACAGACAAGTAGAGGTTAGTTGCACTAGAGAGGTGCAATGAATCTCACAATAAATTCAAATGAATACTAAAATTTTAGTAATCAAGAAAACAGCTATATTGCTGCATAGAGATAGAGGTGCTGGGAGTTACCTAATAGCCTCAGTGCTTTGCTCCAATGAGCTTTATCATGAGCCTCCAGTAGGTAAGGTGCCTGCTTGGTGCCATGGCTTGGAGGGACAGGAAGCGAATCCTCAGGATTGTTGGAGCAGCTGCACTGGGGAGGGAGCTGGATGTCTTTGTCCACCTAGCGACAAATGACCTGGCTGAGATAGGGATCAGAGCAGTGCAGAAATAGTTTGTGTAGTTGGGGAAGGGCCTTAGACAAGTAGCATGCAAGGTAACCTTCTCGGAGGTGCTGCCTGTCTATGGCATGGGTGAGGCTAGGGTGCTCCACACCATGGGATTCAATCAGCGGTTGAAAAAGTGGCAGAGCTCAGGGTTTTGGCTTCAGTGGGGACTGGGGGTCCACCTGGAGTGATGCAGGCCTATACTGGCATGATAGTCTGAATCTCTCCAGGAGGGGAACCAGGATCCTAGGTGATAGGTTGAAATGCTTCATTGGCAAGCATTTAAATTAGCCAAGGGGGGAGGCACTGGAAAACAGAAGGGAAATCCTAGCCGCCCCAAAAATCAGGGTAATAAGTCAGATAAACACTAAGATAAAGATATCGATAGGGAGAAGGGCAGGGGTAAATGGAGAAAATGACAAAGGCAATAAGGACAGGGATGGGGAAGAAGGGGTAAGGCCATCAAGAAATGGAAATTAGGACCAATGCCCGTAGTCCGGGCAACAAGTTCCCTGAACTGCTGGCCTTTATGGAAGAGGGATGCCTGGATATCATAGCAGTCACAGAAACATGGTACACAGAGAACCATGACAGGGATGTTAACATACCAGGGTACACAACCTACAGGAGAGACAGGGGGGGAGAAGAGGGGGAGGAGTAGCTCTCTATGTAAGGGAAGGGATAAAAGCAACAGAACAAAAGAGTAAACAGGGAGGAGAGGAGAAGAGGCACTGTGGGTCACCTTAGAGACTGGAAATGGCACAACAATCCACACAGGGGTTGTATACAGACCCCCATGTCAGGGGGAAGGAATGGACAAGGATATGATAGAAGGCATCCTTAGGATGGCAGAGAAAGGGGACATACTGTTGATGGGGGACCCGAATATGCCAGATGTTAACTGGAGCACCTTTGCTGCAGCCACATCCAAGAGCAGACAGCTAGTTCTAGAACCCACTCATGAGGGAGCAGTCTTAGACCTCATACTCTCAAATGGGGGCAGTGAGAGGATCTCAGATCTAGAAATGGGTAGCCATCTGGGAACAAGTGACCACCAAACAGTGTGGTTCATGATAAGCTCAGCTACACAGTCAAGTCATACAAAAGTGAGGGTACTGGACTTCAGGAGGGCTGACTTTGGAAAGATGGGAGAGTACCTTAGACAAGCACTAGCAAACAGACTAGAAGGAGGAGTTGAGCAACAATGGGGAAACATCAAAACTGCCATCACAGAGGCAACAAGCTTTTGTGTGAAGCAAATAAACAAATCAAAATAAAAGAAAAAGCCACTATGGTTCTCAAAAGAGGTGGCTAGGAAGGTTAGGGAGAAAAAGATAGCCTTTAGGAAGTACAAGAAAACACAGAAGGAGCAGGACAGAGAACTGTACCAGTAAGGCAGAAGGAAGCAGGGAGGGAAGTCAGAATAGCCCAAACTGAGGAAAAGATAGCTAACTCAGTTAAGAAGGGGGCTAAAACCTTTTATAGATACATTAAGGAATGCAGAAAGACAAAGGGAGGGATAGTGAGGCTGAATAGAATGGATGGTGGGTGGGCAGAGAGGGACAGTGAAAAAGCAGGGATACAGAATGAATACTTCTGCTCAGTATTCACAAAAGAGGAGGAGGGGGAGGCGCCTAATCCAATTAACAGAAGCACTCTGGATAGGGGGGTCGATCCCAGTCCTTTTACAGAAGAAAGGGTTCTGCAAGAACTCCTAAAACTGAAGGAGGACAAAACAATGGGGCCTGACAGAATTCACCCCAGAATTCTAAAAGAATTAAGGAGAACTAGTGACACCACTGACTACCCTTTTTAACAAATCATGAGGATGGTGTGGTACCTGAGGATTGGAGGAAGGCAGATGTGATTCCCCTTCACAAAAGTGGGAGCAAGACAGAGGCATGAAACTACAGACCTGTCAGTTTGACCTCTGTGGTAGGGAAAGTGATGGAATCACTTCTGAAGGAAAGAATTGCTGAGTACCTAGAGGCCAGTGGGGCATAGGACCCAAGACAGCATGGTTTCATAGCGGGAAGGTCATGTCAGACAAAACTAATTGATTTCTTTGAGTGGGTGACCAAAGTAGTAGACCAGGGAGGGGCTGTGAACATGGCCTACCTAGACTTTAGCAAGGCATTTGATACAGTCCCACGCAAAAGATTAATAATAAAAGGCTTGAGTCTCATCTTAATGGCAACTTGAAACCCATTCTCGGCATCCCGGGACTGTTAAATGCAAGATTTCACCTTTTGAATAAGCTTAAAAAAACAGACTACAAGTGGTGGGATATCTCCGAGAATAATGTGAGTAGCTTTGTAGAGGCATTCTCTCGAGTGGGTTGAGTAATTTTGGACTATTTAACTAGCAGCATGCTGCGAAGTGTAGGCCCATTTGCCCTGACCAGTCCGGATGCCCAACAAATCAACGGGATGTTTGCAGCTCTAATGCGACAGATGTCAGAGGTTACACTAATACCACCAATAATACCACCTTAGCAATACAACAAATAGATAATTGGATCACTGCTAATGAATCTAAGATACAGGCTAACACTGGGACTATGAATCTTTGTCTGTGATGGTCCATGAGCAAGAGTGAGCAATTCAATCTCTGCAATCAAAAATGGAGGATATTGAGATTCAGGGCTGAAGGAACAACCTGAGGATTTTAGGTTTTCCTGAACAGGCAGAACGAGGGAGTGACTGGAATTTTTGTATGATGTAATGCCCAAAGTTCTACAACATGAGCTGCCCCCAGGCTTCATCATTAAGTGAGCTCACATAACCCTGAACCGCATTCCCAAACCAGGAGAGAGGCTCAGGCCTATTATGGCCAGAATACTCAATTTTTCTAACAAGGAGTGGATCTCGAACCGAGCGATGGAAATGGGCTCTTTAGTCAGGCATGGTCAAAAAATACTGATCTTCCAGAATTACTCTTGTGAACTGGTGGTCCATCTGAAGGTGTATGCAGAGGTCAGATGGCTCATGCATTCTCTGGGCATCCGTTTCTCCATAAGATATCCAGCAGTAATGTGTTTAGAGGTAAATGACACTGTGGTATCATTTTCTACTCCTAAAGCCCTTATGGACTATCTTCACCAGAACTGGCTTTCTACTAGGCAAAAACCCACTCCTGAACCATTGACTAAACAGCCTGAAACTACCATACCTCGGAGCCAAGATTATGAAGCACCCTCCTGGTACAAGGCCCGGAGTCCCACTGTTAATTTTAGCAATGCCTCTTCAGGCCTACCTGCCTGTTCCAGAAAATGACAGCCATCTGCCAAGCATCACAAAAGAGATTGCCCCCAAGAGTGTCTTGATATAGATCGGCAGCAACAGCAATATACCACCGATGTGTCTGTCACTAGAAGCAGTGTTTTCACATTGCCTAACCAGTATGCTCTTTTGAGTGGCGAGAAGCAGACAAACAAAGAGGATTTTCCCACATACCCATAGCAGGAGATGGTGCTTGAGGTTTCTACTATAGAAGAGGAGGTACGTTCTGGGACAGAGGCTTTTACCACGAGCACAGCCTCCACTCTGGCCTGCCTACCGACCTAGCGAGTGGAAACCAGTTTGTCACACTCTCTATTGCTGACCCAGGAACCAGAGACAACTGCACAATCAACACCAGCACAAGACCCAGCTTAGAAAAGTGCCTTAAACTTACTCTTTACCAAAGTCTGGGTACGCTTTAATGTTATAAGGCCCCCTGTTCGCATCTAATGATAAGGGTAGTACTCTATTTGGGCCCCTCCCCCAGACTAACCTCTACAGATAGTCCTTACCTTGACTTTGTACTAAAGGGTCTAGTTTTTATGGGGATGATGTATATGTGTACTGTATAAGATTTGTGATATTAAATGCAATCCCTCCTCCCTTCAATGTCGGGGAGAGATGGGTACTCCCCCACCCCCCCTTTTTTTGAAATAGCTACTCATGCTGGGTGGAGGGGGAGGCCATTTACAGGAGTACTACTGACGCAACCATATATATTATACAATCTGAATCTCTCTCTCTGAGAAGGAAATCCTAGAGGTTAATTTTTAGGACAGGGTACTATGGCAAAGTTGGAGGCTTCCAGCTATGTGCAGTTTGGCAGTAGGGCAGGGGTGGGTGTATTCACAGGCAATAGCTGAAGCCCAGGATCTCAAGCTGGGTAGGCCTAATAAAGCCACGGTTAAAGTTTAGTTACCTTTAGTCCTAAGGTTGCTGCCCAAGGGCAACGTAGAGGAGTTCCACCCCCTCCACACTCTCACCTCGGACGAGCAGGTCAGATCACGTCGGACAGAATGTTCTCGATCCCTGTGTGGCCTACTTTGTTCAAAGTACACAGTTGTGTGATAATTGTATATAGTTGTTTAAGTTTTTGTTTTAACAAGTTTACTAACACACTTTGTTTAGATTTGGATATGCATACAGCATCACCAGATAGGTAGTATGCTTAAGGAAAGGTATATGCTGTGCCTCTTAATCAGACAGTAAGTCCCCCCCAAAGGTAATTAAGTGGGTGGCCCCCCTCTCAAATATCTATGTTAACCTCTGCTTTATTTTAGGGTATCCCTAGGAATATGGATGACATCTCTTACGTAACATAGAATGTAAGGGGACTTAATTCCCCCGCTAAGTTGAAAAAGGTAGTAATGCAGTTTAAAAGGGGGAAAACCCAGGTAGCTTTCCTTCAAGAGACTAAATTAGTAGAAAAAGATCATAAGCTTATTGTCAGAGACTGGGTAGGGAAAGCAGTACAAGCTAGCGCAATTACAAAAAAGAGAGGGGTTGCCATTCTATTTCATAAAAGCCTTACATGGTCCATTTTACACAGCAAGACAGATCTACAGGGCAGGTGGCTGATGGCTCTTATGGATACACCAATAGGCCAGGTTTTATTAGTAAATAACTAAGCCCCAAATGAGGATGACCCTGCCTTTTTCCTAGAAATATTGTGTAAAATTGAGGGTCTAATAGGGAGTCACACAAATATTATGCTTGGAGGGGATTTTAATCTCACTATGGTCCCTATCATGGACAGAAGTGCACAAGGTAAGCAAACTCATGTTAAAGGGGCTCAAGAGGTACACAGACTTAGTTACGAATTTAGCCTTGTGGATATCTGGTGCATTAGTCACCCTAAGCACTGAGACCACACATTTCAATGTGGAGTACACGGGTCTTTTAGCAGATTCAATTTTTGGCTCATATCTCACTCCTTTACCCAATTTGTGCTTGGCTCAACTATTCTTCCCACTGTTATATCCAATCATGCCCCCATTCAACTCATAGTGGCACTCGGTTCCCATTAATCCCGATTCCCTACATGGAGACTGGACCCTCTCCTCATGCAAGACCCCAAATTTGTGGAGTGGGCCAAGAAAACCTCATATCCGACACATCCACAAGGAATACGTGGGAAATACATAAGGCCAGCGTGAGGGGGAAAATTATAAGTTACAACAACCACAGGAGAAAAAATGGAGAACAAGAGATGACACATTTGGAGAAAGCCCTGGAGGCCACAGAGCAGACTCTCAAGCAAATGTCTTCCCCCTCTCCACAAACGTTCCAATATCGCCAAGTACTGGAACTTCTGTTACAACTTAACGAACTGCTATCTAGAAAAGTGGATCTGGCACTTCTTAAACTAAGACACAGTTATTGGGAGTGGGGTGACAAGAAAGGCAAGGTACTGGCATACCAGTTGCGAAAGCAACAGATTAATAGGCATGTAACGGGGCTAAAGAACCCTCAAATGGGTATTGTTACTACTAACCCTTAGGAGGTAAATTATGTCACAGGCAACTTTTACTCTCAGCTATATGCTACTTTAAGAACAGCCCTCCCCCCCGGATATATCACAGTTCCTTGCCACAGTACACATTCCTAGATTGTCTCCAGAACAGAGAGACTCTCTGGAGGAACCCATCACGGAAATTAAAATAGTGGAGGCTTTAAAATCCCTTAAAACCGGGAAAGCCCCTGGAGGAGATGGCTTCCCAGCAGTCTTTTTCAGGCAGTGGCCCCAGTGATTACCCCCTCCTATCCAAAGTGTATGCGGAAGCTGGAAATAGGGGTATAATGCCACTCACACTACGAGAGGCCATAATAACAGTACTTCCAAAAAAGAGAAAGACATTACAGATGCAGCTAACTACCAACTCATTTCCTTAATAAACTCAGACAGCAAAGTTTTTGCCAAGTCACTTGCTAACAGACTGACTCCACTGATCCCCTGTCTGATCCACCCCTCACAGGTAGGGTTTATACTGGGTAGGTACAGTGCCAACCATCTTCGTACTTTACTCATCCTCATACACCAGGCCAAAAATGTATGTGTTTGAGCTGCTGCCCTTGCTATAGATTTTGAAAAAGTGTTTGATTCGGTAGAATGGGGCTATTTGCTTGCTGTCCTAGATTATTTTGAATTTGGCCCTCAATTTAAAAGAGCAATACAAACACTTTATACCTCACTCCAAGCCAAAGTGCTGACTAACTCAATCCTGTCTGCACCCTTTAATTTGTACAGAGGCACTAAACAGGCTTGCACCCTTTCCCCTCTCCTTTTTGTAATGGCAGTGGAACCACTTGCAGCTGCAATTCAACAACACCCAATGATAGAGGGCATAAAAACAGGTCATTCACAATATTCTACACTTCTATAAGCAGATGACCTATTGGTCACTTTAAGTAACGTACAACAAGCCAACCCTCCATTATTCTCTCTGCTAGAACATTTTTCTACAGTCTCTGGCCTTAAAATTAACACATCTAAAACAGAACTACTGCCCCTTAATGATCTCTGTTGTCAGCAATCCCTACCTAATATAGGTTTTAAATGGGCAAAAAACACTATAACATATCTGGGCATTAAAATAGGTGCCCAGATTGATAAGTGGTGAGACAACAACCTGTTACCCCTATTATCTGTATGTAAAGGAGAGCTAGAGCGCTGGCACAAAATTAGTCTCTCAGTGGCAGGTAGGATAGCAGCTTTTAAAATGACCATGGCCCCGAAATTTTACTATTTGTTCTCCCACATCCCTTTGAAGCTCCCACGATAATGGCTGCAGAAAATAGATAGGATGATAGTTTTTTTCCTCTGGGGTAGGAACAAACCTCGGCATAGTCAAAACATTCTTAGAGCCCACTAGACAGGGGGCTGGGGGCTGCCCTTGATGGAGGGTTACAAAATTGTATACCAATGCTTTCAGACCCTGGATGGTTCCAACTGGCATCACAGATGACCCCGCAATGGTTAAGAATTGAGCAGAATATTGCTAATACCCCTCTCCTGGCATCTCCTTTGGACTCTAGACTCCCCGCACATTTAAAGTCTCACCCCATATTAAACTCTGCCCATGCCTATTGGCGGACACTCCAACAGAAACTATGACTTTCTCTTATTCCCCTTTCACTTACCCCTATTTGGTGTAACCCAGACATTATTACCGACAACCATACAGTGATGTGTCCAACATGGTGGATGGCTGGTATAATGTTTGTGGGGGACCTTCTGGACTCAAATACCCTAAAGGTCGGCACCTTTTTAAATATCTGTGGGAGATGGTCCCTATCCAAATCTGATCTCTGGAGATATTTCCAAATAAGAGCGGCACTAAAACCTATCCTCACCAAATTTCAGACTCGAGAACCCCCCTCTTTGAATACTGGTAAGTGGCTACACGCTTCCAAGGGCATGGCAGGATGGATTCATACCTCAGAGACACCCTCCCCAACCCCGCTACTGCGTCACAGGTCAAGTGAGAGAAAATGTTGCAAATTCAAATCTCAGAAGATAACTGGGATCAATGCTGATGCACCAGCCAAAGGATATATAGGGACACCCGTAGCAGACTGATTCACAATAAAATACTCCACTGATGGTACAGAACACCAGAGGTACTTAAAAAGGACAAAGTTCTCCAGCAAGATAATTGTTGGAGGTGCCACAACCTGGTAGGTAATCTATATCACATTCTGTGGCAACGCCTTTTGTTAGCCCCACTGTGGAAAGCCATAACTTTAGAAACTACCAAGATTCTGAGGACACATGTCCCTCTAAATGCCACTGTTCTACTGCTGGGCATGACACCATTACGCCAGCATTTCTGATGGCTAATGTTACTAAACATGCAAGTAAAAAGGAATATACTGAGGAATTGGAGAATCCTAAATATACCCACCCTAGGAGAAATTTTGGCATACCTTCCCCAATTGCATGAGCTAGGCAGAAGGTCACATAATACACTATACCAGAAAGACAGATTTCAGCAGTCCTGGGCCCCATATATGGCCTACCTAGCAGCCAGAGCAGGAATTGGCTGAATAGTATAGTGAGCTAATTTGAAACTCCCTGTTGATGAAGTACAGCTGGATGCATATTATGTATACTACCCTTTACTTTAAAGACCACTCTGGCACACATATATATATATATTTTTAACAAGTATTAAGGACAAGGTGTTGTTAGCTGCAGAATAGGTTCAAGATATCTGTTTTTTTTTCTACAAGATAAAAAGTTGTTTCCAGTATGTATGCAATTTCTTATCTCCCTGTATTACAAGATGCTATACGATGATCCTCCATACTAGAATGCAGTTGCATAATGCCAGTTATACAAGCATGGGAAAATACATGGAATGCTTTAGATTACATGTTTACTTTAGCAATAATGCACGACAGGGTGTGTGTTGTGCTGGGATAACTTCACGCCTGGGATGATTAGGCACGAGGCCGCGGGCCGAGTCGATAATCACCCAGAAGTGACGTTATCCCAGCACAACACACACCCTGGAGTGCATTATTGCTATTATACAAGGCTCATTTGTAGAAAAATTACAAGAAAATGAGAAAAATATGTTTAAAATGCTTTTTTCCCCACATTTTTTCTTAGGGTAGGTATACATATTGAAAAAATAGACCACAGTTTCCATTGTCTGCAGCAGGTGGCGCTGTTGCTATGTCTCTGGACTGTATTTTGTTTTTAGGTTATATCTTTGCCTGTTTGCCTCTGAATAAGCCTCCCAGCATATTCATTTATTGTGTCCTGCTTTGTCAGCCTACCAGGTAAATTATTTAGACTGTCTACTGTGCTGTTGTTTTTTAGTTCTGTTTGTGTGGCCACGATGTGCTGACCAAACGGTTCCTGAAGCGGTCAGCTACTTGCTCAGCTTTTAAAATACTGCTCGCTCTGCTTATGTCTGTGTATGGTTTTGAATGAGCGAGCCTGACCAAGTGGGAACTGAAAATAAGAGCCCTGTGCTGTATGTTTTAAGTTCAGTCTTTTGTTCAGTGGAAAGGTGAGTAAAGACAGCTTAAGGAGAACCGGAAAATAGTGGGAGTTGATTTAAAAGTTCTGATGGCTGCGGAGAGACGTGATCTTTACTCACCTTTCCACTGAACAAAAGACTGAACTTAAAACATACAGCACAGGGCTCTTATTTTCAGTTCCCGCTCGGTCAGGCTCGCTGATTCAAAACCATACAGAGACATAAGCAGAGCGAGCAATATTTTAAAAGCTGAGCAAGTAGCTGACCGCTTCAGGAACTGTTTGGTTGCAGCATTGAAAAAAGATGAAAATACAGAAAAGAGTGAGGAGAAGAAAAATATGTTTGGGGGATTAGTGTGTTGAGTAGGAGTTGGTTGACAGTGTGTGTAATTGTGGCGGCAAGTGACTCGGGACAATAAATGCAGGCTGAGAGCGGGAATTGCTGTAGCGAGCTGCCAACTAGCGATCAGCTGGCTGCGTGGAGTGATCCCCATTACGGTCGATGTGGTCATCAATGTGCTGGGACTAGACCCATGATGTTGTACTGGGATAGCATCACGGGTCCAGACCCAGACTGACCAATCAGAGCCCAAGATTTTTTTTTGCCATTGTATAATCTGTGTTAACATTTATCTTAGGTGCATGTTATAGAGGAGACCACTGGAAGGGATGACTTTCTAGTTATTTGATGCTATGGCACTCATCAGCAGCGGTACAACCTACTTGTTCCCTAATGAAACTCACTGCAGGAGGCAAGCATAAGGGACCCCCCTCATAAAAAACTGTGGGCTACAGAAATATGCAAAACTCAAACTAAAGGTAAGACCTCTGATTCTGTTTCTGAGACCAACTGATGGATTAACCTTAACAACCTACAAATACTGGTACATATATTGAGCTCCTGTATAATAATCATAAGTCAGTATTTTCCTGTAATGTAGGCATCGACATCAGAGAGGTTCTCAGCATATAACCATAAACACCCATGAAATCTGAAGTATGATGTACATGAATGTAAAACAAAATATGTAGTGTATGTATCTCGTTTCCTTTTTTTTTTTGTATGGAAACCAATTTATTTATTTATTTATTTGTGTCTAGGATTACAAAGTATCTTTGAGCCAAGGCTCTTTTACAAAGGTTCCACATCATGCTGGTTACAGGGTAACAGACACTAAAACATAAAACAGTTACAGGTACATGGTTTTAGACAGTAACTTTGCTTGACAAAATCAGACTGAGCTATGAGTAACTCAAGAAACAATAGGAGGAAGAGGGCAAGAAGGGGAAAGGGCTGAGAGTAGGGGATGGCATAGGTGTAGAGGGTCAGGGTGAGGTAGCTGAGGGGCCTTGTCAGGACAGACACAGGGCAAGTGCATTAGAAGTTGCATTGGACAGGTAAGTGCAAGAAGAGAGGGAAGAAACTGACACCTATAAGGTCAGAAGCAGCGTAGGGAATGATGATGTTATGGGGTGCAAGCACAGGTGGAGGTGCCAGTTATGGAGTGGTGGAGCTTTTTTTTGAATGCTCCAAGCATTGCTGTGGATAAGGTGTCACTAGAGAGCTCATTCAGCCAACACGGAGCACTGTATGCAAATGACCTTTGGCCTTGGGATGTGCAGCAGTGGGGGATTTGAAGGATTTGGGGCTTAGAGCTCCTGGTGTTGTGGTTGGTGATTTTGGGTTTGAGGAGGGTGCTGACTCCTGGTGGTGCCTTTCCCATCATGATTTTCTTAGCAGTGATGCAGGTTTGGTATTTGATTTGGTTGTTCAGTTGCAGCCAGCCTGTTTTGGAGTAGGTGTGGGTGAGACAGTGGGAACCAGTAACGAGTCGGCAGGCTTGATTGAGGGAAGTCAAAACACTCCTGAGAGATGAGGTTGTGGCAGATCCATAGATAACGAAACCGTAGTTAATGATGCTGATGATGGAACTCTGGACAGCTATGGACAGAGCTTCTGGGGTTAGATGTTTCCTATGTCGGAATAGTAGGCCCATCCTGGTGTTGGCTACTTTTGTCACGTTATTGATGTGTGGGACATAGGAGAGATTACAGTTGAGGGTGAGGTTGAGGTATTTGAAGGTATGAACTTGTTCGAGGGTGATTCCTTGCTTGGTTTTAATGGAGGGCTGATATTGTTTGTGTTTGTTTTGGGAGCTGCAGAAGATCATGGTCTTTGTTTTTTTCTGGTTACGTATAAGTCTGTGTTTTGTGAACCAGTTTTCAACTGCAGAGAAGGCCTGTTGGAGGTTATCTTGTAGATGGACTGGATCATGGTGGGATGCCAGGATGACAGATTCATCTGAGTAGAGTAGGATCTGTTCAGGGCAGGATTCTGGCAGTGAGTTCAGAAAAAGGCTGAAAAGGAGGGAGCCCAAGATTGAGCCCTGTGAGACACCGGACTAGACTGGTCTTTGGTCTGAGAGTGTGCCAGCAATTCTCACTCTTTGGGAGCAGTTGTCTAAGTAGCTTTTGAACCAGTTCACCGAGTTAGGTGAGAGCCCTGCTAGTCGAAGCTGGGCAAGTAGGAGATTGTGGTTGACGGTATCAAAGGCTTTAGTTAAGTCGATGAAGGTGGACCCAGTAAGATGACTGTTATCGAGTGAGTGATGGATTGCACCAGTGAATTCAAGCAGTGCTATGGAGGTGCTGTGACCTTTTCTAAAGCCATGTTGCTCCTTGCACAGGATGTTGTGATTGTCTAGGAAGTCGGTGAGCTGGTCTGACACAATCGGTTCTAGTGCCTTGGAGAGTGGAGGTAGGATGGAAATTGGACGGTAATTCTCAGTAGCTGTTTAGTCACCACTTTTATGAATTGGGGTTACCGTGGCAGATTTCCATAAGTCAGGGAACTGGCTGAGGCTGAGGGAGAGGTTGAAAATCCTGGTCAGTGGTCAGAGTACTTCTTCAAGTGTGAGTGATAGCAGTCTGAGGTCGAGGGAGTCACTGCTGGCTGTGGAGTTGCAAATGGCTTTGGTAACGTAGCTGCAGACTTGATGCATTTTTACTGCTTTAAAGTAGAAGGGAGGTTTGCTGGAGGTGGCTGGGGGGCACTGGGGTCTATGAAGGTGTCATTGAATGTATCAGTAATGAATTTCTGGTCAAGTGTAGTTTCACCATTTATGCTGAGTACTGATGGGGGTGATTTAGATTGCTTCCCGGTGACTTTTTTAATGTTATTCCAGAAGTCCCTACCATTGCCCCATGAGTTAGTGAAAGCATTATGGAAATAGGTGGTCTTCGTATCCCGGATATATTTGGTGCAGTCATTTCATGCACGTTTATAGTTAGCAATATCAACTTGTCTCCCAGTGTTTCTGGCAATCTTCCAAAGGTGGTCTTGAGCTTTTTGTCATCTAAGTAGGTCTCTGGTGAGCCAGGGGTTACATAGGGCTTTGGCCTTGTGCTTCTTGAAGGGTGCAAATATCTTGCATGCTTGGTTGAAGATCCTGATGAAGTGTTCCAGTGCAGTGTTCACACTGGTTGCAGTGAGAACTGGGGACCAATCCTGTTGACTAAGGAAGGTTTTGAGATGAGGTAGCTTGCCTCTAGGTAGAACCTGGCTAGTAATGGTTTTGGGGGGGGGGCTTGATGAATTTATTGGACCAGTAGCAGATGATGGGGGAGTGGTCACTAAGTGTGTCAGGGAGGACAATGGTGTTTGTGATCCTGGCAGGATGGCTTGTTATGATCCAATCCAGAAGGGTGTTGGTACCCATTTTATAGTTTGTCCTGGTTGGAGAGCTAACCATCTGAGAAAGGCTTGCTGCCACTATCAAGTCCCTGTATGCCCCTGCCTCTGCAGCAGGCCAGTTAACATTAAAGTCACAGGAGAGGATGGTTTCTGAATCAGGTGAGAGAGATTTGGTAAACTCCAGGACTGCGTTAAGCCCATTACCTTGCTCTCTCGGTGGAATGTAGACTGTGACAACTGTGATGGCTTTATTGTGTGCACCAAGAAGGATCTTGACAGGAAGAATCTGTGCAGTGGTGGTTTGGGGGGTTAAGTTGATGAGGTGCCCCCGGATCGTGTTCTTAAGGTACAGGGCGCAGCCACCACCTTTTTTTGATGTTCGATCAAGCTGGTAGACATTATACCCAAGGAGGGTGATAGCATGGTCAAGAACCGAACATGAGAGCCAGGTTTCTATGACTGCTAGTATGTCTGGGTTATGCTGGAAGGCAAAAATCTGAAGGGTGTCAATTTTGTGAAGAAGACTGCATATGTTAAGTGAGATTATTGAGAGGGATCCAGGTTGATTGGTCTAAGTTGTTCTTATTGTAGGTGCTGGTCCGGGATTGGGATGAAAGTTTCCTGACAATAGCAGGAGAAGAAGTATATGTTTTAGAGTACTGGTGTGAGACACCCATGACTGGCACCTATTTTTTTGGGCCAGAGAACTCTGAGATTCACTAGGGTAAGTAAATGGGTGGAGCCATGGGTAAAGCATGGCAGTAGTAGCGGTGGACAGGGGAAGTACCTAATGGCCATTTGGGGGAGAGGGCCATTTCGTAGTGATTGGATATGCCCAAGGTGGGGGTACTATGGAGAGGGTGAAAGAGTGTGAGTTGGTAGATGTTCGGGACAGTGGGAAAACATAAGCAGTGGGGATGTAGGAGTGGGAAGAGGGCAAATAAGGTGAGGAGAAAGGGGTATAGAGTACCGGTGTCATACATGATTCAATGTGAATGGGGAGGAGAGCAGGCACATGGTGCTGGGTAGGTGGGAGGCAGCTAGTGAAAATGGCAGGAGGTAGGCAGTGAGGTGGAGGCTTGGGGGGGCAGGGGAAACTAGGTAAGCAGGTGGCTGAGGGAAAACGGGCAGAGGGCGAGGCAGTGAGGAGACAAGGGCAGTAGCAAAAGAGGAGGATGTAGCAGAGAGGTAGTGGGGGGCATTAAAGAGTGTAATAAGACAGGGAGACGGGAGGTATCAGCTCTGGAATAGAGTTCAGGAGTGAAAGGGTGCAGGGGAGATATGGAATGCCAAAGGGGGGGTTGGCCAGTCATGGAGTGATGGAGTGACTGGCACTAGGAGATGTAAGGAGGGTGTCAGGCACAGAAGGGAGGAGGGGGCAGTGAGGGGACTGAGTTGATTAGCAGAGGGGGAAGAGGAGCAGGGAGAAGGGAGAGTGGGCAGTAAAGAGAGGAGGTACAGGAGAGAGAGTATCCAATAGGAAATGAAACGGTGGTTCCCTAGGCAGAAGTGGGCAGGGCTAAGGCTTATTTAATTAAGGCGGAGGTGGGGAGGGGGTGGGAGAAAATTTTCTTCCAAAACCCACTGAAGTCTATGGGCGCAGAGCCCAGCAAAACAGTTTGAATCATTCAAGAATGCAGGGCCAATCAGTGGCCGCGCGGAGCACCAGAGTAGATGGAAGCAACAGGCAGCAGCCAATGGGAGCCTTTCAGCACTTCCCAGTTCAGCCTGGGAGCTTACCAGCAAGAGGAGGGTTCCTTGGTGGTGAGCAGTGGTGGTGTGGATGACTGGCCAGGTAGCCCGGCCACTCAGATGTTTCCCTGATCAGGGGCTGAGAGATCTGAGGATAGGAACAGAGCAACAGATTGTGAGTCACAGTAATAACAAAGGGTGACACTGGAGAGTAAATCAGGGGCATGTGCTGTGGAGAGAGAGAGGGGAATTTAGCAGAGGGTGGGGGAAGGCTGCCACAGAAAAGAGAAATAAGCTTGAACTGGCACCAGGGGGAGGACAGAGGGGAGATTTAGTAGAATATGAAATTTACAAGGGGAGGAGGAGAAGAGAGATGCAGGGTTTAGCAGTAGGGGGGAGGGTGGAGAGAAAGAATGAATGCAGAGCGGCAGGAATTACTTCACAGCTCTAAATTACAGCGGTTTCCATCTGCACTTTACAGTTCAATGCTAAAACATTTAGGCGGGTCTACACAATTAATTTTGACTTTGACAAAAAAATAGCAAGCCGACTAGTAATTCAGCCTAGATTATCGGCTGAGACCCGGAGTTTTTAGAAGTCTAGTGCTAAGAACATCAAGACTGGTCTACACATTAATTGAGACTTTAACAGAAAAATAAGCCAGCTGTCTAGCAATTTAACAAAAATTTTCTTCTGAAACCCACTGAAGTCTATGGGCGCAGAGCCCAACAAAACAGTTTGAATCAGTCAAGATTGCAGGGCCAATCAGTGGCCACGCGGAGCACAAGAGGAGATGGAAGCAACAGGCAGCAGCCAATGGGAGCCTTTCACTACTTCCCAGTTCAACCTTGGAGCTTACCAGCAAGAGGAGGGTTCCTTGGCAGTGAGCAGTGGTGGTGTGGACAGCAGGCCCAGGTAGTCCCGGCCACTCAGATGTTTCCCCGATCAGAGGATGAGACATCAGCAAGAGGAGGGTTCCTTGGCGGTGAGCAGTGGTGGTGTGGACGGCTGGCCCAGGTAGCCCCGGCTGCTCAGATGTTTCTCCGATCAGGGGCTGAGAGATTTGTGTCATCTGCAAAAAGGCATACTTTTCCTTCCAGCCTCTCTGCAATGTCACTTATAAAGACATTGCAAAGGACTGGACCCAGTACTGAACCCTGTGGTAAGAAGTATGGCAGAAGTATGGAAGCTTGGATTCAATGCAAAGAAGTGCAAAATAATGCACCTTTGAAACAGAAATCCAGGGGAAGATTACACAATGGGGGGAGGTAGTAACAACAACAAAAATATTTAACTGAATAATCAAATTAACCAGCCTGGGAGTGGGTCCCAGGGTGGTAGCCTAGGTAAAACATTGGCTGGACAACAGGACACAGAAGGTAATTGTAAATGGAGTCCACTCTGAAGAAAGAGGGGTTACTAGTGGGGTACCACAGGGTTCAGTACTGGGTCCAGTCCTTTGCAATATCTTTATAAGTGACATTGCAGAGGGCTGGAAGGAAAAGTATGCCTCTTTGCAGTTGACACAAAGCTCTGCAACAAGGTTAATACACAAGGAGGCATGGAAAAGATGAGAAGGGACTTTGGCAAGGTTGGATGAATGGTCAGAAGTATAGCAGCTTGGATTCAATGCAAAGAAGTGAAAAATAATGCACCTGGGAAACAGAAATCCAGGGGAAGATTACACAATGGGGGGAGGTAGTAACAACAACAAAAATGGAAAGGGGCCTGGTGAGAAGGCAGTAGGGAGGGCTGGGGGGATACTGGCATGTATAGGAGGCATCACCAGCAGAAAACAGGAAGTGGTTATCCCTCTGTACAGACAGCTGGTGAGACCCCAACTGGAGTACTGCATCCAGTTCTGGAGACCCCATCTCTGCAAGGACATAGATAGGATGGAAGCAGTCCAGAGGAGGGTAACTAAAATGATGCATGGTCTGCAAGAGAAGCCATACGAGGAGAGACTAAAGGAACTTAATATGTATACCCTTGAGGAAAGGAGGGAGAGGGGGGACATGATAGAAACTTTTAAGTACCTCATTGGAATCAACAAAGTCCAAGAGGGTAGCCTTTTTCAGAAAAAGAGATGTGCAAGAACAAGGGGACACAATTTGAAGATGGGGTGGGGGTTGGCTCAGGGGCAATGTGATTAAGTAGTTTTTCACAGACAGAGTGGTGGACACATGGAACAGCCTTTCTGAGGAGGTTGTGGGGTATAAAACTGTGGGAGGATTCAAGAATGCATGGAACAGACATAAGGCAATTCTTGTGGAGGTAGGAAGAAATAGGCTGTTGGTTAACTAGGATCTGCAGGCTGCAGCTTATCCTGTAGGTAGAGAAATGGGCAGACTAGGTGGGCCAAGCGGTCATTATCTGCTATCAAAGTCTATGTTTCTATGCTCCACTGAGCATAATATTTCCGTAAGAAATAATATAAGGACACCCCGTGCAAAGAAATGGAAGCTGCGAACTGACAGTCCATAAGAAAATTTCACTGTTGTGACTCAAACGTGCTTTCATTTACAGTTTGAAAACATCAGTAAAAAATAAAACACACCAACCATTTGCATTCTTTGCTGCAGGGCGACTAGGCACAATCACTGCTAAAACATGTTACTACTGTCACAGGTGGTATCCCATATTTGAAGTGAGAAATATGTTTCTGTTGGTGCAAAATAAAAACATAAAAAAAACCTGTGTTAAAGCAACTTCCAAACTGTCAATAAATAAAACACACCAACGGAAAAAGCACAAACCTGCCTGAGCAAATACAGTGGGTCTGATTCTAGAAGGGCTAGCACAAGTCACACCAAAGGTGACTTGCACCAAATGCCTCTGCACCAGAAACCCTGCACCTGATTCTCTATTGGGCAGGGTCCCCGTGGCTAAGTCCTGTGACTTGTGCCAACCCAAATGGTATGCCAAACAGAGAGCATACCAGAACAGGGTGGAGCAAGCCAACAGCATCTACAGTGTAAGCAAGTACCCCATGCATGCCCCGATCCCCCAATATAGTGACAAATAAGCTCTGTAGGGGTAGCAGAACCCCCTTCCCAAAGCCCTGATCCCTGATCGTCAAACCCCAATGTCTGTTTGGTACTGAAAATGGAGCAATAAAACAAAAAAAAAAATTCCCACATCCCCATTAGCACTGGTAGTCTAGTGGCCCCCCGGCTCGCTCTCCTTGAACCGTACCCAGCTAGCGACTGGTACAGCCCACCTCCCACCACCACAGCCAGCCACCAACTGAGCTCTGTATGAACATGTACTACTGTAAACAGTATGTGCTCAGTGAATGACAGCAGCTGTCATTCATTGAGTGCATACTATTTACTGTTGTACATGCTCATACAGAGCTCAGTCCAAGGCTGGCAGCAGTGGTGATAGATGGGTGTTCCAGTCACCAGCTGGGTACAGGTCAGGGGGAGTGGGGTGGTCTGGCTCTGCCTGGTGGGAGGGATGGAAGCCACTAGACTACCAGGGCTAACAGGGATGTGGGATTTTTTTTCCTCTATTGCTCAGTTTTTAGTACCAACCAGATATTGGGGTTCAGGGATCAGGGATTGAATCTTTGGGAAGGGGGCTCCACTAGCCCTGCAGGGCTTTTTTCACTATCTTGGTTGATTAGAGCATCGGGAGGGGGTTCCACTGGCCCTGTGTGGCTTTTTTTGTCACTATATTGGGGGATCAGGGCATGGGGGGTTCTTCTAACCCTGTGGGGCTTTTACTATGTGTCTCACTGGGGATCAGGGCTGGGAGGGCTACATGTAATGGGGGATGGACTGGCGGCACATTGTACAATCCCCAGTGGATGCAAAGTACACTTACACCAGCTAATTGTTGGTGTAACTGTACTTTGTTGGATGTCCTCTAGGGGTTATTCTAGAATACCAAACTAGGGGATGTGGCAGCCGCCCTTACAGAATAGGGTGCAACTGCTGCCATAAGCCCCCTTGTGCCATGTGGCAGCAGAGGTTTGGTGCAACTGGTGGTGTAACTCCATTTTGGTGCATGCAGCCTGTGGCATGTCGCAAGCTGCTTTGCAGAATTCCAAATGTTGGAACTCATGGCACAAAGTGCTACTTGCATCATTGCTGTTGGTGCAAGTCACTTTGTGCCATGCATAACATTTGTAGAATTGGCCCCAATGTGCCTAATATGTGTTCATTTTTAAATGAACTTGCTGTATTTATAAGTCTACCCAAAATTATTTTCAAAAAATATTCTTGATTTTCTAGGGTCCTTAGGTTAACTTGTATGCACCAGACCAAACATAAATTCCCTGGTGGCTAGTGGTCCCTTCCCCCACACTATCACCATACAAATTTTAGCCCAGTACCCAGTACCAGAACCCAAGCCACTGCTTCTGAAGGCAAAACTGAAAATGATTAGGTTCTGTGCATACAGTATGTGGATGGTTTCAGTGACCCTATAAGAATACTCCAGTTAAGAAACAAATACAGTAGCAATGTCAGAGTCATCAGCACAATACCAAAATGTTCATAAGTACTCATATTTTAGAAAATGGGCTAAGAAATTCCAGGGCTCTGATTGGCTGATAGCCCTGGTATGGTGGGCATCTATCAGACAACAGAGCCTGGGCATTAAAAGTGCCTTTCCCCACAAACCTCATCACCAATATCAAGCGCCACTGGAATTTTCAATTTAAAATGCCGCCATTTTTTTGTCATACTTAGCGAGAACTGACACCCAGCTCTAGCCTGCAAGACATTCTCCCGATCTCTCCTACTCTGATTTCGTGTTACAGTTTAAAGGCTTAGTGAAAAATATGAAGTTTATAAAAAAAAAAAAAAGTATGAAGTTACAAGAAAGAGAGCTGATCACCAACCTGGACCCGACAGACCACCATAAAGTCTTTCCCCAACATGCTCCGGCTCCACCTCCGCTCACCTACAGCATCCACTAACATGCTTCTCTGTTTCTATTAAGTGGGGAAAAACTACCTGAAAATGCCAGTCCATTTTTGATCATGGTAGGCTGTCACAGCACTACCACGTCTGTCAAATCTCTCTCAACCACGCTGTAATGGACGCTTCTAATTTAAGAGAAAAAAAAAGCACAAGAAAATGGTCACTGTCTATACCCCCCTACACACAACCCCAAATTGTACTGAAAATCCATGTATTGAGTACCCTCCCACCTCAAATTGCACTGAATATCATGGTGTTGCCTGTTACTCTCCGAAACCGATGCTCCTCTGGTAGTGGAGATGGCGCTTTTTCTCACTGGTGCTCAAATCATTTACTCTCTTCAAGCGACTGCCTCCTACTACCGCTGCAGTTAATGTGGTGGTGACTGTGTAAAATAAAAAAACAAAAAAAAAAAAACAGTACCTAACTCCAGTTGCTCCCAATTCCCAAATGCTTCACACAACAACCCCAAATTACACTGAACATCAGACTGTGTTGCCTGTTACTCTCGGCAGCGCTTCTCCTAAATAGGGCAGCGGTAGCAGAGGTAGCAATCTCTCTCACTCGCACTCAGCTCAAATCATTACTTTATACAAGCCAGCGCCTCCTCCTGCAGCTGCAGTTAGTGTGGTGTTTCAGCACCAGAGGCCCGACCGGAGGCTAACACATACATTTGGGATGGGATGGGATGGAATTGGATGGGATTGGGGGGGGGGAGACGTGCCTTCAAATTGAAGCCAATAGGCAAAAAAAAAAAACAAAACCCCATTGAGCCACAACTTTTCTTTAATTTCAGCATTTTCGGCACTAATATAGAAGTGCAGCAAGTGTCACACAGTGCGAGAATATCGACGGGAGATTGCTGCCGTAGGATATGATTGCGACTGGGAAAAAGGATGAATTCTGTCTTTCCAGGACTGCAAAAGTAAATGCTGCAGTATTTCTTTTTTTATTTTTAAATCTAAACAGCATTGGTGAACAGCTGAAGGAGAGAGGGCGAGTGCACAGTCCGATCTGCAAGAGTCAAGTATGGACACTTGCAGGTCAGGAGAGAAGACGGCACAAAGTCTTATCTTTTTGTCTTATTTTATTTTTTTAAATGTGCCTACTACTGTAGTTTGCCACAGATATGATGGGAGGGCGGGGGAAATGTCCAGATGCAGTTTTATCTGAAAGTGTGTGTGTGTGTCTGCAACAGAGTGAGACTCTGGGAGCAGCAACACAAGATGGAACAGCATAAAAAAAGGAGGGACTCCTTTACCAGCAACAATGTTTTTCTAGACTTTTTATTCATTTTAAACTAATTTCCTCTTTTATTTTATTATGTAATCAACCATGACACAGATGCCCATTTTCTAAGTGCAATAATACTCTCCAGGCGGAGGAACTATTTTATTTCAAAACTTACTTTAAACTTATTTTTCATTAACATTTTTTAACTAATTTTTTTTTTACAGTACCCATTTTCTAAGCATAATAATACTCTCCAGGGTGGGCAGTATTGTGCTATACGAGACCTTCAGGGCCAAGGGCCTCCACCCGCGCGCCGGGCCTCATTACGCCCCTGGGCAGTCCGGTATAGCACAATAATACCCACCCTGATCGGTATTATTGCTTACACATTCCAGTTTTCTGAACTAATGTCAGCATCCACAAAACATTTGCAGACATGTCACCTTTTATTAGCTGAAATTACACTTGTAACAGCAGCACAATATTGTCCAAATTATTGACTAAAAATTTAATTGGCCAATGTAATACATTGTGATTTCTGCATAAAGGACATTGGCAGTCAGGGGAGCTAACAAACTCTATGAGGGTTCTTTGCATGAGGGAGGATCAACACACTGTATAAATACAACTACTGTATGGTGACCAATTATTTTTAGTGTACAATTTTTTAAATGTATTTCCCTATGGTTTGATTGTCAATGGACAGTGACACAGGTGTTAATGAAACATTTGAAATTAACTTTTGCAAAGATTTTTAGGAGTCCCCCGGACAGTTATGACAGTCAATACCTGTTAGTAAAGCAATTCAATATTCACAGGCAGTGAGCCCGTATACTATTGTATTTACATAATGTTCTCCAATGTATATGATGAAGTTAGAATTTTTGACAAAAACAAATTGTGAAAGAAAAACACAAGTGGATTTGTCATTTGAAGACCACCCATCCTGATATCTCTGTTGGTGTCTGTCCTTTTAACTGGGTTAGAGCAACTTCCCAATAGTAATTTTGGAAAAAATCCTTATAATTTACACTATGTACACCCATTTCCATTTTCACACTGTCCACCTACTGTATTCCAGCATATTTCCATTCTTTTAACTAAATGTAGTTTACTGGTCCAATGTAAGAATCTATAGCAATTGTACATTAAAAAAATGGAACTTGTCTCTGGAAGGACAGCAGTACATCTAGCCTGCATTGTGTGCTACACTTTTGGTCCCAATTCACTGGTTTAAAATACAGTACGCTCACTCTAGGAATTGAACCAGATAACCAGATAACCTGTGTGCAAAAAGGGTATGCAATAATACAGTCCCTAGATACAGTATATTTAATTTTTACTTTCTATTTTTTGCTGCTAGAAATGCATATCATCATACGGTACATTATTTTTCCATTTCCTGCAATGAAGTACAGACTAACCATACATAGCGGCTGTCAAGTGAAGTTTAGGAAGCTACTGTCATTCCACCCTTATGTTTACAAAATAAAAGAAAAGGTTATTCAAGCAGAATTGTGTGCTACAAATTCAGTATGGATATCCTTAGTGTGCACTGAGTTGCAATCAATGGTAGGATGTGATGACATGCATTTCTAGAAATGTTTAAAGTAAAGACAGAATATACAGTACATGTACTGTGAGTACTGTGATCTCATGCTCTCTTTAGCATGCAGTTTTTCTGGTTCTGTACCTGGTATGGACATCTTTGCCTGACCCACCAGTGACATCTTACCAAAGTTGTATTTGAACATACTGTACTAACTCTACATTTGTGTAGCTTAAAGGTTGGGGCGAGTACAGTATATCAAGGAGGCAATTCAAATTTATAATCCTAATGATGAGGTGGCTCCATGAAGGCAAATTATTAACTAGTACTGTAAGTGTGTTCCAGGACAAAATGGGCAGCAACTAGAAATGGAGTACACTGCTTAATTAATAAAGTGAAGGCTTATTTGTGACAGTGTTTACAGTTTTTAAATGTAGCCCAAATCAGCCATGTGCCCAGAATCTGTAGCAGTCAGTCAGAGCACAAGTTGGCAGAGATCTCAGTGAATGCATTCTCATTTACAAAGATTAATGTCTCTCCAGTCATGCAGTATTACTGTTGATTTTAAAATAATAGAAGAAAGAAGTTTTTCTATAGCCTAGTCAGTTGCGAAGACTGGTGCACCAGTGGGGATGGGGGATTACAACAGGGGGGAGGATCCTTGGATTTTGCTTTATTCCTTTTTCTCCTCCTTTTCCTTTCCCTTTGCCTTCTTGATTGTATTGTCTCAAAATGTTTAATAAAGTATATTAAGCTGCAAAAACAAAATCACAGAAGTCTCATTGATTTATAAAAGATTTTGTTTGCCTATAATGAAATCTAATGAAATATGTCATACATATAGTACATGGTGTGTTCTTTTTTTGAAGCTGCTTGATCGTTAAGCCCCCCCCCAAGAAATCAAGTTAAAAAATGAAAGAAAGAAATTTCAGAAATCGTTTGACATAGGTTCATATTTCCTTAGATTTCATTACAGGCAAACACAAGCTGACTTTATAAATCAATTAGACATAAGAAGCCACTTCTACTACTAATAATAATTTCAATAGTGTCTGCACATCATAGTCTGATTTGCTGAGCCTCCATACAGTATGTCATCTGGTCTCAGTCTGACATTAATCTTTTTGAATGCCAAGTGGGCCAGGGGTGTTATTGATTACTTGCTTTTGACAATCCTTGATGTAGAGCCCTGCTGATCTTTGTGTTTCCATATCTGTAAAGAGATCTGCATTTCATTTTTATGTTTTCAATGTTATTAAAATTTCATTAAAAAAGATAGCTAAGGGAAGCAATCTTCCAGTCTGCTCATTTCAGGGCAAAATAGCAAACCTTGTAGAATTCCTTGTGGAATCCCAGCTTGCTTTTACCAAATCATGACAAGTCCATTGAGACTCTTTCCAGGGTCATTGATATATAAGTTGGTTATTCTAATAAAAGATGAAACACAACAGAGTGGGAAATATAAGAAAAAGAAAAACAGAAAAGCACAACAATGGAGCGTTATTATACTTTCCAAGGTGTTCATTTAAAGTGGAAGTAGAAAGCATAGAACTCCTTTTAACACTTTACAGTTTTACAGTTCAAATCAATGAGATAATTTACACTGTTTTTACTATGCCACTAAGAGCATTATCTGAAAAAAAAAAACTACAGAATTAAATATCACTGCTTGGACAATCAAATGCTGCATTGCATTTTGTTTTATTTCTTTTTTTTGTAACTAAAGATTTGTTTTTGTAACATTAGGTTTTGTTTAGTGACATTGCAGCAGTGTATACATCTTCAAAGTGCTCAAAGTTATTCTGAATCTCTTTCAAAGGTAAGAATGTACCTTTTAGTTAAAGGAAAACTACACCCAAAACTTGAAAAAATATATGTTGTGCAGAGTGTTTTAATTTGTATGTGAAGTTCTAGTGTTTCCTTCCCTCTGACTGGTATTAGGAGTTTTTCCCAAATTAGCCTGCTAGCTTTATGCTAGTCTTATGACCCCTGGGGATCTTCATACCTGATAGCGTAATTGTATTTCTTGTTCCCACAGTGCATCTTGTCTTATGTGACTGTGATGTAAGAGAGACCCAACATTCAGCACACACATGCCAAACAAACTAAATATATTGGAAGCTTTACAAGCTGCACAAAAATTACAAGCAGCAAAGTTTTTCAGGACTGTAAAACCTTTAGGATGAGGGTGGTCACCAAGCTGAATTCTACAGAGTTTAAAATATAGCCATCTCTATTGTTGTGAACTGATTGTAATGCAATGCTTTCTGCTGGATTTATGGCCTCTGCTACATCACCATCACGTGAAACAAGGTGCATTGTAGGACAAAGAAATGCAATAAAGCTATTTGATATGGAGATCTCCAGGGGGTTGTAAAACTACCCTAAAGCTAGCAGGCTAATTTAGGAAAAACTCCTAATACCAGTCAGAGGGAAGGAAACACTAGAACTTCACATACAAATTAAAACACTCTGCACAGCATATATTTTTTTCAAGTGTTGGGTGTAGTTTTCCTTTAAGTCTTTACTTACAGCTACAATGTTACAAAAAAGGTAATGTAACAAAAACAAACCTTTACAGTAGTTACAACCCCCCCCAAAAAAAAAACTACAATGCTGCTTTTGAATGTCCAAGCAGTCATACAGTATGGAACTCTGCAGGTTTCTTTCAGACAATGCAGTAAGGGGTAAGGTAAAAAACAGTTTTAATTATCTTGTTAAGTTATTTTATTCTTGTAAAGTTTAATGCTGGATAAAAATGATATTTTCTTCATCTAGAAGCAGTAACCAAATGTTTATCAATGTGCTGCTTGGTAAAGTGATACAGGAAACCAGGAACTTCTTGTCTTGATTTACAAGGTCCCTGTTTGGTCAGACTTCTACAGAAACCATTCTGTCAGTGTGGGAGGGTGAGAAGTTATGAGGGAGACCCACACCTGTATGCTGTGTGACCCTGAGCAACTTTCCAGTGACAGATATCTGTGCTGCATTTTGTTCAGGCCTCCTTTAGCTGCCCAGGAGCTATGTTTTTTCACACCTATGGGCATTGTCTTTGCCTGGAGAGTGTGCTTAATTAGGGCCGCTCTGTGATGCAAGCTTCTCCTCCTCCAAACTGGTTTATGAAGCAGTTCAAGTGTTTGTAGGGACATTGGAAGGTGGATGTTTTAGGCCCTGAAGCTGGAAAGCCAGCAGCTTTGTGTGTGTGTGTGTGTGTGTGTGTGTGTGTGTGTGTGTGTGTTTTGTTTGTTTGTTTTGTTTTGTTTTTAAGGGGAATAAAATATTGAATCAATGGGGAATAAAATCAGTCTGAGGACATCTTAAAATTACAGATAACTTTATGTCCAAATAACTGAAAGCATCCACTGTACTTAAAGTTACTTTTTACAGAGCATAAAAACACTATGATTATTGCTAAACCTGTTGACATTCCTCTTGCACACCTGTGGCTATCTCACCCTCAAAATCCCCAACAGGATTTTGGTACAATCCCCTACTATGAGCTATGGTTAAAGGGGACATGAATTAATTTAAAAGTAGAATGTAGTGTTAATGATGTTGAATTGCTATTAAAACCTTATTTATTCACAGCCTGACTTTCCTGTCTTCATTGAAAATTGACCCCAACCATATTTGACTCAGATTAGATTATACTGATTTCAGCCTGAAGCATATAGGCAGTTTGGGATATTATTTTATTTATTTTAATTTAATTTGTTCAGTGGGAGAGGCACACTCAGCTGGGGCTCATTTCCAGGTGTGACCAGGGTGAAAGGGAGAAGGAACGTTACAACAACATCATAGATTACAATACCATTGCATCAAATAAAAAAGAGATAGAACAAATCGAACAATATGTGTTTGCTAATGTTGCCCTGACTTTTCATGAGTAAATTACACCTTTTTGTAAATGTATTATAAACATGAAGGACAACATGATGCAGTTATTTTCTCTGTACGTGACATACACTGAAACAGTGCGTGATCACCTATTTTTTAATGGTTCTTAATCATACTCAAGCAAATAAATATGATAATACATTGGCAAATACAATACATACTGAGCCAAATTATTCTGAAGTCCTTACAGAATTTTGCCTCTGTGAAACTAGAAGAGGGTTTATTTGATGTACTACAGAAGATGCAGTAACTTTTAAAATAAGAAAAACTCTTAATTCGGGTCTTTTACATTGAAGTGTCTGAAAGCTTGGGGCCAGCCCATTTTCTTGTTGCATGGGCATCAGATGGTGCCAAAGCAGAAAGGAGTAGGTGATGAGCAAACTTTCATGCTTAAAACTTTGTGTTGAAAGTTGGACAGAAACATCAGTTAGTTCCAGGATCTGCCTTATTGCGCACTGCCAATGCCCCAACTCTGGATCTACAAATCACACTGCACAGCCAACAGCACAGTGATTCCCACAGACCAGCAATCAGTGACTACCTGGATTCCTGCCACTGTCAGCAGCCACAAAACTCATACAGTACATCCACCAGACATCCTTTAATTCCTATTGTAAATTTCTAAAAGTAGATACAATTTTGTAGGATTATCAAACAGCTGAAAACTTCTACTTTTTTAAACTTTTTTTTATAGCAGACAGCCCAAATTAAGTTACCACAGATTTACTGTACAAATGCCAGGTTTCATCTATACCACCTGATCAGGTGCCCTTAATGATCACTTGGATGTCCAGGGTTAGAAGTTAGAAGTACTGTATGACTTCCCCCCACTAAATACCAGTGACTGCTTGAGGTTTCTTTTAGTCAAAGGAGCTAACATATCAGCATGCTGCCATCAAGAATCACTTACTGTACATCCAGCAGATAATCAGTTACATTCAGCAATCCAGGCATGCTATTGTGAGCAAAGATTATGAGATAAAAGGAGTGCATGTATTTTTTGGGGGTGAAAGATGTATGTATTTCTCACTACTCCTATACCTTGCTGTCTGTTAGAGTTGATTTAATAATCTAACTTTATCGATGAACTGTGAAATCATTATTCTGGTTATAGCAATGTTGCTACTAGTCACATAGGAACTAAGATATACTGTAGCAATATTGTGGCAACCTGTTTGCTACAATTATAGTTCATTGAAAAATTTAGATTTCTAAATCATGTCTAATAGTACACTAAGTAAACCTTAGAAGTTAGACTAGTACTTCTACAGTCAATGAGTAAAGAGCACTATATCCAGCGTTCACCCCCTCCCCCCACAAACCACTCATAAATTCAGTATATCTAATATTATGCTCATAAAAATGTTCCTGAATTGCTTGAAGGTGCCATATTCACACTGTTAACATCAAATACTGATACCTCAGTCAGCTGACAGACTGACAGCATCCAGGAGCACTCATCAGCAGGCATAATAACAAAAACTGTGTTTATATTCAATGTTCATTTACTTATTTGTTTGTTTGTTTGTTTTGGTTCTGTCATAGCATAAGCCTATGTGAGATTGTGCTGAGCCATTCTAGCACACAGAGGGCCAGATATTCAAAAGGGTTGCTCAATGCGTAATAGGGTTGCGCCTACGCAAGTCCAAACTTGCTCCATTCTGTGACATTCAGCAGGAGGCAGTTGCACCACAGAAAACATGCTGAGCAACAGTGCAATGCAAATGAATGCATGCTGAACTGGAGGGGGAGAAACCATGCATAAACTGCACAGCCCGATATTCAGCCGGGCTGTGCAGAGTTGTGCAGGCACCACCCCCAACCTGCGCCTGCACAACTTAGAGCCAAAAAGGCTAAGTTGAGGGCCACCCACAGGTGAGCTGCTGCATTGCAGGGCACAACACAGCAGCTGCCACCTGTGGCTGGCCCCCAACCCACTCCTGTGCCCCCTGCAGCCCGATCGTGGGCAAAAGAGTGACAATCCTTACCACCACCCCCACTGGTCCGATCAAGGGCAACAGCAGAAATGTTCCCCACCAGCCCGACTGCGGGCTGCATTAATTTAAAACAACCCCCAAATACATCCCTGGTGTTCCAGTGGACTGAAAAGCCTGATCGTGGGCTGTATCAGTGTAAAATACAACCTCCCCTCCCGAACATAGCCCTGGTGGTCCAGTGGACTGAAACTCCCGTTCGCGGGAAGTAAGCAGTAACCCCCCAACATAGCCCTGGTGGTCCAGTGGACCGAAACTCCCGATCAAGGGATGTATGCAGTAAATACCCCCAACACATCCCTGGTGCCTAGTGTCCTCACCCCACTCCACCCATGAAGCCCCACAACCCCGCCTCCCCTGGTAGTCGGGCGTGGGCGGCAGCATCCCACCAGCCTGTCACCGGGCCACTCAAGCTGACTGGGACTGCCTGGGCTGCACGCCCATTGGTGCAGAGCAAGAGTTAGAAGTTTATACAGTATAAGACAGTCCAGATTTGCAAATGAAATTCATTCACAAAACTGGACTGTCTTGTACGGTATGGGCTGCACGGGGTGGGGGGACACTAGGCACCAGGGATGTGCTTACCACAAAAAAACTAAATCCATGCTCTTCTCTAACCCACAAATCAAGAAACGGCAAGTCCCACTCACCATTAATACATACCTGGGAAATACCCTTGAACAAGTGCCAATTTTCAAATATCTTGGAATCAACTTTGATCAAGGCCTAACCTTTGCAACTCACATTGATAGTACAGCAAAAACTATTAATCAGCGAATTGGGATTCTGTATCGGAACTGACAGTTTCTTACCCATTCTGCACTGAGGATTGCCATCCAATCTTCTATCATCTCAGTCGTTGACTATGGCTTAGTTATATACGGATCTGACACTACTACAGCACTTAGTCACATTACAACATCCCTAAATAAGGCCTGTCAGCTACTCACTGGTGCACATCGACGTACCCACACATGTGAACTCTATGCTGACTCAGGTTGGTTGCAACTCTCAAACCAGATAAAGTACCTCACCTGCCTGATGGCGAAAAATCCACTCTGGGCCTCACTCCACCCTGTATCCAAGACCTGTTATGCCCAAGCGCTAGCACCCATTTTACCAGAAGATCAGAACACCAGCCTCTCCAAGTCCCCCGATGCCGGACTTCCCAGGGACAAAGATCATTTGCCTATCATGCCCCCAGCTGGTTAAATGCCCTCAGCACTCATATTACTGCCTCCACCTCTCTAGGTATTTTCAAATCAAGGCTTTTCTCTCACCTTGCCACCTCCAGCTCCTGTGACTGCACTGATTAAACCTCCTATTTTCTCACTACCCACCCTGTTCCGTTATTTCACAAAGACATGTTTGGGAAACCTTTTCTCCTGCTATTGTCTGCTCCCCACTCCTTTCACTTAACCTCTCTGTTCTGGACTTTTTCCTATTTGTTTCTCCTAATCTGGCATGACCGCTTTCTTGTAATAACAATAATGTGATTATTGATATCGCATGTCCTTTTGCACAAGTGATTTGATATGTATTTGTATATGTTTTCTTGGTCTTGACACAACACAAATTGTTGTGTTATCTATGTAACCTTTTGTACTGTACCTAATTGACGTGGAACCTTTGTAAAAGAGCCTCTGGCTCAAAGGTAGTAATTCCTAGAACAATAAACTAAACTACCTTGCAATTTGAGATAAAGCCATTTGATTGTGCTTTACAAAGAGCAGCTGCTTCCGCTTTGTTAGTTCACTGCAGTACATTCATTATTGCCCAGTAGAGATAGTTTTATCCCCAGCAACTCTTCCCCCAACCTGCAGTGTTCACACATATTCTGTGTTGCTTTCATTTTAGTGATACCACTCAGTAATCTACAATCAAACAATAGAAACAGTGCTTTTGTTATCAAGGGGTATTGTAGTACGGCATATTGTTAGTGTTTTTTTTTTAAGTTTTTTAATTGCTATGTAATCAGACTGCTGTGAGTTTGCCTACTGCTAATCTTATGGAATGCTGAGTTGTCATTTTTTTTCAGCCTGCTGAACCTTCCCAATTATAAAATAAACGAAGATGCGGCGTGACACAGACCACATAGATCTTCCATAGAATTATTGATTTAGTTTGCTAGAGAGCAGGGTTGTTTACCAAGGGTCCCAGGTTTGAATCCCACAACTGCCACTTATTGAAAGTCTGACCTTCCTTGAGACATATGACTTCCCAACCATGACTACCAGAGTTCTGAAAATGGCAGCAGCAACATTCACGCACTTTACTCACAAGTCCTCACCTCCTGCATTGTAAAGTGCCTCAGGGTACAGATTATGAAACAGGCACTGTTTAAAATCAAATTCATTTCCTTGTGCTGTGCTGCCTGTGAAAAAACACTTTTTGACCTGTGGAAATCAAGAGCGGAACAAAGTTTCCCTTTTAGTGTGTCCAGCGATGCTTTGGGGACACACTGAAAGGGAAAGTCCATTCCCTTTTGGATTTCCACAAGTAGAAAGCAAATTTTTTTTCATAGACTACACAGCAGAGGGAAGGGAATTTGGTTTTAAATAGCACTTGTTTTATAATCCATATTCTGAGGCATTTTACAGAATAGGCTTTACATTGTAGGAGGTAGGGACTCAGGAGTGAAGTAAGTGAATGTTGCTGCTGCAGTTTTCAGCAGTTAGGTAGTCAGGGTTGGGGAAGGAAGGTCAGACTATGAATAAGTGGTGGTTGTAAACACTGCGTGCCTACTTGGTGCTCGCTGGATTATGACAATGAAAAATATTAACTTTCCCATGTAGATTGGCAGCAATGGGTTCAATAAAATTTATTTCATTCTAAGATTTATTTCATTCTATTTGCTATTGACTTCACTGGTTAACAAAAATGCTTTTAAAAGTACATGATAATTATTAAAACATATAATAGACACAGGACTGATCACTAAATGGCAACTACTGTACAGTACAAAAAAATGGCAAAATGTTTGATCAATCATTTTTCAGAGCTTATAGAAATCAGCACAATGCAATTTAAATTTACATGAAATCTATGCCTTTTAAGATCAGTGGCAAACATGTTTTAATTTTTTCCTTTTTCCACAGGTGTTTCCTGCTGCCCCCAGTAATACTCATGAAACAAGTGCTTTCTTCAATAGTAGTACAGGAAGGTGACTATTTAACATAGGGAAACTATGTTACTGTACTGTTTAACTAAAAGTGTGGTGAATGCATGTATTAATAGTCTATGAATGGTCAAAAATTGGTAACGGAAATCAACAACACATGAGATTAGACAAAATAAATTGTTATTGTATATGAAGGGGAATAAACCTTGATAATAATGGGTGTCTAGGGTTTAACATCAGGTACGTAAAAAAGAGCAGTCAAAGTTAGACACAGTCTTCATTCTCTGTGAGCAGTCCCTATGTTTATATATGTTTGTAAAGATATAATAAACAATAAGTTACTGTGATCCAAATATCACTTCTAGAAATCAAAAACTATGTGTGAACCACTGGTTGTTCAACCTACACAGACTTCTACATCTCCCTTTCAGTGATTCATTCAATGTGTGGTGCATTGCTCACTTCTTGTGACTTGTAATAGCTGGATAAGATGTGGTTAATGATTGGATATGTTTGAGCCGGATTGGTACATACATCAGTACTTGTAGTATGTATGAGCTGGATGAGATATGGTTAGTGCTTAGATACTTTTGAGCTGGATGAGATATGGTTGGTATAAGAAACTTGATCTTTGGCCTTTCTCTATTTCCCACCTTTGGTGGGATGCTAGCTGTAAGTAGGATTGAAGGCCCAGTACAAGGTGAGATAGGAGTGCCGGAGAAGGAGGAGGAGGCAGGAGTGGATGAAGGGTGAGTCTGACTTGCTCAAAACAGAGTGAGCGGAAGCTGGATGGTTATGTTTTATTTTTCAAGTTTTCAAGTTTATTGCAGGAAAAACTCCATTGAGCAAGCTCATTCACAAGGAGGTCCTGGGTCCTTTACATAGATATACGAACATAACATACAAGGTAACATTGTTAATCAAGTATTATGTATCACACAAGGTATCATTGTTAATCGAGCAAACAATACATACACACACAGAGTTCATAGTTGACAATTCTTGACATGATACTGCCAGGTAAGGCACGGTTCTGGCGGTAAGGTCTGATGCTGTATCAGCAGGGGTTGGGTAGAGTTGCATACATAAATGATAAGTGCATTATACGTGAAAGTTAATGTTCAGAGACAGCAGGGGGAGTATAAGAAGGGATTGTAGGAAAAGAAGGTAGAAAGATGAGGCTAGGGACTATCAGAGTAAGGTGTAAAGAGGTGTGATAAGGAGATCTAGAGGTGAAAGGCATGAAGACAGCAGGGGGACTTTATGAAGGAATGGCAGGGTAAGAAGGCAAAAGATGAGTCTTGTGACTAGCAGAGTAGAGTGGAAAAAAGTGTGATAAGGAGATCTGAAGGTGACGAGTATTGAAAGATGGTCATGGGGATCAAATCTAAAGCTGTTGTATTTAGTCTACTATGTAGAGGATGGGAGAGGAGCTATGTCCCCCCCATCAAACCACAGGCCGAGCCTTCCAGTTCAATGTGTGGTACATAGCTCAGTGCTTGTGATATGTGATAGCTGGATAAGATGTGGTTAGTACTTAGATACATTAGAGTTGGATTTGTACATACAGTAAGTCAGCGCTTGTAGTACATATGAGCTGTATGAGAAATGGTTAGTGCTTAGATACATTTGAGCTGGATGAGATATGGCTGGTATAAGTAACTTGATCTTTGGTCTTTCTCTCTATCCCACCTTTGGTGGGATGCTAGCTGGGAGTAGAATTGAAGGCCCAAAAATAATGCAATTGCCATGTGATTACTTCCTCCAACTCCGGAGAGTGTGGCCAGTAGCATGCAGGACAGGAAAATCTCCCTTGGTGGGAAACCTCCAAGGATCCATGGCTACTGACCTTCCCATCCCCTGGGCATACTAAAGGAGAGTAATCCTATTTAGACTAAAATATTGAATTGGTTATCTTAGAATTATATCCAGGTATTGGTAGTAGAAGCATCTCCTTAAATTGGAATAGCTGTAATCTGAAGGATGAGGTATTGGTGTATGAAAGTCCAACATGGAGATGATGGCATATGAAGCTGGGTAATCCAAACCCACAATATCTATGGCAGATGAAGGTGAGAAGCATAGAATCCAGCAGAAAAGGTGAGACCCTCACGTGGGTCGGCCAAGGTGACAATGGAATGCAGCTGAATAAGCAGCTGGGCATTCATGTGGGGCAAATCAGGAAGATGACAGGACCCCACATGGTCCACCATTGCATAGATTCCTGTAGAGAGGGTGCAACCTCCATGTAGGTTGGCCGAGGTGAGATGCAATACAGTTAAGTAGGCAACCAAACCCTATTGTGGGGTGAAGCAGGAGACATGGTGGACTACGTGGTCCAGCCCTATGCAGGGCAAAGCCAGACAATATGTGGGACCAAGAAGCCCACCAGTGCATCGGTACAGAAGAAGGTGAGAAGGGAGGCATGAGCAAGTGCCAGGCCCTGTATTGGGCAAAGCACTAATTAGAAAAGTTCTTCAGGGACAATGCTGGCCATAGGCCAAGAGTGGTAGCCATCTCAGTGGAGACTCTTACGGAGACAAATGTCCTCTGACACTGTAGCAGGAAGGAGGCTGAGATAGGATTGAGCAAATGATATTCTTGACTGGAAGCAAATCTGGGTGCAGTCTGGCAAAGGGTAGCAGCTGTCAATGCATCGTAAATGTAGAAATGCAGGAGAAGGCTAGACATTACTGATAGAAGTCCCAGTCCTGTTATTTGAAGTTGATGATGAGCAGGAAATCAACACTAAAGGTGAAGGTTCAGTAGATGAAGATCCAGCTAGGAATGGTATTTGATGGAGTACGATGGTTAATCCATGACCGGGGAGCAGTAAGTGAAGCACTGGTAAGTCACACATAATCAGTCAGCATGGTTGAGGAATGAGTGCTGACTTAGTATAAATATTTGTGGACATAGAATTCAAGAGGATGAAGTAATGAGAAGCATTGCCCAAGGAATGATAAAGTAGGAGTCTAGAGATTATAAGGCATGCGTGGAGCCAGAAATCTGGTAAACAGTAGGTTGTGATAGAGTACTTTGTCAGACAGGATAATGGGCTCAGGATGTCCAAGAATAGATATATACACTACGAGATGTCCAGTGTAGAAACTTGGTAGGAACTGTATCAGAAAACAGATCACAGTAGAAGCAGGGTAGGTCTGGATGTGGGCCATCAGGAGCAGAGACCCATGGAGGTCTGGGAATGCAACAATTGAGTGCTCAAGCACTTGAGTAGGTCCCAGGTGTTCAATCCAAGAAGATGAGACTCCGAGGGGGTCAACTGTGGGTAATGGCTGTTCATTGAATCATATCTTGGAAGGGTGTGAAAGTAGAACTGGATGAAGGTAGTTCTTTAAGTGAGATGGAGGAGGAATTCCATCCTGGAATGATGTGAAGAAGTACAGTAAGCAAGCAGCCAGGCCCGTGCAGAGTGAAGCAGAAATATATACCTTCAGGCCCCCATGTGGGGTGAAGCAGGAATGCATTGGGCAGGTAGCTAGGCCCCCTGGCTTGTGGGGTGAAGTAGGAACATGCTAGCGAGCAGCCAGGCCCCCTTGCAGCATGAAGCTGTGATAAACCTCCAGGCTCCCATGTGGAGCAAAGCAGGAATGCATTAAGCAGGTAGTCAGGCCCCCGGAGGGGTGAAGCGGGATTGCTTTGAGCAGCAGCCAGGCCCCCGTGTGGGGCGAAGCAGAGATAAACCTCCAGGCCCCCTTGTGGGGCAAAGCAGAAATGGGTTAAGCAGGTAGCCTGGTCCCTTTGTAGGATGAAGCTGGAAGTCACCATGCAAGCAGCCAGGCCTCCTTTGAGCAGGGTGAGGCCAGAAGCATTGAGCAAGCAGCCAGGCCCTTTTATTGTTGTGGGCAAAGCAGGATGCTGAGCAGGCAGCCAGTCCCTGTTGCAGAGTAAAGCTGAGATAAACCTCCAGGCCCCATCATGGGGTGAAGCAGGATGCGTTGAACAGGTAGCCAGGCCCCCATGCAGGGTGAAGCAGGAATGCTGGGCTAACTTGGTGTGGCTGAAAGCCCAGAAGGCAGATCCAGTAACCCTGAAGCAGATAAAGATATCCTTGAGTGCAAGCTGAGGTGGAGTAGAAGGGAAGTGATGGTCTGGTTTGTGTGAGAAGCTAGAGGCAGCCTCCCATGCAGGTTTGCCTGAGGATGCAGAATCTTATCCAGACAGCAGCATGTCACTCAGGGCGTTCTGCATAAGAGAGCTGACTGTAGTAGGCTTCGAATGGCCCATCCCTCCATGGTTCCATAAGGAAAATGCAGCATGTGTAGACTAAGCCCTAAGTAAAATGTCAAGCAGCAAGTAGAATTGAACAAAAATTGATAAAGAAATGCACAGTGGAGTGCCATGAATAGCAAAGCGAGCCATGAAGGTATCTCCATAGAGAGGATGCGGACTAGGTAATGGAGGCAGAGGTGCATTGCAGACGTAGCTGAGGAGTGTTGTTCAAGGAGCATAGAGTGGAGAACAATGAATATCACAGCGAGCTAAGCAGGCATCCCCATAGGGGAGGATGTGGCCCAGATAATGGGAGGCAGCAGTGTGCAGGGCTCCTCCAGAGGTGTGCAGTCCGAGAACTAGTTACACCTATAGTCAGGGTCCAGTAGTTGCATGGCAGGACTGCTGAAGTGAAGTGGAAGTCATGGTGGCCGTCAGCAATCCGCATGAGGACTAAAGTGGTCACGGAGGCAGGAAATGCGTCTCTAGCCAGGTGCAGTGGCACTAAATGATGTTCCGGCACAGAGGCATGGAAGTGGTTGGGCAGCAGTTCATAGTCATCTGGAATGAGTGGAGAGAGAGCAGTGGTACCCTGGAAGCAGAGAACTCCATAAGGTGCAGGCAGGAAACAGCACAGCATCAGAAAATAAAAGTCCAAAGGACAGAGTTAGCGCAGCAATAGGCCACGATGCAGGAAGCACGAAAGGTCCTGGTGAGGAGGAGTGATGCTAGCAGACTGAGGCACAGCTGGTGGCAGAAAGAAGCCCAAAAAGAAACACTGGAGGCATCCAGAGAGAGAGGTATGTGAGCAAGGCACCTGGGGAGGGGACAAAAGCAAGGCAACCACAAAGCGGCTGATGACATGGGGGCAGAGCAGCAACAGCAAACAACAGGCACAGGAGGAGGTGTGGGGAAGAGCCCGACCAACTGTGCCATTGAGGAGTGAGTCCAACTCACTCAAAACAGAATGAGTTGAAGCTGGGTGCTTATGTAGAGGTTGGGGGGGGAGCTATGTCTCCCCCATCGAACCACAGGCCAAGCCTTCTAAGTAAAATCAGGGTTTTCCTGTAGTTACTAATTACTGTGGCAAATGTTTTCAGTGTCAAAAAATGGGGGATAGAAAGAAGGTATACACAGGAATTACCAGTGACATATATACAACACAACAGACATCACTATAGTACTCTATAGTATTTTGGTGGATTTGAGTCATGTGTGTATACACTGTCAACATGGAATGGATTATTCAGCTGGTTGCTTTAATAATTTATTAGTATTGTCATTGCTTTTACTTTAATTAAAGCATGTGAAATGAAAAAAATGACATTATTAGAAGATTAAAACACAAGTTAAAATCAAAATGGATTAGAGATTGACAATAACCACATCAGTTCATGAGATTAAAATAAAACAAACTACCTGATCAATGCGAATTCAGTCATCAGTAAATTAAATTTGAATCAGAATAAAAGCTATCAATCATGAAAGACATATTCGATCTGTTTTTCCATTCAATTTGAAATTGGATGTAATTGTTCCAGTTTCTATTTTTAATGAATCCAGATGCAAGTTTACATAACATAAAGTAAATGATGTTGTGGTTCATAGATACTGACTAAGCAGCTATGCTAATGTACCCCCCTCCCCACCAACCCCTTATTTAACTAGTAGGCACACCTTCCATGGTTTTTCTGTCTAGGGGAAAAGAGAGGGGTGGTGGTACACAGCAATTGCAAAAGAAACACAGAGTGTGTACTAGACACAAACAGACCTATACCAAAACCCAGGTTCTGAGGAGAGAACTTTTGCTGAGAACTATGATAGGTTTGCACTTCTAGACATGGGTACCCAGTAAATCCACACAGGAAGCATTTACTAGATTGTCCATATCAGGCTGGGATTCTAGAGTGTGGCTTTATTCCAAAACAAAATTGGAACACAAAAGCAAAGATGGACCCCAAGGGTTTACACTTCATAGCACAAGGTAATGCAGAACACTTCTATAGAAAACAGAAACTTGAACCTCCCATACAGCATAGGATTAAACATCTGGAAAGTGGTACTAGCCATGGTGAAAGCACACAAACATTCTTCCAGAAGTGGCACTAGGCCATTACTTAGAATAGTTCTCATATGGCATAGGATTAGACATCTGGAAATGTGGAACTAGTCACAGTGAAAACACACAAAATTCTCTTGGAAGTGGCACTAGGCCATGACTTAGAAGAGTTCCCATATGGCATAGGAGTAGCAGAAAGGAATGTGGCACACTAGCCATGATGGAGCACACTAGTGCCCAAAACTAGCAAAACCCACATACCAGGAGTAAACTTCTTCAGACATTGGCCACATACACTGAAAGAAAACAGGCACCCTTACAGAACCCAAAGTGCTGAACTGGTCACTCCAGATGAGGGGTCTCCCACCTTTTGCTTCCTTGTCCATACCCAGCCATTCTTTCAGAGTTACACCTCAACAAATACTGAATTGCAGAAATCATGCTTTCTTCAAATGTTTAGCACATTTTAGCATCAGAAAACACCAAAAGGGATTAAAGTTAAAGTTCTGAACAAAGGGCATAGTCACATATGGGACATCCACTGTTGTCAGCAAACTTTAAAACAAACTCCTTAAGAAAATCTCACAGAAATGGGTGAACGGGTCCCTTTATCAGAGTGTGACCCCACAGAAAACAAGGCAGGTACATATCTTGGGTAACTCTCAGACAGAATCTGCTCACAGTTTGTACACCAAAGGCAGCTTCAAAATGTTCTAAGTTGGGTCAGAGGATTGCCCCTCAAATCCTCTGCAGTCCTCCCTCATCCCACATGGGATGAGGGCATCAGGAAATCCTGAAGATGGTTTCCATGACTTCACAAGTCAGGCAAAGATGTCCTCAGACAAGGGTGAGAAATACTGGCACTCCACTGCTCACTCTCTGAGCTCTGGACCAAGACTACTCCAACTACAGACTAACTGGCTCTGAGCTGACTTCAGAATTCTAAACTCTCCACACTCACAGCAAGCTGTATGGCTTATGAGGCTGTGAGAGTTCTAAATGACATCAGCTGTGACCAAGCAACAGAGAGGGGCTAGGAGAAAATCCATTTAACTAGATATTCACCAGCTACCTTCCCTACCTAACTCTGATGCTGATGGGATTCTAGTAACCCTAGGGAACAGGGGGTTACACTAATAAAGGCAAATATCTGAAGGCTGGAATGTGAACTCTGAGAACAATGATTTCACACACAAGAAATGAAATCAGAGTAAGAGGGTAAAAGAAGCAACTGCCCTTGTTACCATTTCTAATTTACACTAATATCAGCGTCCATGCCATGTAACATCATGCACTTACAGGACATCTGAAAAACAACACTCAATGAACTGTATAACCATATAACTTTACTGCACCAGTGGCTAAATAACCTCAGCTATTAAACAATGGTTCTTGCTGCACTTTTTTTCATGATGCCATATGACCAGTATATGAACTCAACACAATACTAGACAGACAGAACAGTAGAGACAATTACAAAGAGTTCTGCAGCTAAGATGCAAGCTAGAACATAACATCACATAGCTCTCTGTAATTCCTTCATATTTGTACTGTTGACTTAGTAAATAATTCAAAGCATGAAAGTAGGTGGAAGGAGGGTTAAGGGTTGCTATAGTTAATCGTAGGATTGACTAATATTTTTTGTTAAATGGTACTGCTTCACTACACAGGTCATTGTCAAAGTTCATCTCTTTGCCTCATTGTATGATGAGGGGCATGACTGTTTGACTCCTAAACAGATGGGTTGGGAGACTGCATGTATCATAATATCACAACCGGGCAATTACAGGAAGTCCATCTTTACTTTAGTATTGCAAGTGAGCCACCAGAAAATCTCAGTTGCCACCTCCTGTTGTGTTAAATAAATTAAGGACCTTTTTTTTTAAAGGCAGTCATGCACAGAATGGAAAAAAAATCTGAAAAGCAAACATTTTGCCAGAATTAAAATTTGCTGTTGAGATACATAGCTATATAAGCTAAATTAATATGAAGAAGTTGTATTAATTTACAGTTTTACAGTATACTACATGTATGATGAATTTCATTTCTAAAGATTAACACTGGATGAGTAAACAATAATAATAGTCAATCTTGTTGCTAAGTGAGATGAATTTAATGGGGGAAAAGATTGATTTTGGTACAGAATATTTAAACATCCAAAGAACACTAAGTTCTGACTTCAACCATTCCATGAGATATGTGCACTTGGTCTGTCAAGCATTTGTGACTAGGCAGCAAAATTATCCAGATAGACAGAGTGCATAAAGAAAATCAGAAGTGGAAGGCAGCAATATGGTTCTATCCTAAGAGCATGCATAGTGGCACCACTATGGGACAATATGAAGAATGAGGAAGCACTATCTCAACATGAAGCATGCACTCCAGTGATCACATAAATTATGCCACTTGATTGCTAGGTTAAAAACATCAAGTCACAATAAAATAATAGCGTGACTGAGAAAGGAATAGGAATTTTGACAACAGTAATCAACAACCCCAGTGTTACCGATAAGGAGGCACTGCAGACAGGGACTGGGGACAGCATGTGTCTATGAAGAGATCAAATACACATCAGTTTTAGAGGCACCATTTCACAGATACATCCAATTTCAAAAAGTGAAACTATTCAAAATTATTGTTGAGTGATAGTGATTGCATGGGTTCCCATTTTATATAGTAAATCCAATATTGCTATCCCTTATTAAGGAGATTTTCAAAACCTCACCCATGAACATTGTGGTGTACTAGTTTGAGTCCCACTGCCTTAATTTTATGAACTCCTGCCTGGTACCCTAACACCTTACTAGATTTGTGCAGTGTCCATTAGGACACCAGTGTTACTGATAAGGAGCAGCTGCAGACAGGGTGCTTTATTTGCACTGCACTTGTTATCTATAGTAGTAGTAGTAGTAGTAACATTTTTTAATTTTAGAGAATATATAACTTTAGGTCCGAGGGCCTATTTTCAAAGTTTTCCTGTACATACATACATTCAGGTTACAAAATTATAACATATTCCATGCAAAAATCTCAACAATCCCTCACATCACCATACATGCAATAGAATCAACAAGACATTTCATTAATCATACCTAATATGAAACAGTTTCACAAGTAAATAATTTAAACCTTGTTTAAATATTAAAAATAGCAATCAATCTGCCCTTTAAAAGGGACATCACTACTAACAGGTACATTCCACTATAAAACTTTTGTCTAATCTAGATTTTAATATAGACACTCTTGTCAAATTTCTCATCTGAGGGGAACTCTCATTCCATATTTTTGCTGCCTAGGCCTGTAAAGTTGTACTCCCATATCTTATATTGACTTTAAGAAATGTTAAAACCCCCATGTTTTACCTCCCTTAGGGTATATTGGTGGGTCTCACAACCAAATTTGATATCCATATTTCCTTTTATAAATCCTTTATTAAGCTTAAAAATGAATATTGAATATTGTTTTTTATACCTGACCAATAGACTATCCAATTTTAGTTCATTGTACATGAGGCAATGGTGGGTTTTGAATTTGCATTTCAGGGCAAACCTTGCCAATCAATTGTATGTTTTGACAAGTTTGACCAAATATTTTTGTTCTACAAAATTATACACTAAATTACCATATTCCAACACATGCAATATTAATTGCATAGCAATTATTTTCCATGTCTGAAAATTTAATGTTTGAGAGGATGTACTCAACACAGTGATTCTATTATTGACTTTCTTTGTAATATTATCAATGTGATCTGAAAATTTTAAAAAAAACAATCTAATGTAACTCCTAAATATTTATATTGTTTTGTGATTGTTAATTGTTTTCTCCCTCTTGTTAATATTCCCTTATCTGTTATTATCTTGTTTGTAACCTTATTTTGTTTTCTATTAAAGAACATGACCTGCATTTTCTTGTCACTTAACACAAGTTTTGAATAAAAAAAACAATCTTGGAGAATGTTAAAGTCAGTTTGCAACTTTACCATAATTTCCTCATGTGTTTTTGCTGATGCTAATAATACGGTACCATCCGCATATAGTCTTATATGTGTATTATTTATTTTTATTTGAAATTCATTTACATATATCAGGAACAGTAATGGCCCCAAGATTGATCCCTGGGGCACACCTCTTGTCAGTTTACCTATATCTGATGATTGACTATCCATTTCTACTCGTTGTTTCCTGTCCCCTAAATAGGACCTAAACCATATATTGACCTAGATGTGATCCTGGCCCTCTCCATCCTCTCATACAGTATATGGTGATCTACCAAATCAAAGGCTTTGGACAGGTCAATGAACACTGCACCCGTGGACTCCCCCATATCCAGGGTATCTCTACACAGCAAGTTTCACAGTGTTATGTGACATCAAAATCATGAAGAGTAAGCATGGAATGGGATTTGAGGGAGACGTTCTGTGAGTGACTGTATATTTTCAGCCTGTATCTATTTATCATGCATTTCTGTGCTGCAATACAATACTAAAAAGTATGCTGCATTCAGGATTGGCTACAGAAAAGATTCTATTAATCAAACCACCTCCCCAACACACACACACACACTTAGGCACACACTCAGGCACAAATGCACACAAGAAAGTGAAACACATACAAATTATTGAGCTGAGAATGTGTTAACTTGCCAAAAGAATAAAAAAAGTAAAAAGAAAAGGCAATGTCTCTGCATGATTGGGCCACTAAACTACACTGGACTCCATTCAACAACAACTACTGGTTAATATGTTACTCTGAGCATAAAACCGCATACCACATTGAGACACATAGGGATTCCCCACCTGCCATACACACCTCATCAGTAAATAATAGTAATCATGAAGCATACATAGCAATGAGGGTGTGAGAGGTGGTGGTGTTTGTGGATAAGGGGTCAGCAGAGCATTTGCATAAATAGTAGGGTATACCCATATTTGACTGCCACAATAGTCTACACATGCTGTAGGGAAATATGTATGAATGGGGAGGATTTGCCAACTCTAGCATTATTCATTATGGTGACTGAGTTTGTTAAAATGTTTTTTAACAAAAATACACAAATAAGAGGATCGCGAGTGATACTGTAATCAAATAAGACACAGCACTGAAACTTTCACTTGCGATCCTCCATAGCAGCAGGAGAAGGCAAAAAGCAATACAATCACTTGCATTTCTGTGTGTGAGTGATTATTTTATATGATTGAATGACTGTCAAATACAATCCACTAACAAAAGAAAAAAAATCCAGATCAGTGGCAAACATTCTTACAGCTTTACAGTCTGGTACAACCTCTAAGTTTTTTTTTTTTTTGTGGCTCATAATCAAGAAATGGATCACAGTAAACATAACTACAGTACTGTATGTATGGCAGAAATTCTCCAAAGTGTAACTGCGACCCTGTCTTTGTGACAATGTGTGACCCAGAGGAATGACAGTCAGCACAAACAGGGCTCTCTATATAGTTTGTACACTTTTTTCCAAAAAAGAATATTCAGCTTGTCATACAGTTACCTCTACTGAGTAGTGAGAGTGAAAGTGACTGGGAGAATTGGGAATAAATGTAAATGTCACTCACACTCCTCTGTTACAGCTGCATCTTTTATGTTCTTGTGAGGTGGACACAGACCATCAAATATGGTTTTAACATTCAAATTCTCTACTTCATGTGCAGCAGGTGGTATGTAAAGAGCTGTGGGATGTAGTATAGAGAGACTGCTGCCATGGCTGTATCTGAAAGCTGAGGTAAGCACAGTTGCAAGTCTCTCTCTTACTAGCTCTCACTCCCTCTCTCTCCAGTCACGCAATGTTACTGATGATTTTAAAATCATGGAAGTCTCATTGATTTATAAAGTAAGACTTCATTTGCCTGTAAAAAAAAATCTAATGAAATATGTTATCCATACATGGTGTTTTTTTTTGAAGCTTCATGATCGTTATGCCCCCTTCCCAAGAGATCAAGTTGAAAAATGAAAGAAAGAAATTTCAGAAATAGTTTGACATAGGTACATATTTCCTTAGATTTCATTACAGGCAAACACAATCTGAGTCCGTAGATCAATTAGACATAAGAAGTCACTTCTACTACTAATAATAATTTCAGTAGCTTCTGCACAGCAATTGTATCCCATATTGCTTTCAGCATACTTCTCCTGCCACTGGGACTAGATCTGATGTCAGGACCTGACAGTCCTGCTTTACAATCATGAGTGCCAGCCAAGTTTGGGCAGCCTGTGGGTTGCACAGTCCTAAACATAGACACTGGTGCCATGCAACTTTGTTGCTGGGAGATGACCTCACAAACGCAGGCATGCAGTGTGATGTCTGAATTATTTTTTTCCCTTTGACAGATTTGAGATTGCAAGCCAGACTTTATTCAAGACACAACAGCATAAAGATTACATAGATACACAACTTAAGCGAATACCACCTGTAAGAACTATTGTGTACTGCAGACCAATAGCGTCTTGATTTCTGTGGATGCCATCTGGTGGATGAACAAAGAGCAGACACTTCAATTACCTGTAAAAGAAAAAGTAATGGTCATCAGGCATATAGTATTGCATGACAGCTCATGGTAGCCATCCTGTGGTCAAGTGAGGAAGAGCATTTCTACTGCACCTCACTGAGAGTTACCAATCGATATACCGCACAGCATAGAGAGATACCGATTGGTATACCAGGGTACTGGTAAACATTTCTGTAATCACAACTGTATATCTGGAAGGAGTGGGAGCTCTGCATAAAGGCCTTCAAAAGATTGTAGAAGGAATGCTGTAGGGAGGAGAGGTACTGTATGTCTACATTAGGGACTGTGGTACAACCTGGAAGGATAAGAACCTATACCAAGGTGATGGCCTGCTTTCATCCAGGAGGCAACCACAGTCCTCAATGGATGATTCAAATGTTAGTTCTTTGGAATTTAAAGTATCCAAGGGGGGGGTGATGGAAGATGTTTGATATACTCATTTCTGAAACATTTGTAAATTTCCTTGTGTGCCTTGCAAATGATGATGAATTGTTTCTCTTTGTACTACTCACTAATTTTGTATTTTATGTTCTTTTAGTACCCTGTATTTAACTGTAACTGTATTTTGATTGTGCTCTCCCAGGTTGTGCCTGAAAATAGGTATTTTTAATGTTTAGTGCACATGTCCAGTTACCAAACACAAATAACTAAATAAATAATAGGGGAGACAGAAAGTGGGCCTCCACAAGCTGAGATAGAGAGTAGGGAGATTCCAAGGGGGCAGAGACCCACCAGAATGCAAGTATTTCAAGAAAGCAGGGGATTAGTAAAGGTAGGGTGGAGCAGTCAAAGGAGAAAGGTGTTGAAGGGGGAACAATTAGAAAACAGACAAAGCATTGAAAAGAGAGGTGAGGGCTGTCAGAATGGGGCAAGATCTGCTTCAGAAGCCTTATGAGGAGAGACAGAAAGAGTTTAATATAAACACCCTGGAGGAGCTATTATGGAGACTTTTAAATACCTTGTGGGGGCTGGCCCATTGGTGCAGCAGCTGGATTTTCACTCACGATGCCAGTGACCCAAGTTCAGGAATGCACCAGGGTCACTGGAGGGCCAGCCAGGGGAGAAGGATAGAGCATCCTATGGACTGCTATCTGTCTCCAGGGGGAGGGTGGGGAAGTGCCTGGTGTGTGAGGGAACCCTTGGCTGAGGCCGGGAGTCACACAGCTACTGGCGCTGAAGTGTGTATAGGAAGTGGGGTGGATGCTGGACATCATTGCATGGCCCCGCCTCCCCAGAAAAGCAGAAAAATCAGGACAGCTGCAGGCCATCCTCCATGGAGCATGCTACAGATTCAATTAGCCCCTCAGGCCAGGGTCCCTCCAACCTATCTGATGTCTGTGGCATGCAGGGAGAATGCTGTAGCCCTGCCATGGGTGGAAAGCCACGGGGCTTTGGAGGGGGCCTTGTGGCTGATATGAGGGGTGGAAGTCTGTAGCTCTGTGACTGGGCTGAAAGTATTGGGTGGCTAGCAGCTTGGGGAGAAAAATAATACAGAATTAAAAAAAAAATACCTTGTGGGGGTTAATAAGATACAGGAGGGAGATATGGTTCAGAGAAAAATGTGCTGTAGAAGAAGGGATCATGATATGAAGCTGGCAGGAGGTAGATTCAGGCAAGATGTGAGGAAGTAGTTCCTTTCAATTGGAGGAAGTGGGGTGAAACCAATGGTGGGTTTCAAAAATGTCTAGGACAAACACAAAGGAATCCTAGGAGCAAGGAAGGTGGTGGAAGAGACAGTGCTGTAGGGCAAATTGGGTCTGCAGCAAAAGTGATCATATTTAAAAAGAGGCAGTCTAGATGGGCCCAGAGGTCATTATCTGACATCAGTGTCTATGTTTATGTACCCCCCCTTTGGGGAGATTACCAGTCTATTTACCCCTTCCAAGGTTTTTGTGGCCTAATTCGGCCCAATAGGGAAAAGGGTTAATTTTTCTCAGCACTTAGGAGGAGCCTGCTGGAGGAAAGGAGGTCACCATGAATGCATGGGGGGATAAAGCCCAGCAGTTTAGGTGGGAGGAGGGATCTGGTCAGTGGAGTGAGCAGCCAAGGAGTGAGAGAGTCAGGGCCAGGTGGGGGCGATTGCCTGCTCCAGCCCCTGGCTGGTGGAACTTGTGGAGACACAGAGAAAGAAGTGGGAGCCAGTAGCCACAAGCCACACTGTATCTCAGAGAGTACTTGTAGCTGAGAGGGGAGCCATCAGCCTCATGTTGCAGAGTACCCTGGCAGCCTGCTTTGAATCATGTAGGGATCCAGTGGGCAAGAATGAGGCATGGAGGGTAGTGTCCAGAGAGCTAGTTGTCTTGGAGCTCCATGGGGCATGTCTCACTTCTCAGTTCCAGGACAGTTACTGCCAGTTCTGGGAATGGATGCAGGTATCATGAGGGAACCTGCAGATCCCCAAGCCATGCAGATTTCATGTTCTGTACAGGACTCACTAAGCCAGTTCAGGGGGGAGAGAGAGAGAGAGATGGTGATCATTGAGAGTCTGGGTGCCTGTGAAGAATAATAGGCTGTTAGGCATGATGAACTGTTTTGGGACTTGTGCTGCCTTCAAATGTTTGTGACCAAAGCAGTCCCAAGTTAATGCTGCCCTAAAGACTGTGCAACCTCCTCAGTCCAAGTAAAAGCTGCTATTATGGCCATACTGGCAGTGTGAAAGTTGAATGTGTTCTCCAAAAATTAACTGATGGTCCCCAGAGCTATGTGAGAATATGCTTAATTAATTTGGGATCCCTGTTGTTTCTTCAGGTTCTATTTGGACATTCTGTTATTGAAAGGAATTGTTTAATATGCTTTAACCTGTTGTTTTCCCCCATCACCATCAAGGAAAATTGACTCTGCATGTGACATCTTGGCCTGGGTAACATGGCCACTGGAAGTGTTTCTGCTGCTGTGGACTTCCCTCCCCATTGTCATATTCCATTTATATACCTGGACATGGGGAAGGAGAGTTACATTTCTATGTATGACAGGTTATGTGATTAAAATGGATAAGGCACACAACTGTTAAAGTGTTGCACTCATGCTGTTGGTCAAGTTTAGATACAAACGGGTGTGGTGGTTGTTTGGGATGGGGTAAGGAGATGCAGGCTTGAGGATCAAATGAAACTAAAAACAAAACAAATTAAATTCCTGTGCCATACTGTACTATGCACTGCATCAAGCCCAGCAATGATGAACATTACATACATATTCTGTAGGTTACAGTCAGTGATTTCAGGAATAGAAACATAGAAACATAGAATTTGACGGCAGATAAGGACTGCTTGGCCCACCCAGTCTGCCCATTTCCCTACCTGATGGATAAGCTGCAGATCCTAGTTAACCAGCAGCCTACTTCTTTCTACCCCCACCCCCTAGAATTGTCTTATGACTGTCCCATGCATGCTTGAATTCCACCACTGTTTTTGACTCCACAACCTCCTCTGGAAGGCTGTTCCATACATCCACAACCCTCTCTGTGAAAAAATACTTCCTTAAATTACCTCTGAGCCGCCCCTTCTATCTTCAATTTGTGCCCCCTTGTTCTTGCACACCTCTTTTTTTGAAAGATGCTACCCTCTTGGACTTTGTTGATTCCCTTGAGGTACTTGAAAGTTTCTATCATGTCCCCCTCTCCCTCCTTTCCTCGAGGCTATACATATTAAGCTCCTTAAGTCTTTCTTCATATGTCTTCGGTGCAGACCCTGCACCATTTTGAATGCCCTCCTCTGGACAGCTTCCATCCTGTCTATGTCTTTCGGAGATTGGGTCTCCAGAACTGCACGCAGTACTCCAGATGTGGTCTCACCAGCTGTCTGTACAGAGGAATAATAACTTCCTGTTTTCTACTGGTGACGCCTCTCCTCGCATCCCAGTATCCCCCAGCCCTCCTTGCTGCCCTCTCACATTGCTTGCCCACCTTTAGGTCATCTGATATGACACCCAGGTCCCTTTCCATTTTTGTTGCTGTTAGTATCTCACCCCATTGTGTACTCTTCCCTGGGTTTTGTTTCCCAGGTGCATTACCTTGCACTTCTTAGCACTGAATCTAAGCTGCCATACATTTGACCATTCCTTTAACACTTGCCAAGTCCCTTCTCATCCTTTCCATCCCACCTTGTGCATCAACTCTGTTGCAGATCTTTGTGTCATCTGCAAAGAGACATACTTTTCCTTCCAGTACCTCTGCAATGTCGCTTATAAAGATATTGAAGAGGACCGGTCCGAATACATAATTTTTTTTATCGAAGCCATCATCCTCCATTCAGTGCACATAGTAAGCTTTATTTGTAAAAGGCTGGGAAATAATTTAAATGTTTAAGTTGACAAAAAAGTCAAGTAAGCTATCACATTTGGCCAGCTTCACTTTTTAGCATTTACCTGATAACTCTAGCTCCTAGAGAGAGAGAGAGAGAGAGAGAGAGAGAGAGAGAGAGAGAATAGAGGAACTCTTTTTATCATTCAATCTTAGATCGGTCCTGAAAGGGTTAACAAACCCTGCAGACACCAGTAAATCATTGTATACTGATACACACACACACACAATTGAGAGAGAGAGAGATGTGTAATTTGAACTCTGCTGGAGCAATGCAGTCTCATTACAAACTCAGTTTTGACCAAAACGACATTGTTTAGATAATAATGTGTAGAAAGAGGGTTTAGATGTCCTAGGAGAGAAAGAGAGAGTGAGAGGGTGGAGCTCTGTTTAACATTGAGTATTATTTCAGTCATGAAAGGGTTAACAAGTCCTATATACAACAGTAAATCATTGCACACTGTTACACACACACAACTGGGAAACAGAGAGAAAGAGAGATCAAGAAAGAGAGAGAGAGAGAGAGAGACAAGTGTAATTTGAATCTTTGCTGGACCAATGCAATTTCATTACAAACACAGTTTTGACCAACAGACGGTGGTGTGCTAAATTTAGAAGTGTGAGGTCTCCAGGAACTATGATGTAACCAACCCCCCACAAGCCCCCATAAGCTATCCATTTTTAGATGCATTCTGGTGCATTTTGAGGGTCATTTTAACACTATTTTTCTGCTTTTAAAGCCTTCTTTGACTTGTTAGAAACAAACAACATCACTATCAAAATAAGTACTCTTTATTTTCTTTTAAAAAAATTGTCAAAACTAAAGCAACAGATCCCACTTCAGCCATTCTTCAAACACCCAACTATATACCACTTCTCTTGAGTACAGTCAGCTATCACTGAAGGAGGCATTGTCCTTGTTACCTTGCAACCTGAACAGAAAACGTTGCCCCCCTCCCACAACAGTGAACCACACAGTCAGACAAAAAAGGCAACAAGAAGGGCACACAAAATACCAGCCTGGAGGTGCACGTGTCTGTCACACAACAGACACACAGACCATCCATGCTAGAGAATGGAACTGATACACATAACCCACTGGTTCTACCATATGTGGATGAAGGATTTGCAGTTCAATAAATATGGATTCAGTCAAAACACTGCAAGTAATGACAGTGCCCGCTAACTGTGCTGCAGACACGTAGGCTGCAGTGAAAAGTACTTTTCGGTTATGTAGGAGGCTATGCCCCCACACCCCCCATACATGGCAGGGCACATCTGGAAGCAAAAGGCAGAGTGAGGCCCTCACCACACCATTCCCACATGTCCTAGATGCCCACATTCAGTGTGCCCACATTATGGTGCCCTTGTTGCCATGCCATATTAACGGTATTCTAGACCCACTGGTGGGTTCCTCAAGGCCCAGCATTGACACAGGATGTACAGTACACCAGGTCATGAATGCTTTATCTGTATGTACCCTGAACTGAGACAGTTGGAGCAGGGAGGGTAAGGCTCAGCAGGGACAGCTGCATGGAATATCGGGCATATACAGTGACATCACAGCTCACAGATTTGACATGCAGCAAGGTTCCACAACCTGTGTGAGACCTCCAACAATGGCATGACCAGAACTGTCACTGCTGTACAGCAGAATGATGTTTCCAAATCATGTCCAGTACCTGGCAGCCAACCCCTAAATCCCCATATGTCATACACTGAAAGCACAACACCATCAAGCACTCCAGCACAACCCACACATGACAGCCAACCTGCAGTGGTGCACAGCCAACTGTAACAGATGATGACCTACTGTCAAGCATGTCCAATGCCATGTACATATCCCAGTCACATGGCAAGGGCAGGGGCACAGCCAGTTGGTAGGCTCATTCCACCCTAAACACCATCTCAGAACTCATCCCAGACACCAAAAGCAAAAAAAAAACAAACAGATGACCTAATGCCTCATCCAAATATAGCACATGCTTTAATGCTGAAGAATTGCCATCCACCATCAGATACATGTGGAATTCACTTCATGGATTCCATGTTCGCTCACAGTGGGGGGATGGGAAGCTGGTGGCAAGGGGCAAGCTGCAGGGAAAGAGAGATCACTCGACTCGCTGGACAAAGCCCAGCCCTTCACCATCAGATAAGGCCATTCAATACAAACAAAATTATTAATACAAAACAGCGCACTTACCTCACTGCTCCATTTATGATAAAGCCAGGCTGGTTATTAATTCATATTGTTTTGTTGGCACTGACCATCTAACCATCTAACTCACTTGGTCCCGGACAAGTCTCAACACCTGACTTATGAGACTTAATTCCTAATGGTACTCGTGGTGTGACAAGTTGGCTGCTCCCCGCTCGCACTCCGCATAGTACCAGCAGCACCTCCAGCCACACAGGTACAGCTAGCTGCTTGCTGGGTTAGAAGATTTCTGCAGGACATTCCCCAGACTGCAGATCCATCTTTCACATGATCAAAAGATAGTAACTCCAAGACGAGATCAAAGTTATCACTGCCAGGTTATTAAGTCACTAATCCTTCATGAAGAAGACATTTAAACATGCACTACTGCTTTGCCACATTAAATAAGTTAATTAAATAAGTCAATTATACTGCTCTGTCCTTGAAAATTACATAGTAAAAACTGGACCACACTGAAAATGAGAAATTGCATCTCTCTTGTGCTATTCTGGTTAAATGCATTATAAAAAGGGGTAAAAGGAAGACCCAACTGAAAATAAAACTTACATCTCTGCTATACTATCCTGGGTAAACACAGTATAAAAACTGGGTCAAACAGAACACCACTGCAAACAAGAGATCACAACTCAGCTGGGCTATCCTGTATAAACATATTGTAAAACTGTAAAAGCAGGACCCTACAACAGAACCCACTGAAAAGCACATGTTCCATGTAAGCTGATCTGTCCTGGAAAAATACATTGTACAAGCACCCCAATCGCCAGTCCTGTAGCTGTCTGGTATATTCCTGGTGGTCTAGCAGTCCCCCCCCATAAGGGCATCTTACCCTTTCCTACTTACCCTCTCAGGCACACACCCTGTCCTGATCACACAATGCAAACTACAACAGTAGTGATAACCGGCACAGCCCTCTGTTCACCACCTCAACTGGTTTTCATCTGATGGTCTCAGAGCTATTGAAAGTATTGTACAAATATCTGTTTCTACTGTACTCATGATTTCTCACTGACAGTCAGATGGTGGCCAGCCAAGGTGGTGAACAGAGGGCTTTGTAGGTTGCTGTCACTATTGCCTTACTTCAGCTTAGGTGGCCTGAGTGGGTTGGGGGGGGCTTTGGGGAGGAGGGTCCTGAATAGGCAGGTTGACAGTGGGTCAGATGCCCTTATGTTGGTGGGGAGACCACTAGACTACCAGGAATATTCAAGACAGCTATAGGCAGTCAATTGGTGGTATAGGAACCACTGCCCCACCAGGAATATTCAAGATAGTTACAGGACATGGGATCAGGGGGTTGGGGACCACTAGACTACCAGGAATATTCAAGACAGCTGTAGGTCAGTCAATCAGGGGGGTACGGGAACCACGACACCACCAGAAATATTTGGGATAGCTGCAGGACAGGTGAATAGGGGGCTGGGGGACCACTAGACTACAAGGAATATGTAAGACAGCTACAGAATGGGGGGGTGCACACATGTTAATGGGCCCATAATGAGCATGCAAATAGGCCACAGTGCCTTCCATGCCCAAAGGCGTCATTAGCATGTTAGGGCTAAATATGGCCCACAGAAGCCCTGCTGCTATCCCAATTGATCCACACTACCTCCATTGCACTTCTTTCAGCCATATTCAGTCTGGGCCTGTGTAAGCATCGTGCATAGACACTATGCACTGTACTGACATGGCCCCATATTTAGACAGTTTAATGCTCCAGTTGCAATGAACTATTTGTCTGAATATTGCCCCCCCAGGTGGGCAGTGCACAAACTGCAGCAGACCTCACATGGCCAGCTCTGAATATGTGGGCCATACTCCTTAGCCCAGTGGAACCTAAAATCCAATCCATGCAACAATGACTGATGGGGGTAAGAAAGACCTGCCTATGGCCTCAAGATACTGTTGTTCTAACTTGTAACTGAATGAAAGCAAACATATGTGGCACTGACTTATACTTGTTTGTTTGGGCAACAAAACATACATAGCATTACCTTGTCAGCCAAATGCTTCATTTACTACAAACAGAAAAATATCACACAAGTAGATATGTAGGAGACAACATGATGAGCCAAAGCAGTGCAGTGCATTCAACTCCAGGATCTGTGCTATCACAAGTGTATAATTAGACAACACCATAGGGAAGGTATCAGCTAAGTGTAAACCAGTTTAATGTCATAGTTACTGTATCTTACTCTTTACATGTTTGATTATAGTACTAAATAGAGATGACTCTGTCTAAAGAAGAAAACCAACCTGAAGCCTTACCCCCTTCACCCACTAGTGCCATTGGAGCTTACAGAACTTTGCAAGACCCAGAGGGAAATAGCCATTCGACACAGGCACCAATAAAACTCACTTTATTATCAATCAACCAGCATTTCCAAATAAATTCCTTAGAAATGCAAATAAAGTGTAACCACCCACGTTGTTCCACAATATTGTCAATACAAAAACTGGACAGAGGATTACATGATCTATGCTTACCCTAGTATGCAAAACAATTTAACTTAGCAAACAAATGGATTTACTAAAAAAATGAGACTGCTGTTTTCCTCAATTGGAGGATCATCACAATGTCTGTCTGCCTGTCCCAGCCCAGTGTCACCACTGCTACAAGCCGAAACCTGATCGCAAATCTCCTTGTGCTCCAATACAGTCTATGAAGGAGTTCAGCAGAGAAGCTATAAAACAAAGTTCCATTGCAGCTGTGCATCAAAGACTGTTCAGTTGCTGATTTAAGACTGTTGCCTGAAGAACTACACAAAAAAATCAGTAAAGAGTATAAGAAGTATTGGAGCACTACACCCCTGCCAACAGGGCATTGGTTAGATACAAATGTGTAAAAAGAGGGTTTAGGTGTCCTTTAAGACTAAAATGATGTGCCTGTGCTGTCTACACTGAGCATATCCAAAGATTGCAATTTGAGCTGGCATGAGAATGCTGCATGTAGGAAAGGAACTCCCCCCCCCCCCCGTGGAGTGATTTGAGTAGTGGAAGGATTGTGGATCAACTTCAAAACTGTACTTCAGTGGGAGTCAGAAGTGCCCTTTTTTCCCCCAAGTGATAGCTAGACATTTGCATGGCTCTGCTCCCCTGCTGCCATAAAAAGAAGACTGTCAGTGACAAGTGTGTTGCACGCAATCATTTGTTGACACATATATCCAAAATCCTTTCTCTCTTTCTTTTTTTTTCAAAATCATAGTCTAACATAATCCACATGACCAAAGGTAAACTACACTAAAAAGACTGAGTACCAAGACTGACTATTGTGCTGTGAACAGTGACTTATTAGAAACCACAAACACCAAATTAAGCTTCAGCAAAAAAAATTACTCTAGCATTTTTGTTTGTTTGTTTTTTGCTAGAACTTCAATTTCATAAAAAAGCTATCAGCTGAATCACAGTGTGGTGCCTAAATAATCATAAATTCATTATAAAGACATAGGAATATTAACATCTAAAATCTTAACGAATAAGTGATATCAAGTACGGTGCAATGCTGACAGTCACCAACATGTACCAGGAGGCTGTTACATAATGTTTGAAAGGTAAGCTTGTGCCAGATTCACACTAAAATAAAAGTCAATCCACTGTATACACGTAAGTACTAATTATCAGATGTCGAGCAGGTCTAATAAAAAAAATACTTTGATGAATGTTAAGCACAAATAAGACACAAAAACACATTACTTGGATGCATAGAGTGTTATTACACAAATTAAAACTATGTAAATCCATTTCCTGGCTCCTTTAATAACTTTGGCACAAATTGCACACACTTTGCATGTGTGCACTGGATGGCAAGTTCTCGAGATGTGGGAAGTTTCATGCCAGGCGCTCATCCAGATTCCAAGAAATTTTCAGAATACAAGGGGCTTGGCCCAAGATCATGACTTTCAAAGGTTTTGTGATAAAATATCTATAAGTTGTCAAGTTATTAGGTTTAGCGGTTTTGAGTTAGCCCACTGATACAACCAAAGATTTATTCTTTTGTGAGACATAATTAGGTCATAACTAAATGTGCTTTTTGGTTGTGAGAAAAAAAATAAGGTCGAGAGTGCCACCATCTTCTTGTTTTCATGAAAAAATTAGCAAAACACATACAAATGATGACAGTTTGAAAAACAAACACCTGAGCCTAGATAATCTAGATCTAATGTTTTTTTTTTAATACCCCAGATATAGCTTTTCTGACAACTCAGAAAATTTTGGGTGCCCACCTTACAGTGCTGAAGGGTCTGATTTTTGAGTTGTGAGATGAACATTTTTTGATTGCACATAATGTGGGATTCAAGAATTTTCAGTTTTGCACATAGAAATGTCTAGACAGTATAGATCAAAGGAATGTATCATTAAAATCAGGTATGTGTTACACCAATTTCAATCATCAGTGTGCTTTTTATACAGATAGATAGATAGATAGATAGATAGATAGATAGATAGATAGATAGACATAAATGTTATATATATAATATAATAGATATGTATATATATATACATATATATATATATATATATATATATATATGTATAGATAGATAAAAATGTAGATTTTTGGAGGCAGTACAGCATAGTAGTTAATGGCACTGAGCTGCAATCCTGGAGACTTGGGTTTCAATCCCATCAACCCCAACTTGCATACTGTGTGACCCTGAGCAAGTCACTTAACTTACTTGTGCTCCAAGGTCACACCTGGAAACAAGCTCCAGCTTAGTGTGCCTTTCCTGGTTAAACAATTCCCCCTTTTATACAGTATTTACTGTTGCTAATCTACTTCAATACAGTACACTGATTTTCTGAGCCTTCCCTTATTGAGTAACTGTAGTCCAACTCTCAGCTCTTCATTTCAGCAAGTGATAGTCTGAGCCATGAGCTATGTGTATAACATAAATACCACTCACATTAATTCACAGAGGGCAGCAGCTGTTACATGTTTTCTGTGGCTAATGTTTACAATTGTAGGTGATTTGTCATCATCTACTACTTATTTGTCCTTTCTACTACACCAAAAATGAAAGAGAGAGAGAGAGAGAGAGACTTCAAGCAAATCTGCAGTCAGTGGTGATCTTCAGTCACCCTCAGTGAAGGACACAAACAGGAAAGTTATGATCAATGATCCCCAGACCCCCACAGCAAGGGGGGATAGCAACAGCAATGTCACAATCAGTGACAATGTCCAGTCCCTGCAGCCGTGGAGGGAAGACTAGCAGCAAAGCCAGCAGTGATTTCCATTCAGCAGCAGTGAGGAGGAGAACTGACAGCAAAACTTCATTCTATGGAGAGCTCTGTTTTAAAGCAACAATGTGGATCTCTACCTTCTGTATCGGGGCAGCATCAGCAATGCTGCTGTCAGTGGTGATCTCTGGTATCCCTCAGCTGAGGGGGTGGGTAGCAGCAAAGCTACCATCAATGAATCTATATCCTGCCTCAGCAAAGAGAGGCAGCATCAGCAAAGCTGCTACTAATGGTGATCTTGAGTCCCCTCAGCAGAAGGGGGGGACAGTAACAGCAAAGCGTCTATCAATTGATCTGTGGCCTACCTAAGCAAAGCTGCCACTGGTGGTGATATTGCAAGGAATGCAAGATGGGTAATTTCTTATCTGAACTCTGAGAGGTGTAATGTTCTGATTGTTTTTGACTTTTTTAAGCAGAAGTGGGCTATGGAAACTTTTGTCTCCACAACATGAAGATGAGCTGCTCCACCTGCTAGAATGCAATGTACTGCGTGATCCTCTGTCTCTGCATGCTGGGTCTGATTTTGTTTTCAGATGGCCAGTTTCAGTTTTAAATTAACCCCAGTGAATTGAAAGAACATGACTTGTGTTCGTTGGTAACTATCTGGTAATAATCTGTTGTTGAACTACATATTTTAATAACTGACTGTCATTTGTAATTTTGTCTCCACTTCGGAATTTACTGAGATTGAGTTGAATGGAAGAAGACTAGCTTGGAGACTATTTTTATGGAGGTGGTGATGTGGGGTCAGAATGTGTGTGATTTTGAAAGGTGGAGGCAGTATGTAAATGTAGTTGAAAGGAGCATGCATGTGTAGTGTGGAGGCCTGAGTGTGTGTGCATTGGGGGTCTGAGTAAGTACCTGCTGTTAGAAGGGACTGAGTTTTATAGAATTGTTAGTGCTATGATGCTTGTTAGTCGTGTGAATAAATGTAATGATTTAACCATTAATATTGCTCTTTTGGAAAGTAAGTAGTCCCAGTAGCTATCCTTAAGTATGATTTAACCATTAAATATTGCTGTTTTGGAATGTAAGTAGTCCCAGTAGCTATCAGTAAGTGCAATTTAACCGTTAGTGTTGCTGTTTTGGAAAGTAAATTGTCCCAGTAGCTATCCATAAGTACCTCCTTCTTCTCCATGAGCCACACACATGACCCCTTGTTATCAAGAAATACCCCCCCACCCATGTCCACAACTCCCTTGTGTCAAACAGTACCCCTCTCCCTGACCTGTGCCACTTACTCCCCGGTGTATACCAGTACCCCCCCCCATATAACCCATGTCCTTGATGACTCCCTGGCCCTTAGAGGAGGTAGTTTAACTGTTATCTGTTTATGTGAAGCCTTTCCTTGACCCATGCTTATGACCCCCTGCTGTGTAGTGCTACCTCCCACATAGTTCTTCCATGACTCCATGGGCACAGCCATGCTGCAACAGATGATGAATTGAAATCAACCTCACATTTTTCAATTATACTAAATTTATTTAGTACAATTGCAAAATGTGAGGTTGATATCAGGTTGAAAATTAAGAGACAGACACTGCCAAGGTTTGCTTGAATTGTGCACCATGTTTATTTGGTTACTGTATGAAGAAAATTTAAAAAGTAGCCCTTTCCCATTCTCTTACATATAGCACACAAATCTCAATAATCCAACAAATAAAATATGGCATTATGCATCATGGTAATGCACAGGCAAGCACTGCTGATTCTTGCCAACTCTTGTTTATTTGTGTTTCCTGCTACACTGTAAATTTATCTTTTGTGCATCTGGTTTCATGAGGTTTTGAGCACTGAGGTTCAATTCCCATTTAGTGTACTCTTTATTTTTGGGTAATCACAGGACTTTGCATTGAACCTAAGAGTGACTAGAAAAAGTTAAAAAATAAATGGAATGAAGAACTCCTTTTGACAATCTCAACAGAAAAATATGTACTTCTTACATGTTGTGGATATTTTCAATAAACCACAAATTAAATCAAAAACAATTTCATATAATTAACACAATTTATTATACCCCTGATTTAAATAGCTACACTATCCCATGACCAAAAATACTGGTGATCTGGGGAAACATTTTTATGTAATAGATATGTTATTAAATATAAATTTAGTCATGGAAACAGACGTATGTTCTGGGGAACTCTTCATTTCAAATTCTCCCTGAAGGGAATAATTTAATCTTATTAACTGTGGCACTTACAAGTGCTAGGAGATGCATAGCACAAAAACTGGAAGGATCTGCATTCGCCAACATGGGAGCTATCGTGAAATTTACTGTTAGTATGCATCTGTTTAGAAAAATAATTATTATATGTCTAAACATCTATAATGGTGAATTGGGAGCCCATTACGAAATTTAGTAGATCAGGGGAGGGTGTAGCAGTCCCACGAGAATCTATGTTTTCATATCTAGAGTTGATACATGCTAGAATAAGTGTTTACTAATTTTGTAGCAGTTTATACTTGTGGAATAAGTGTTGTATATTGGGAAAATATATTTAACCAAGTGATTCAAGTACTTTATTCCAGTATATGTGAATACATACAGCAGAACAAGCCGTGAAGCAATGCAATAACTAGCAGTAAGTATTATGTCGCTAACATGACAAAAGGGCTTAATTGCCATAGAATTACACTGTTCCCTGCAGTGTAGTGCAATATTTTTTGATATACTGCAGCATTACTGCATTGTATCCTGGTTGGTGCCACTGTATATTGTATAAAGTGAATAATGTAAATTGAGGCATTGTTAATGTAATTTCTATGTATTTGACAAAAATTCTTCTGTTTTTTGTAACAAGTATTGTGTTTACTATAGATATGTATTATATTATAGTGGCACGGTAGTGCCACTATAGTAAGAGTTGAATACCCCGTTTAAGGTTAAAATGTGAAATTTGTCAGCTTAATAACTTTGCCACTGAATAACAGATTTGCCTGAAATTTTGCAGGCACAGAGCATTACCATCAGTCTCTGGATCTGCCAAGTTTTGTAATGGTCAGATATGCAGTTGATGAGCTACATAGCACCATAGAATGTCATATTTAAGTTTTTGTGCACATTCTTTGCCCATGCCTACAGGTCGCACAGTCTATACGACCAGTCCAAAACTTTCAGGGAACATGCAGCCAGGGTCCCCAATGTGCCTTTCAAAGATTTGATGAGAAAATATTAAATGGTTCAAAAGTTATTCAAAAAACAAGTTTCCCATTATAGTCAATGGGAAAAGTTAACAAAATGTTCAACAGTGTTGCAAATGCAGTTTTTAGTGTCACAAATGACCCCTGTAGTGTTGCAAATCCACCATTTTGTTTTCAGCTGGTGGTCACAGAAATGCTTGGCATTTAAATTTGGGACCCTTTAGGGACACAATTCTTTTTGTGTTCACCAATTTGAGCCCTGAGAATGCCAGCCATTTCTTTTTTTGGGGGGTCAAACACCCCAGAATTTTTTTTTTTAATCTTAGTAAACTGTAGTGTCACAAAGTAGTGTCACACATTCTACACTTTGGTGCTTTTTTTTGTGAAAGTGTCACAAATCACGACACTATATTGCGACGCTATGGCCAAAAGAATAGGACATCTTTGCCACCCTGCTGCAATAGAACGGCTTGGTCTTGTGAGCTGAAATTTGGAGGGAAGAAAGCCAATATCCCACAGATGTGCATTTTGGTGGTTTGGTGACAAAATATTAGAGGGCTGCAAAGTTACAGTACTCAAAATGTGATGATTTCTCCCTTAGACTAATATGGTGTCCGTCGTGTCTTTCGAGGCCCATATCTCAGAAACGCTTTGAGATATGGACTTTTCATTGGGAAAATGCTTAGCCCTCCACTATGGGGCTACAAAACTAGCCAGGACAGTCATAAATTATATGAAATAATTTTTTTGTATGTCGTACGGTTCCTGAGATGTAAGCAATTTAGTATTCCAAGTGTTCATTTTCTGCTCCAAGGCCCATTATAATGCATACATTTTTTGTATTCACTGTGTTTCTCTATGCAGCATTTGGGGGGAAAAAGGGTGCGTGTTTTCGTTACTGTTACAGTTAGTATTTCCACTTGCATTTCCAAAATGTTTGCTTTAGCATTCCCGTCTACGCCACCGTGTGCGTTACCCTTTGCATTTTCATTTGCGCTTGCATTTGCATTACTGTTAACATTTGCATTTCCATTACTATTTTTGTTTGCATTTCCTTTTGCATCACCATGTGCATTTCAATTTGCATTTGTGTACGTGCTTCTGTTTGCCTTTCCTTTGGTGTCATCGTTGCTGTTTCCATAATTTGTGTTTCCAACTGCATTACCGTAATCATGCTTGTTATGATTTGCATTTCTGTACGTGCTTGTGTTTGCATTTCTGTTTTCGTTAACATTTGTGCTTGCGTTTCTATTACTGTTTGCATTATCATTTACGTTTGCATCACCAGGTGCGTTACCATTTGCGCTTGTGTTTGCGATACTGTTACTTCATTATTTATAATGCACATTCTCAAAAAAAAGGGAAATTTATATCAAAAAACTCTGTTTAATGCATCAGTTAGGGTTGATCCACAATGACTAAAGTGAGGAGATTTGATGTTAGGGTTCCACCTTGAACCCCACCCCACCCGCCCCACCAACAGGCCTTCGGGGTGTGCTAGTTGTTGGTCCTAACTCACCGCATTCTCCTATACTGCACCACCTCAGCTTGTTTACACATGGATGGGGAAAGAGTTAGGACCGATGATCCAACGCACCCTGATGCCTGTTGGTCAGGGTGGGGTGTGGTGCAAGGGGTGGAAACCCTAACATCAAATTTCCTCACTTTTGTCGCTGTGGAACAACCCTAACTGATGCATTAAATGGAATTTTTTGCCATGAATATATATATATATATATATATATGTAACTCCCCCTATAAATGGGGATTCTTAAAATGATTTCCTGGGCCTGTCTAATGCCCACTGCCAGGATGGCATTCTGTGCCTCCAGTAGTTTTGAATATGTCTGCATGAGAGTGCCCTGTTAGCCTCTGCACCTGTCTCTTTAAGAGCTTTCTATTTTGTGTGGGATAATTAGTCTGGGTTGGGACTGAGTGATTTGAGGCTTGTGACCCACTCAGGGAATGGTATTTCTGCTCCATTCTGCCATCACTATATGTGCAGAGAGATCCCTTTTAGGATCTGTGATTGTTTGCTGTTTATCTGCTTTATTAATAATAATATAGGTGTTTCTCTAACCTGCATTCATTTGCAGCATGGACTTGCTGCTTAGAGCCACCATTTTGGTTCTGGACTGCCCGAGTTGGACCAATCGAAACCTCAGGGGAACCAAAAACAGAGACTGTCCCCAGAGGTTTTGAAGGATTGAATTTCTGTAGGAATTGTAGTTTTTGATGTTTGGTACCTAAATGGACCTGGAGGGGAAGCCCTTTCTATGACAGACAGATTCATCAACCAACCGAACCTTTTGGATCTTTGGGAAATCCCAGAGCTGCTGCAGCAGTCAGTCAGTCGAGAGCTAGAGTTTGGAGAGTGAACAGCTCAAGCCATTTGAGCAGCTGCTCCTGCCTGGTAGCACTGGGATTTGGCAGGAAAGCTGTGCCTGACCTGCCTGCTACCACCTTCCAGTGTGAAGAATCTTGTGCAAAGTTGAATCAGACTTAATCCGAATATCTTTACTGAGACCTGAATCCTGAAGTGAAAGTGAGTGAATTTTGCCTGAGTGTGGACTGAAGACTTGCTCCTGAAGCTATTGGCCTGTCAGGTACTGAAGAGAGCCGCAGAAAGAAAGGTTTGCTCAGAGCTCCTGTTATATTGCAGACAGACTTCATCAGAACTGTGGCTGAATTTTTGCTTACTTATAAGTGCTGACTGTGCTGTGTGGGTGACGATTGGTTCCCCACTTTCAAGTGTTATGCTAGCTGGAAGCTGCTCCAGCACTCGCATGGACTAACCTCCAAAATTTCCACCTGGTCTGGGCCTTATCATCTCAGCCTGAACTGCCGCTCCCACTGCAGAGACTCTTGAGATGAAAGACCCTCTCAGAATTCTGCTCCCTGCTCAACACCATCGACCAGGCATTGACCACCATGGTGAGTCATGTTGGCCCTGCTTTCCCTGGAATGCCAGAACAACATCTAGAGGTCTTCATCTCATCATTCCTGTCTCCTGGTTTGGGTAGTGTGATTACCAAACAAGGTAATTCCCTGCAACAAAGCTGCAATCATTGTGTGTCATCTGATCTAATTGTTTGAGTTTATCACAACAAACTGAGCCATCCAGCTCTGGAATACAAATTCTGGTTTGATGTGCATGTTAATTGTTTTCTTCCCTAAGGTCCCCAACAACAGCTGCAATGCCGGCCTACCCCGGGTAATGATTCAGGCTAGCCTGTGTAACAACTGGGTACCCAGAGTGTGTGACTGTGACTGAAGGACTCTTAGTGCATGCAATATAAGCCTGAATCAATCAGGTCAAATAATAATCTGCTAGAATTACTGTCCCACCCCTGTTCAATCTCCCAAATAAATCAGATTTTGTTCTTTATGCAATTAACATGGTTAATGTATACCTTTGTGGAGGGGATATTGCATTGTTATTGAACTGTTATACTGCAGGTCTTATTTTACAGGGGGTCTCCAGGGCTGTTGCAGCTGATCCAGGCCTGGTGGTAAGTGTACCTAGTGTGGGTTCAGTATCGCTGTTAGATGGTATATGTGATTGTTTATCTGCGCATCTGTTTGGGCCACTAGAAGGGTTCATGGGGCGTTATAGTGTCCTGGAGAACAATACCCACAGCAGTTATGCTACCCTAAAACCATTCCTCCAGCTGGAGGCACACATTCCGTGAGCTCAGGCTCCTCAACCTGTGCCTAGTCATGCAGGCAGGGGTAGTATACCTTGGGATAGCGCCACCTAGGTGTTATATATATATATATATTCTTGAGAAAAATTTTTGTTAATGCATTAGTTAGGGTTCCCACCATTAAACGCTGGGAAATGTGGAGTTATGGTTTCCAACCCTAACACCCCACCCCACCCCCACATTCCACACACCAGCAGGCATCAGGGGTGTGCCTCACGGTTGTCACCCTAACTCTCCCACAACAAGTGGAACAAGTATTGAATTTTCCTCCTGAACTTTCCATCTGAATGTACCACTCTGTAAGCCCAGTATTCAGCACCAGGGACATGTGCCTCACTTACAACTAAACATCCTCCAGTGCTATGTGGAAACAGATCCAGAAAGCATCATGCATCCAAACTACTCTCCCAAATACTGATAGCACTTCCTTCAACTTGCTTCATCTCATAAAAATCCATGTTATCAGTGGCTGAATCTCTTTGATGGAGAGGATAAATAATATACTGCTCATACACATTTCGTTCAGTACTCATCATAACCTTCTCTATCATTTCCTGCCTTGCCTCAAGAACATTGAACTAGCCATGTAAGTCTGAAGGATGGTCAATGCTGAGATCTTCACAAAAAGGATTTTTATGCTATAAGTAACTCAAAGCTTCTTTCACTCTTTCAACATTGACGACATGTTGTTAAATCACTTTAGACTTTGTTGGGACACCATTTACTAACATTACAAGACTACTCTCATGAGAAACAGTGTCAACATTTTCCTGCAGAGGAGGTGGTAGGTACATAATAGTACCCTTTAAAGATTTGACAAATTCTTTCTGTGGCATGTTCTTCATCTTAGTATTCAGATGCGAAATAATTTGAAATGGTTTCATTGTTTGTATCAGAATCCTGTCAAAGTTTATAATCTCTAGAGGTGTAATGTCTGGTTCCATATTATTCATTATTGACCTTGGTGGTAGGACATTTGCCTTAATCTTACTACAGCAGTAGTCACACAGCACTATCTTTGTAGTGATGTCAAAGTCTGACCACAATAACAAGAATGCCAGCAAATGACACCACATATGATTTAGTGTCCTGATCATCTCAAGATCAATATCCACATCCTTCCTTTTGTAAAAGAGACATTGGCAAGACAGACTAGTCAGTTCAAACTTCTATCTTTTGGCCAACTCTAACTTTAGAATTTCATTGCAAAACTTTCTAAGAGCTTGAGACTCATCAACAGGAGCATATCCTATTACTGAATCTATGTAGAGGTTAGATACACCATGATAAAGTGTCTGTTTCTGTACTTTTTTAATCAGTACAGATGCATCTTCCATGTCACGTTCTGTCAGTAACAAATTTAACTCAGTAAACATCTTCACAGCATGCCTGACATGGCAGACATTGGCAACAAATGTATGCATTGATGTATTATGCACTGCAATCATGCCATATGATAAAAAACACTGTCGCATGTGCCAGTCTGCAAACAGGCTAGAGAATGACTCATAAGTCCAGTATATGGGTGGATTTCACAGTGATCAATCTTCCCAAACAGTTCATACCATTTAGAGCTCTTTGTGATAAAAAAGAGGTTCATGAACTTCTTCACCTCATTAAAAACTTAATGAGGTGAAGAAGTCCATGAACCTATTTTTTGCTTGCCGTATGCTGCACAACTCATTCGAAACCCACACAGCATATTTTGATCTGTGTTCCTCAACTGGAACATCACCATCATCCTCTAAATCCTGTGTAGCAGCAGCAATTTGTAATGGCAAAATGTTACATGCTTTTCCACTCATCCTTGGCAAGCACAGTTCTTGTCAACAGTGGCTTGTATGTCTCTTTCCAGAAGTAAGGCTTTGAGTGTTCTGTATGTAGCCAACAACCACTGAAAATGCCACAGAAGTTGTCTCTATTAAGAATTTCAACTTCTTGCAATTTCATTTTAATGTCATACACAACTCTTTTCACTGAGTCAAGTTGGCACATCATTTGTCTCCACAACCGAGCTCTAACATTTACCTCCATACTAACAAATTGCCTAACACAAAGTCACAGTTTCATGAAGGCAAGCTTCCTCTTTTTTTCTTTCCTGCTCATCTCATGATAGCAGATGTAATTCATTGTATGTAAGCTTTTTGAACTAGTGCACAAAAATATTTTATTTTAGCAACAGAACTGCTAACAATAGCACTGCTATTTTTATTTTTTTATTCATTTGTGTATGTGTTACAGTTGTCCTACTTCTTCTCTTACCAGACTGTATAGTATCAGCACACACATTTCCACTCATTACAGGCAAAGACACACAGCTCACCTTTTGTGAATGTACATGCTATTCCACAACCACTTTTCTGTCACTGTGCAGTCTGGCAGCATGATGACCATTTTTATTGTCCACCAAACATTTTTCATCTTTGTACACCTCAGACCTCTTACTATACTTAGCCCTCTTACGCCCACTCGGAACTCTATCTCTAGATGGCATCTTCTTTTACATGTACAGTGATCTGTACCTATAAAGACAAGATACCTGTAAAACAAGAATAACAATAGAAAAATCTAATCAGTGTCATATTTCAAACATAAACATACATCATTACAACATAACAAAAAATTCAATGCCATAAATATTAACGTTCAGGCACAACTCAAATCATGTGAAATCTTTTGCAAAAGAAAAGTAAAAACCAAACAGAAAATCCATATTCATAAACATATTTTAGTATTTGTGAAAATATTTTCATTCCCACACATGAATTCCTGTTGCCCATCGATCCAGTAACTATTTGCAAAAATGGATTTGTTTTCACAGACAAAACCATTTTCACAAATATACTTTGATATTTGTGAAACCACTTCCATACTCGTATATGTATTGCCATTGGCCTTTAAGCGAGAAACCATTTGCGAAAATACAGACAATTTCGAAAATCAATTGATACACAGCATAGACCAATCACAAACTATTATTACTTCTTGTACAAAAAAATCAGATTTTTTTGCAAATAAAATACCTTATTAACAAATCTACAATTGTGCTTATGAAAATAAACCACAAAACAAAAAAAAAGTTATTGAAAGTACATATGACTGACAACCTATGGGCAGGACAATTAGTGGAAATCCACCGTCATAGCCAATGGAAATGCATCATTTGAGTATATGAGAAAGTACTTCCTTTTGCACAAATGTAGTCCTTTTGGCCATTGACCCCTAATCACTTCCGAAAATACATGCATTTTCAAAATTAACACCATTTTCACAAAGGAACTTTCATATTTGTGAAAACATTTCCTTACCCAGATGTATGTTGCCATTGGTCCTCGAACAGGAAACTACTTACAAAAATACAGACATTTTAGAAAATTAAACTATACACAGCAAGACACCAACTGAAAACTATTATTAATAGTTTCACAAACAAAAATAATGCATTTTCACAACAGCACTTTGTTAGCAAATCTCCAGGAATGTTTGCGAAAATAAACCAGGAAAAGATAAAAAAAAGATTCAGAAGTATATATGTTTGAGAACCTATGGGCATGACATTTACTGGAATTCCAGCATCCTAGATAATCAAATACAGCATTTTTCAAACTTCTGAAAAAAAAGAAAACACTTTTGCAAGACAACAAACTATGGAAACCACTTATTTGCAAAAATACAGCCAGATTTTCAAAAAAAGTTCTGTTTTTGCAAATTATTACACATTCATCAAGAAGTACTGTAAGTCTTCCTTTTCTTTTTAAACAACACAGAGATGATTGCAGTACATCACAGCTGCTAAACAAAAGATTATTTTATGCAAATTACATGACACCCACTATCAACAAAACCGAAAAGAGCCTCCAACATCTGTAGTTCTTCTCAAAGCATTATACTGTTTTTCTTATTACCATCCCAGAATTCAAATACTTATCCTGATTTATATTTAAATACCAAACTGTTCCTTTTTTTTTTTGCCATTCAAACTTTATTGAAAATTATTGAATACAGGAATACATCCAGTAACACCATAAATAATAATGAAAATAACAGACATGAAATATAACATGTTCCGGATGAATTCCACCCCCACCCCCCACCACTCCCATTCATCCCCCACAAACTCCCCTCCCCTGCACCAGTACATATTACATCCTTTGACATAATATTACTGTTAACATATTTGGTCTGGTAAAGAATAAGGAGAATATAATGGACCCCAGATCCGATTAAACTTGGACAGATTGTTCTGAAGACTAGCAATAGTCCTTTCGTTCTAAGGTTTGCCAGGAATTCTTGTAACCATTACTGCCATATGTGATCTCTGAAGTGTCTTTCCAGTGCCTCAACACCACTTTTTAACAGAGGCAGATATCAAACAAATATGATACCTCCTTTTCGGACATCAATAGCGGCCACGTCCCTAAGATGCATATCTCCGCTGTAAATAGGTTATCCAGCCCCAAAAGAGGGCCTAATTTCTGCTTAATACTGTCCAAAAGTGAGACTATTTTGGGTCAATACCAGAAAATATGAAGTAGGTCCCCAGTATCTTGTTGGCATCTGTAACAGTTAGAAGAAGACACAATACCAAGTCTAGTTAATTTTAAAGGGGAGTAATAAATGTTATGCAATAATTTAAATTGCATTAGTCTAAGTCTGTCTTGCAACATAAATTTATGGCATGATTTCCAGATGCATTCCCAATCAAAATTGTGCTCTGGAAGAAGCTGAGACCAATACTGTTTCGAAGCAGGAATTAGGGGGTGTATCCAATTAAGTAGTGTACTGGAGATGGCAGAAACTGCGTGAGCTTTCCCAACCAGTGGTTCCAGTGTGCCGCAGAAATCAGGGACTACCCCATTAGGGGGGGAGCGTGCCCAATTTATTAATCAACAAGTGACGAAGTTGAAAAACCTTAAATACCATAAGCTGAGGGATTTGAAATTTGTTCAAAATGTCATTTGAAGTAAGCCATTTTCCTTCTGCCGATAAAAGGTCTTTAATCAAAACCTCCCCTAATAGTGGTAGCCAGTTGCCCCTGATGGGTTTACCATCTATTAGAAAATTGAGGTTACCAATTAATGGTTGAGATGGATCTTTATTATGAGAATATTTTAAAAAGGTACATAATTGTGCATGAACTTTGATGGATATCTCAATAGGTGAGTTACGAAGAGATATGGGGAGAAATTTTGGCATACAATACAACAAGGCCCTGGGTGTGAGCCCTGAGTCAACTATCCAGGATATCTCCAAAGTTAACCATAAGGGAACATAATTGCTAGTTTCAGGACCATCGATTAATGTAAACCACCTAAGATATTTATTAACATGACTGGCCCAGTAATACAGACCAACATGAGGGAGTCTCAGGCCTCCAGTCAGTTTGGGGGTGACCAATTTATGGTAAGCCAATCTGGGTTTCTTGTAACTCCAAATGAAGGCAGTAATTATACTGTGGATTTTTTTAAACCATTTTAGTGGGAGCCAAATATTTAACATATATATGGGAAAAAACAGATGGGGGAAAACATTCATTTTTACTAAATTGACTTTACCCCAAATTGACAATGGAAGCAGTGCCCATCTTTTAAGATCGACCTCAATACAATGCAGTAATGAATCTAAGTTTAATTGAACCAAGCAGGTAAGGGACCTTGTTAAAGTAAGGCTTAAATAGTTGATTACATCAGCATTCCAGGCAAGCCCAAAAGAGGTAATATCATGAGCGTACGTTTTATAATTTAAGGGAAAAACCACCGTTTTTCTGGTATTGAGCTTATAATTAGCAACAGCACTAAAATTATCGATAGTTTCAAGTAAAACAGGAATAGAGGAAAAGGATTAAATCTGCAACAGTGGAGTCATCTGCGTACATAAGTACTTTCAAGGTGTGCCCCAAACCTGAATACCCTGAATCTGTTGTTCTTGTTATAATCTGTCTGATAAGGGTTCAATATATAAAGTTAAAAGGGAGCGGGGATAGTGGGCAGCCTTGTCTGGTGCCAACAAAAAGTTTGAAGGGGTCTGAAATTACACCGTTACAAGCAATTCTTGCAGTTGGGAACTTATAAATGGAGTTGACCCAAGAACAAAACTGTTGGGGAAAGCCAAAAGTATTCATAACCATGGATAGGTATTTCCAATAAACCCTATCGAAGGCCTTCTCAGCATCCAGAGAAACCAATACCATCGGATGATCTGCTTCCCTGGAGGCCGAGAAGATGTGTGCCAAAACCCGCAAATGATCAGTTGAGGATCTTCTCTTCATAAATCCAACCTGTTCAGCTCCTATTAGTCCAGGAAGAACCCCACTAATCTGATCTGCTAGTAATTTAGTGAGGATTTTAATATCCTGGTTCAGAAGTGAGATAGGTCTGTAGCTAGACACCGAGTCCCGGGGTTTACCTGGTTTGGGCAGAAGCACAATTAGGGCCTCAAAAAGGGAAATGTCAGTAGCGGCACCATTTAAAATACATTGAAACAGTCTCAACAATGAGGGAATTGACTCCTTAGAGAAGGTTTTGTAAAAATTGGCAGAGAAACCTTCAGGACCTGGTGTTTTATCAGAGGGGAGGGACTTAATAACCCGGTCTATTTCATTCTCTGTGATAGGTACCGTAAGCTGGGCCTGATTAAACTCGCTCAAGGAGGGTAAATTCAACCCACTTAAAAAGGATCTTATCCTCCTTCCTATGTGGGTCACTCATGGCTCCATAAATCTCTTCAAAATATCTTCTAAATTCCCCCAAGATATCCTTAGGAGTAGTTTTAATTGAGCCATCTTCCAAGGAGCGGATGACAGACACCAATCTGGAAGAATCTAATTGCTTTACCCTCCTAGCTAATAGTCGGCCAGCTTTTTCCCCTTGATCCGTATATACTGCCCCTGTTTTAATGATTGCCCATTCGGCCTGTTCACCTAGGATCCTAAGATATGAGTCCCGTAACAGAGTTAACTCCTGTCTATAATCATCTGACGAGGAGGCCGAAAGCCCGGATTCTTTTTCTTGAATCTGAGCGAGTAACTCCGAGATACGTTTCAGCTTCTCCTTCTTTCTCCGGGAGGCAAGCCCTATCAGAGTCCCACATATGAATGCCTTGAGTGCCCCCACTCTATATCTGGCCGACTGGTGGAGTTTTGGTTAAAAGAAATGAATTCTGTTATCTGAGAAGAAATACACTTAACCATTTTAGGGTCCTTTAATAACTGATTATTAATTTTCCATCTACCTCCTGGTTTGGGCAAAGATGAAAACGTAATTAAGCATGTTACTATAGAATGGTCCGATGGTGGCCCAGTGGATATACCAGCATTCAAAATGCCCGGTAAAAGAGTGTTTGAGATTAAAACATAATCAATTCTGGACAAGGTATTATGCACCTGAGAGGTAAAAGTAAACTCCTGGACATTCGGGTGGAGAATTCTCCACACATCGCAAAGGCCCATTTGGTCTATCATTTCTCTCACTGCTCTTTGGCCAGGAGATAGTCCCTTCCTGATAAAGCCAGATCTATCAGTAGCAGGATCCATTACCAGGTTTAAATCCCCTCCTATTACAATGGGTAGATTGCAACAGGTTGAGAGTACTTCCATCATCTGAACAAAAAATCCAGGGGTATCGACATTGGGGCCATAGATTGAACCCAAGACAATCTCAAGACTGTGCAATGTACCACTAATAAAAATGTATCTCCCAAGATTATCATGGAATATTTGAATCGGATTGAAAGGGACTGACCTGCGAATCATGACCATCACCCCTCTACTTTGGGTATTACCTTCGGAGGCAAATACCTGACCTATTTGGAGCCTCCGTAACTGATTACACTCACTATTAACTAGATGGGTCTCCTGCAGGAACATGATATTTGCTTTCACATACTCTAGGTGTTTTAAGGTCCTGTATTGCTTCGATTTATGGCGAAGACCATTAACATTCCAACTCACAAAATTTATATTCCTAGCCATTTTTTAGAAACTTAGTAACTTCAGAATAACAAAAGTCTTTATAACCAGCCCTACCTTCAATAACCAGTACTGTTGTGTATGCTTTGCAATCCCCCCTCTTATTTCAAACTTCCCAGAACCCAAATTCCACACACAGCAATAACAAACCCCTAAACCCCTTTTCCCCTCCACCCTCGTCCCTCCCAATCTACCAATGATCATGATTGCAGTTCACCAAGGTTTACTACTTCCATCCCCTCCACCCAACCTCCCAGGGTCAGCAATGCCCAAGCCCGTGTTGTACGAAACCATGGGAAATTTTACTTATTAAATCCCATATCCTGAAAATGAACCTGATAAAGTAATACTAAGTAAAGAAGGAGGATAGAGAAATTTCCAATGAATTAGCCCTCCTGCATCAGCATATGTCAGATCCAGAAGACTGCTTGAACCCCTTAAACAATGTTGCTGAGCTTTTAATGATTCAGCTCCCTCATCAACAAAACAAATTTTTCTGCTATTTGCTGAGAAAATATTTAACCGACACCCCCAAACAAACAGCAACAATTAAACAAAGGGCTTTAGCATCATTGCAGGGGAAACGCACAGTAAAGCATGAGTTTACATTGTAATTATACTCCAAATATTATAATAGAGTCAGCTCCATATCTGCAAGCGTGTTCCTGGTGATCCAATGGTCTCTGGCACCACCTAGCAGGAAAATAATATATCACCTCTCCACATAACAGCTCGCATCAACTTAGAAATCCAAACGAGCTTTTCATTGGAATAACAAACGCTTTAACATGCAGGAGAGGCGAAAATGAAGCGGGAAACCTTGGATCCAGGAAGCTGTCCACTGGCGAAAAGGGGGTGAGCCAACTAGACCAGAACATCATTAATTTCCCCCATACAGATAATATTGAGAGGGAAGATAGAAATCAGGCATGGAAAAAAGTCCAGATAAGAGCTGATCAATACCTGAGAAACTGAGCCAGCATCAGACCCATTCTGCAACGAAGCATGGCACCCCTCTGAAACAACTCTCACAGACATACACGAAGTGCCAACTCAATGGCATGCTGAGTGAGATTAGCAACAGCATATTTCAGGGCTCTTTAAACAGGTCTGGAAAAGCATGCTTAAGGGCTTCTAACGCGGATTCATAGCTCTCAAAGCCGAGCCAAGATCCAGCTACCAGCACCTGAAAACGAGCGGGATACCCCATCCTGAACTTAATATTCGCTGCAATTAATTTTGTAATAATGGGGTGATAGGTCGCTCTCTTCTGCCGAATTGACAGTGGCAAATCCTGCACCACTCTCAGTGTCGCACCCTCCCAGCTCAATTCTTTTAGCTCTTTTATTTTAAGTAGGAAATGCTGGCATTCCAGGTAGTTAAGAAAACGGAGGCTAAAGGTACGTGGAGGGGCTCCAGCTGGAGGTGAAGGTCGTAAGGCTCGGTGGGCTCTTTCTATTATATAAGCGTGCCCAAAAGGTGAAGGACCGGCAAATCTTTTCTACAAGTCACTGCGCAAACTTGATGGGCTCACCTCCTTCTTCTTTCTCCGGGATGCCAATTATAACAACATTGTTGCGGTGACTCCGACCTTCCAGGTCTTCGACCTTGCCTTCCAGCTTGGAAATGCGTTGTCTCATTGAAGCTAATTCTGGTTCCAATTTCTCGTTTCTCTGCTCCACAGAACGTATACGGGCTTCATTGTCAGAGGTCCAAAGCGCTAAATCCTCCAGGGCACGCGTTATGCTCTTAACTTCTCCCGCAAGCTCTTTCATCTCAAACTTCAACGGTTGAAATTCCTTGAGGAAACTGGCTAAGGTAAGCAGTTCTAGATCATAGGAACCTGCAGTTGGAGCTTGGGCTTGCTGCGTGGTTGAGGCCCTAGCTTTTTTCCGGGTCTTCTCCGGAGTGGCCGGTGGCGTGTGCCTTGGTAAAGCTTCTTTCATATCTGCTTCCATCATAAGCGACCAGTCGGGAAGAGTCTTCTCCCAGAGCACAAGTGAAGTAGCAGAGATATCAAAAATTGTGGAAAACTACTTAATAAAAGGTAAATGTGGGTCAGGTAGACGGAGCTCCAGGAAGAAGCAGCTAACTCGTACTCTGCATCACGTGATCTCCAAGACCAAACTGTTCCTAATACCACTCAACCTTTTGTCACTGAAAACAGGGACACAAATACTGAACAAAAGGCACATTGAAGGACACTAAACAACAAAATCAGGCACATCTCCAAACAAGGAGATACAATCTTAGAACACAGTGAAAACAAATGATATATATATATATATATATATAGTCATTACAAAAACTCCATTAATGCATCAGTTAGAGTTGTTTCCTCAGCAACAAAAGTGTCGAAATTCGATGTTAGGTTTACCCACTCCACCCCACCACTACCCCACCTCTAGACAACACCAGGCAACAGGTTGTGCATTGGAGTGGCCGTGCCTAACTCTCAACCCATTCCATATGTAAAGTATCAGTGGTGGTGCAGTATGGGAGAATGGGATGAGAGTTAGGCACGGCCACTCCAATGCACACCCCAATGCCTGGTGGTGCCTGGATGGTGGGAGTGGTGGTGGGGTGGAGTGGTGGTAACCCTAAAACTGAATTTCCACACCTTTGTCACTGTGGAAACAACCCTAACTGATGCATTAATGGAGTTTTTTGCAATGAATTTCCCTTCTTTTTGAGAAAATGTAATGTAAGTGGTAAATGTTATGTGTTAGTGGGAGCGTGGGCCCTCCAGGCCCTGTGCTCCCCTCACGTTGTCCAATATTTTGCATATTGAGATGCATATGTGAGGTCGTGGGCACTCTGGGACCTGCGCTTCTACTCACACTTCACAATGGAGCCATGCAACAGCCATAGGTCAAGAAACCCTTGTAACACAAAGTTACCGATATCTCAGGAACCATAGGAGCTCCCCAAAAAATTAAAACGTCCCTGTAATCATGAGAAATAGCACTGCCCTTGACCATTACTGACCAAACCATTATCTCTCATCATTTACAAGCTATGGGCACTGGAAAGCACTGGAAAGCCAACCTTGGAACATGTTTTTGCCAATATCTCTGTAACCATAGCAAGCAGGAAAAAAAATCCACTGCAGGTGTCATCTACTATTTCTGAGTTTGTTTTTTGTGTGTGTTTTTTGGTGTTTTGCAGCTCCACAACTGTACATCCGACCATAACACAACTTGCCAGATCCAGAGATATATGGTGCCAGACTTCGCATGCAAAATTTCAGGCAAATCTGTCATACATTGGCAAAGTTATCCCTAACTATAGTGGCACATAATATATATATATATATATATATATATATATATATATATATATATATATATATATATACATATACATAGTACACACTCTTTTTCACATTTACCATCTTACAATAGTATGCATTTTTTTTTTGTTACATTGTGAACCAATATAATATTCCCTATGACAGGACCATCTTTTTAATGTCTAACACATCACAGACAAAGCAACTTCAAGGAATAAAATAATAGATGTCCCTAGTAAGCAATGACAATTAACACCTATGCTGAATCTTAATCAGATTATTCAACTAATAATATATATATGTTATCAGTGACTCGTAGTGCATCAGTCATTTTTCCATAGACGCTAGTAAGGCGTTTTTCATTGTTAGTAGCCCAGGGACCTTAATACTTTCAATATTGTGATATAGGATGGTAGCAGTGGGGATCACATCAGAAATGCTAGCACTATCAGAGCTCAGTCTGCGTGTTTCGTTTTCAAATGGTCACAGAAGTGTGCAAACATTTTCAGCCAATGACCACTGAGAAGAGCTGAAGGTTCTGGTCTCGCACTCTGCAGCATAGGCAGTTAGTACTCTATGTTGTTCAAGTAGCCTCTCTAGCATGTAAAAAGTACTGTTCCACCTTGTTGGAATGTCATGTATTAAATGATGTTGTGGCACCTGTAGTGTTGTTTGTAGGTCAGTCATCTTAGCCATGGCAGATGCAGAATGCTTAAAATGTGATACCGTCGCCCGCCCTGTTACAAGTAATTCTTCAGTGGAACGCTGCTTTAATATGGAATCATGTATGATTAACAGCAGGGTATGAGCAACACAACCAGCACTCGTCGCAGCACTGAGTTTCATTGCCTTAGCAATGTTGGGGCCATTATCTCTAATGACAAGGTGCCTTTTCGTGGGCACTATTCCCCAGGTGTCAAGAACTTTGCAGAAACTCTTTAGAGAGATTTTCCCCTGTCAGCTTATCTGAGAGGTGCTTAAGATGAAGCAGGGCAGACTGCCTTTTAAAGCTGTCATCTATCCAGTGGGCTGTGATAGGGAGGTAGGATATAATAGAACACTCTGCTGTCCAGGTGTCAGTTGTAAAGCCAAACGAGCTAACATTAGCTAATTTGACCTGCATCTTACATCTCAGTTTATTATATATATCATTATGGATGAAAGCTCCTGCTCACCTCTGCATTGCACTGAATGCTTGGCTCTGTTGGTCTCTCATCCCACCCCCAGCACAATTCTCCTCACAGTAAAGCATTACTTATAAGGAAATTTAAAAGTGATCAGGTGCATAATTAACAGGTGCTCATCTAATCAAAGTAGAAAAAGGGATCCAACCTCTTAAAGGGCTACTATCCGCCCAGATCAGAACTTCAAAAAATCATGGATATCCGACCGGATTGTTTTATCAGGTCGGATATCTGCCCATCCCTAGTTATCACAAATCAAAACCTCTTTGCACACTATGGTTTACTTCAACATAAATATCAGTTAATTATTTTAACTGGATGAGATTTAGTTTTTTTCACAGTTTCTTGCTGAAAAGTTGAGAAGTATAATTGCAGGATTTTATTTATTTATTTATTGAATTTTGTTAACCCAGTAGGCCAACTGAGACTAGAAGTCCAGTTTTCAGGGGTGACTGGGGGGAGGGGTGAATACAGATGGTAACCAACTGAAACTGAACTAAATTACTCACAAGATGGCCCAGTGGCATGGACAGCTGAGGCATCCATGCCTTACCTCCTACCATGCCCGCGGCCCATGTTCAAGGTGCAAGCGGGTCACCAGGGGCTGGCCAGGGAGGATGAGGAGGAGGAGTGAGCTTCCCCAGGGCAGCTCTCCTCCTCTGCGGAGTGGGATGATACAGCAGTCAGTGTTAGCCTGGCCCCTGGCAGAGGCTAGGTGCTGGCACACCAACACTGCCAGAAGGAGTGGCAGAATAAGGGCAGATGTCTGGAATGCCACACATGGGAGAGTGCATGGCACTGCCACTGGGGTCCTTGCATGTACCCATCTGTAAGGAGAAAAACAGTAGGGAAAATGGCCAGTGGTTGGATGACAGTGGGTACCTGCAGGCTCCGCCCCCGCAAGTCGGACCAGCAGAACCGGATCCATGAGTGGTGGGGTGAGTGCTCCCCCCCTCCGACCCCACCAGAGGGACAAGCACTGGAAGAAGGAAGCTGGTGCCATTGGATGTTGGGGAATAGGGCTGGAGTGCCCACCAGAATTTGGGCTGCTGGAGGAGAGATAACAGAAGTTAAAAAAAAATGATTCACTACAACCATTCACAACAGATTTATTGTTCTACTTGTTTTTTACTCTTAGCACACAGTAACACTAAAGCTATTCCCTAGCAGTACATGTAATAAAACAAAGCTATACTACCTCGCTTTCTGAACTTTCTGAATCCTCTTTCAAATAAAACTTTGCCATATAGAAAGCAAGTACTAATACTAAATATTACAGGCACATCTCTAAAAAACATAGAAACATAGACTTTGATGGCAGGTAAGGACTGCTTGGCCCATCCAGTCTGCCCATTTCCCTACCTGCAGGATAAGCTACAGATCCTAGATAACCAACAACCTATTTCTTCATACCCACCACAAGAATTGCCTTATGTCTGTCCCATGCATTCTTGAATTCTCCCACAATTTTAGACCCCACAACCTTCTTAAGGAAGGCTGTTCCAATTGTCCACCACCCTCTCTGTGAAAAAATACTTACTCATGTTGCCCCTGAGCTGTCTCCCTCTATCTTCAAATTGCATCCCCTTGTTCTTGCACATCTCTTTTTCTGAAAGATGCTACCCTCTTGGACTTTGTTGATTCCACTGAGGTACTTAGAAGTTTTTATCATGTCCCCCCCATCTTTCCTCAAGGGTCTACATATTAAGCTCCTTTATTCTCTCCACGCATAGCTTCTCTTGCAGGCCCTGAAAAAGTTTAGTTGCCCTCCTCTGGACTGCCTCCATCCTGTTTATGTCCTTGTGGAGATGGGGTCTCCAGCACTGGACGCAATACTCCAGATGGGGTCTCACCAACTGTCTGTACAGAGGGATAACAACTTCCTGTTTTCTGCTGGTGATGCCTCTCCCTATACATCTCAGTATCCCCCAGCCCTCCCAACTGCCTTCTCACATTGCTTGCCACCCTTAAGGTCATCTGATATGATTACCCCCAGGTCCCTTTTCATTTCAGTTGTTGTTACTACCTCCCCGCCCGTGTACTCTTCCCCTGGGTTTTTATTTCCCAGGTGCATTATTTTGCACTTCTTTGCATTGAATCCAAGCTGCCATACTTCTGACCATTACTCCAACCTTGCCAAGTCCCTTCTCATCTTTTCCATGCCTCCTTGTGTATCAACCCTGTTGAAGATCTTTGCGTCATCTGCAAAGAGGCATACTTTTCCTTCCAGTCCCTCTGCAATGTCACTTATAAAGACATTAAAAGGGACTGGGCCCAGTAATGAACCTTGCAGTACCCCACTAGTAACCCCCGCTTCTTCAGATTGGACTCCATTTACAATTACCTTCTATGTCCTGTTGTCTAGCCAATGTTTAACCAGGCTACCACCCTGGGACCCACTCCCAGGCTGGTTAATTTGTTTATTAATCTTTTGTGTGGGACTCTGTCAAATGCCTTGCTAAAGTCTAGGTAGGCCATGTCCACAGCCCCTCCCTGATCTACTACTTTGGTCACCCAGTCAAAGAAATCTATTAGATTCATCTGACATGACCTTCCCACTGTGAACCCATGCTGCCTTGGATCTTGTGCCCCATTGGCTACTAGGTACTCAATAATTCTTTCCTTCGGAAGTGATTCCATCACTTTCCTTACAGTACCACAGAGGTCAAACTGACAAGTCTGTAGTTTTCTACCTCTGTCTTGCTCCCACTTTTGTGAAGGTGAATCACATCCACCTTCCTCCAGTCCTCAGGTACCACACCATCCTCCCATGATTTGTTAAAAAGGTTAGTCAGTGGTGTCACTAGTTCTCCCCTTAATTCTTTTAGAATTCTGGGGTGAATCCCATCAGGCCTCATTGCTTTGTCCACATTCTGTTTTAGGAGATATTTGAGAACCCTTTCTTCTATGAAAGGACTGGGATCAACCCCCCCCCCATACAAAGTGCGTCTGTTTATTGGATTAGGTACCTCCCCCTCCTCCTCTTTTGTGAATACTGAGCAGATGTATTCATTCAGTATCCCTGATTTTTCACTGTCCCTTTCTGCCCACCCACCGTCCATTCTATTCAGCCTCACTACCCCTCCCTTTGTCTTTCTAAACTTCAACCATTAATCAGTACCAATTACAAAAAAGTGCACATACTACTAATTTTAGCACAAAACCATGACTTACCACCTACAATGTCAGAAAGCAAAAGAGGGAATATTCCTCTAAGACTTCCAGACATAGCAATAAACAACCAACAGATAGTCATATTATTGTAGAGTAATTTGCTGCAAACCAATCAGAAATCAAAACTCTCCCCACCCCCTGATTCAACAGACATATTTACAGAACTGAACTAATCAGAAAGTCCACAGTACACAGTACTTATCAAGTTACACTATGAAATAAATGCTGTCAACATTTGCCAATCAAACATCTGTTGTCAACCCACCTGAGTAAATCTCCCCTAAGAAGGGTAGCCCATGACAATGGCGACCATGAATGAGTACTGTCAAAAAGGGTGACTCAATTATGGTGCCTGTCCGCAGGGCTACCAGACAGGAAGGGTGACCGGATTGGGGGGGTCTGCGAATGTAGCAACATGATGTCACTTTATGTTCAAGCACTCGGGGGGGGGGGCGGGAGCATGCTGTGCGACAGATGAAAGGGGAGGGAGGGTTTGTGAGGTGTAGTGCAGCAGTGGGCTGCTGAGCTGGCCCTGTGGCATGGTAGGTGTGTGGCAGGCTAGGATTGTGAGGGTGCTGGGTTCGGTTCCTGGCAAGCATTTGCTTTGTTGCTCCCAGGCGTTTTTTATTAATTTCTGTATTTGCGCACATCCCCAACATGCACCCCCCTGGAGTTGAGAATCCTTTAGTAGGGGTGTGCAGGGGAAACAGTCCCGCACATAAAAAAACAAGTCCCCAGTGCTCTTTTGCTGTGCACCAGGATTGTATATCACTGAAATTGATTTTCGGTGATGTACACTAGCCCTAATGGCGATTGCCTTTCTGCAATCACCATTATCACATGGAACACTAAGAAGAGCAGGAATCACACATTCAACAACTCACTACTGTCAGACTTCTCAGAGAAGAAGGATTGCTGCTAAGATTATTGGCATCTTCTCTTTCTAGCAAAGAATTGAGTATGACCGGATGCTCCACAAGGATAGTCTGGGTCATTGGCAGTTCCAATGTGTGTAGAGGTGGTTAGTTTGCAAGATCAAGTCATTTTGGCAATGATTTGTGTCTTCCAAACTGCTCAGTCTATTGGTTTGCCAGGGGAGGCATGAGATGGTGCTAACTCATGCCAACCATGTATGAACTTTTGGACAGATACCTTATGCCAGACATACTGCTAATCCATCTCAGAGGGAATGATTTGGCTGACAAAAGGTGGATTGACTTAGTAGCAGATGTTAAATCAGACTTAACTTTGCTAGTATGAATGTCACCTGCCTGTAAAATTCTCTTTTTGCATATTACAGAGCAGAAGATCTGGAGAGCACACACAGTTACTGGCTACAGTAGACAGATCACAAAAAAGATCAACAATCAAATATCTGGTTTCCTTCACTATCTAGATATACACACCATACATCACCCCCAAATTGAATACTACAAAGATTGTCTCTTTCTAAAGGACAGTGTGCATTTCTCAGATGCTTGCAATTGCATTTTCCTCAGGACCTCCGGCATGGGATTCAGACTGTCTTGTGAGCTATCTTCTTTTACCAACTGCAGTAACTGCCACAGATACACAAAGGCTTTTCTCAGAGCCACACTATGCTGGTCAAAAAATAGAACTAATCAAGCACTCACCACTCAAAAAGAAGCAATGTCCAAACTTGTGTTATCGCAGAAGAATCACAGTTTACTCACATCAAAACACCAAAGACAGTCAAGTTGAGCAGTGCAAGAAGCACTGCTCACACCTTACTTATGTTTTACCCAATAATTGGGCTTCCTCAGAGCTCCCAGTGCCACATTCTTATTATCTTGGAAAAAATAGAATTAACTCTTATACAAAGACACACTACATATTACATAACACAAACAGTGCACTTCAGTATTATAGTATAATTTATTTTTCTACAATGACTAATACACATTCCTTTATTATGTACACTTTGGGCCCAATTTTATAAGCACCCCTACACATGTCGGAAGTTGAGACATGCGATGGGTGCAGTTGTGCCGTGGACCCTGTGCCCAATTTTGCAAGGGGGCAGGGACCACACTTTTTAACAAATCATGGGAGGATGGGGTGGTACCTGAGGACTGGAGGAGGTCAGATGTGATTCCCCTTCACAAAAGTGGGAGCAAGGCAGAAGTAGGAAACTACAGACCTGTAAGTTTGACCTCAGTGGTAGGGAAAATAATGGAATCACTTCTGAAAGAAAGAGCTGTTAAGTACCTAGAGGCAAGCGGGGTACAGGACCCAAAGCAGCATGGATTTACAGCAGGAAGGTCATGTGAGATGAATCTAATAGACTTCTTTGACTGGGTGACCAAAGTAATAGACCAGGGAGGGGCTGTGGATATGGCCTACCTAGACTTTAGCAAGGCATTTGACACAGTCCCACACAAAAGATTAATAATCAAGTTAGCCAGACTGGGAGTGGGTCCCAGGGTGATAGCCTGGGTAGCAAACTGGCTGCAAAACAGGACACAGAAGGTAATAGTGAATGGAACACATTCTGAAGAAAGGGGGGACACTAGTGGAGTACCTCAGGGCTCAGTACTGGGTCCAGTCCTCTTTAACATCTTTATAGGTGACATTGCAGAGGGTCTGGAGGGAAAGGTATGACTCTTTGCAGATGACACAAAGATCTGTAACAGAGTTGATACACAACAGGGGGTAGAAAGGATGAGAAGGGACTTGGCAAGGATGGAGACATGGTCAGACATATGGCAACTTAGATTCAATGCAAAGAAGTGCAAAGTAATGCACCTGGGAAACAAAAACCCAGGAGAAGAGTACACAATATCAGGGGAGGTACTAACAACAACAAAACTGGAAAGGGACCTGGGGGTAGTCATATCAGATGATCTAAAGGTTGGCAAGCAATGTGTGAAGTCAGTAAGGAGAGCAAGGGGGATACTGGGATGCATAGGAAGGGGCATCACAAGTAGAAAAAGAAGTGGTTATCCCTCTGTACAGACAGTTGGTGAGACCCCATCTGGAGTACTGTGTGCAGTTTTGGAGACTTCATCTACATGAAGGACATAGACAGGATGGAAGCAGTCCAGAGGAGGGCAACTAAAATGGTGCAGAGTCTGCATCAGAAACCATATGAAGAGAGACTGAGAGAGCTTAATATGTATACCCTTGATGAAAAGAGGGACTGGGGGGGGGAAATGATAGAAACATTCAAGTACCTGAAGGGAATCAACAAAGTCCAGGAGGGTAGCATCTTTCAGAAAAAGAGATGTGTAAGAACAAGGGGGCACAATTTAAAGATAGAGGGGGAATGGCTCAGGGGTAATGTGAGGACATGATTTTTCATGGAGAGAACAGTGGGGGGGAAATAAAACATGCATGGGAAAGACATAAGGCAACTGTAGTGGGGGGTGGCAGGAAGTAGGCTGTTGGTTAACTAGAATCTGCAGCTTATCCAGTAGGTAGGGAAATGGGCAGACTGGGTGGGCCGAGTGGTCCTTATCTGCCATCAAAGTCTATGTTTCTATGTTTTTATGCCCCTATGGCTAAGTCTTGCAACTTGTGACATACCCAAAGGTATGCCAAAAGAAGGGTGTACCTGAGGGGCATGTTGCAAGCTGCATCCACAAGTCCTGTAGGTGCAAGTGCCCCCAAGTCTGCAAGCCTGGAAAGCCTCGCAGGGCTATCAGACCCCCCCAGCCCCTGATCACGTAATACTGATAATAAATACTTGACAGGGCTATCAGACTCCTCCCAGTCCATATATACATATATACTTAACAGTCCTGCAGGGCTGATCTCACCACCACCCCAAGCCCCGATCCCCAATCCCCAATCCCGAAACCCATGTTTGTGCAGCACTGTAAAATGTAACAAACTGTACATATTCACGTATTCATAACCCCATTATCCCCTGTTAGTCTAGTGGCCCCTCACCTGGCAGTGCCAGACCATGCCGCTTCCCCCCACCCATCCCCAGCCAGCGACTGGCACAGCCCACCTCTCACCACCATGACCAGCTGCTGACTGAGCTCCATATTTATGCATTATTCAGGAACTGGGGGCAGGGGGGGTTGTTAGCCCTGCGGGACCTTTGTCTACTGATTCAGGAATGGGGATGGGGGGTTATATATACTGGGGGAATGAGGCTGGTGGGACATTGGCGCAGCCCCCTATGGAAGCAAAGTACACTTACACCAGCTATTTGCTGGTGTAATTGTACCTTGATGGATGTCCTCCGGGGGTTGTTTTAGAATAGCAAACTAGGGCAGTTGGAGGCAGCCCTTCCAGAATAGGGCACATCTGCAGCCATAAACCTCCTAGCACCATGTCACAGGGGGATTTATGGTGTAACTAGTGGTGTAAGTCCACTTTGGCACATGCAGCCTGCAACATGTCACAGGCTGCTTTGCAGAATACCGTATGTCGCAACTGCTGGTGTAACTTGCTACTTGCGCCATTTGTTTTGGTGCAAGTCAAGTTACACCAGGTGTAATCTTTTGAGAATCGGGCCCTTTATTTACAACATTTTTTTCTTTTCTTTTTTATTTCTGAACAGGAATGAGGCATTTCTGGCAAGACAGTGAAATTCTGTACTTGGTAGAAGCTGTGCAGGGACTGGCTGACCCTCACATAATTATGAGGGCAACAAATCAGCCACTAACCGAGATGTGGCAGGCCATCAGCACCCACATCCTAGATGCACACAAACTGCAAAATGACCCAGTTTCTTGTAAGAGAAAATGGAAACTGGTACAGCATATTTTTTTTATTACAGACCACTGAAAGCATTCCACAGCACCACCAAGAAGTGGTTTGCCATGGCAGAAAACCTCTGGAAACAGTGGGCAAACCAAAACTCTGAGACCGCTACTATGGCAGTAAGTGAGAAAGAACAAACACACAAAACATAAATAATCACAAACAGCATTATCCACACACAGAATACATTACTAAATGTACTACTTTTACACCTGTTTTATAAAACCCTTAAAATGCATACTGCTCCACCAACACGGGCCACCCTTGGAGGAAGAGGAATTGACAAATAGTGATAAGAGCTCAGACACAAACAAAGAAGAACAGAACAGTGAAGCAGAAAAAAAGGCCCCTTCAGGTGAGTAGATTTAATGATTATCTTACATAAACATATCTGCATGCCACAATATTTAACACAATACTACCAATACATACATTTTAGACACAGGCAACATTGAACAAACTGTAGAACCAAGCAACCAGCAACAACCTGCATCACCACCACCAGCAGTGACAGGCAAAATTCAGGCCATCAGGATAACAGGGGGGAGAAAGAAAATGGCATTGATGAACAGGCTACTGAAGACCACCAAGAATAAAATGAGCCAGTGCCATCCACTGGTAAGTATTCACAACATTTATTCATGAACATGTTTTCATACAGTATAAGTATTAACCAACAAATAACCTCAGAACCTCAAAAACTCATTTCATTTTTGTTTCTTTTTTTCCTTTTTCTTCCCTAGCACCAGATCCAACATCAGATTTTGGGAAAAAGCTGGATGACCTCATGTAAGTTATGAAACAGGGTTTTGATTCTGTCACTGAAGCATTATTGGATGCCCTCTGACAGACACATTTCCAGACACAAGCAGAGGACACCTAAGTAACATTTGAGTGGCAGAAATAATCACATATGTCATATTTAATTCTTTATGATTACATTTTTTTCACTGAACACAAGTCACAATTTCTGTTCGTACTTGGTAAAAGTTGTATGGCAGAAACAATGTCAATTATTATTTGGTATATTTGATTTTGTATATCATATGAATAATCATGTACATAGTTAAATAAATAAATCAGTTGTTTTTTTAATCTGACCTGTGGCACCTTTGTTTCACTTACTGTTCTTCACAAAAACTGTATAATAAATTAATACCACATGAAAAATTACTGACCTTCAAACTAGGTATGGCACACATATAATGCAAATATCAGTAGTATCATAACATATATTTTTACATTATTTTTATTTCTTTCCTTTTTTTTGTTTGCTTTTCCAAAAGTATTATTTCTATATAGGTAAAAGAAACAAGTCTTCTAACACTCTGCTGGTGGTGCAGTAGACAAACTTCACCAACAAAACAACCTAAGGGTCACGGTTTTAAAACTACCCTTTACTGACTTTTACATTCTACACCATATTTTGTTTTGTATCAGTCCTAATCCATATTAGAAAACACAACATTTTTGCACATACAGTGTCCACTTGAAATCTTCCTTTATTCATTTTCACACTTACCATATTTTCGCACATAAAATATCCACTTATTTTTGCACAGACCACTTTTTTTTTCAAAAATACATCGATTTTTACATGGCTTACATGGCTTGCTCACAAGTGGCTGCTAATGTGTGAAAACAAACTATACCTATTTTCACACATATCTCATTTTTGCGCATAAACATACACTTACAATCAAGCCATGCATACCATTCACAGAATTCATACTAAACAAAATAAACAACACTTTAACAGTACTTGTCCTGTGATGTAAAGGAGAAGGTGCAGGGCTGCAGAATGCCAAGGTCCTTGGCTCAAAACCATCCACTTCTCATTCCTTCCCTGTGTTTTTATTGTGGGTTCTGGGCAAATCAATGTATTTTCAAAAAATAAGTGATCCACTTCATTTCAAAAAACTATTGATTTTCAAATTACCTAATCAATACAGCAATAAATGAGAAAACAGTAGTTCTAAACTGAGAACCTTGGGATCCTGCAGTCTTGAGTCTTGTCCTCTACACCACAGGGCAAGCACTGTTATGTTTTTTTTTCTTAAATTGAGAATTCTGTATATCATGTTTATGGCTCAATCCAAGTGAATATTTATGCGCAAAAATGTGATATGTGTGAAAACAACCTATACCTATTTTCACACTTACCACATTTACAATAAGGCACAGGAACAGAAATCCCAAGGTCTTGGCTTTGAAGCTACCCTTTCCTTTTTTTTTCATCTTGCCTTTATTCTGGGACCACTGGACCAGCAGGGTTGCCCCACCTCTATACCACAGGACAAGTGCCATTAAGGAGTTGGTCTTTATTTTGCTTATGAACTCTATAAATGGCACATATGGCTTGATCACAAATATGTTTATGTGCAAAAATCTCCTATGTCCGAAAATAGGTATAGGTTGTTTTTGCACATATTACATTTTCGCACATAGACATCCCCTTGTGATCAAGCCTTGCACACCAATTACAAAATTCTTAACTAAAGAAAAAAACAATCCCTTAATAGTGCTTGTCCTGTGGTCAGAGGACAAGGCACAGGCCTGCAGGAACCAAGTTCCTTGGGTCAAAACTACTCTTTTCTCATTTTTTTCCCTTGTTTTTATTGTGGGCTCTGTGAAAATCAATATATTTTTGAAACCAAAGCAGACCACTGGGCCGGCAAGACCACTTCCTTTTGGAAAATACACTTTGGGATGCCCTGCCTCTACACCACAGGACAAGTACCATTAAGGAGTTGATGTTTTTTTCTTTACTTATGAAGTCTGTGAATGGTGTGCATGGCTTAATTGCAAATATATGTTCATGTACTAAAATCTGCTAAGTGTGAAAATAGGTATAGGTTGTTTTTGCACATTTCACATTTTTTCACATAAACATCAACTTGCAATCAAACCCGGCACACCATTACAGAATTCTTAACTAAAAAAAAAAATCTATTCCATACCAGTGCTTTTCCTGTGGTGTAGAGAACAAGGCACATGACTACAAGACCCAAGGTTTAGAGTCTGAAACTGCTCTTTTTTCTGTTTTTTTCCTTGTTTTTATTGCGGGTTCTGTGAAAATAAATGTATTTTCAAAAATGAAGCAGACCAATAGGTAAGTAAGACCACTTTCTTTTCAAAAATACATATTCGCACATAAGCATCCACTTCTTGGAACACAGCCATCCATGACTGGGAGCTGTCACTAGACACACCAAAAAACAGTGGCTCATGGCACAGAGTACAGCCAATAGCATGAGCACCAGCTATGGCTGAAGAAGTCAAGGAAATCCCTCTATTGTCATACAGAGAACATGGCAGAAAAGATCCTCTCATTAACCTTATCACCTGAAATTTTGGGTGCCCCAAAAAGGTATTTCTGGACACAAATTTAAAAAACAAACATTGGAATGTAACTAAACTAGTCCCATTTAGCTTGGCTCTGATGTTTGTTTTTTAAAATTCACTCAATTTTATGTGTTTTATTTATTTCTTAACTCTCGTTAACTGAAAAACAAGATGGTAGACACAACAGAGCTCTGTGAAAATACACCAGGCTCTCTGTAACACTATGTTACCTTGCCTGAGAAAACAAAGTGGTTCTCTGTAAAACAAAAGTTTTTTCATGTGGAACATCTAACTTTTCTCTTAGGAAATAATGGGAAAATTGAAATTTAATAACTTTTGAACAGATTAATATTTTTTTACCAAACCTTCAAAAAGCACAGTTTTGAGGCAAAGGCTTTCTGCCATGAGGATTTCAGACCACAGACTGAAACAATTTCTGAGATACAGGTGGACAAATTAATGGCAAAACACACGCACATGTAGAGATTCTTGACACTGTATCTCAGAAACCACAAGATGGATTCACACAAAATTTTCCTCATCCAGAGATCTACTCCAAGAGACTATGCATGCCAATATTTGTGCAAATATATTGAATGATTCCAAAGTTATTAAATTTGAAAGAATTGCCTTTAACATAGAACTGTGCACTCAACCCTAACTACACTGGTGCTACCACACTAGTATAACCATCATAAGACATATACATGCACACACACACACACACACACACACACACACACACACACACACACACACACACACACACACATTATGGTAGCACGGTAGTGCTACCATAGTTAGGGTTGAAAAGCCATTTCTATGTTAAACCCCAAAACTTTGCACCTTAATAACGTTGCAACTGTTTGATGGATTTGCCTGAAATTTGGAATTTATGATCAAGAACCATAGGCCTTGGGATCTGCCAAGTTTTGTACTGTTCGGATACACGGCTGCGGAGTTATTAAGTGTGATCTGTGCGCGCATTTACGCATTTCTGGAATTCTATGGTCGCGCCTACAGGTCGTACGGTTTGCACGACTGGTCCTGAAATCTTCAGGGAACGTGGTCCAGGGTCCTCTAATGTGCCTTTTGAAGATTTCATGAAAATATTAAAGCGGTTCAAAGTTATTCAAAAACAGTTTCCCATTATAAGTCAATGGGAAAAGTTAACAAAAGTTCAACACTTTCCAAATGCATTCTTACTTCCATAAGCAGGCCTGTTACTTTCGCCATCGGCCATTTTGTTTTCAGTTGGTGATCAGAAAAATGGTTGGCATTTAAATTTGGGACCCTGTAGCAACCTAATTTTTTTTGTATTCACCTAGTCGGGCCCTGAGGATGCTTGCCATGTCTTTATTTTGTGGTAAAACACCCCAGAAATATGTTTTTCAAATTTCTGGAAAAAGTACTTTCGCAAATTACTTTCGTGCTCATGAAAGTGTCGCAAATTTTTGCGAAAGCTTTCGCAAATTGCGACAGTAGTTTTCTAGTCTGTGGGAAAATGACAGCAATTCTTTGGCACTGCGCTGCAAAAGAACCGTTGGGTGTTTTGAGCTGAAATTTGGAGGGAACGGAGCTGACATCTCACAGATGTGCCTTTCAGTGTTGTATTGAAAAAATATTACACGGCGGCAAAGTTATGGCACTCCAAAGTTGATGGTTTTTCCCATAGGATAACATTATGGCGCCCGACGCATTACAGAAATCCTTTGGATCCCTGCTGCAAAATAACGGTTTGGTCTTTTTTCCTGAAATTTGGAGAGAAGACAGCCAACAGCTCACAGATGTGCCTTTCAGTGGTTTGGTGAAAAAATATTACAGGGAGGCAAAGTTATGGTGCTCGAACTTCTCTTTTTTCCATAGGATAACATTACGGTTGCCCCGCGCCTTTCCAGGGCCCGTATCTCAGCAGGTGCGAGATACGGAGTTTTCGTCCGAAAAATTCTTAGCTCCTTAGGAGGGGCTAAGTACAAAACTAGCCAGGACAGTCAAAAATCATATGACTTTTAAATTTTTTTTCCACGTCATACGGTTCCTGAGATATAACTTATTTAGTATTCCAAGTCCTCATTTTCTGCTCCGATACCCATTATTATGCATACATTCTTTGTACTCACTGTCTTTCTCTATTCAGCTTTTTGGGAAAACCAGCCTGTGCGCTTACATTACTGTTACCATTGCCCTTTCTGCTTGCGGTTCCATGCCCGTTTCACTTACCGTTGACGTCTGCACCACCACGTGCGTCATCCTTTGCGTTTTCATTTGTGCTTGCGTTTCTGTTACTTTTTTGCCATTTGTGTGTACCATACTGTTTCTCTTTCTGTTTCACTTTGCATCACCATGCCCATTGCCATTTCGATTTACAGGCACCATGTTACTATGTGACAAGACATCACGTGGCACACCGTTCCCATCTACGCCACCGTGTTCGTTATCCTTTCTGTTCTCATTCGCTGCGTTACCTTGTGCGCCACTGTTAGCGCTTCTGTTTGCATTGCTGTTCCTGTTACTATGCCACAAGACATCATGTGGTGGGAATGTGGGGCCCTTTGGGCCCCGGCGCTCAACTGCCACATTACGTGCGGGAGCCTTGAGGCCCTATGTGCACATTATCGCTGCGTTTCATTTGCGCTTGCTTTTCTGTTATTTTTGCCATTTGTGTCTACAGTACTGTTTCTCTTTCTGTTTCACTTTGCATCGCCATGCCCATTGACATTTCCATTTGCAGGCACCATGTTACTATGTGATAACACATCACGTGGCAGACCGTTCCCGTCTACACCACCGTATGCGTTACCCTTTCTGTTCTCATTCGCGCTTGTGTTACCATTGTGCCACTGTTAGCATTTCTGTTTGCATTGCTGCTCCTGTTACTATGCCACAAGACTTATCATGAGAGATAGGGCGCGCTGGGCAAGGCCTACCCACCGCTGCAGTACATTCCTATTTCATTATCATTCTCAAAAAGAAGGGAAATTAGAGGCAAAAAACTCCATTTAATGCATTAGTTAGGGTTGTTCCACAGCGACAAAAGTGAGGAAATTCGCTGTTAGGGTTGAAAACCCTAACTCCGAATTCACCGCCCCCCAGCACCACACACACACACAGACACACACACACACACATTCAAGTATGGTGGAGGACCAAGTCAACACAACCAATGACAGACATCCAGCAGCAGGTGACAGAAATAAACAATTGTCTAAATGTACTACGAGACATCCCCTCCTGCCTGACCAGGTACTGCATGCTCAGTGGAGATCAACTGCAAAACTGAGGCCATGTACACCAAATGTACACATCCCTGATTGCAGCTGCACAAAACGTACCACACTTAGTAGTTGCATGGCCTTACCTACTGATGCTCCACACCAGACCAGACCACATGTGGTGGGCCACCTGAGCAACAGAGTTCGGCAAAACCAAGGAGCTGTACAGGTATAATATCTCTGATTATAACAAGGGTTTGAGAAATGCAGCTTTCTAATTGACTGTAAACATTGTAACAGCCTTATGTTTACTTTTTATTAACATACATGTAGAGCCTAACCATATGATGAACATGGTTTAATGTTGTTTAAAAAACAGTTTTATTATGATAGCAATAAACCACTCCCAGGTATTATGTTAATGGTCAGTTTATCACTGTCTAGCGACATGTGGCACTCGGCTATGCCTCATTCAACATTAAACCCATCATCAAACAGGGTGATTAGCAGACCATTTAACATAACTGTTGGTCATGCCTTATTGCTTAATTGTCTTTATTAGTAGATAGTCTCCCTCTGCTAGGCACTGTAGCAGCTTTGCAACACAGTGTCCCACCCAGTTACACCATATACTGTCTAGTTACTGGAGAATGGCTGTGAATATGAACTCATGAAGATGAACAGTGTAACTTGATCATTACAGTCATCGAAACCATAGTGTGATTATAACTGACAGAGTCAGTGATAGAGAATAACCCTGCTGTCCTAGTACACTTACCCCATTGTGAGTTAAATCAACACTAAAAGACATTCTGTTTATATCTACACCATACCTACTTGATTCCTGTTGTACCACAATTAACATAGTTATCACTTTGATAGCATCAGTGACTGAAGTGTGGCAAACCCAAACACTAGGCATACAGCCTGAGTATGAAACAACTGTTAAAAAAAAATTACACTGTGTCCATAAGTGGCATAGATCACTCATTGCAACAATAGTAAATGTATTACTATTTGAATAAGTTAGTCATCACTGATGCAATGAGATTGTCGTTATCGAGGTACAACACTTGCACTCAGTAAGTGCCTACAGGAAAATCTATCCATTATACATCTCCGATACAGGTACGTCATTGTTGGCTTAGTAGTGCTATGATATTTAGAAGTTGTAGCCTGATCAATGCAATTACAATGTTTCTTACAAAGAATACTTACTGCATCTTTAGTATTGAAACACACTGAAGGTCTATGTATGTACATGAGCAGTACACTCATCAGTAAGAATGCATCTGATACTGGCAGTACGAATTTCAGAGCATTGAACAGGCAATGCTTTTCCATACGCTTATCAGCCTCTCTATCTTGGTAAAACCATTGCAGTAAATGTACTACTATGTAAATCACCTACTAAATGTAACACTACTTTTATCTGAGCATGCTAGTGTCTTGTGGTTAATTTATGTACTTCTCTTAATTAATGTATACTCACTAGTGTTAAAACCTTTCTACAACTGTCATCATGCACCTTCAACATTTATATTGACTAATGGCACAGTACCAGTTGTGGTGTGGTGGGGCATCGGTAGGTAAGGCCATGCAACTACTAAGTTGATACGTTGTGTGCAGCTGCAATCAGGGATGTATCGTTTGGTGTACATAGCCTCAGTTTTGCTGTTGATCTCCACTGAGCATGCAGTACCTGGTCAGGTGGGTGGGGATGTCTCGTAGTACATTTAGACAATTGTTTGTTATTTCTGTCACCTGCTGCTGGATGTCTGTCATTGGTTGTGTTGACTTGGTCCTCCCCCATACTTGAATGTGTGTGTGTGTGTGTGTCTGTGTGTGTGTGTGTGGTGCTGGGGGGGGTGAATTCGGAGTTAGGGGTTTTCAACCCTAACAGCGAATTTCCTCACTTTTGTCGCTGTGGAACAACCCTAACTAATGCATTAAACGGAGTTTTTTGCCTCTAATATATATATATAGAGAGAGAGACAGATAGACAGACAGACAGATAAATATATAGATAATCACAGAATATGAGCAATATTCATAAAAGAGTTATGATTATTATGCAATCACCATACTGTGTTTATCTGTGTAGGTGATATGAAACTTTGTTTGCAAGCATGTATATATTCTGTACTGCAGATATGGATAGAAGTTTGGGTATTGGCAGGAGGAAGTGAATGTTACAGTACATCTTACAGTCTCAATATGAATCTGTGCCTGCTGAAGTGCTGGCCCTATAGGGGGCAAGTGCTATTGCAGCCAGAAGTATTGCTTCTATCTGTGGCTGCAAAAGTGCAAGTCACACAGGAGCTTATGCATCTTCAGCCAGAAGGGGGGTTGTGTATTTCTTGCAATGTGAATATGTATCTATGGCTACACAAGTGCTGGTCCCATAGGGGCTAGTGCTTTTGCAGCTGTAAGTACTGTTGTCATTTCAATTTATTGACTTTCTCCAAAAGAAAGAACATTCACTAGAAAATAACTTTGTGAAAACACCAGTTAGGATGCAACTTAATGCCACAAAAATGGGATAATGTGGCGTTAAGGTTCCTAGCCCTAACTCCCTCCCCCATACAGCAAAGACAAGACCACAAAGCAACCACAGACAGCCATCATCAGGTAAGACAAACAATATACAACAGTTTCCAGATGATACAAAAGAAATCCATCATCAGGGCACAGTCCTTCTGCAGGCATGGATACACAGGCACACTTCAACAGATATACACCCATTTCTGGCTGCATAAGTGCAACAGTTACAAACTCACAGTACCCACATTACAAGAGTGCTTCTGTCTATAAGCGGGATGGCTTCCAGATGACACAAATGCAGTACCACTGATGTGCTACCTTTGAAAAAAAAATGTATACAGCATGTTGCACATTAAAAAAATGTTTCATTAGTTCTGTTTAGAAAAATGAAAGTGTGGCTGTGTTTGATTGTTTTGTACTGCACATCAGTATCTTCAGGGGCCTGGGCTTCTGTAGACAGAAGAACTGTTGTAATTTGGGTATTGTTGATTTGCATCTGCAGTCAGAAGAGTGTGTGTATGACTTATACTGTGCATATGTATCAGTGGCTTCAGAAGTACTGGCCACACCTTGGCCTGCACTTCTGCAGACAGAAATACTCTTGCAATGTGAGTATTGTGGAGTTTTATCTATGGCTACAGAAGTGCTAGCATCACAGGCAGAAATAGGGTTGTGATTTGAATATTGTGTATTTTGATCTCCAGTCAGAAATGGGTGCATATGGGTTGAAGTGTGAATGTGTATCTATGGCTAAAGAAACACTGGACACTGATGATGGATATCTTTAGTGTCATCTGGAAACAGTAGTATGTTGTTTGTCTTACCTGATGATGGCTGGCTTTGGTTGCTTGTGTGGTCCTGTCCTATTGTAGCTTGGGAGAGGAGAGTCAAGTTGGAAACCCTAATGACACATTTCCCTACTTTCATGTTGCTAAATTGAACCCTAGATGGGGCACTAAAGCATAGATAGATAGACAGATAGATAGAGCTTTAGCCCCATCCTATAGCTCTATTTGATATGTCCTCTCAGCTTAATTTCACATGTCTATCCCCCACTGCAAATAATATGCCAATACTCCCCCTGTATTGGTATGATCGGCAGCTGTGATAAGACTACTGCCTAGTGTAGCTGAGGAATATACTTCTTCAGATATTCCAAGGGACTCAGGTTAAAATTGCTGAAGCTTAAGCTGGAATGATAAATAGGTTAATTTCACTATAAAAGAACAACTATTTTTCATGACAGTACCATTTAGTAAACTAAGGTTATTTTGATGGATTTCTGTATGCAACTCTTTTGCCAGCGTTGAAAGTTCATGGATCAGTAGAGACCATAAGTAGCAGCTGGTTAATTTAGTATGCATTTAAATACAGACTAAAACATGTTTAGTTATAACTTCTAATTTCCCTAATGGTAGTACCCTGGTGCACTTAATTAGAAGTAATATCTTCACAACCAACAATTGTGTCATTTAAAGCAGTTGGCAAAATAGTGCAACCTTGGTAAATATAGAAAATGTGTTCTAATCTGTAGAGTGTAGTTCTGCCTTTAAACATTTTGGTGATGTGCAAGAGCATACAAAATGTGACAAACCTAAAAGTCTGAAACAAATGTGACAGCTGTTAGATTCCATTAACATCCATTTCCAGTAATTTTAGATTTGTTTGATTTTTTTTTAGTCAGTCCACTCTCTTGGGCAGACTCATAAAGAATGCTTGCCTTCAGTCAAGTCTGAGACCATAAGTTCCCAAAGGCAATCGTACCATCAGTGATGGATTGGGGCTCAAAGTGTGGAGTTCTGAAGCAGATAAGGGAGGAGAAAGAACACTCCCATGTCATAACACAAATGACAACAAAGCAAGTATTTCACCATCTGCAATCTATGGAGGAAGCCCAGAAAAAATGCATCATAGACCATGTAAACCAGGATTCCCTTGCGTATACACCCCTGAGTACTGATGGAGAAATGGAGGCAGCTGAACCTGAACCCAAGACTGAAGGTAGATTGTCAGAGGGAGTGATGTTAAAAGAGTGCAGTCCAGATATTCAATGATTAACGCTCTAACAAGGTTAACAGGTGCTCCCCACAGGCCCATATTCAGAAGCCCTGGGAGTGCCAGCACAAATCCACAGTGCCAACATGCTGTAATACTACTGTGTCTATGCAAATGAGGGGGTCCCCCACGCATATGGGTGCAGTGGTATCTTCAAGGGTTTGTGGCAGCAGTAAACCACCCCCAATGAGGCACTACTTACTGCCACTGAAAACCACTTTGTTATTGGGCACCACAAACCCCCCTTCATAAGGCAGGGCAGCTGTACTGCAGCTGCCTGCTCCCAATCACCTGTTCTGCAGTAGTATAGTGTTCCCTGGTGACTATCAATAGCCCCCACCCCCGGTCACCTGTTCTCATCCACTAAGTAATACCCTGGTGGCTAGTGGTAGCTCCACCTACCCTATCACCTGTTTACATATAATATTTAATCCCTCGTGTCCAGTGGTTTACCCCACTCCCCAAATCACCCACTGACAAAAGTAAAATAAATCAGTGGTGGTCCAGTGTCCCCCCAGCTGTCCTCCCTGCTCACATACCACCACCCTACATCCCCCCTTACAGCAATCAGTGAAACCCACTATGGTACCTGGCACAGTCCTTCTGTCATCTCCTTGGCTGGCCACCATATAAACTGTCAGTGAGAGTGTGTATAGTATAAGTACTGTACATGTACTCCCTGACAGCTCGTACAGTGGCTGTCCGAGGATGAGGAAGGTTGTAATTGTCACCATATTGGGCTTCACTGATCACCTTCCACCCGGGTAGGAGGTGAGGATGCAGAGGGTGGTGGTATGTGAGTGAGCTGGATGGAATGGAGGACACTAAGCCCTCACAGTTTCATTTTCATTTGTCAATGGGTGATCAGGGTGTGTGGGAACCACTGGATACCAGATATTACATTCTATATGTAAATGAGTACTCAGGGGCAGGGAGACACTGGACACCAGGGATAACATACTATATGTAAACAGGTGCTCAGGGGGAACCACTGGTCACCACGCATTACATACTATATGTAAACAGGTGACTGGGGTGAGAGTACCATCAGGATATTGTTATATGGATGGGAATGGATGACCATAAGGTGGGGGCATACCGCTATCCACCAGGGAATGCTATACTATCTCTGAATGGGCAATCAGGAGCAGGGGGCACATTATACCACCAGAGTGAACATGTTCATTGTGACTGGTGCTAAGAGGCTGCTGCACCCCATCAAAAAGAGCCCATAATGGGTATGCAAATGAACCCTTAGCACTTTGCATACCCAATTGACAAATTTGCATGCTGTGGCTGAATATAGCCTGCTCAGGTCTTGGCATTACCCATTTCAGGCCATGCTATTTCAAGTGAGCTTTATACAGCCCAGGTCCATGTTGGGGCAATGTAGTTTCACTTAGTGTGTGCCAATACAGTCTAATATTCAGTCAGATAGCACGGCCTGCTACTTGACTGAATACAGCAACCACTGGGCTGGGCACTAGTGCAAGTGCAGCACAAATATTTGTGCTGCACTTTCAATCCTATTTGAGTATTAGGCCCTAATTCTTAAATAGAATGTACAATGATTAAGAATACATTCAAGGAAGTAGACCAAAATGATCGGAACTCTCATTTTCAAGAACTGCACTGAACCTGCATGTCACTTCTTTCCAGTAACACAGAAACCGAAACATAGAAATTGACAACATATTGGCACCAAAGATCTGTCTAGTCTACCCTGAGATCTATCCCCCTCTTTAGGATTTCTGTGAGACAATCCTCTTGTATCTGTCCAAAGCTGCTTTGAATTCCCCTACTGTTTTGGAGTCAATGACTCCAGTAGAATCTAGTTTTTTAAAGGAGACCTAAATCCATACCTATTGTGATTTTTACATGTATATTTGTTACCAGTGAGTTCCATTTCTGTAGCTGTTAGGAGTTTGAAAAGTTTAAGTGGTTTGTTTTTGTTTTCACGAGTAGCCACCTGTAACTATCCTGTGTACCTCTATTTGCTGATAGATGAAATCTCCTTTGTTCTTGAGAGACGCATTGGCATATGAGAAGATGATGTAACTTTTCCCATTAGTCTTCACGGTATGGCTGCTAATTAAGAATAACAAAGCAATCAGCAGCAATGGTGTGCAACACTCTGTGTTACCTTCTGTTACCTTCAAAAACCTTCTTAGCAGTGGTAGAGCAGGATATATTCATGTAATTGTTTGCACTGTGTTTTTCCCAAAATTGTGATAGTAGTATCCCCATGAGCAGTTTAAGAAGAAAGACTCAGCTATACAAACAATCAAAAGAGACAAACCTACCCCAAATATTACAAATCAAATAAAATTTTAGTGGTGGCCAAAAATCCTTATACAACTAGTGGTCATAGTGGTAATGCACAGAGGTTCTGTAGGTGAAAAAAGGATAGAATTAACTATTTAGTCAACTTATGGTAATGCACTGCACAGATGCTGAATCTAGGGCAAGCCTACTGTATGTCATAGTCCTACAAGATTTAATTCATCCTGGGACACGGGATCAGAAAGCAGCTGCAGAAACACTGAGAAAATGGAGATCCCCACAGTGAAAATGGAGATATGCATTTCTAAAAAAAAAGTCAGTACACAAAATACTTCTATTGGCACAGAGAGCATAGATGGACTCAGCTGGGCTGACTAGAAAACATATCTCTTTGAACTGTTTGACCTTAGAGCTCATTTAAATATTGGATCCAACTGTGTTATTGTTCCATCTACACATGTTTTTTAGTCACTGCAGTGCATGTTTCTGATTTACACTTTGGTGGTAAAAACCATTTTAGAACTGTATGATGCAGTCTTTTGTTCCCATCAGCCATATAATTCTGTAACAGAACACACATGTATATTTACAACAATGGTATTTATTTATTTATGTCGTTGGTAACCGGGTAGGTGAACTGATCCAAAGGACCATTTTCAGTCGTGACCTGAGCCACAGCGTGGCTCAATTAAGCAATACAGAATACATGTAGTAGACAATAATAAACAGTCCTCAACATGAGATGTAGTAACAGCAATACAAGGTGAAGTAAAAGTGAAAATACATAAATTACAAGGTGCCATAGTAGGTCAGTTTACAGGTCAACAATACAGTACATAGTCACAGGCTAGTGTACTGAACAACGACAAGTTGTTCAATGCTAAGAAGTGCAAGGTAATACACTTGGGAAACAAAAACCCAGGAGAAGAGTACACAATGGGGGGTGAGATACTAACAACAACAAAAATGGAAAGGGACCTGGGGTAGTCATATCAGATGACCTAAAGGTGGACAAGCAATGTGAGAGGGCAGCAAGTAGGGTTGGGGGGATACTGGGATGCATAGGGAGAGGCATCACCAGTAGAAAACAGGAAGTTATTATGCCTCTGTACAGACAGCTGGTCAGACCCCATCTAGGTACTGCGCGTGCAGTTCTGGAGACAATCTCGCAAGGCATAGACAGGATAAGAAGCTGTCCAGGAGGGCAACTAAAATGGTGCAGGGTCTGCATCGGAAGACATATGAAGAGAGACTAAAGAGCTTAATATGTATAGCCTCGAGGAAAGGAGGAGGGGGACATGATAGAAACTTTCAAGTACCTCAAGGGAATCAACAAAGTCCAAGAGGGTAGCATCTTTCAAAAAAAGAGGTGTGAAAGAACAAGGGGCACAATTTGAAGATAGAGGGGCAGCTCAGAGGTAACTTAAGAAAGTATTTTTTCACAGAGAGGGTTGTGGATGCATGGAACAACCTTCCGGAGGAGGTTGTGGAGTCAAAAACAGTGGTGGAATTCAAGCATGCATGGGACAGTCATAAGGCAATTCTAGGGCATGGGGGTAGGAAGAAGTAGGCTGCTGGTTAACTAGGATCTGAAGCTTATCTATTAGGTAGGGAAATGGGCAGACTGGGTGGGCCAAGTGGTCCTTATCTGCTGTCAAATTCGATGTTTCTATGTTTCTAAGTCACAACAACACAGAGATCAAGCATAACTGTCTGGTATGATACATAAAGTGCAAAGTGCATTCTGGTGCAAAATTGATGACACAGGACAAGGAAGTACACTAACTGAGTTCTAAAATAGTCATTACCACAGTGTGTAACTCAGAAACACTCATTGAAAGTACTAAAAGGCCAATAAAGATTTGACAATAACAGAACTGGAATTTACAATGCCCAAGATATTCAAAGAGGTTGCACCTGGCACAATTGAATTGCACCAGCACAACCCTAGAAATGTGCCTTGGTGCAATATTCAAAAGAGGGACTTGCACAGTGCAAGTCCCAATGTGCCAGGGTACAAAAATAATGTATGCGGCACAACTCCAGGGGGCATGCCCATGGATATGTGGCACATCCCGATATTCAACCTTGGATGTGCAGCGCATATGCTGGTACAACCCCGAGATGCACAGCATACTACTGGGCACAGCTGAGCCTGAATAAAATGGCTCAAATGGTGGCCACCCACAAGTGAGCTGCTGTACTGCAAGGCACAGAACAGCACACAGCCAGCCATGGGTGGCCACCTGCCCCTACAGCACACCGTGCATAAGCACCCTTGATGTCCCTGGTGATCCCCCTCCCTCCCCATATCTTGATCACTGACAAAACAAACAACAATGTAAATCATCCCTGGTGGTCTAGTGGTGCCCCCCACCCCTCTTGATACACCATTCCCCATACCAAACATATACCAAGTTCCCTGGTAGTGTAGTGGTAACCCCCCTCCCCACCCTTATCACCGATTGGTGGTTCATGCACTGTACATATCACCCTGTTGGTCCAGTGGCACCCTCACCCACCAAGGACCCACAGCCCACCCTCCCTGCTCTCCCCGTCATGACAGGCAGCTGCACACCCACCACATACACTGAGGCTGCCCACTAAATGACAGCTCACAGTAGCAGCCACGCTTACTGGTCCACACACTGATCAATCGGCTTGCAGTGCAACTGCACCATCGATCCACAACATGTAATGAAGTCATGCATTCACATATCTGTGGAACGAGTAGTACAGCATGCACCAAGCTCCACTGGTCCACTCGTGTGGATCTGGTGGGCCAGCTGGTACTGTGTCATCCAGCAGTGGCAGCCCTGTGGTATGCTGGTGGTGCAACCGCCCGACGATGATGGGGGGATCTGGGTGGGCAGGAGGGTCCCGCGCATGAGGGGGGTGCCACTGGACCACCAGGGCAATATGTAAGGCGCATGAACTGCCAATCAGGGATACAGGCAGGGAGAGGGCTACCACTAGATTACAAGGGAACTAGGTATATGTTTGGTACAGGGATTGGTGCATCAGAAAGGGTGGGGGGATACCACTAGAACAACAGGGAATACATGTCATGTTAGTTTAACATAATCAGCTGTACAGGTGGGGTTGGGGCCTACTAGACTACCAAGGCATATGTATACAGTTATTGGATGGCAATTGCAGATACAGGGAGGGAGGGGGTACCACTAGACTACCAGGAATAATTTACAATGTTATTTATCAGTGCTCGCCGCTACAGTAGGGTTACCACTAGACCTGGTCTGGCAGCACCACATGCTGTGCAGGGTGCCATGCACATTTCACTGGCCAGCTCTGCACAACTCATGCAAATGGGGCCATAATGACATGCAATTAGCCCTGTTTGTGCCTTGCATACATTATGACCCAATTTGCATACTGCTGGCTGAATATCAGGGATTTGTGAACAGCGTAACTCTGTTGCGCTGGTGCAGATCCCATTCCTGGTATTCTGCCAAGTCGGGGGGCTCTAGCGTATCCTAGTTGTGAAGTGCTCACTACCTGATATATTCAGTGGAGATGCACCATGGCTCATCTTCTTTGATTATATCCCTGAGTTGTACCAGAACAACTCAGTTGTGCTGCCCCACCACATGAGCCATTGACAGGTGCAGTTCTGAATATTGGAGCCAATATTTTCATAAAACTGCTTCTACTGTGAAAAATGGCTTCTATGCTCAGCACAGTTCTTCTCTAACTGTAGCCATTAATTGTCAGTAAGGTATTTAAAGTCTGACATTTAAATGTCCCAGTTTCTAGTAATACTGTACTTGTACTACCAAACCATTTATATGTGGTCATTTTTTCCCTTTGAAGAAACACCAGGGAACACAATAGAGTCCGCTGGAATAAAACTGAAACACTATGAAACAACTGCTGGTGGCTTAAAACATTCATATACAGTATGTGTGGTTACCATGGCAAATTCAAAAGTTTAATGCAAACTCATTCCTTCTTCATGAATTTAGTATGTGTGTTGGGGTTGCTTTTAAAAATTTTGGCTTTTAAATATGACTGCATGGAGTTTACTGGGATTATTGATTTATTGTCTGTGAGACTAAACGTGCTTTAAAGGGATCTTTATAAGCAACCTCTTGATGTCTGCATATCAGAGACTTAGGAACATAAATCCCTTCTCAAACTTTACAATCATACTTTTTGTATTTATCTCGGGATACCATTTGTATTTGGTTTTATCTTCATGAGTTTATTCCCTGTAAAATAACTACAGTATAATTAAATACATACATATATAAATAAATCTTAAACTTTATTACAGTAGGGCAATAACATTTAAGACTCTGTAGATGCATGTATTTATAAAATACTTGTTTTAGGTCCTGATTCTAAAAGTGGACCACTCTGTGTTGATTTAGCATGTAACTGACGAGGTATGTTCCACCCCCTCCAGTATTTCTGTGGAGCTGCATGATTCAAAGTTAAAAGAAACACCCTAGTATGCAAATATAGCACCTTGGGGTTGCCACTGGGGAACATGGCTTGATACTGGGCACCTAATCTAAAGCTGACATCTAGTCAAGAGTGAATCCTTTCTCTGCATGGAGCAGAACACCCTGGGAAGCAACAGGGACTGCCCCATTATCCTTACAGTGGAGAAACTGGTTGTCAGCCTGCAAAACTGACCATAGTCTGTGTATCAAAGCCTTCCATGCCCCTTACACATGCACACATATACAAACACACACACACGTGTGCACATGCATGCTAGCATGCACACAAATACACAAACACACAGCATGATTATCATTGATTACATGATTAATTAGCTTAATTGCATAGAACTCTGACTGCCATTCTATCAATTTCCACAAATAGAGATTTTGTACCTGCAAACCTAGTAAAAGTTTTATTTGCAGAGTCACGCTGTCCTATTCTTGCATTATATGCAGTATACATTAATAAAGAGCCCCGCAGCTTTTTAAACAACTGTTTTCTTACCTCAGGATATGAGCCCTTTCAGACCTGCTCATATTGCAGCATGGAACATCACTTCAGAATGCCAGTGTAGCCTGTCTGTACCTTGCTGTTCTACCCATAGTGATATTGTACAGTCCAGATCATAGTCATTAAGGACGTACACTAAAGGGGTACTGCAAATAAAGATAGGGTTCTGTGACTGCCACAGATATCCACATGACTGAGTTCATGGCTGACTGAAGGGCTATATGAATCTTTAAAGGGTGCATAAGCTTTCAGAATAAGGCCCTTAAAATGCAGGCTGCCATTTAGAAAGAGATAAATTCTGCCAATGTGCCTGCCTGAGATGTTATTTTGTCTGTACTAGAACCATTGGTGAAACAAACAGGAGCAATGGACAGATTAGTTTAACATTTACCTGGTTAATGAATAGTGGGACAGCTGGTGGGTGTAGCATTGGTTTGGACCCGATCACCTCCCCCCTCAAACATCAATGGATGTCAGTATGAAACTTCCTCAGCCAAACTGTGGACCTGAACTTCATATGTGGAGGTTAGTAAGGCATGTAAGAAACTCATGCACATGCTCCCATTGATTAAAACTAAGTTAGATCAGAATGTTCAGCATATCAGCTATAGGAAATTTTGAACAGGAATCTTAGTCACACATTGATAATTAGAATACAGTCAAACAAAAGTCTAACACTGGAGTCATTTACATCCTCACACTGCTTTGCAGTGTAGACTGGAAAAGTGGAAATGACCACATCTGAATAATATAAAATTTTTTCATGATATCATCCAAAATTGAGTACCTGTATCACACTGTGGTAGATGTTATTTGGGACTTGTGTGTGGAGAGCTTACATTTCAAGTCAGAGACTAGTCCTCCCATGGTTAAAGCATTCCACTCCTCACTCCTGGCACATTGCCAAATGCTGCTGTCTCTAATGTCTTTATTAATGTTGATCCTTAACGTATGATGTTACATTCTTTTTGTTGGGCACTAGCATGCTCCTATATGGCAAAACTGCTTTTAGAGGCTACAGGACCTTATACTGGGGTGGGAAGTAGGTATCCAGGCCCAAACCCTCAGTTAAGAATAAATTCCCATTTCATTCTGCATTGCAGAGTTTTCCAAACAATCTTGCACCATCCAGATTCTCTTTTAGATTTATTTTCACAGTTACTACAGTTGCAGCAAAATCAGTGCACTTTTACTTCATTTGTTCTGATTTATTTTTCCTTTTGGGGTAGTGTATTTAGTTTTTGTATTTTGCTTTTGTATATTGTTACTCTTATTTTGTCTTTACAAGGTAAATTACAGCAGCATCAGTCAGTATGCAGTGCAGTAATGCTGCAATATATCACAAAATGCAGTAGTATATTGCAGGGAACAGTGTAATTCAATAGCAATTAAGCCCTTTTGTCATGCAATATTTTTTGACGTGTTATTTACTGCAAGTACCTGTGTTGCATCATAACTAGTTACACTGTATATGTGACATTTTTAATCTGATTCTATAATGTAAAGGCAGAAATGTCAAATCTTAAGTAAAAACCTTGATTCTTGAATGTTGCTCAGATTACTTAGAACTGAAAGGTTCAATGACAGTGAGAACTATTATTGCAACCTTTGTTTTTCTAGCAATTAAAGAGAACATTTTCAGGGTGGCCTGCACCCACACGGTGCTTTTGCTTTTAGGGACTCAAAGTTATATACAGTATATATAATTCTGATATTTCCCCTGACACCCAAGCACACCAAACATGTTTCCTTCTTTACAGGTCAGACATAATAAAGTAAGGTGAAAATACTGTATCTTGAATTCTCCTGCTCTATAGGTGTCCAGTAAAATTCATAATGGATTATTGCCTTTTCTTTGAAGTAAAAATATGCTGAGAAGATTGGAACATCATAAACTGATGCTGTAACTGTTCTTTACAAAAACTCATCCAACTCAGAAATATTTGCACAAATTATGAGAGAACCTTACCTAACTGATTTGAAATCTGATTCAGGGCTGACACAAAGGAAATGTTTTTTTTGTTCAGCTTCCACTTATTAGTGACATAGCTAACCCTTTGAATTTGATTTAGGTAAATAATGTTTTTTACTTTACATGAACTCCAGTTGAGCTAGCTATTTTGTGAATGAAAGTCAGTACAGTACAGTCCATTGTCATTTTACACCAATTAACTTTTTAATGCTCATAGCAGCTTTGTTATCAACAGCAGCAGTTGCTGTCAATTGTCATTGTGATGCTTGTTTTTAATGCAGTTTGAAGAAAAGAGTGTTTCTAAGCTTTATTGAGTGTATTATAGTAGCATTGCAATGCCACTTTAATTATCTTAAACCCAGATTTCTGTACCATAAAGCTGTGGCTGTCCCCCAGATGGAATAGTCTTCAATTGACATGTGAACTGAATGTCCCAGGATCTCTGGATCCTGTAAATTTGTTAGCTGTCAGTTGGGGTGAAAGTTCTATAAAGCTGACAATCTATACAAATATGGTTCTGAAGGCCATTTATTGCTCATCGATAGTATCAAGGTGGCTAAGAACCTAAGAACTAAAACTGGAAACTTTTAAGTTTGCTACATTTAGGGCCAAGGGAGTGACTTTGCTATTTGGTTTTATTGATAACTCTGTGCACTTTAAATTATTACTAAAAATTGATCCATGGTTTGCAGAGACACAATGCATTTTTTATGAGGTGATTTTCATGAGAATGATGTACATTGTTTCTGAGTGCAGTTTTCATACATTGCTTATGAATTCTGCATGACTTGTACCAGTGGTTCAAATTGCAGTTTCAGTTGCCTCTCCAAAAAAAAAAAAAAATTCTGGGTAATTATGATTGACCATTTATGTGGTCCTCAGATGGGTATCTAACTATAATAAAGTATGGCTCACATTTGGTTCAGTAATGTCTTAAAATTATGAAGTTATTAGCTTAAGAAATGTACTTGTAAAACAAGAAAAAAAATAAGCCTATATGTGTGAGCAGTGCATTGTTTCTCATATTTAGGGTTTTTTTGTCATTCCAAAAGATGTGAAAAAAACTAAGTCTGCAAAACAACACACTATGTTTGCATGCAGATATGTTTTTGTTTGACAGAAAAATATTTTTAAGGTTAGAACTTTTCTATTTTGAGACATTTTTGTCCCAAACTTGTGCCATGTCTTTGTTAGGATGCCCTGCACAACATAAGTGGTCAAACATAAATTCCCCAAAATTGGTTTTTGGGTGTTATGCCTACAGGGCATGTGGGGCAATTTGTTTGTTTATGCAGATACAGCTGTTTTATGCATGGGCTATAAGCAAAACTTACTACTGGTCCTGGACTGTGTCTAACAAGGCAGTTGCTTAGCATGTGATTTGAGGGCCATACATTAAGGGAGATACAGTACTATGGCTTGCTATCTGCAATGTATTCCACTTGTATGCACATTGGATGCATACACATACCAGTTGTGTGCACTGTTTATGCTTGTTCCAATTTTCATCTAATTAATGTTTTTTCTTTAGTTGTCCGCACATCGTATTTTAATTGTATATAAAATGTTTATTCCTAAACTATTTGGGATTATTTTAAATAGATTTTTGCACATTTTTACTTATTTGCACACATGTTCTCCCAGAGCTAGCAGCCAGGGTAGACTGTAATGACTGAAGCTGAGTATTGTGGATTAGTGTCCCTCCAGAAATATCACTCCTGCAGGCATGAAAGTCTTTCTGGTTGCTGGATGCTGTTCTGTGCCACACCATGCACTGCTGTACCATCTACTGCCTCTGATTCTTGCAGTTGAGTATTTAGACTACCCTGTGTTAGCCAGGGGATGTGAAGACTGCAAGGAAGTAAGAGCAGAAGAATAGAAGCTCAGGCAGGAATTCTAACAAAGGGCCTTGAGTCTGCAAGGGAGTGGGTGGGCTGCTCTGAAAATGGAGTCAGAAGCAATGAAAGTTCCAACAGAATAACAGCAGTCTGACCCCAATCCTAGCAGACGGTAGAGAAACAGAGGAGGAGAAACAGAGCAGCATTATAAATGAAAATAATTTAAAAAAGCTTATGGCTACCTTTTATAAATGCCTTAAAGTGCTTTAAAATTGAAGCACTCTGGTGACTTTGGAAAACTGTCCTTCGTTGATTGCAATAGATGCCCATTGCTTTCTATGGCATTATGGCTATACAGTATGAAATTTCAGATATATGCACAAAAATGCCATGTCCTGAGCTTGTGCACATAGCAGGAATTCATAGTATCTAAAAAAAAGACCAAAAATATATTGCAAATAACTACATTAATGCACAAGATAGGGTTTTATTACTAAAGCCAAAACAAGAAAGAAAATGAAAAGAAAAAAGAATATGCAATGCTAGGGTTTTTCAAATCCTGTCTCCACCCATCATCATCCATCATCATTTTTGCCTCACACTGCCACCATCATACTTATCACTGCTCTCTCAACTTTGCCCTATCCCTCTTCTCTATTGATTCCAAGCCCTCTTTCTTACTGTACCTTATTTGTAAATTCTGATTTGTCTCCCTTTCTTCCTACATTATCTCCCTCCTACCCTCTCCTTCATTTTCCTCCTAAACTCTCTTTGTAGCAATGTTTCTCATTCCCTTTCTATCCCAACCAGGAAATCCACTGTTGGTCAAGTTGTCTTCTTGTATTGCTTTTCTAAACTCTGGTTTACCCTTTCCCTGTCAATCTTCTCTATTTCTCCTCCCTTCTGTTTTAAGTCTCTTCTTAATGACTTTTCAATTGCCACCTGTCATTGTCAATGACCCCTTACCTTATTCAGTCTTCTTCCCCCTACTCATTCCACCTGGCCATATTGTATTTCTCTCTCATCCCCCACTATGCCTGTTGGAGAAATTTCCTCTTGCCCATCCAAACCATTTTTAGCTACCCGAGGCACCTTGTTGTACTGTTTTGTCTTGCATTGTTTAAAGATTCTATTCCTTTTGACTGTATTGTATTGCTTGTATGAAATTATTATTGTTGAGATGTTGTTAATAGCATTTATTGCTTCTCCTCTTATACTATATTCCATACCCCTACTCCTACCCCCCAAGACACATCTAGAAACAAGCTGTTAACAACTCAGTATAACTTTTCTGGTTAAACTTCCATAATGAATAAATAAACAAATGTATTCCATTAACATCATAAATAAATAACAGTACAGGGAATTTAGTTACACCCTATGATGGACGCTGCTCTTGTATGTTGTGAGACCTAAAGCTTCAGAATGCAGGTCTGGGATACATAGGCAGAAGATCAGTTCAAAAACTGTGAGGGGGGGCAGAATGAATGATAATGACAGTTTCACACTCAAAAGTCATGTTATCAGTACTGTTGGAAGGTGATACTGCCATCAATGGTTCATGGTATACCACTGTTTTCTGTTTTTCTAACCAGTTCAGAGGGAGGTTTTTGTCATCTGTGCCATCTCTCCCTAAACATAGTAGCAAGAAATATGTACCTTCATTTACCAGGATTATAACTTCCATGTATGAGCTGAGCATTCATAGAGTGCTGCAGCTGCAGCCACACCCCTAAAATAGGTTTAATGATAACACAGACTAGGGAAGGGGTTTGCAGGTGTTCTATGTAAAAACAGTATTAACAGGATTGGTGGGGGTGATGGGCTGTCTAAACCTAGCTGCATTATTTCTGCTGGCAGTTCTAGATGTATGGGGTTAAATATAGAACCATACTTATGGAACTTCCACCAAAAGTAATGCAACTACATTTAGAGAGTCACCCTCCCCATATATCCTATTAATATCTACATAGAGCACCTGTAGCCTGTTCTTAATTTAGGTCCTTGTTAAGTTATTTTATGGGCAGGGCTGCTGCAGTGCTCAAGAGCCTCTTGGCATATACATAGAAGTTACAAGTCAGGCAACTTACTATATAGTACATATTACTTTTAAAGCTAGCTCTTCGGGCAGCCAACTCCTTGGTATGAGTTTCCTGCCTGGAGTACATCAGCCGCTATTTGAGATACTGTACACAATGACCCCAGCTCCACGCAGAATCCTAGAACATCTAGCAGTGAGGGGGGAGTTAGCGAGGCACAGAAGGATACTCGGGAGGAGGAGAGGCATAGGATCGGAGAGGAGTGGGTGGCCAGGGTAAATGAGGGGGCGGCATGTGGCACCCAGATAGGGGGAGGAACAAGGAGCCAGCTGGGTGGAGGTGCCGGTAGAAAGGATGAGGGACATGGAAGGGGGGGAAATGGAGGAAAAGGAGTGGTCAGAGTGCTCCTGTTGGGGGATTCCATGATCAGGGATATCAAATGGGATAGGGAGGGGGAAGCCTGGCCAGTTAGAACAAAATGCTTCCCTGGACTAACGGTGCACAAGGCCAAGCATGAGGTATATCACCTGGCAAAGGATTGTGGGGGTTCCCCTGGACATACTGGTCCACCTGGGTACAAATTACATTGAGGTAAATAGTGAGCTAGAGATACAGGCAAGGTTCAGGGAGCTTGCCAGGGTCTGTCATGACATAGGGTGCATGATTTCCTTCTTGGAAATCCTGCCAGTGCCAAAGGCTAGTGGGGAACACCAAAGGAAGATTAGGGAGCTAAACCAGTGGCTCAGGGAGTGGTGTGAGGCCAGAGGGTATGGGTTGATGGGGATTGGGGAGACCTGGGAGGATAAGGAGCTGTATGCTAGAGATAGACTCCATCTCAATTTGGAGGAGGAATCCTTAAGTTGAAAATAGAGGGTTAATTGGTGAAAAGTGGGGTTTAAACTTGTGAAGGGAGGGATGGGAGAAAAGGCTGTTGAGGGAGGTCCGAAAAAGGAGGGACTCTGTCTCCACCCCCCTGGGGAGCTGAAGGAATGCAGGAAAAGGCCGATTGGTAAAGTGCAGACCAGGGGAAAATGGAATCCCCATGGGAACACTAGCAGGGGAAATGGAAGTATAGGGAAAGGGTGGAAGGTAGTCCTGCTAAATGCCAGGAGCTTGGGCAATAAAATACCTGAGCTCCAGGTGATGCTAACTGAGGGAGCAGTGGATGTGGCAGCAGTCACTGAGACCTGGGCCACTGCAGGACATGACTGGGACCTGAACCTGGAGGGTTTTGCTATGTTCAGGAAGGGCAGGGGGCAGGGAAGGGGAGGAGGGGTAGCAATAATAGTCAAAAACTGCATTGGCATTGGGGGAGTAGAGGAGGTGGAGGGAACCGTGGAGGTGATTTGGGTCACCTTGATAACAAGGCGGGGCCAGAGAGTAAAAATAGGAGTGGTGTATAGAACCCCTGCGCTGGCGGAGGAGCTGGAGGAGAGTCTGGTGGCCGATGTTGGGAGACACTGCAGATTGGGCTGGGGAAGGGTGGTGGTGTTAGGGGACTTAAACATGCCAGGAACAGACTGGGAGACTATGACATCCTCAGTGGCCAGGGAACAGAGGCTGTTGGATGTCTTTCCAGATGCGGTCCTAACTCAGCAGGTGGGGGAACCGACCAAGGAGGCACAGGTACTGGATGTGGTCCTGGCAGACAGTGACCAGATTGGGAGCCTGGAGGTAAGGGACCCGTTGGCAGGGAGTGACCATGCCACAGTTTGATTCTGCCTGGACCTAGGAGGGGTAGAAGGCTGCACAAAGATGGGGGTAACTGACTTCAGTAGGGCGGATTTTAAGGAAATGGAAAGGATCCTTAAGGAGCATTTGGATGTGATTGGGTCAGACATGGATGCTGACATTAGGTGGGAAATAATCAGGAGAGGTGTGCAGGATGCTACCAGCACCTGTGCCAGAGTAAGACAAAAATGTGGTAGGGCCAGAAAACCCAGCTGGTGGACCACAGAGGTCCAGGAGGTGGTGAGGGGAAAGAAGGCAACCTATAGGCAATTCAAGTGCTTAAAGAGAAAAAATTGAAAAGGATTGAGGGGAGTATGAACTGATGGTTAGAAGGGCCACTAGGGTGGTGAGGGTGGCTAAGGCAAGGAAGGAGCAGAACCTGGCCAGGGAAATTAGGAGAGGGAACAATGGGTTCTTTGGATACACTGGGGGAAAACGAAGGGTGAAGGGGCAGATTAGCAGGTTTAAAACAGGGGAGAGATGGGCACAAGACTCGGGGAGCAGGCTGAGGTACTAAATGAGTACTTCACCTCAGTTTTCACCAAGAAAAATGGGGGTGCTGCATTATACATGGGAGGAGACAGTGATACTGAGGAGTGGGGGGGAACCTTACCGATCGGCAGGTCTGGTGAGAGCGGGAGGCATCAGTGGCAGGAGGGGGGAAGGCTAAGCAGGGAGAAGAGGTAGTCAAGGTGGAAATCACAGCAGAGAGAGTGAGGGATGACCTCAGGTCCCTTAAGATGGAGAAAGCACTGGGGCCGGATTAATTACATCCCAGAGTGCTGAAGGAACTTGCGGATGTCCTGGCGAAACCCCTGGTGGAGCTTTTCACCATCTCTCTGAGGACAGGGTGGGTGCCCCAGGACTGGAAGTTGGCACATATAGTGCCTATCCTCAGGGGGCAAAGGGAGGTGGCAGGGAACTACAGGCCTGTCAGCCTGACATTGGTGGTGGGCAAGGTGATGGAGGGCATTATCAAGGAGAGGCTGGGGGGACATGGAAAAGTCAGGGTGCCTCTATGATAGACAGCATGGATTCATCCCAGGGAAATCATGTCAAACAAACCTTGTGGAGTTCTTTGACTGGGTGACAAGTGCCTTGGACCTGGGTAGACCGGTGGACGTCCTCTTTCTAGACTTCAGTAAGGTATTTGACTCTGTTCCTCATGAGGGCCTGTTAGATAAGCTGGGAGAAATGGGGGTGGGGAACCAGATGATCAGATGGATAGACAATTGGCTCCAGGACTGGACCCAGAGGCTCATAGTTGGTGGGATAGTCTCATCCCCAAGGAGGGTCATTAGTGGGGTCCCACAGGGATCAGTCCTTGGGCCTCTCCTGTTCAATGCCTACGTCTCTGACATAAGGAAAGGTATCAGGAGTGAGATGTGTCTCTTTGCAGATGACTCAAAACTGGGGGCGGTGGTGGATGAGGAGGAGGGGAGGGTGGCCCTACAGGAGGACCTGGAGGCTCTGGAAAGATGGTCTAGAAAGTGGAAGCTGAGGTTCAATGCAGGGAAATGCAAGGTACTGCACCTGGGGGCCAGAAACCAGGGCCAAGTGTACACCCTGGGGAAGGGAATGGTACAAGTCTCGATGGCTGAGAGGGACCTGGGGGTGGTGGTGGATGTCAAGATGAACAACTCTGAGACTTGTAGGAGGTCAGCAGCCAAGGCCAACAGGATGCTGGGATGCATCGCTAGGGGGATCACCTCCAGAAGGAGGGAAGTGATACTCCCTCTGTATAACTGCTTGGTGAGGCCACACCTTGAGTACTGCATGCAGTTTTGGAGGCCACACTTAAAGATGGACATTAAACTCCTGGAGAGGGTCCAGAGGAGGGCAACCAAAATGATTTGGGGCTTGGGGGACAGGACCTATGGAGAGAGGCTCGAAGAGCTAAATATGTACACATTGGAAGAGAGAGAAGGGACCGGGGCGACATGATAGAGGTCTTCAGGTACATGAAGGGGATAAATAGGGGAGGAGCAGTCAGGGTGCTTCGAAGGAAGGAGGAGGGGGCAACTACAGGGCATGGGTGGAAGCTGGAGGGGGGAAGATTCAGGGGAGAATGAAGGAGGTGCTACTTCACTGAGAGTGTGGTGGAGCCATGGAATGTGCTGCCCAGGGGGCTGGTGGAGGCAGAGACAGTGGAGGGGTTCAAGAGGGGGTGGTACAGGTACAGGGGAAGGGTTCTGGAAGCAAAATCCAGTGCAGCGAGAATATCTGGAACTGGGAAGGGAGAAGCCAGAGAAGGTGAGTAGGGCAGCAAGGCCAGCTCCCAGGGTGGGGGCTAACCAAACAAGCAGACACGAAAGACCGTTATGCCTATTCTGCTGGCATTTTAGTATGTTAGTATGTTAGTATTATGGCTCCCTTCATTCTCTACTGGACTCTGCATTCTCACTGACCCAGATCAAATCTAAAGTGAGGTTTTAGTGAACTCAGTATAAGCAATTCTAAGCAATAAAACAGTCTTTCAAATGTCTAGTGGTGTTATTTTCTTCTACAGAGTACACATTGCTGTTTGCCTTCCTAATAAAGATGGTTTATAAACAAAATTAGTGGGCTTTATCCCCGCCATTCCCATCACACACAAAAATATCTGACCTATCCAACCTCCTGGCATAACTGTAGAACTGTGGGTCTAAAAAATCGCTTAAAGTGTGGTGCTCATGCTTATCTGTAAACATAGCCACTACTTATCATTAGGTTAATTTTTCCCATTTTCTTTTCTTTCATTATAAACTTAATCCTCAGTTCTACTTTACTATGTACAGGGCTATAAAATCTGTAAAGGTGGTTACTAACAGATCTGTTTGTTTTCCCCAGTTATTCCAGGAGACAGGAAGCCTTACCTCAGATGCCATTGCTTCTGTACCCACAACAGTTCACTAGTTATGCTTCAACTAGTATGATTACAGTTCTGTAGCAATGCTATGCATTAACAAGCATAACATTTTATAAAGGGTCAAAACTGAAAACTTTGTATAGCTTAGTGGTTAGAGTAACACGCTGTGAATGGGCTTGGTACATCCAGCAGGCTGGGCTTTGATTTCTACAACTTCCAGTTACACACAGAAGATGACAGCAGATAGGGACTGTGTGGCCCACCTAGTCTGTCCATTTTCTATACCTAGCACTTGCATACTGCGTGACTCTGAGCAAGTCACTTAACCTCCCCAGTGCTCCCAGATCACCCCTGAAAATAGGCACTTGTACCAAGTGAGCCTTACCCAGTTACCAAAGACTAAAATAAAAAAAACACTGTAGACTTTCTTCTTCATTTTGAGACACCTTTAGCATTTCTGCTGCTTTAGGCTACAGTTCCAGCACAGAGCTGGCAGTATAGCCTGGAGGGTGGAGTAAGGAGCTGTGAACAAGTTTGGCACATCCAGAAGACTTAGGTTTGATTTCCACAGCCTCCACATGCATACTCTGTGACCCTGAATAATTGTTCCCATGTGGCACCTTGAAATTAGATTAAGTTTTACCATTTTCTTTTCTTTCTTTATAACTCTAATCCTCACTCCTACTTTGGTATGTACAGAGTATCAAAAGCTGTAGAGGTGGTTACTTCTGTATCTGTTTGTTTTTCCCAGTTATTCCAGGAGTCAGGAAGCCTTACCCCAGATGCCATTACTTCTGTACCCACCACAGTTCACCAGTTATGCTGCAACCAGCATTATTACAGTTCTATAGCTATGCTATGCATTAATGAGCATAATATTTTATAAAGGGTCAAAATTGAAAACTATGTATGGCCTGGCAGTTAGAGTAACGAGCGAGCAGTTACCAAAGAAGAAAAATAAACAATGAGATAAAAGGAGCACCCCATAGGCTTTCATCAGTATTCTCAATATGTTGTTTTTGAACACTCATTAAGTAAGCAATAACCTACTCGAGGGTATGGGGTTACTGGGAATTAATCAACACCTTGGGCACATTGTGAGGCACAAGGCAGCAGGCCAAGTGCCCTCACAGCACCCAGGGTGTTGCTTAATCTGCAATGACCACATACCCTCGGTGGAATATTCACTCTATCTTTATGGGTTATGTTTACAAATCAAAAGAAAAGCTAGAAAGGTGTGTTTCCCTGTTTCAAGGTGAAAAAACTGCGAGTATACTGCCACCCTGAAAAGTAGTCAATACAAAGAATGTCACTGTTTAGTACTTCATGCATAGAGAAATGCCAGAAAGATAGTGATGAAATGCTTTCTGACAATTCTCTGCCCTGTGGCTCTGTCTCTTGACTACTGTGTTTGCTACAGGTTGGGGGGGGGGTGATTGCCAGACAAGGAGGACTCTGTTGCAATGAGAGAGAGAGAGAGAGAGAGAGAGAGAGAGAGAGAGAGAGACAGGACACTGGCATTTTCTCTCTCTCTCTCTCTCTCTCTCTCTCTTCTCTTCTCTCTCCCCTGTCTGTCTGTGTCTCTGTGGCCCAGGAACATGGAGTGTGTCTTGCTGTTGAACCATGTCTGTAATACCGGACTTCTGTGTGCCCATATCGGCACTCTCAGTGTCACTCTCTATTGATCTCTAGTTGCTGAGCACTAGGTCACCATGCTGGTCTCTGCAGCGTGTTTCTGGAAAGGGGGGGGAACAGGATGGGGATGCTGCCTGTGGAACATGGACCATTGCTGTAGAGTGCCAAGAGGAACAAATTTGATGCACTCATGAATTACATGTTATACACTCAGAATGACAGAGAAAGCGCGTGCGAGAGAGAGACAGAGAGACAATCACACAACACGGCATTGCTTTGCACATCTGCTGAACTCCCAAATTTCATGTCTGCCTCTCACTCTCTTTCTCTCTGCCTAGGTGCAAGGCTAGGAATTAGAGGACTCCAGAGACAGACAGAGACTGAGAGGCACACCATGCTGCTGGCTTCCTGTAGAGCTGGATGGGTCAAAAGGGCACCACATAGGACACAAGCAGTGAGAGTTAAGAAGGAGTTTAGCTATACTGGGGACACATTTGCTGTTGCAGAACATGGGAGGAACATTCAACAAACGGGGTACGAGACATTACTAAGGTAATTTCTGAATCAGCTGCACTTGACCCTGCATGACAGACAAAACACGGGTGGTGAGTGAGTGAGCAAGTGGGTGCAGGGGTTGGAATGACCTGGTCTGTCTCAGTTGCTGCCCCATTATACATCGGATACAAAGAGTCAAATACCAGAAATAGGCTGCATGCCTCAACAATGGGGACAAATGGTGCTGCAGGGAACTGGACAACACAGCATTTCTGCCTGTGTCTTGCAGGGTATCACTACTTTAGCTTTCACCCACTGCACAGGGGACAACTGGATACCCACTCACAGAAGAAGTACCTGTCACTCCTCTTGCTTCATTAATGGCTGCCTTTCAGTTGGGTTCTCTCAACCAGACAATGAGTCCCGCTCTGCCCATTATTTGTCTTTAAGGGTGACTCACACAAACTGTGCATATATTGAGCATTACTGCACAGTCAGGTGATGCTCATTCACCAATTGTGTTGCTTGATTCTTGTACCCCATGTTTTAACATAATTTCTGGTGACTAAAATGAACTAGCATGCAGCAGGCAGTGCTCCATGACTTTATAGGACAATAGTTGTAGTAAAACCAGGACCACCTTGTAAATCAGCATCACTCAATGAAGCCTTTTCCACACAAACACACACACGCACACACACACTCTGCTGGTTTCACACTTTCTGAGCACACGCGCGCGCACGCACACACACACACTTTGGTGTCGCAAGTAAGCACTTGACAATTTTTAGCCCTTGTCACATTCCATTCCTATGGAAAGGCTGATTTACACACAACTAGGATTTCAGACTTTTTTTTTAATTTCTGAATACTGTACTACCAATTCTATCACATGTTTTTAAAGTGAGTTCTTTGCAAAGTAGATCACTGTTTGATGAAGAGCTCCGCATAACTTGAGAGCTTAAATTCTATAAATCTCTTAAATCTTAATTTTGTTTTGTCTGCCAGTGGGGAAAGGGTCTGTAGCAATTAGTCAGTACAATTCAATGAACTCATTTGAACATGCTCTTGTTGACTTACAGTGAATGTGTGTGGTCTGTTGCCAGACTTAAGACAACCTTAACAGGCTAGTAATCCTGTCTCAGAAGTGGGAGTCAAAATGTACATTTTGACCCTTACTTGTGCAAGTGAGTGGTCGACTGACTCCTCTGACCCCCCCAGCTCTGCTGTCTATGCTGGGACACCATGTGTGACACCGATATTTCTGTACAATTGGCTCACAGGGCCACTCATGAAGTCCGCTACAGAACTGGTATGATGTGTGTGATGATGCAATTGCTTTGCTGATGGCCACCAACATCACTTTTGAAGTCCCCTACTGGTCCAGGGCAATGTGTTTGATGATGATTCAGCTGCTTTGTAGGTAGCCTGCAGGGTTGCTTGCAGAGACCCTTACAGGTCTAAGCAATGTGTGTGATGATACAGCTGCTTTACCGGTGGTCTGCAGGGCCACTTGAAGTGTCTGCTACATATTTGGGGAAATATGTGTGTTATAATGCAGCTGCTTCACAGGTAGCCCACAGGATAACTCACAAAGACAGACTCAGGACTGGGTCATTATGCTTAATGATGTAGCTTCTTTGCTAGTGGCCCTTATACAATATGTTTTCCAAGTCCTATATCCTATGGCCTTATGTATTATGACAGTAAAACACATGTTTAAAACCTACATTGTAACTTAGCATTCAGTTAAGTGAGGTGGTACATGAGGTGGATGAAATGAAAGCTGAAAACCCTAACATTGCATGCCTTTACTTTTGTGACTTTAATAATACACCCTAAATTTGCATTAATGTAGTATTTTGCAATGACTACATTTCAGTAGTTGTCTCTCCCTTTTCAAATTAAACAAATGATATGAATACTTAATTTTGCTTGTCTAATTAATCTCATAACCATGAAATCATGTACATGTACAGATATGTTCTAATGATATGAATCATGGGTTTGAAGTAGGAGTATGGTTACTGGCTGAGTATCTGATCAGGAGCCCCTTCCCATGAACTGGCCAGCCTAGACTTGACTCTGCGAATTAGAGTCATTAGTAATTGGACTTTGATTGAACTCAGTCCAGTCAGTTGACATTGTTTGGATTTTTAAGTAATGTTTAAAAAAGTTATTTTGTGCTTTTTTCCATTGACTTCTCATTTTTATCAGTAATACAGTTCCAAAATGATGTATATTATCCAAACTGGGTAAGAACCTGGGTTCTTACACAGTCTGGATAATGTAAGTTATTTTGGAGATTTATTCATGTTAAAAATGAGAATTAACTGTGTATGTTGTTTATGCAAAATTTATAAATAAAATGTTAGAAAACTAAGAAATACATGGGAAAGAAGCATAATATGACTATTTTAAACATTAAATAACAAAGAAAAAGGCTTTGGGGGCAACCCGTTCTTGAAATTCCAGATCACTTCTTACCAGGTTCTGAAATATTTACCTGTTTTGCAACCCTGACTAATTAAGAACCTTTTGAAAAACAATTGGAGTCAGAAATAAAACTGGGTCATCGCTGACCCTTCCTTCTGTTGTTCGAAAATTTTTTTTTTAGTCTTGTTAACCGGGTAAGGCCCACTAGGCACAACTGCCTGTTTCAGAGGTGACCTGGGAACACCGGGTGGTTAAGTGACTTACTCAGAGTCACACAGTTTGCAAGCGGTGGTTGTGAGAACTAAACCCAGGTCTGGTCTGCTGGATGTACCAAGCTCATTCACAGCTCATTACGCTAACCTCTAGGCTATACTGGCAGTCTACTATCAAATTTTTTTGTTTTTCTATGGGATAATGTGTGATTGCTTGCTCTTTTTATCCTATGTATATCCTCATGACTTTTGTGATTTAAAATTAATTAAAAAAAAGTAAAAAATCAACTGGCCTCATGAATGGTATGGCAATTCAGCTTATTGTCATAACATGGAAAGGCATTTAGGTAGGTAGGCAGACAATGGCATCAGTGAATTTAGTATATGTCACACAATAGCAGTGCATATTATAGGCTTCACAGCAATACTGTTTGAAAAGAACCATAGGCTCCTAAAAAAAGAAAGAGATGTGCTGATTAACTTTTGGGGATAGCTCCCACCCACCCTGAACTAATTTTTAAATAAAACATAATACTAACCCCACCACCACCACCAAATCATTTATTCAACTTGAGTTCTTAATCGTTTACTGTTTATCCTTCTTGTTCCTCCCTCAAATGCATACAAAAATGTTGGTCTCAGAGAGTTCAGGTCACATAGGAAGTCAGATCATAATTGACGATATGAAAATCAGGTACAGGCAGGCTTGGTGCATTAGGGTGGTATACAGCCCAGTCAAAGCCACATCAGTCAGCTCACAGTCATCGCACTGTACAAACTATGCCAGAACTGCAGTTAAAAAATGCTATGATGGAGCTGGAGGAAAGAACAGGATGAACTTACATTAGTAAAGACCAGACTACAGTAAGTCACAAAGGATTGGAAGTTAATGCATCCTGATGGCTAAAACAGACAGCCACGCATTAAGAACAATTACAGTAGTTCAGTACATGAAATACAACAGACAAAAATGATGATAACTTTATGGGAATGACTAACACCCTAAGCTAATTGTAGGAAAGACAACCAATGTTGAATGATGATCCTCATTCAGTTGTCCCAAAAGAACGAATTATAAACGTTTCAGTTAGTGAGCTTTATCTCCCTCCTTTTTTCATCTCTAAGTTTCTGTGTCCCTAAATGTTCCAGTCATGCACTAACTCAAGGGTCTTCTACAGTGCCTGGTAAAAGTCCTACATACTCATTGTTAGGAAATTGCATAGCTGTATATTGGTGACACTGAAAAGCATTCTCTTCTCCATGCCAATGCTTCCAGCAGCACTAAAGACTGACTCAGAGTACATACTGGAACAATGGCAGATTAGGTGATATATGATGGTTTTTGTCATGGCTGGCCTCATTGTCATCTTTCTTTGTCAAGAGAGCAAAGGAAAATCACCTGCACAGTTGTCTGTCTTGTCCATGATGTACTCTTCCAGCACAGTACTTACAATGGTTTACTCCCTGCTGCACATTTGTGAGCTTTACATCACAATGCTGACAGAATCTATGTTGCGTATAGCCAATGACTGATATCTCTTCCACATTGGAATCTGGGATGGTTTATCAGACAGACCTGGCACATCATAAAATGTGTCCAGCTCAGTCCTTTCCATTTTCTCTGAATAGTTTGTCCAATTGTTTTCGTTTTGCAGTGTCCTGCTGTTCACTTATATGTTCAAACAGAATTTCATCTCATTTGTACGTCTAATTCTTTAACGTGAATGGGTTACAGTCAGTCTTTGTAGCAAAGGTTGATAAATGACTCCAGTATATAGTACTCTGTTTTGAATGTGACATTTTGTCACTTATCATGTGCTAATGCTTTATGTAGGGCCTGAGTGAGCTGCACACCATGACTGTTTTTCTCCTCTAGCTCAGAATCAGTTGCTATGTATTGTATAGTAACATACAAAAATGAACGTAAAGTAGGATCTGACTTCAGTATGCTAAGTCAGAGCTGAATTCCCATGTTACCTCCTCAAATAATTCCAGAATGGTTACCAACTTTTTAATAAGCCAGGAGTGTCTGGCTGAAGGAATTACTTTTCTGCCAGCAATTTTATGAGCCATCAAATAGTCATGTATAGCCAGCTACTTTTCAAGGAATCATTTAAATATGGAGTAGATGGAATTCCTCCAAGATATTACATCCTGTTTTAGGTTATGTAGTGGCAGTGTTTGCCTGCTAGATAAATTTCAGAGCCTTATGTGCCTGATTAGGAAAGTGGCAGCTCTTGGATGATGCACAAGACTTGACCCACATGTGTAATAATATCTCACGAGCAATGCTATTAATATACTACTACCATTAGACTCTATGCACCATGCCTACACACTGCAGATACACAGTGCATAGGCATTGCTAAGTGCCAAAGCTGTGCAGCAGGTGTCTGACCAAACCCCAGTGATATACACAGAAGGGGAATGCACCCCTTACATACTAAATCCCCGATCTTCCCACAGCTCAGCACATGCTGGTGGACAGGACGAGAGACCTGGGGTGGTGCTACACACTATGCCAGTCAAAAAAGCTAGGAGTGCAAGTGAAGGGGGCACAAGCTGTAGCCACAGGCATCCTGCCATAGAACACTGTGCATCCACTCCATCGGGGAAGCTAGATCTGGCCAGTACTGGCTATAACAGTACCCAAAATCGCCAGCTCCATGTGGAGAAGAGGATCTTGTCTGCTGGCAAGACAGGCATCCAATTGAATGTCCACTACATCTTCAGCCCCCCCATGCTCTTCCTTCTGTCCCTATTGTGCTTCTATGCACCTATGGGATGAAGCCATGGATAGGCAAAGGGGGGTAACACATGGCATGCAGCATGCACCCATGCCAGTGTATGGAGAGCCACAGCCAGGGCACCCATAGCACATACCATGCACCCAATAGTGAGTAGGGGTGATTGCCAGTTATCAGAATCCCTAGTTTTGATTTAGTGGTATAAACCAGTTGCTTAAATGCATTTAATATAGTCCCATATTTGTATGATTTTTTTAAGCCACACACACAGAGTTGTTTTCCTCTGGTTCTGCTAATCATATTTTGTGGTCCTGCTTGCTGTGATGGAGAATTTGTGGATTGCTGTCCAATATACAAAGCACTGTCTCAGCAGTTTAGTTTAGGACCCTCTGACTGACCCACATGAAAGTGGTGATAAAATGCAACTTTTAATAAGAGTCAAACAAAAGACAACATACTTCATATCATACACTTGTGCAGCATAACTTAGCAACATGGGTAAAAAAGTGTTTGGCTGCTACTATGGACCACATTGCCAGAGTGACCATTAACTCATCACTAGTTGCAGCTGAAAAGAGGGTGGATTTTCAGCTAACATTAACACATATTAATTCTTGGATTGTGAAGCTTCACTGTGATTTGCCCAAACAGTATCACCTGGGCAATAATTCATGGTGAAATGTAATAGTTTATAACTACTGATAGTCAACAGCATACTTATCCTCTGTTGTGCCAAAACAACAAGGCATCAGCAGACTTCAATAAAGTAGATTTTCTGGAACTCCTTGATCAATAAGACAGGAAAACCACCAAATACTGTATGTAATAAAAGTGTTTAAATATGTTGCAAGACTACATTTTAAAAACATAGAAAGGATTAGCATTTATTTAACATGTTTAAAAACTGAGTGGCTAAAAACCAGGTCAAACTGTACAAATGCCTGTAAGGTTTCATAATCTGATATTGGCTGGATATAGCTCAGGATATACTGGGAAACCCAGTCCACCTCAGGATGATCACTTGGCCTCCAGTAATTATATTTCCTGAAGATGATAATTACAATCAGTCAGTAGATTATCCATCAAGGGCAATGCTTTTCCACTCTATCCTTCATATCTCATCAAAATTTGTTTTTGGTAGCATAGTTGAATTAATTAGTTAGCAGTAAAATATGTTGCAAACTGCAACATTTCCAACAGTGTCAACTGACAAGTTGTTTTACTCGTTCCCCTTGGTTTACTGGTATCTAGTGGTCACTCCTTGCTGTGCATGGATGGTGATGATAACCTGGACAAAAACAAATGCTTCACTGATGACTGCCAGAAGGCTTTATGACAACCTCATAACTCTCCTTTTCATCATATCAATGCACTATCCACTGTCTGTCTCTTCACAATACTGACTCTCTACATGCTTCTTCACAACTACTATGGTGTTTTCATTTGAGGAAATTATGCATAGATGACACTACCCATTGGACAATCCTATTTCTTCTAATATTATCCCTGCAGAGGATGCAGAATGCATTGCAATGGTCAGCTTTGCCAATTTGAAAGAACAGCAATACTGGAGAGAACTACATCTGTTGTTCTATATGTTTTGATAAATTGCCAGATTTATAGAAACATAAAATAGTGCTGGCTGAAAAAACCCACAGTCCATCATGTCTGTCCATTTTACTAACTTGGTAATACTATACAGCACCTGCTTACTATTGGTCTTGCCTAGGCTGTATACCCATTGGCAGATTAGCCTTACCAACCCCACTGTCTACTCCTCTGCTTGTCTTAGCTTTCATGAATCATTTATAGCTGTCCCACACTTTCTTGAAATCTGTCACTAACTTGGCATTTACCACTTGTTCCATTTATCAACTATCCTTTCTCTAAAGAAATATTTCCTCACATCCTTCCTGAATCCCCCCAACAATTTATACCCATGCCACTGAGTTACTGATCCTATTTGATGTTTTAACAGATCATGCCACTAAATCCTGTTTATACTAGAACAAAACTGCACCCAGTATGAGAGGGTATCATTTAAAATAAAGTAACATTTGAACAATTTGAAGAATTTATATAATACAACATTTATTTCCCCCTTTCTTTCTTTCTTTCTTTCTTTCTTTCTTTCTTTCTTTCTTTCTTTCTTCCTTTCTTTCTTTCTTTCCTTCTCAAATATACTTTTCTTGCTACAGGATAAAGATTATTGTGCAAAAACATGTTTTCAGGAACAATAGTATTCCAATCAGTTACATGCTTATCCTATTTTGATAAAATGTAAAACACATATAAAAAATCATCAAGACAGTGATAATCTCATGTAGTCTCATATAAATGGCATAACATCCACAACAACACTATTAAAACAGCTTGACAAGTTGCATAATGAATGTCACCCAGTAACGTTTTCCAGAAAGTAGCAGCAGTGTAAGTGAGGGTTAGTTGGCCATACTGAGTCCTGTTTTGGGCAAACCAGTTCATATCCAGGTACCACTCTGAGTGAATAATCAGTACACAGTGTAACCCACTGACATGTTATATAAGAAAGAAACAGATCATTAACATATGTTGTGTAGCAGTTTTAACAACTCCATTTCTGTTCTGATGGACATAGAACCCCATTCCAAGTTCATTGGAATGGAACAGTCATGTACATCCATAAAGGAACCACAATAACACAAAGTATATCTTGCAGTCTTAAAGTTTTCTTAATGTAGATTTGTAGAGGTGCAAAAGATCCATACTATTGGCCATGTAGTAAATTAAACTTCTATAATAAATTTACAGAAGTAGGGGTTGTTTTACATTTTCCTGCCTTTTGACAGAGTAAAGATTATGGAATGATTACTCAGGTTCCACAGTCTTTGCAAAACTTTGCTGCAGACTTGGTTTATTTAACTTTTTTTATGTGGGTCTACCCATATCCCAAGGTAATTACATCAACCCACTTGGTCAATTGTAGGTAGAGATGTGTGAAATTGACAAATGTCCTTTCAAGATTTAATTCAGAAAGTTTGCTGAATTATGGGCAACCTTTTTGGAAGGTGAAGTGGCACTTTTTTGAAGGAAGTTATTTCAATTTACTGGCGAGGTTGCAATTTCACCATAACTTCATGTGAAAAAGGGCCACTCCCCCAAGGAAGCACATTGTAAAGCATCAAAGTGGGAAATTCATGATGTTTTTCATGAAGGTGAGTTTTGCAACTTCACCGGAACTTTACTGATGAAGTAAAACTTTGCAATATCTCTAACTGTAGTACATGCAATGCTTTTTCTTTTTTAAAAGTTCACCTTTATTCACAAATAAGCTGGTCATACATATAGTACATCATTGGACAAGTCTTGATAGAATCACAAATATACAGACAAGTACCAATTAGAAGACAGCACGGTAGGTATGGTAAATGTTCACTTCTAGTCTTACAACTTTTGGGCTGGCAGATACAATTGTTTCACTGTTAGTCATCTGTCCACAGTTATCAGTTAATCCTTAGGAAGCTGCAGGTACATGAAAGTGTTAAGACCATGTGTAACTGAGTAAGCTGAAAACACAACAGCAGAACAACAGCAACAACTTGGTGTTGGAAACAGTGTTACCAACATTAGTTTTCTGCAGATAAGGGGATAGGGAGAATCCCTGGGGCTAAGGGGACAGCCTGGGAGGGTTTCCACTCATACCCTGTTGTGCTCGCCTCCCACCCTGCCCTCATGGAAACTGCATCCTATATTGCTTACTTTACCCCCCGTCATCCCAGGCAGGAACCAGTCCTCTGTTTTCCCATTGACTCTACACAGTATTATATTTTTCTGTGGTTAACCATAGGGCAGCTGTTATTCATTCCTTTCTGCTCATTTATGTAACCCTCATCTCCCACTCCTGCTGAGTAGGTGGGGTTTCCTGTATCCAGGATGTTTTGATGACCATCAGGACTGCAGTGCACAGAGCCTGGAAAAGTCCCTGTTGGGACTTATCTGGTATACTTTGGATCTGTTGCCTGAGCACCATGTGCTCAGAATGTTGACTCCCCCATAGGGTGGTCAGAAGTGCATGAATCTGACCCAGTAGGGTTGCAATTTAAAGCAGTCCCAGAAGATATGGAAGTGGGATCCAGCCCACACAGGCACATTTTCTGCAACAAAGGTTAGTGCTTCCTGTCTGAAAGTGCTGGAAAATACTGGGGGTATGGAAGAACCTCATAAGGCCATGGCCCACTGCTGCAGTGGTTGGGTTTCCACCTGTGATGCCAACATCCTGGGCTTGGGAACAGACTTGGGAGTCAGAGGGCCAGCCAGGGGGGAGGAGGATTGAGTGCCCTGTGGCTTGCTCTCCTTCTCCAGGGGAACACTCCAAAACTGCTCCCAGTAGAGAAAGTCTTCCAATGGTAAGAGGTCCCTACTAACTTTTCCTGGCAGTACATGGGATGTCTGGTAGTGTTGTACCTACAAGTATCAGAAATGGTCTTGTGGTGGAAGGTAGAATTTTTACTGCAGTTCCCTGATGGGGTAACATCTGGGTTTTCACAGCACAGTCAGAGGTCCTATTTCATTGGGAGAGTGCAAGACTTAGTTAGCTTTTAATAGCATGTATAGAGTATGCTATGCCCATGTGTTAGGAATCTCTGCTTAGGTATGAGGGGAGATGGGCATGTTAGTAAGAGCAAATAATGGCACTAAGAGAGGTTGCTGCATCTCCATTTCCTGCCATCCTGTGTCATTTTGTTGTGTGGTCCAGCTGAAAGCAGGGACCAACTAGGTAGCAAGGTAGTACTTATGAAAGTTGGGCTTTCCCAGGCCCCCTTCTCCCTCAGGAGGACTATGCATTTCCTACTGATTCTGTGGTGCCCTGCTGACCACAAAAATTTAAGGTTGCACTTCTGCAGGGAATTCCAGAATGCCTCAGGAATCTTTAAAGGAAGGACCGGGAAAAGAAAGAGAGATCTATACAGAACAGTTATTTTAATGATACCAGTTTGGCCTCCAATGTAGAGAGGTATCAAGTCCCACCTGGCAATATTAACCTATAGCTCCCACATGAGTTTTCCAAAATTTAGTTCAAAGAGGTCTGATAGAAGTAGGCTAATTCTGATCCCTAAATACCATACTCTATACATGGGTGCCCACTGGAATGGATAAGTGGAATGGAACATTGTTGGACAGGTGCCCCCAAGACTCACAGTCTTATGTATTATAGTTCAATTTATAGTCTGCTATCATACCATATTCAGCCTGTTTCTGTTGAAGGGCTGGGACTAAAGACTCTGGGGAAGTCAGAAAAAAAATGAGACATCAGTATAGAGTGAACTTTTATGCTGTCTGCCACCCACTCATACCCCTTAATCTCTGGGTTTTGACAAATCACCACCACCAGGGGTTCAATGCAGAGACAAAACAACAGGGATGATAGGGGGAACACCTGTCCACTGCCCCTGGGCAGGAAGAAGCAGTCTAACTAGATACCATTAACCACCACGATTGGGGATTCAATGCAGAGGAAAAATAACAGGGGTGATGGGGGAACCCCTGTCCAGTGCCCCTGGACAGGAGGAAGCAGTCTAACTGGATACCATTTACCACCATCATTGGGGATCAATGCAGAGGGTAAATAACTGGGATGATAGGGGAACCTTTGTCCAGTGCCCCTAGACAGAAGGAAGCAGTTTAACTGGGTACTATTAGTTACTGCCACTAGGCGGTTCAATGCAGAGGGCAAATAATAGGGGTGATGAGGGAACCCCTGTCCAGCAGCCCTGGACAGGAGGAAGCAGCCTAATTGGGAGCCATTAACTTTAACCAGTACCCGTGGTGAAATATAAAGGGCCTGAATGCTATTGCAATATGTGCCCACCATCCCTACCCCCATATTCTCCAAGGTGCAATGTAGTGATCTCATATTGACCCATTCAAAGACCTTTTCTGCTCTATGAAGACTTCCAATGTAAACTTGTGATGGGTGCTATGTCAGGAGACAATATTAAGCAGATGGCACAAATTGTCATAGATGAGATGCCCACTTATGAAGCCAGTAAGGTCCAAGTAGACAAGAGATCCCATCCACTTTTGCAGCCAGGATGCCAAGATGGCCATGAAGATCCTCATGTCAGCATTAAGTGGGGAGACAGAACAGTAAGTCTCACACAATGTGGGGCCCTTCTTGGGCTTTGGGATAACTGAAATGTGGGCATATTGCCAAGAAGGTGGTGCTCGTTCTCCTTGCTGGACTGCCCTGAACACCCTTCCCAGTCCTGGGGCCATGGGCTCAGAAAAAAATCTTGTAGAATTCCAGGGCCAGGCCACCTGGACCCAGAGCATTCCCTGAATCTAAATGGTAACCCATGAAAATTGTGACTGTGGAACAGCAACCAGTGACAACCATGAGGGAATCACAGTGCTGACACCTTTGTGAGATTTGATGTTAATAAAGGCAAATTAGTAAAATATGTCTGTCAATCACTGTCTATTCCTTCAAAATCAGTTACACTTTTGTGCCCTATTTTTGGAGAAGTCATGCCTGCAGGTTGTACTGGGATTTCCAATGTTATCAGGGTTTTTCAAATATCCTTGGAAGATTTAGCATGCTCAAATTCATTTTTGTAAAACAATTAGCCTTCAGTTACTTAAAAAGCTTAGTCTAAAGCCTGGAATTATCAACAACATTCATATGTAGTCAGCTATCACTTCTTATATCTGACATATTTTTTCCTTTCTGTTTGCTAATTAGAAGATTTTCCACCTGGCAGTACTGATGTGATGTGTGGAGGCTAAAAACATGTTCTGATCCTCCCACTTCATCATCAAAACTCAGGCCACACTGACTGTGACATCACTAGTAACTAAGGAGAACCATTTCTCACTGCCAGATTATTCACTTTCACATGAAGCAGCAAAGACAGACCCTTCTTAAAAATACCAGTGATGTCACAATTTCCTGCATTTTGATTGGTAACTTGTGAACATTACTGCTCAGACTGCAGTTGTGGTGCCTCAATGTGTTTGGCCACATTTCTGATGATGAAGTGCAAGGAACAGAACTGGCTTTTTTTTAGCATCCAAACAGAGTGTTGTTCCAAACATCAGCCCTGTACTGCCTGGTGCAAAACCTTCTAATTAGCAAACAGAAAAGAAAAAATACTTCAGATATAATAGCTGACTGCATCAGAAAAAAGTACCATTAATACCAGGTAGTACACTAGCTCTGAAAATGTAATTTGACATTCATTTTTAAGCTGTTTAAAATAATTCCAAACCTTCTCAGAATCAGTTTCCTGAGCCTTTAGCCACACACCGTACTGCCATAATTTTTAATAACATCATTAATCCAAGGACTCTTCTTTTTCTGTTTCAAAGTTTTGTATGAAGCACATCTAACACACAAAAATGAAAAAAAAATCCTTCACAAAAAAAATAAAATAAACACCAGCATCAGAATTGGGAATTATATCCAAATGGTCTGACTGAAGTCTCAGTATTGCCTTCTGAACTATTATATTATTGTACTATAGTTAAAGTATGACCTTCTACTGTTAACCCTGGATGGAGGAGTTGCAACCCTGTGGATTTAATTATTCATGAAATTACAGAATGATCTCCAAGAAATGGAGGTCCCACTTCCCATTTGTTCATGGGCAGGGAAGGAAATGCAAATATTAAATCAATTACTTTTTAGAGGCACTTTAGTCACTAATATGGGTTGGGGATTAAATTATCTGAGATGAAGTTAAGGTATCTTTCTCCTTGTTCCTCTTCATTCCCCTCCTGTCTCTGACTACTATTGTTGCTTCTCAATTGTACAGCCCACCACCTGCTTCTACATTTTTTCTTCAGACTCCTTTTCATATAGTATTTCTCCTAAAAAGGATTTTACATGTATTTACTACCCTCAAAAAAATTTGTCAATTGCTTTGGGAACTTTTCCCCACTTCTGAGAAGGTTGTGTTTAAACATGTTCATTTTTCCGATCAGTAACTGCAGCATTGTAGATTAGATAACATTGCCCTGTTTCCAGTTGCTGACTGAGGCAACCACATGCCTGCATTCTAGAACTCTCTACCAGTAGATATCAGGAGTGCTGCTACTCATTTGAGCTTCAGAACTGCTCTAATGAATCCATTTTTAGGAGCTGTTGTTTGTATTTTGGATGTTGTTACTGAGCACTCTATACTTCATATAGTATACCTTGTCCTGCTGAGTGACTTTATATGTACTGGTTTCATGCAGGTTGTACCTGCACATAAGCATCTGATCACCTTTTGGCATACCTAGTTACTAAAAACAAATAAAGATAGTAAATAAATTAGCACTGGATAGCACTGTCTTACACCACATGGGCCATATGTATGTATGCATGTTCACCATGTGTAGACATGGGAGCTGAGGGGTACATTTTTGCCTGCTGAAACCTCAATTTTAGCAGTATGAAATGTAGCAAATGTCTGAGCATGGGGTGATTTAGATTTTGGGTCCCATAGCAAAACTAAAAAAGGTTAAGTTTCAGCAAATTAAGTTGAGTTTGGTGGGGTTTTGGTGGGGAAGGGAGGGGCATCTAGATCTGAGTCAGAGCAAATTGCTAATCTAGAACTGGAATCCACAATCAAGCTAGCAACAGTTTACATCTCTGAATCCAAGCTGTCCTTGTATATAGAAAAATAATAACTTCCATCCCTATGAAAGTACTTATTATGATTAACCCAGCATGTCTTCCTAATATCATCTCTTTCCATTTCCCATAGGTATGTTTACACATCACTGCACTTGCTAGTAGTCCTGTTGATTCCATCAAAGCCCTTGAATGGAGCTGTTTTGATTTATATAGTAATGGGGGAGAACATGGAGTCTATCTTACAACCCCCAGATATAAAATGTCATTTAACCAGCACACCAGTATGGTGAAGCCATAACTGTATTTTTTACTCTGCCTTATATTGAATATTATAGAGTCATGTGTGTTTAAATTGTTTTTTTAGAGTAACTTCTATTTTTAAAAATATACTGTATATTAAATAAGTGTCTGTCTTAGTCATTGAGTGACTATAACTTCAGTCAAGCAAGCAATTACTTATTTTGGGCACCAATAGACTTAATTCCACAAGAAATATTACAGACAATTATTTTTGTGTAGAAATATCTCTAATATCATATCTTAATATGTAGAAAAAATAGTGAAATGGCAACTCATTTCCTTTGTTATCCAAAGCAGCTATTGTCCAAAAGCTGAAACATATTTGTTCCCCATGAGTTCCTGATAAATGGAGATCTGTTAGTTGATGGAAGAAGCTTAAGCACCATGAAAAGTTGACTCCTGTTCCCTATTCTATAAAGCTATAACCTCTGCAGGCCCTTACACTCTAAGCAAATTATTTTTTTCAAGACAATAATGGATAGGTGCCCTTTACTCTTCAGAATGCCTGTAAGGTCTATTTTAGAACATGCTTGAATAAATGTTTTGTATATCAAGGCAGTAGAAACACGCTTACGTGATGCGAAAATGCAGTCAAATAATTTGAAATATCTCAAGCTAAAATCTAGTATTTTTGATACTTTATATGATTCATACATTCTTCAAGCATTAAAATATATCTTATCTAACACAATTGATATTGACATGCATTGGCAACTTTGTAACCTACCAAAAATTAATCACATCTATATAGTATATTTTTTTGTTTTATTGAGTTTTTAAAAAGAAAATATTACAATGCCATTATATAACAATAAAAATGCAATACTCAAAACAACTTATTTATTGTACTAATCAGTTTGCAATATGAATTTAATACATGTTTAAAGGAAACCACAGAGTATCTGACAAGCATACACATTTGATTTCATAAGCATATAGGCATAAATATAAAAATCAGTTAACAGTCAATTTTAATGATGACAATCTTGATTTGGAATATTAAGAGCTGCAGAGTACAAATCTTTCAAAAATAGTGATAGATAATTGCATATTTTGAGGGAGTTTATCTAAGACCAGGGGCCAGATTGACAAAACTTTGCCTGGGCGCAAACCGGGCTTTGTGAATAGTTGGTATTCACAAAGTCGAGTTTGCCTCCCCACAAACTGAGTTTGTGACCAGGCAGAGTAGTGAGGGGGGTCTGCAATGCTAATGAAGGGGAAGGGACCTGAATATCTCTGCAATCCCAGTCATTAATGTTTTGCTATGCAGGGGCATTTGTGAAGGTCCTTGCAAGGAACAAATTACTACTAACATAAACCTGGCCATAATCTGTGCAAGATATTCCAGATATGTGAATGGATCCTTTCACATATCTGTACTGTGTAGTGCAGTATGGGCTGCACGCCCATTGGTTCACACTGTGGACCAATGGATGTACAGCCCTACCTACTGTGTTAGTCAGTGGGTGGCGGGGCAGCAGGTGGGTGGGGTGCTGCCGCCCACCACTGACTGAGGGGGAGGGGGTGGTGGGGCTCAGTGGGCAGGGTGGGGAGTGGGGTACCGCTGGGCCACCAGGGATATTGGACTTTATTTTAGTATTGCAAATGCCCACAATTGGGCTTCAAGTGGTCCACTGGACCACCAGGGGAGATAGGACATTGTTAATTTAAACAGATGCCCGCGATCGGGCATGGGGGTGCCACCACAGAGGTGCAGCCGGAGGGTAGGTGGCCACTCACAGGTGGCAGCTGCCATGTTGCACCCTGCAATACAGCATCTCACCTGTGGGTGTCCAGCTGTTGTTCCTTTTTTTTTGGCTCACCTGTGTGCAGCGCAAGTAGGAGTTATGCATGAGTGGACTCAGCACATCCTGGGCTGAATATCGGGGTATGCAGAGTATGCATGGGCACGCCCCCTACCTGTGCCGCATACATTACTGATGCACTCCAGCGCATTGGGATTTGTGCCAGGCACAATCCCTGTTGGACTATCACGCCAGGGCGCATTAGTGGGTTGCACATGGCGCAACACTGTTGCACCATGCACAACCATTTCCGAATATCTGGGCCTGTATCTATTGACCTACTGACTAGTCCTATCAGGGGTGTTTCCAGTTATGTATCCAGTTAATGGGTGTTTCATGTTTGGTTATTCTTGCTGTCAGCTGGTGTGAAGGGAGACATAATGAAAGGTTTATAATGTACATAGTGTATCACACAAAATGTTATTTTGACAATGTACATAGTGTATCATATACTGTAACATTTTATTTGAGTCACATTTTGAGCAACATTTCTTATTTCTATATCTGGTTAATATATTTGTTTGAATAAAAATGTTATGTTTGCAAGTATCTATGAAGTATGTCATTATGCATTCCCTTTGTCTATAATGTTACATGTATTATATGTTGTTTTTGAAACTACTGCAGTTTGCATGGGTGCTACCACTTTATTGATGCTGTGTATGTTGTGTTTCTCATAATTTTCAGGTTATTATGTTTATGTATTGTTATGAAATTTCAATTAGAATATTCTTTTTTATGACTATTTAGAATGTTGCACACATCTTATCCATGCAGGAGACCTTCACAATTAGCATACTCAGAAAAGAAGAGGAAATGAAAGTGTCTGAAAACTGAGCAAGCCAAAACTAGGTTATGATCAGTGATCAACATCAGCAGCAGTGGATTACACTGAAGGAAATCTTGCATCTTAATTCCCCTGCTATGCTGGAACAAATGCAATAGGACTTATACGCATTCATTTCATAATACTAGTCCTGATTTGATTTAATTTGTTGAAGTCTGATTTACATTATTGATTTTAACAATGCTTCCTTTGCAAATCTATTTTTATAGTCATCTTGATTTGGGAATTCAGCAATCTCAGGATAGTTCAACTTTAACTGCCAATAGCAACATTATTAATTTTACAGCTTGTTCTGAAGACAGGCAACTGAATGAAAATACATATTTTTTATCCAGTTGTTTTTCCATTTATCCAACTATTACTTGATAACTGAACTGTAGTGGATAAAATCAGAGCACACCTTTCTTCTAAAGGTGTTGTGCAGTACTGAACTCAAAAAACAGAAAGGAACAGTGCACACACTAAGCTCACACACATATCAAATTTATTGGTACATAAAAGGAACAGCAGGTAGACAGCTCTACATGCCAGCATAAGATGTGGCATCCTCAGGGGACCATGGCTGACAAAAACACTTCCAATTTTATGTCCCATTACCTTGATTAATCAATTAACAACTGGAAAACAAGTGTAACATGAGACTGAAGAAGTGGGGGAGGGACCCTAGACTACAAGGGAATGGGGTTTTCAGGATTTGAAGATGATGATTGGTGACCGAGGAGGGACCGCCACACTGTGGAAAGATTTTACTATTCTGGGATTGCACAATGTGGGGGGGGAGAGACCACTACACTATGGAAAAACTTTATTATTATAAGATTGGAGACCAGGGAGAGGGGTGGGATACTACACCACCAGGGATGTCTTTATTGGCTGGTGATTGGGGCAGGAGGGTCACAACATTCACCACAGGCTATGTAAATGGGCCCATAATGGGCATGCAAATGGCCAATTGGCACCATGCATGCCCAAAGGCCTAATTTGCATGGCTGCGTTAGTGAATACGGTTTAGTGCACTGGTGATATGTTTGTGGTGGTATTCACTTGGCTGGGGGTTGGCGCTGCACCAGTGGAGTTAGAGGTACTGGTAGCAGTGTTAGCACTGCCTCTACCCAGTCCTATTCATAGTCAGATAGCCCCATTGGCTATCTGTCTGTGAATAGTGTGTTTTGTGACCTGGACAATCATAAAGTGCAACGCAAACTTTTGCATGGCACTTTGTGTTTTTTAATTAATCCTATTCCATATAGTTTAATCTCACATTTGCCACTGACCTCCTCATATAATTCGGTAATTTGTCAAAAATTAAAATCTAATTTGTGTTAGTGGATTAGCAGCACCCAACCTATATGAATGGATGGAATGTCTATTTATTCTAGTTGACCCAAACTTAGATATTTCTTTGAACCTTTCCATCACATGCATAAGATGCAGAAGTGAAGTGTTTTGGCTTTTCACAGAAATTAGTAAATAATATGCACTGTATATGCTTGTACCTCATATCTATTTCTTTTTAAAGCAATTCCTTATATCTTGTTAATTTTCATTATGTTTAATACCAATGACCCTATTACTGGTATAAATAGATTAGGTGAAAGTGGACACACTTATCTCATCCTACTTTTTAAATGAAACAGGTCTGATTTGACCCCATTAGTTAAAACTAATGCACAAGATTCTGAGCTCAATGTTTGGATCCAATCACAGAAAAAGGCTTTGAAACCACATTTTTGTAAAACCACTTGTGAATATTACCATCCCATAGAATCAAATGCCTCCTCTGCATCTAGTGAAATTAAGGCCATAGAATTGGTTTTATTTTGTGCAGTCCACATAACTGAAACAAGTCTCTGGGTGTTATCCACTCCATGCCAGCCTGCCCCCCCAACAAAAAATACTTGCCCCGTGCTGTTTACATAAATAAAATATTTTAAATCCAGCAGCTAAATATTTTCAAAGTTATCTTCTAATGATTGTTTAATAAAGATAAGGGACAATTACTAGAACAGTCTGTTGGATCTTACTCCTTCTTAGGTTGGACCGAAAAAAGGATGTCAGGCAGAGTAGGAAGAAGACATCCTGATTTGTGAGATTCCACATACATTTGCAACAAGTGGTTATTGAGCAGCAGCAAGAATATTTTTTTTTATTAGAATGGGTGGGTAATCCATCCAGCCCTGGAATTATTCCACTGAGTAGTTGTGAAGTAATCATTTAAATTTCCTCTGAAGGGACTGGCTTCTTTGGTAGACTCAGCCTGTTGATGGCTATAATAGGAAGATGTAACCCATCTACATATTTGTGTATTATAGTGGCTTCTATCCCATGTTTACTCTTACATATCTCACTAAGGAATACGTGAAAAGCCTGATTAAAGCAGCAGTGCAATGAAAAATGTTTTTTTTTTTCCAAAAAAAGCTAGTTTCAGGTACAGTTAAAAAATATATAAATATACCTGCCAAATGTACTTGTCTAGGTACGTCCTGTGCAGTGCAACATAAGTCCTTTTTTTTACTTCTTTGTTCCTAACCTTTGCCTGGTCATCAGTGCTATTTCTATGCAAAATGTGGCAGCCATCTTTTTTTCTTGAGAAAAGAAAATGAAATTAAATAATTTATAAAATACTTGAATTTTGATGGAATTAGAAAATTGTAACACCAAATAGAAGTAGAAGAAGTCTTGAATCTTTTAACGTGAAAAAAGATAGGGTCAAATGTTTTGCCCAGTTTAGTTGCACTGCTGCTTTCATGTCTAATAATGATGCAAAAATCTTCCTATTTTTATTCCTGGAGCTCATTATTATAAAGTTGTACAACTGACATGGTCAGCTATTTCCTGAAAATGTTCTGATATCACCAGAGAAATTCCATGCCTGTTTGCAGTACCACTGCAAGGCCACCAGAAAGAATCTCTTTAAAAATATCACACACTATCTAAAGATATCTGACCATATCTATTGCTGCAGCTGTATTCTGTGCCTGTCTCATTTCAGCCTACACACTAATAATTTAGAGAGATTCTCTCTTGCCTCACAATACCTTTGTTTTAGCCAGAAAAAAACAAATTGCAATCATTTGTTTTGTAAAATGTTGACTTCATGTTTAGAAACATAGACAATGATGACAGAAAAAGATCAGTGGTCCATCCAGTCTACCCACGGTTGAACCATCCGTATTTAAAGTAGTGTAAGGGTCTTTGGTTAGGCATCATACTTTTTAAATTGTGTAATAGGAGTACAGGAAAGAGTCCCTGCCTGCAAGTTCTTGCATGAAGAGATCTTTATTTTCTCTCTTTTTAGGAGAATCCAATAATTCAACCACATATGAAACATTTATGTTTCCCATAGTGTTTTTAACAGACACACTGAGTATCATTAACACTAAAGAAAATGTTATTTTTCCAGCTAACCACTTAAACATAGAAACATATAATTTGACGGCATATAAGGACCGCTTGGCCCACCTAGTCTGCCCATTTTCCTACCTAACAGATAAGCTGCAGATCCTAGTTAACCAACAGCTTATTTCCTCCTACCCCCCACTAGGACTGCCTTATGTCTGTCCCATGCATTCTTGAATTCCCCCACTGTTCTTGACTCCATGACCTCCTCAGGGTGGCTGTTCCATGCATCATCAACCCTCTCCGTGAAAAAATTACATCCTCACATTACCTCTGAGCCATCCCCCCTCTATCTTCAAATTGTGCCCCCTTGTTCTTGCACATCTCTTTTTCTGAAAGATGCTACCCTCTTGGACTTTGTTGATTCCCTTGATGTACTTGAAAGTTTCTATCATGTCCCCTCTCTCCCTTCTTTCCTCAAGGGTATACATATTAAGCTCCTTCAGTCTTTCTTCGTATGTCTTCTGGTGCAGACCCTGCACCATTTTGGTTGCCCTCCTCTGGACAGCCTCCACTCTGTCTATGTCTTCTTGGAGATGGGGTCTCCAGAACTGCACACAGTACTCCAGATGGGGTCTCACCAACTGTCTGTACAGAGGGATAACAACTTCCTGTTTTCTACTATTGAAGCCTCTTCCTATGCATCCCAGTATCCCCCCAGCCTTCCTTACTGCCTTCTCACATTGCTTGCCCACCTTTAGGTCATCTGATATAATTAACCCCTGGTCCCTTTCCATTTTTACTGTTGTCAGTATCTCACCTCCCATTGTGTACTCTTCACCTGGGTTTTTGTTTCCTATGTGCATTACCTTGCACTTCTTTGCATTTAATCTGAGCTGCCAAACATTTGACCATTCCTCCAACCTTGCCAAGTCCCTTCTCATCCTTTCCACTCCATCTTGTGTATCAACCCTGTTGCAGATCTTTGTGTCATCTGCAAAGAGACATACTTTTCCTTCCAGTTCCTCTGCAATGTCACTTATAAAGACATTAAAAAGGACTGGTCCCAGTACTGAACCCTGTGGTACCCCACTAGTAACCCTCCTTTCTTCACTGTGTACTCCATTTACGACTACCTTTTTGTGTCCTGTTGTCTAGCCAATTTTTTATCCAAGCTACCACCTTGGGGCCCACCCCAAGGCTGGCTAACTTGTGTATTAATCTTTTGTGTGGGACTGTATCAAATGCCTTGCTAAAATCTAGGTAGGCCATGTCCACAGCCCCTCCCTGGTCTACTACTTTGGTCACCCAGCCAAAGAAATCTATTAGATTCATCTGACATGACCTTCTCATCGTGAATCCATGCTGCCTTGGGTCCTGTGCCCCACTGGCCTCTAGGTACTCAACAATTCTTTCCTTCAGAAGTGATTCTATCATTTTCCCTACCACTAAGGTCAAACTAACTGGTCTGTAGTTTCCTGCCTCTGTCCTGCTCCCACTTTTGTGAAGAGGAATCACATCTGCCCTCCTCCAGTCCTCAGGTACCACCCCATCCTCCCATGATTTGTTAAAGAGAGTAGTCAGCAGTGTCACTAGTTCTACCCTTAGTTCTTTTAGAATTCTTGGGTGAATCCCATCAGACCCCATTGCTTTGTCCACCTTCAATTTTATTAGTTCTTTCAGAACCCTTTCTTCCGTAAATGGACTGGTATCAACCCCTGTCTTCAGAGTGTTTCTCTTGTTTGGTTTAGATACCTCCCCCTCCTCTTCCTTTGTGAATACTGAGCAGAAATATTCGTTCAGTATCCCTGCTTTTTCACTGTCCCACTCTACCCACATTCCCTTCCCTTTATTAAGCCTCAGTATCCCTCCTTTTGTCTTTCTTCACTCCCTAATGTACCTATAAAAGGTCTTATCCCCCTTCTTAACAGAATTGTCTATCTTTTCCTCGGTTTGGGCCTTTGCTATTCTGACTGCCTTCCCAGCCTCTTTCTGCTTTAACTGATAAAGTTCTCTGTCCTGCTCCTTCTGTGTTTCCTTATATTTCCTAAATGCTATCCTTTTCTCCTTAACCTTCCCTGCCACCTCTTTTGAGAACTATAGCATTTTTTTTCCTTCCTTGTTTTATTGATTTGCTTTACACAAAGGCTTGTTGCCTCTGTGATGGCTGCTTTGATTACTCCCCATTGTTCCTCCACCCCTCCTTCTTGCCTGTTTGCTAGTGCTTTTCTAAGGCACTCTCATTTTCCCAAAGTCAGCCCTCCTAAAGTCCAATACTCTTGCTTTTGTATGGCTTGATTGTATGGCTGTGTTAATAATTGTAAGTAAATAATTGTTATCCTTAAATAAAGAAGAATTAAACTTCTGTCTAAATGCCCCATTACAGCTGTTGCTCAAGTGAATTTTCACCAGTACTGTGGCATGGCCTGAGATGGTTTCATCATTAATATTTGTCTCCAAGATGCCCATGCACTATGACTTGTAGATCAAGATGTAGTTGATTTCATGATATATGAACTGGTATTATGTAATGTTGAATAGAATGTATAGTCTCTACACATGTAATTAGCCATGTGCCATGCATCACAGAGTAAATAGTCATCCAGACCCTTTTTTTGTTTTGAGGCCTGCCTTGTTCTGGATTAATATGATGGATTTCTTGATTTGTTTCAATAAATTATGGGGTTCAACACCAGATTGAAGTTCCCTCCTATCATTAATTCCACATTTTTTAGGACCCCTAACTCCATTGTGAGAGATGGAAAGAATTCAGGACATGCTGATGTTAGTGCATAGATACTGCACAGCACCATTTTCTTTCCACTATCAATTGCCATCTACATCCATTATCACTCAGTTCCATTGTCATGCAACAATGTACATTCTTAAACATAAGTTTGGCCACCAGAGGTTTCTTGTTTGTATTACTCAAACAGCTACAGTGATAGTTATACAAAGGTGACCGGTATTGCAGTATAACATAGTTGCAGTAAAAACAACAACAACAATAATAATAAAATAAAATAAACACCATGGTAAAAATGTGGTTGCAGTAAAAGAAAAAATCCATGATATTCAATGCTTTTTTGTTACCTCAACTGCATTATACCACAGTACCAGTCAACTTTTTTTATAACTACTGCTGGATTCTTAAATCTTTTCTTACTCAGAATTTTGTACTTTATCACTGCCTCAGTTTCTCATGCCTACAATTGTCCAGCAGGCCTTCATACTCCTGCCCTCAATTGCCATCTTGCCAGGCACAGGGGTCATGAGACTACTGCATAGGGGCTTACCCAGCCAGCTCACCAGCCCAGATCTGCAAGCAAGTTGGAGCAGTCACCCCAATCAGTAGTGTGTGTGCTGTTCAAGGGCGTGACTATACTAGCATAAAAAGTAATGTTTCTCTCTAAAGCAGCCAATGCTGCTTTGTGAACTTACTGATTGGTGCAGCTCCCCATGTGTGTAATAGCCCAGTAGGTCTCTGGACTCCAACCTTCAATCGCCATCTTTCCGACCACATGAGTTGTGAGCATATTGAGAAGAGGTTCCCCCGGTCAGCACACCAGCCCAGATCAGCAAGCAAGTCAGAGCTGTGTGTGCTGCCTAAAGGCAGGACTTTTCTAACATCAAAAGTAAATCTCTTTAAAGCTGCTGATGTTACTTTGTGGACTTATTCATTGCCACAGCTCTCCATGTCTGCTATAGCCCATCCCCATCAAGGCTCCAGACTCCATCCCTCAATCACCATCTTGTCAGCCATGGTAGTCATGAGACTACTGAGAAGAGGTTCCTTCAGTCAGTTTTCCAGCCCAGATCTGAAAGCAAGTTGGAGCAGTTGCACTAATATTCATTGTGTGTGCTTCTCGAAGGCAGTGCTTTTCTAACATCCACTTTTCTCTTTAAAGTAGCCAACACTGCTTTGTGGACTTACAGTACTTACTGCCACAGCTCTGTATGATTGCAATACCCAGAATGGCTCCAGACCTCAACTGTCACCTTGGCAGCCATAGGGGTCATAAGCCTATTCAAAAGGATCTCCTCCAGCCAGCTCACCAGCCCAGATCTGCAAGCAAGTCAGAGTGGTTACTCCAATCAGCACTGTGTGCACTACTAAAGGGTGAGACTGTATCTCCTTAAAGCTCCACTACTGCCTAAGAGTCCCACATGAGTGATCCCACTGTGAATGGAACAGCAGGAGTGGGAGCCCTCAAGGGGAGTCACCAGAGAAAAGATCCTAAACTGCCAACAGACTCAATTCATTCAGTTTCCACCCTCCATACTGTAAGTTCCCTATGGTAATTTTAAACTGTGATTGCATATTACTTCAGCTGTGATCTGACACTTCTTGATGTATTTTGTTCATAGTAGGGGCTATTAAGTTGTAACTGCTGCTTACTACTTACAGTTGGAATCTATGCCTACTTGATGTTTTGCTAACGGTTGGGGTTTTTTGCTCACCATACACTGCTTATTAGGAGCTGTTACTCTGTATAACTGCTAAATAACTATGCTCATGTTGCATTGTGTACATTTTGTGGGGTCTTCTCAGGCTTCTGCTGCATCTCCCCAATATACTGTTTTGATTATTGCCCTGATCTCGCTGTTTAGTAGTTAGCCAACATTCCTCCCTTTTGTGCAATTAGGCTGTAACCCTTTCTGCATAAAGCCTACATCACTCTTATTTATTTAGGCTTCCCCCTATCTATGTGAAGCCTGCATCATCCTTAAAAAGCTGCTGATGCCTCAAATAAAACTTTGAAAAACATAATAATTGGGTACAATTCAGCTTGCATTCCAAATATATTCTGTAGATTTCTCATCCCCATATTTTTTTATGGAGGAAATTTGCGCTAATACATCATCTTTATCTGTTACAGTTCATCTGCCTCTATAGCTTACTCCCTGCTTCAAGTCATAATCCTATGTTGTAGCATCACAGACTGTTGCCATGGCAGTAATTGTGATGCCACAAGCAGTGCATTATGACCTTAGATGGGGAGAGATCAACAGTAATAGATGAACTCTTCAGGAGCAGAGATTCTGTTTTCATGCAAATGGCCTCAATAATAAATCATGGAGAAGAAAAATACAGAACTAATGTGAAAATTGAACTGAACTGTGTCTAAATATTATGTTTTGCTTAAATTATCCTGAAGGCATCAGCTACTCTTTAACCTGTTTGTCTAGTCTGCTCCCTCTAGGTGAATCATTCATCCCTTGAATTTGTTTATTTAAGCTTCTTTTCTGTCTGGGTGAAGCACACATCCCCCAGATTTGTCTATTTAGGCTTTCTCCCTATCTGGGTGAACCCTGTTCGCTCCCTACACTCCCTCTAAACTCCCTATTTTGGTCAGTCCAGTCCTCCTTATTATCCCTGATTTCTTCAGGTGTTCTGTTGTTACACTGACACCCGGAGAATGAAAACAAGCACAGCGACACCACCTGTTCGACATCCACAGTCACAGTGTTGTCGGAGCACTGTACTGATACAGCGACTCCCAGTGTTGGCCACTCTCCCCCACAATCCACCCAGAGTTGGTTATCTATAAGTCTGAGGACTGCGGGGGCAGAGCTCCTGTGTGGGGGTGTGGGGAGCAAAGCCCCCCACTCACAAACAGTAAAGGAGTCTTATGCTGTGGTGGTCCATCAACACTTTGCCACAGTGATGTGATCACCGTTGGCAAAGTAGTGTTGATGTAAAGTCCTTTGACAACTTTGTTGTCGATGTGACTCAGTGGAACTGTTTCTTCAGATTGTTAGGCTTCTCTACCATGGTGATCACTAGCACAAACAGTAAAAGAAGGTGACAAGACTTTCTATAGATACATTAGTGAAAGGAGAAAGTCCAGAGGGGGTATTGCTAAGCTTAATGGAGAAAAGGGAGCATGTGAGGAGGAGGACCCTGTAAAGGCATCTATCCTAAATAGATACTTTTGCTCAGTATTTACTGAAGAGAAGGTAGGGCAGGGCTCACAGCTCAGCATCATGGACATGGGGGAGGGAGGTGAGCTACTCCCTTCACAAAGAAAGGGTCCTACAAGAGCTTGCTAAGCTCAGGGTGGATAAGGCAATGGGACCTGATGGCATACATCCCAGGGTACTTAAGGAGCTAAAGGAGGAACTAGCAGAGCCATTAGCAGAATTGTTTAGTGAGTCTCTGAGCACAGGAGAGGTCCCAGAAGACTGGAGAGGGCTCATGTGATCCACTCCACAAGAGTGGTAGCAGGGAGGAGGCGGGGAACTACAGACCAGTCAGTCTTACCTCAGTAGTGGGCAAGATTATGGAGGCACTCCTTAAGGAAAGGATAGTGCAACACCTGGAATCCATAGGGGCTCAGGATCCAAGACAGCATGGGTTTACAAAGAAGGTCCTGTCAAACTAATCTCATAGATTTCTTTGACTGGGTAACCAGAGTGGTGGACCAGGGAGCAGTTGATGTCGCCTTACCTTGACTTCAGCAAAGCTTTGACACTGTTCCACATAGAAGATTGATAAATAAGCTAGGTAGGCTCGGGTGGGTCAGAAGTTGGTCAACTGGGTGGCAAACTGGTTGACTGGCAGAAAACAGAGAGTGGTGGTAAATGGTATACAGTCAGAAGAGATGCAAGTCACAAGTGGGGTACCTCAGGGATCAGTCCTGGGGCCAGTCCTATACAACATCTTCATTAGTGACCTGCAGATGGACTAGAGGGTAGGCTTGTCTGTTTGCAGATGACACCAAGATCTGCAACAGAGTAGATGATCCAGATGGGGTGGGCAGAATGAGAAGAGATCTGATAAACTAGCAGAATGGTCAGAAGAGTGGCAACTGAGATTTAATGCAAAGAAGTGCAAAATCATGCACATAGGGAAGAAAACCTGAAGCCACTTATAGGCTGGGAGGAGTTGCTAGCAGTCACAAAGGAAGAAAGAGACTTGGGCATCATCATCACTGATGACCTAAAAATCATCAAGCAGACCTCTAAAGCAGTAGGTAAAGCTAGGGGTGTTAGGGTGTATTAGTAGAGTATCACAAGTCGTAGAGGAGGTAATAATCCCTCTGTACAAAGACATTGGTTAGGCCCCATCTGAGTACTCGTGCAGTATTGGAGGCCACACCTTCACAAGGACATTAACCAAATTGAGGCAGTCCAGAGAAGGGCAACCAAAATGGTGCAGGGCCTGCATCAGAAGACATATGAGGACAGATTAACGGAGCTCAATATGTATACCCTTGAGCAAAGGAGGAGAGAGGTGATATGATCGAGAATTTAAACACCTTAAGGGCATAAACAAGGTGAAAGAGTCTAACATGTTTAAATATAAGAAAAATAGCAGGACAAGAGGACACAGCATGAGATTAGAGGGAGGACGATTAAGGGGAATGAGGAAATTTTTTCACAGAAAGGGTGGTAGATGCATGGAATGGCTTACCACAAGAAGTGGTGGCTATGAATACAGTGCAGGGCTTCAAACAGGCATGGGATAGGCATAAGGGAGCAATACAAATGACTATGAATAGATAGGTCACTGACAGAGCAAAGGCAGATGGCACATTTATAAGGTAGAAAAAGAAATGGGCAGACTGGATGGGCCTTGCGGTCCTTATCTGCCGTCAACTTCTATGTTTCTATGTTTCTATGTTTGATCCACATCCTGGGTTTCTGCCTACTCCTTGACTCCCTCTTCTGCCTTCCTTCAATCACTGCCCCCATCCTCCTTTCCTCTCTTCTACTCTCTCCACCCCTTCACCTCTCCCCACCAGCCCATCCTCATCTCTTCCTTCCCTTCCCAAGTCCCCCTGACATCCTGGGTGCTGCCTCCTATCTGCTCCTTGGCTCCTCCTGGAACTGCTCTGGCACTTTCTTCCCCACCCTCCTGCTCCCCTCCACGCGACCCCCACCCTACTCACTATAAGTAGCTCTGTGGCTCCAATAAACTCCTTCTACCCTTGCTGCTGCTGGTTGCAGGTGACATCAAGCTTAATCCTGCCCCCACTTCCCCAATGCAGCATCCCAAAGGAGTATGTACTGTCAATCTTAACATCTGCAGTCTCCTCCCAAAGCTGGATGTGTTGCAGCACCTCAGAGTCAGCCTCAGCCAGATGTTCTTGTCATCTTGGATTCTTGGTTCTTTCATAAGATCCAAGACTCTGCAGTATCCATGCCTGATTCCTCTATAGCAAGACTGGATCTCCCCAAGAGAGGTGGTGGTGCTGCAATCTACCTTTCCTCTGGCATCAGATTTGTGCTTTAGCTATCAGTGTTTTCACCTGTCTGTGTATGTGCATGCTCCTATCCAAACTCAACCTCTCCATCACAGTCCCACCTTTCATTGCAAATGTTTGCTGCTGCCCTGGCCTGTTCCCTGCATCAGTCACTGAACTTCTCACCTACATCTGCTCCCACAACTCATCTGGTGACTTGCTGATACTTGTGATTTTAACTCTAACTGGCTCTCCCCTATGTGCATAAATTTTGTCAAAATGTTAAATCCTTCCAGCTATACCAGCAACTGTGTATCTTCTGACTGAAACCGCATCTTCTATTGCATTGTGTCTGTTCAAAGCCATGGCTTCAATTAGAGGGTGGCTTCAGAGGGAGGGTGGCTTCTATTCAAACTGCCCTCCTAGAGATGCTTATAGTCTATTCAGATATTTCTTCAATAGAAATGAATACAGTGAAAAAGGGATATATCCAATCACTGTTTGTGGCAGGGAACAGAGTAAATATTCACCAGATATTGAGAGAGACAGCACATATAGTGGGGTAGGGAGAAGAGAAATCAAGTATGAAGTGTATAGATAGATGTTAGAAGAAGAGAGTGAGCATAGAGCTGGGTCAGGTAGAGAGATAGCGGGGTTTATGAGGTAAACAAAGTCCCTAGGTGACCAGAGTAGGATCCAGTGACAGAACATTAATATTTTAACATATCTGTTTTTGGCTTGGGATTACAGAGTGCAAGATGGTTGTCTGGCTGATGCTGAGAACTCTGAGTGTGACAGAGAGAGAGAGATAAAGAGAGAGCAATTGGGCTCCATTGCAGACTCTACATGGTGTCCTGAGTCAATAAAGTCAATAAATAAATAAATAAATAAATGTACAAAAGTAAAATACTGGTAGATCTAAAGTAACCGCTACCTAACTAACACATGATCCCACTACCGTACTATAAATGCCACTGAACACTGAAACCATGTAGCAAGGAGCAGCTGTTCTCTAGTACAAACCATAGCTTCTAACCGAGGGCAGTTTCCATTAACTTTGTATTTTACAGCTACAGCTTTTATTGGAAGGGCAGTTTGTATTAAAGGGCAGATTCAACTGTAAGATGTATGGTAATTGCAGACCCCACTCATCCTAATCATATATTCTTGAACCACACTCTCCTAGCCTGGGTGCTCTTCTCTCACCTCCACCATAAAGTGGATGCAGGTATCCTCCCTGATGCCCTCATTAACCATCATATGGTCTACTGTGCACAAGATCCCCCATCCCAACCCCCCAAAAGTCATCCTCCTGCAATCCTTCAGATTGCTGGATTTACCCTTCCTCCATGTTGACCTGTAGACCGGTCCCACATCTCTACAGCTATTAACATCAGTTCAGTCCTTTGACTCTTCCATACTAAATTTATGGCTGTCTGGCACCTCCATGCTCCCACCTCAGGAAAACCAAGGTCAGGAGCTTCCGTCTATCCTGGATCTTTGCCAAGCCATTGACATACATTTGAGCTAGTCTGGCAGTCCTATAAGATCTGATTCCCCTGTTGCCCTCTTAAATTACAGCACACTTTGCAATTCTTGTAACAAAGCCATCTAGCGTGCAAAATTGGAATACTTCACAGTCACACTCCAGAACAACTTTAAGCACCCCTCCAAGTTCTAGAAAGTCATCCACTTACTCTTCTCCCCTCCAAACTAGTTCTCATTTCTCATCTTCAAGGTTGGCAACTCTCACATTACTTACCTAACTGCCATTGCTTCTTCCTTCAACTGCTTCTTCACCACCTGTACCATTTTTCTTCTCCCTCCCCTTCCCTCCTCTCCCTCTCTCCTCCCCCTCTCTCTCTTCCCCTCTTCTCTCACACTCTATCTCCATCTCTCCTATCACTTTCTCTGACTCTCTTAAGGCCCTTCTTGCTCTTGACTCCAACTAGGGTATGAGCACAGATGGCCTTGACTACAAGCTTCTGCATCTCCCTGCATCAGTCATCACTTTCCTTATTACCCTTCTCCTTAGTCTCATCTTCTCCTCTGCCTTTGTCCCTGATGCCCACAAACATGCTATAATTATCCTTCTCCCTAAAAGGGGTGATTCTTTCTCTTCTGGAAACTTTTGTTCCATTTCTCTCCTCCCCACCCTGGCCAAGCTCCTGGAACACCTTGTCCTCTTGCTACTCCCCCCTTTCCTCAACTCCTCCTCCTTTTTCACTCCTTTCCAATCTAGCTTTGGGAAGTACCACTCCACATTTACCTCTTTTCTCTGGCTCACTGATTCCATCCTGTCTGGTATGGACCAGGGCCATATTACTTCTGCTGTGTTTTTCAATTTGGCCAAAACCTTCAGTACGGTGTCACACCCCCTTTTCCTGAACAAGCTTAAGGCAGCAGGGATTTCAGCCTCCTCTATCAGCTGGTTTGACTCCTACCTATTGAGCAGGTCACAAGCTGTCCATATTGGAGATAAAGGGCAGTATTCACGAAGCTGTCAAAAGACCCACAGCTGCAGGTAAACTGCTGCGCAAGAGGGTTGCCACTTGCGGAGCTGCAGCTTACCCGCAGCGGCGGGTATTCAGGTAGGTGGAGCTGGATTACAACTGGCTCCATGGGTTACGGCCGCTTGTGGGTGGTGTTGCTAGGGTGATGGCTGCAGCAGTGGGAATGGGCTACTGCTGGTGGAAGCAGCCGTAACAAGCTCTGCAACTGCTGTGGCTGTGAATCACCACTGCCACAGCTGCGGGCAATTCCAGTCCACAACAGCAGTTGCAGAGTGGAACTTAGAAAATAACGCTTTGTGAATTCTGCCCATAATTTCCTCATGCACTCCCAATCTGCTCAGACATTCTCCAGTTTTTCTATCCTGAGCACCATACTCTTCTCCATCTTCCTTAATGACCTCCCTTCCATCTGTTTCTCTGTGTCCCTCAACAAGTATGCATACGACACTGTGTTGTTAGTCTCTGGCTCATCTGCTGCTTCTTCACTGTCCAGTTCCAACAGGATTTTGGCAGGATTCAACACTGGTTCTGTTTCAGCCTTCTGCCCCTAATTGCCAAGAAAACCATTTCCATGACCTTTGACTCTCAACAGAGGCTCACCAGGCTATCTCCCATCCCCTCCTTCCACACCCTTTATGGTTCTGCAGTTGAGAATTGCTCCTCCTTTCAGTACCTTGAGTATAGCTGGACCAGAACTTCTGCTTCTCAGTGCACATAAATGCCATCCACCTCTAGCTTCATGCCAAACTGGCTGCCCTCTATGCAAACAAAGCCATTATCTCTCTCACTGCCCACTAAGAACTAGTTATCAAGATGATCCTCCCTATCTTCAACTACAGTGACATCATCTGCAGCACTGCTTTCAAGTCCACCCTGGCAAGACTGCCCCCCCTTCACTCTTTCAGCCATTTTGCCTTCAACTGCCCCGTCATACACAACATTGCTCTCTACTCATCCCTCACCCTCACGTCCCTAAATGCCAGATGCCTCACCCACTGTGCCAACTTCACCTCCAAATTCTGGTTTTACTCTCTCCCACCTATCTTTCTGCCCTCCTATTCCCCTTCTTCTTTCTTCCTACCACCACCTGATCATTGCTTCTCATTCTGTCTCCCTTCCCTTCAGGAAAGCATCTATGGGCCAAGATGCCTGCTTGTATTGCTTTCCTGATTTCTGGTCTTCTCTTCCCCTGGTTATCTACTCAGCCTTGACCTTTTCCTCCTTCAAATGCTTTCTTCATGATATTAATACCCCTTCAAGCAGCTGTTCCTGACCACCTGTCACTTGTGTTGCCTCCTTCCTGTGTTGCTGTTGTCACTCACTTGCCCACAGGCTGTGAGCAATTGCCCACTTTCTCAGCCTAAACTGCAGCTCAGTCAGGCATATGTGGTTTACATTTTGCTCCTGAGCCTACCCTCTGCATTGGCATTGATATCTCTCACAGTCTGTGTGGTGGTAATCAGCTATTATGTGGCAATAGTCCCAGTTATTATATAGCACTTGTACCTTAAATTGCATTATTACTAATCATTTTTATGTCACCAGACTATATGCTTGTAAATTGTGACTGCACTCTGCTACTTGTTTTTGCTTTTCTTTTATTGTATTTTCAGGTATGTTATTACTATTGCACCTTACATTATGTATTTTCACTTGCATATACTGTATTGTAAAGTCCTCTTCCCCATCTGCCTAGAAAATATCTGAAAACAAGCTGTTACCAGCTCTATGTGTCTTTACTGGTGAAACATTTTAAATAAATAAATACATATATTGCTGTGCCTCCTCTGAGATGAGATCTGTTTCTTGAAGCATTATGATACATGCCCTGTATGAATTTGTTCTTAAATAGAGGTGTGCGAAGTTGGCTAACTTCACTTCATGAATAAATTCACAAATTTGCCCAAATTCACAAATTTAATCTGCCCTGCAAGTTTCCAATTTGCAGTACAGTGTTACCTTCGCTGATTGTGGATCGGACAACTTTGCCTCTGAAGTGGGGCCCACAGTTGAAGTTTGCAATGTACCATGGCACTGAAGGTCACATGTTACTGAAATGAGCTGTATGCCACGCAGAGGTTCTGTTTAGTGCAGTCTAATGAAGACAATGTTGGAAAGAAGTCTTTCCCTGCTTGTCTGATAAAAAAAACATTAAAAGTACTTAAATTCTACAGTATTTCGAACCAAATTACTTTGAAAAATATCTAGAGGGCCTTGTGTAATTAGACTTACATTGCTTGTTTATAGTTTTGCAGATTTATTTCATTTAATGTAGTGGTTTTGTTTTGTCTATTGAAGCTGTGTTGTGTGAGGGAGAGAAGATGTTTCAGCCAGCAAGCAAGGCAACCCTATAAGCAGTTTGAGCACTAGTCTTGTTTGTTTTCCGCAGTTTTTCTTCTTAATCATTTTTGTCTGCAGACTGGGATTTATTTTACTTCTGTAGCCAAGTTTTGTGTGTTTAAGTGAACCATTTTTGTCAGTCTTCTACTATATTGATTGCAGTTTTTTTGTTTAGTTGTTTAAGTGACTGTGTTAATTTAACACTTACATTAATTGTTTAGAATGACCCTGTCATGTTCTGTGTCTTTTTAATCCCCACTGTATAAAAAGGATTAAAAAAACATTATTGTTGTGGTGTTTTTACTATAGTTACTCTTAGCTCAGTAAACTGTTCTGTTGTGAACTTTTATTAAGATCACACTGCTCGGGTGAAGCCTTGTATTATCTCTGCTGCTGGTATTTAGTTTTGCTGGAGTGTTTAAAAAATCTAAATATCAAAAATGACCAAAACAAGACACTTGACTTGTAAAGTGAGAGTTGCCAGTAATTTGACCAAGAAAAACATAGGTTCTGTCGATGAAAAGGATCCTGCATCTAAGAAAACAACCTCTGCAGCAGCAGCAGCATCCTGGGCCAGTAGTTCTAGTAGAAAAAGAGTAGATGGTGGAACTGGCAGTGGAATTAATGTGGCCAAACTTTTCTCTACCTCATCTGTGCCATCCATGCTTGTATGTGTTGGGGGAGGGAGAGCTGGAAACAAGAGGATCAAGCGAAGAAGTAGAAAAATGTCTGGCTCTGGAACAGTAGTCAAGGAGGTGGTTGTTGTTGTCTCTGTGACTGCTGGTGGGGGTGGCACTGTGCCTGATTTGGATGATAGGTTTCCATTTCATAATGAGAGTGTTGCACTTGACCATGGCTCAGAGTCTAAGATGCAAGACTGACTGTTGCATAAAAGGATGACGAGAAGCAAAGAGAGAGTTGAACAAGTGAGGAGAAGGAGGGCATAGTTTAGGAGGAGAGGTTATCAACCTGTGAGGATGGAGATGATGATTTGGACTCCTATGGGAACCTGAAAAGGAAAGAGTAAAAGTCATGCTGCTGAACCAGTGGTGCTGTACACAACACAATTATTTAACAGAATTGCCAAAGCCCCTTCCCCAATCCTCCAACTGTTGTTCCTGTTAGGACTGTTGATCCAGTCACACCGTGTGAGTCACCCACTGTCACGGTGCAGAAATCATCCCCCCAAACACCCATTTGCACCCTCCACTGTCCTAATACCACCACAATCTAAACTCAAGGGCTGCAAAATCTCTAGTTTGGGATTTTTACATACTGGACCCAGCTGATGAAACAGTGGCTGTCTTTCAGCTGTGTCAAGCATGAGTTAGCTTTGAAAACAAAATCTGGTCAGATCCACCACGGCTGCATAATGAAGTTAGTGAAGTTGTGTGGAATTGTTAAGGAGGTATGGAGAAACAACACAATGATTTGAAAGTAGTAAGATTTGTTTTTGTTTCTGTACTAAGGAAGGCATACACATTATTAGGAAAATATATGGAGGTGTACATTTTAATGGAAGGAATAGGAAGCTTATGAAAGAACCCCAGAGCAAATACAACTAATGTATGTGTTATCCCAGATGATACTGGCCAGACAGCCAAATTTTAAAGAAAACACAATAGCACCTGTCCCAATAATGTAAAGCATCAAGGGAAACATATGCAAATCCCCATAATGGTACAGAAGGTGGCAGTACATGAAAAAGTAATGGCTGGCATATGTTCAGCATTGGGATTATTTACACAGTTTGTTTTTTTAAGAGAAACAGGGTTTTTGTCCATAAGGTGATGTAAGTTATATTTAAGCAATTTGTTGATGTCAGGAAGTCAGGTGTAATGATGATGGACTTTTAGAGAAAATGTAATAGTAACTTTCAGAGGGGGTTGGTTTTGATAAGGGCAAAGTAGTTATGCTTGTGATAATGGAAATATTGTGGAAGTATGAGGTCTACATAGACATATAGCTAGATAGAGAGACACACAGACAGACAAGCAGAATAGGAATGGCAGTGAAGTATTGAAGTGACGCCAACCCCACCCCCACCCCGCAGACATGGACATGCCTTGGGGTGTGCCTTTGGGTCATTGTCCTTAACGCTCAAGCCATTTCACCTCACCCTACCCTGCAGACACAGACAAGAGTCGAGGTGTGTCTTGGAGTTTTCAAACTTTACACTCACCCCATTCCATAAGGAAATACACTGAAATGGGTACAGTATAAGAGAATGGAGTGAACTTTGGGGCTAAAGAGTCAAAGGCACACCTCAATACCTGTCAGTGGCTGCAGGGTGGGGATGGGGTGGAATGGTGTGAGCATTACTGTTGACAGTCCCATTTCACACCCCTGATGCCTGTCAGTCCCTACAGTGCAGGGTGTTATGGTCAGAAACCCTAATGCCCTGAGCATTTCTTGGTATTTTCACTCCAAGTTTTCAGCATGGGCTTTTTTTGACCCCTCCACATGAACAGTGACACTATCAGTTCATTAGCCGAAAGGAGATTTTGCACAGTGTCTGTGCCATTGGGCACCATAGCTGCAAAAACACATTTTGAATAGGATGTAAAAAATGACAGCTGTACATTTCTTGCTTCAGGAACTGCTCAACATATCTGTTGCATGACCTGCTTATTGACATTTTATATTTGCTATGCAATGTACTGCTGCTATGGCTGAGAGGGACCTGGGGCGGTGGTGGATTTCAAGATGAACAACTCGGAGGCTTGTAGGAGGGCAGCAGCCAAGGCCAACATGATGCTGGGATGCATCGCTAAGGGGATCACTCCAGAAGGAGGGAAGTGCTACTCCCTCTGTATAACTGCTTGGTGATGCCACACCTTGAGTACTGTGTGCAGTTTTGGAGGCCACACTTAAACATGGACATTGAACTCCTGGAGAGGGTCCAGAGGAAAGCAACCCAATGATCTGGGGATTGGGGGAAAGGACCTATGAGGAGAGCCTCGAAGAGCTAAATATATACACATTGGAAGAGAGAAGGGTCAGGGGAGACATGATAGAGGTCTTCAAGTACATGAAAGGGGTAAATAGGGGAGGTGCAGTCACGGTGCTCTGAAGGAAGGAGGGGGCAACTAGAGGCCATGGGTGGAAGCTGGAGGGGGAGACTCAGGGGAGAAAGGAGTAGGTGCTTCTTCACTGAGAGGGTGGTAGAACCATGGAATGTGCTGCCCAGTGGCTGTTGGAGGCAGGGACTGTGGAGGAGCTCAAGAGTGGGTGGGAAAGGTATAGGGGAAGGGTTGTGGAAGCAAATTCCAATGAAGTGGGAATACCCTGGACTGGGAAGGGAGAAACCTGAGAGGGTGGGGGGCAGCAAAGTCAGCTCCCAGGGTGGAGACTGACCAAACAAGCAGACATGAAAGCCATCTAGGCCAATTCTGCTGGCATTTTTGTATTTTAGTATGTTGCTATGCTTATTACACCAACATCATGAACCATAAAACTGATGACTGCCATAACTATGGAGGCAGTGTAGCACAGTGGTTTAAGACTCTTAACTACAAATCTGGAAATTTGGGTTTGAATTCCACAGCCCCCACTTGCATACTGGGTGACCCTGGGCAAGTCATTTAACTTCCATGTGCTCCCAGGTTGCCCCTGCAAACAAGCTTTCAGCTTAGTGTGCCACTCCTGCTTAAACAATTGAAAGAAAAAATATATATATTATTTTTCTTGCTTTACTTTGCTACTACAAGCTTTGACTAATACATCCATCCTTATTTCATAGCTTATGTGTCTGTGACTTAGGCAAAACTACACTTAAAATCTTACACATAAATAAATAAAATATCAGAATAGCATTTATTTTAGTAGTATTGCCTTCCTTTTCAGGGGCCCATGACACTATGTATATATACTGTAGTTATATATTTCACCTTCAAAGCACTAAATCTATTCAAATGCAAAAAACATAAGACTTTATTCTCTTCACACAATAGTATTAAACTTTAGATCCCAAAATGGCCAAGAAACAATTTAGACTTCACTCTAGCATGCCACTGCCACGACCAATTCTCATGCAAACAACAATCAATTTCTATGCTATGCACTCATATCTGAGAGACATAAATCTTACAGAACTGCTAAAAAAAAACAAATTTATCAAGACTGGATTTCTGCATTAAAACCTGTTGTTTATAGTACCTATTTAAATAATAGTTTACTGGCTACAAATGATGCTACAGACATGACATTAACAGAATTCTGTTTTACATGGAAAACATCCATATAATGAACTTGTCATACAGGATTTGAGTCCTTCTGTCTGTATGTATCTGACAAAGTAAAAGGCACCTGCTTGTTCTTTTTTTTTCTATTTTATTTTTATGCCCAACTTGCACATACTGTAAGAGCCAAATATTGACATGCTTAAAGTTTAAAAAAAGTCATGATATCTATGTGTGTACATATTTTGGGGGTGGGGTATGCCTAGATGCAGTTTCAGGCACTCCTTAATTACTTCCCTAGGTAGCTTTGATAGTCAGTTGTTCCAACATGATAGATCCACCTCATGCCCCTCCCACATGAATCAAAAAAAGGTGGAGGTGGCTCTTTAGGATCGTATATGTGTGTATGTTTGGGGGGCATGCCTAGATGCAGTTTCAGGCACTCCTTAATTACTTCCCCAGGCAGCTCTGATAGTCAGTTGTTCCAGCATAATAAATCCACCTCATGCCCCTCCCACAAAAATAAAAGCATAGTGCATGCAACAGACCTTAGGAACATCACATTTTTTAATGTCAGCTCTGATCTGTTCAGTCTTACTTTTTTCTGGCTCAGTTTATAACATAAGTGAAAAGAAAGTAGGAAAAAAAAAACACCCAGCCTTTTGCTTCTACAAATAGTTGTTAACTGGAGCTGGTATATTTTAACACGTGCAAGGCAACTCCACCCACAACTTCCTTAACACAGACAAATGGCAACCATGCTCACTGATGTGTTAACATCCTGTTTCTAGTGTCCCTGATAAAATAAAATAAAAATTATGGTTGAGATTTTTTTTAATGTAAGCTCTGATCAAAATAGCTTTTAAAATCACCAATTGTTTTCTTGTTCAATGTTTTCTTCTCTCCTTTTACTAAGAGTGCAAAATGAGCCATAACTATTTCTTCCAACAATACATGAAAGAAAACCTTATGATATATAGCATTATTTTGCAAAATGTATCCCTTACAATTTTTTCTTATTTGCAAGACAGCATGTATTTATCCTAACAAATCTGTCCTACTGCCACATTTAGAACACTATCCTCTACCTACTTACCACATATGAACTCAATTATATTAAAAAAAAATTCTAGGGACTTAACCATTATTCATTCCCCAGTCCCATTTACAACACTGCTACACTTATATATAATACATACTTGTCAAACTTCAAAGAAAAAATACACTTTATCATCAAAGGTCTCTATTTACCAAGTACTGTGCCCATGATTAAAATAATTTGAACCCTCTCCACACAAATGTGCCCTCACATGAAACTGCATGTTTAACTGTAAAGATAATTAGAACATGTATTTCTAAATGCATTACTAACACCAATGCTCTCAAAGTTTTGAAATTACTAAAAAGACAAACTATATATATATATATATATATATATATATATATATATATATATATATTTGCTCCCACCTCTTGCAATCATAGCACAGTCATGTTACCATGAGGTTGGTACCCTGACGAAAGCTTGCCTAGCCAGCTGCCTACTAGGCCAGGCAAGCCGTACCCTTACAATCTTAACAGAGGTTTACTTCTTGCCACCACATATATTTTGGCCATTCTCTGGGTGGACTGGCTGTCTTGTCTATGAGACTCAGCCACCTATGGTCCACAGGGACCTGCCACCCATACCACCAGTCACCACTACTGTCCCACCTCCTTCAGCACAAACTCCCTCCAAATCGTCTATGAATTCACTAAAAAAGTGATATGTTACAGTACACTTCTCCAGTTCAGGAGAATATCCAGAAAAGATATGCTCCCCTCGCTCAACCTAACTGTATGTTTCCTATTGACTGCTTTATTGCTCCTAGCAGGCAATATTCAACTGAACCTGGGTCCCCTAACTACAAATCTCTCTATATCCTCTCCTCAGGACCAGTCCTGGTTGTCCTCAAAGGGGCTGTAGATCACTCATATGAACATTTTCAGCCTATGACCAAAGATGCAAGAAGTACAAGGATGGCTAGCTCTCTACAAACCGGATGTCCTTGCTGTCTCAGAGACCTGGCTGAAACCCCACATCCTCAGACATGCGGTAGCTGCCATAGGGTATGACCACTATAGAAATGACAGGGTAACCACAAGAGGGGGTGGGGTGCTCATCAATGTGAAGAACACACTAACCTCCTCACAGATCTGCATGCAGTACAACACCAGCTCTGAGAATGAATTGATCTTTATATGCATCACCCTTGGCCGTGCTAAGCACCTCACCATTGGGTGCATATACAGCCCTCCTAAGAATGCTCTCCAATCCTTGAAGAAACTCACTAAAGCCCTAGCTAAAGATATCTCAACTGAACTCCTCATCCTGGGGAACTTCAACCTAAACTGGACCCAGGAATCAAAGATAGCTCTCAGTGGCCTGATACAAGAAACTAATCTTGTTCAGGTTATCACTGAACCCACCAGAATGAACCACAAAATGGGTAATCACACCATTCTAGACTAGGCTCTGGTGTCAAACCCCACTAATATTAAATCAGCAGGCACTATGGCCGATGCTCTGAGTGACCACTTACCAATCTTCTGTGTCTGGAAGAATGGGGCAATTAGGATTCAACCTAGAATCTTCACAGCACGTGACTACTCTAAATTCTCAGCCAAGCAATACAATGCCTTCCTCAGTAACATCGACTGCAGCCTGCCAAGACACCTCCCAACTCTGAACAAAGCAGTCGCCTTCTTCCATTAATCTTTTATGAGGGCTGCTGAACTTTTTGCTCCAATGAAGACCTTTTGAGCTAAAGACAGATGTTATAAGTGGGTCACTCCTCCACTAAAGGCCCTGATGATCAGCCATGACAAAGCTTGGAAAAAGTTCAAGTGCTCCTCACTTCCTGCTGACCTAGAGATGTATAAAGCTCTTAGAAACCAATGCATGCGTGCTACAAACTTGCAAAAAGGGCATACGTCACTCACCTCCAGAAAACTAACCTTGGCAACCTGAGGTTATTCTGGTCTCATATCAATGAACTGTTAAAGGTAAAAAGCAAAACTGCACCAGGCCCCACTGAGGCCAATGGACTGCTACTGAATGATGGGCCCCTTATTGCCTCGGCCCTCAACCATCACTTCACAAACCTAGATTTTTCAAGGTTGGACTCCCTGCTCCTAACAGGAGGCCCAGCACACAGGAGTCACCCAACCTTGACCATCCAACTTTTTATCTGAGGTTGGTCAAGGTAAAGGAGGTCCTCACCCTCCTAAAGTCACTGAAAACCAGGGGATAAGGAGGACCTGATGGTATGCAACCCAGACTGCTGAAGGATGGTGCCCTAGCCCTCTCAAGACCTATGATCTGGCTCATAAATCATACTTTCTGGCAGGCAGCATCCCAGACCAGTGGAAACAGGCTCACTTGGTTCCTATCCATAACAGTGGACATCGGGAACCCATTGGCAACTACAGGCCAATTTTCCTGCTTTGTATCATGGCAAAAATCTAGGAAAAGCTGGTGTACAGTCAACTCTGTGACTACTTAGAGGCTCACCGGCTTATTGCCCCATCCAAGCATAGCTTCAGAGCCAAACATGGGACAGACACTGCTCTAACGAATTTCTCAGCAGTTGTGCTCAGGGAACTTGACAAAGGGACCCACACAGGAGCAGTTTTCATCAATCTCTCCAAGGCTTTCGACCTGGTCAACCACAAACTACTACTACATAAGCTGTGTAACATAGGCCTTGACCCCCATGCTCTCAACTGGTTTGAAAACTAACTGGTCATACTCAGAGGGTTAAGAGGAAGGAGGAAATATTGGACCCACTTCCCCTAAAAGAAGGGGTTCCGCAAGGGTCCATCCTTGGTCCCCTCCTCTTCTCCCTGTTTATAAATGATTTGAATGAACAATGTGGGCGCAGTGTTTTTGTTCAGTACGCTGATGACGCCATCATCTACTGTTCCTCTGACAACCTGGGGGACCTTAGCCCACTCCTCCAAGAAAATCTGCTGTTAATGGAGAACTGATTAACTGAGAACAAAATGGTTCTTAATAACACCAAAACCAAGGCCATGCTGCTCGGACCAAGATTCCTTGACCAAGACAGAATACAACACCTACAGTAGTAGCCAGAGACATTGCCAGCTATTTCCAGATATTTTGCAAAATTTTTGAAGAGTTTCTCTCTGCTGCCCCTACTGTGTAAATGCAGAAAGCAGGAGATATTTCTGTAAATATCACAGAAATGTCGGGAAATATCTGACAGTGTCTGTGGATGCTACTGTACAACTTACCTCCAGATCTGGGAACCGCATAGAAGTGGTGGCCTCCCTAAAATACTTAGGCCTCACTCTGGACCAAGGATTCATGCTAAACAACCATATTGAGCAAGTTACCAATATCATACATGGGAAACTTGGTACCCTCTACCGCCTTAAGGATCAGTTGATCCCTGTAGCTAGGATTGCTATTGCCTCTAGCGTCCTCTTGCCAATACTGACCTATGCCACCCCGGTAGTTCAGGGTATGGCAAAGCTCAAGATCAATAAGCTACAGGTCTTGTACAACAAGGTGGTCTCCTTTGCCACTCAGTTACACTCTAGGAGCCACCACTGTGACTCCCTAGCGCTAATCAGTTGGCCTTCATTTGAAGCTCACCTCTGGTACCCTCTGCTCCGCCTAGCATACAAGCTAATCAGCCCAACCCCTCCTCCTAGTCTCACTGGACTCATTGCTGCCAAGCAAAACCTTTCAACCTTTGGACCTCAGGCCAAATTCTTCTAGAGGTTCTAAGGTTAAGGATCAAGGTAGGGGCAAGCCATTTTCCTACACTGCCCCTTCCCTGTGGAACAAACTTCCACATGTGGTGCAGGAAGCACCCTCAATCAAGATCTTCCATACAAGGCGCAAGACACACATGCTCGCTATGAACCAATGTCAATGCCATGTTACCTGTCACCTCCCCTTCTTGCCCATCCAGCCCATCGAAGTACATGCCTCGCCCTACCAAAAGTTGGGCACTCCATTTTTTAAAACACTTTTTCCTTACCTGGGCTCTCTATTTAACAAATGCTTGACATTGTTAAACTTAATCTATGTGTGATGCTGTGGCTCATTTTCCCTTTCAATGACTGAAATAATGCTAAATCTGTAACCTGTTACACAATATGTCATTGCTATTAGGTGTATCAACCTGTGATGACCCTATTTATTGTACTCCACTGTATATCCTATTCTCCTGTTTTATATATATATATATATATATATATATATATATATATATATATATATATATTATGGTGCTACCATAGTTAGGTTGAGGAGCCATTTCTATGTTAAAACCCAAAACTTTGCACCTTAATAACTTTGCAACCGTTTAATGGATTTGCCTGAAATTTGGAATTTATGATCAAGAACCATAGGCCTTAGGACCACCAAGTTTTGTACTGGTCAGATATACAGCTGTGGAGTTATTAAGTGTGATCTGTGCGCGCTTACGCTTTTCTGGAATTCTATGGTCGCGCCTACAGGTCCACGGTTTAGCGATCAGCCTAAAATCCAGGAACGTGCGCCAGAGTCCCCTAATGTGCCTTTTGAAGATTTCATGAAAAAATATTAAACGGTTCAAAAGTTATTCAAAAAACAGTTTCCCATTATAAGTCAATGGGAAAAGTTAACAAAAAGTTCAACACTTTCGCCAATGCATTTTTACTTTCGCAAATGGGAGGGTTACTTTCGCAAATCGGCCATTTTGTTTTCAGTTGGTGATCATAAAAATGGTTGGCATTTAAATTTGGGACCCTGTAGCAACCTAATTTTTTTTGTATTCACCTAGTCGGCCCTGAGGATGCTTGCCATGTCTTTATTTTGTGGTAAACACCCCAGAAATATATTTGTTCAAATTTCTGGAAAAAGTACTTCAGAAAATTACTTTCGTTGCTCTACAAAGTGTCGCAAATTTTCGAAAGCTTTTCATAAATTGCGACAGTAGTTTTCTAGTCTGTGGAAAATGACAGCAATTTTTGGCACTCACGCTGCAAAAGAACCGTTGGGAGTTTGAGCTGAAATTTGAGGGAACGGAGCCGACATCTCACAGATATGCCTTTCAGTGTTGTATTGAAAAATATTACACAGCGCAAAGTTACGCACTCAAAGTTGATGATTTTTCCCATAGGATAACATTACGGCGCGACGCATTACAGAAATCCTTTGGATCCCTGCTGCAAAATAACGGTTTGGTCTTTTTTCCTGAAATTTGGAGGGAAGACAGCCAACAGCTCACAGATGTGCCTTTCAGTGGTTTGGTGAAAAAATATTACAGGGAGGCAAAGTTATGGTCTCCGAACTTCTCTTTTTTTCCCATAGGATAACATTATGGCGTTCGCCGCGCCTTTCAGGGCCCGTATCTCGAAAACGGTGCGAGATACGGAGTTTTCATCGGAAAAATTCTTAGCCCCCTAATGGGGGTTAAGTAAAAACTAGCCAGGACAGTCATAAATCATACGACTTTTAAATTTTTTTTCTACGTCATACGGTTCCTGAGATATAACTTATTTAGTATTCCAAGTCCTCATTTTCTGCTCCGATACCCATTATTATGCATACATTCTTTGTACTCACTGTCTTTCTCTGTTCAGCTTTTTGGGAAAATCAGCCTGTGCACTTACATTACTGTTACCATTGCCCTTCCGCTAGGTTCCATGCCCGTTTACTTACTGCTGACGCCTGCGCCACCACGCATGCTTATCCCTTTTATGCTTTTCATTTGTGCTTATGCTTTCTGTTACTTTTTTGCCATTTGTGTGTACCATACTGTTTCTCTTTCTGTTTCACTTATGCTCACCATGCCCATTGCCATTTCGATTTACAGGCACCATGTTACTATGTGACAAGACATCACGTGGCACACTGTTCCTGTCTACACCACCGTGTTCATTATCCTTTCTGTTCTCATTCGCTTGCATTCCTTATGCGCCACTGTTAGGCGCTTCTGTTTGCATTATGTTCCTGTTACTATGCCACAAGACATCATGTGGTGGGAGTGTAGGACCCTTTGGGCCTCGTTGGCCCAGTTGCCGAGATGATGCGGCCGAGCACGGGCCCTATGTGCGTTATCCTTATGCTTTCATTTGTGCTTGCTTTTCTGTTATTTTTTGCCATTTGTGTCTACAGTACTGTTTCTCTTTCTGTTTCACTTTGCATCACCATGCCCATTGACATTTCCATTTGCAGGCACCATGTTACTATGTGATAACACATCACGTGGCAGACCGTTCCCATCTATGCCACAGTGTGCGTTACCCTTTCTGTTCTCATTCGCACTTGTGTTACCATGTGTGCCACTGTTAGCATTTCTGTTTGTGTTGCTGCTCCTGTTACTATGCCACAAGACATCGTGTGGTGGGAGGGCCCCGCGCTCCCACCGCTGCATTACATTCACTATTTCTCGTTACCATTCTCAAAAAGAATGGAAATTAGAGGCAAAAAACTCCGTTTAATGCATTAGTTAGGGTTGTTCCACAGCGACAAAAGTGAGGAAATTCGCTGTTAGGGTTGAAAACCCTAACTCCGAATTCACCCCAGCACCACACACACACACAATTCAAGTATGGGGGAGGACCAAGTCAACACAACCAATGACAGACATCCAGCAGCAGGTGACAGAAAATAACAAACAATTGTCTAAATGTACTACGAGACATCCCCACCCACCTGACCAGGTACTGCATGCTCAGTGGAGATCAACAGCAAAACTGAGGCCATGTACACCAAACGTACACATCCCTGATTGCAGCTGCATACAATGTACCACACTTAGTAGTTGCATGGCCTTACCTACCGATGCTCCACACCAGACCACACCACATGTGGTGGGCCACCTGAGCAATGAGTTCAGCAAAACCAAGGAGTTGTACAGGTATAATATCTCTGATTATAACAAGGGTTTGAGAAATGCAGCTTTCTAATTGACTGTAAACATTGTAACAGCCTTATGTTTACTTTTTATTAGCATATATGTAGAGCCTAACCATATGATGAACATGGTTTAATGTTGTTTAAAAAACAGTTTTATTATGATAGCAGTAAGCCACTCCCAGGTATTATGTTAATGGTCAGTTTATCACTGTCTAGCGACATGTGGCACTCGCTATGCCTCATTCAACATTAAACCCCACAGGGTGATTAACAGACCATTTAACATAACTGTTGGTCATGCCTTATTGCTTAATTGTCTTTATGAGTAGATAGTCTCCCTCTGCTAGGCACTGTAGCAGCTTTGCAACACAGTGTCCCACCCAGTTACACCATACACTGTCTAGTTACTGGAGAATGGCTGTGAATATGAACTCATGAAGATGAACAGTGTAACTTGATCATTACAGTCATCGAAACGTTAGTGTGATTATAACTGACAGAGTCAGTGATAGAGAATAACCACTGCTGTCCTAGTACACTTACCCCATTGTGAGTTAAATCAATACTAAAAGACATTCTGTTTATATCTACACCATACCTACTTGATTCCTGTTGTACCACAATTAACATAGTTATCACTTTGATAGCATCAGTGACAGAAGTGTGGCAAACCCAAACACTAGGCATACAGCCTGAGTATGAAACAACTGTTAAAAAAAATTACACTGTGTCCATAAGTGACATAGATCACTCACTGCAACAATAGTAAATGTATTACTATTTGAATAAGTTAGTCATCACTGATGCAATGAGATTGTCGTTATCAGGTACACACTTACTCAGTAAGTGCCTACAGGAAAATCTATCCATTATACATCTCTGATACAGGTACGTCATTGTTGGCTTAGTAGTGCTATGATATTTAGAAGTTGCTTGGCCTGATCAATGCAATTACAATGTTTCTTACAAAGAATACTTACTGCATCTTTAGTATTGAAACACACTGAAGGTCTATGTATGTACATGAGCAGTACACCTTCATCAGTAAGAATGCATCTGATACTGGCAGTATGAATTTCAGAGCATTGAACAGGCAATGCTTTTCCATACGCTTACATCAGCCTCTCTATCTTGAGTAAACCATTGCAGTAAATGTACTACTATGTAAATCACCTACTAAATGTAACACTACTTTTATCTTGAGCATGCTAGTGTCTTGTGGTTAATTTATGTACTTCTCTTAATTAATGTATACTCACTAGTGTTAAAACCTTTCTACAACTGTCATCATGCACCTTCAACATTTATATTGACTAATGGCACAGTACCAGTTGTGGTGTGGTGTGGGCATCGGTAGGTAAGGCCATGCAACTACTAAGTGTGGTAATGTGTGCAGCTGCAATCAGGGATGTGTATGTTTGGTGTACATGGCCTCAGTTTTGCTGTTGATTTCCACTGAGCATGCAGTACCTGGTCAGGTGGGTGGGATGTCTCGTGAGTACATTTAGACAATTGTTTATTTCTGTCACCTGCTGCTGGATGTCTGTCATTGGTTGTGTTGACTTGGTCCTCCCCATACTTGAATGTGTGTGTGTGTGTGTGTCTGTGTGGTGTGGGGGTGATTCAGTTAGGGTTTCAACCCTAACAGCAATTCCTCACTTTTGTTGCTGTGGACAACCTAACTAATGCATTAAACGGATTTTTTGCCTCTAATATATATATATATATATATATATATATATATATATATATATATATATATATATATACAGTGGTGTGAAAAAGTATTTGCCCCCTTCCTGATTTTTCTATTATTGCATATTTGTCACACTGGATGTTTCAGGTCTTTAGAGAAAATGTAATATTAGATGAAGGAACCTGAGTGAACAAATAACACTTGTTTTTTTTTTAATTTCACTTATTTAATGAAAAAAGTTAACCAACACCAACTGGCACTGTGTGAAAAGTAATTGCCCCTCACACTTAATAACTGGTTATGCCACATTTAGCTGCAATGACTGCAACCAAACACTTCCTATAATTCAATATCAGTCTTTCACATCGCTGTGGAGGAATTTTAACCACTCTTCCTCAGAGAACTGCTTTAATTCAGTAACATTTGGTAGGTTTTCGAGCATGAACTGCTCGTTTCAGGTCCTGCCACAGCATCTCTATTGGGTTTAAGTCTGACTTTGACTAGGCCACTCAAAACTTTAATTTTACTTCTTTTAGCCATTCTGATGTGGACTTGCTTTTGTGTTTTGGATCATTGTCTTGCTGCATGACCCAACCACGTTCAGCTTCAGCTGACGGAAGGATGACTGGACATTCTCCTTAAGAATTTTCTGGTACAGAGCAGAATTCATGGTTCCTTTAATTATGGCAAGTCATCCAGGTCCTTAGGCAGCAAAGCATCCCCACACTATCACACTACCACCACCATGCTTGACTGTTGGTATGGTGTTCTTACTGTGGAATGCTGTGTTTGCTTATGCAGACATTATGGGATCCATGTTGTCAAAAGTTCCACTTTGGACTCATCTGTCCATAGAACATTTTCCCAAAAGGCTTGTGGATCATCCAGGTGCTTCTTGGCAAATGAGAGACAAGCATTTATGTTCTTCTTGGTTAGCAGTGGTTTCCGCCTTGCTGCTCTCACATGAAGCCCATTTTGCCCAGTCTCTTTCTGATTGTGGAGTCATGGAACACTGACCTTGGCTGAGGCAAGAGAAGCCTGCAGTTCTTTGGATGTTGTTTTAGGATCCTTTGAGACTTCTTGGATGATTTTACACTGCGCTTGAGTAATTTGGCAGGCCGCCCACTCCTGGGAAGGTTCACTACTGTTCCAAGTGTTCTCCATTTGAGATTATGGCTCACTGTGGTTCGATGGAGTCCCAGAGCCTTAGAAATAGCTTTGTAACCCTTTCCAGACTAAAAGAGGGCAACAAATTTTTTTCTGATTTTTTCAGGAACTTCCTTTGATCATGGCATAATGTGCTTGTTGAATCTTTGTGCTGGCAATGTGACTCTGATGGTAAGGGCCAAAATAAGTGAGGTTTATATTGAGCAGGGCTGGCTGTAATCAAGCCTGACTGTGTTCAATCAGCTGACTCTAATTATCCCTTTAATTGGGTTGATTTAACTAGGGGCAATTACTTTTCACACAGTGCCAGTTGGTGTTGGTTAACTTTTTCATTAAATAAATGAAATAAGTGAAAAAAAAAGTGTTATTTGTTCACTCAGGTTCCCTTTATCTAATATTATATTTTGTCTAAAGACCTGAAAACATCCAGTGTGACAAATATGCAATAATAGAGAAAATCAGGAAGGGGGCAAATACTTTTCACGCCACTGTATATATGTATATATATATATATATATATATATATATTATGGTAAACAAATATTGTTAATCCCAAAAAGCTGAACTTTATGTTTTTAGTATATAAATGTTTAAGAAAAACCTGTGGCTCTTTCAGCTTGAATCAGAATGCTGTGTCTATTGTTTTCCTTGGGAGCTGTAGTTTCAGGTCCTCCTTAATTACTCTTTCCTTCTGAGGCCCCAGGTGGTTCTGATAATCATTTGTTCCAATGGTTTTTAAGTCAATTTGAAGGAATTAAGTTGCTTCTGTTCTCCTAGTCCTTAATAAAATGCAGGGGCTCCACAACTTGATCACTCTTCAGACTTGTTCTGTTGTTTGGTCCAGGTCCCAAACTAGTGTGTCTTGTTCCAACATGATAGATCCACCTCATGCCCCTTACACATGAATAAAAAAAGGTGGGGGTGGATCTTTAGGAGCTTATATGTGTGTGTGTATTTGGGGGGGTATGCCTAGATGCAGTTTCAGGCACTCTTTAATTACTTCCCCAGGCAGCTCTGATAGTCAGTTGTTCCAACATGATAGATACACCTCATGCTCCTCCCTCATGAATCAAAAAAAAGGTGGGGTGGAGCTTTAGGAGCTTCTCGGGTGGAGGTGGGGGTGGATCTTACTCCCCCCAAAAAAATCATGCTGCCTCCCACTACTCAGGTTTCAGTTCTTGTACCACCCATTTAAGAAAGAAAATAGTACACTGCAACCATTGACTAACATGAAAGTGTATTTATTTGAGGGCAGAAAACATTTCTTGGAGGAGGGTAAGGTGGAGGAGACTATTTACACGTTCAGTCAGTTCCACGGACAGAAAAGATGACATCACTCCTTTTGTACATGCAAAATGTCTCTAGGCTCTGCCTACTGCAGCTGTAAAAAGGGATCTACTTAAGCACTGGTGGCCAACACACTCACCTCAAGTCCAGGCACCTGCCACACTGGAGTCAGCATCAAAAGCAAGCCAGCACAGGAAAAGCCTCTCCTTTATCATCTACATTTGGCAAGGCATCCTGAAACAGACTTGGTGAATGCAGGGATGGCTTTGAAGGACTACTACAAAGATTAGGAGGAGTCTGTGGGTTTTCCTAGCAGTGGCCTTAATAGTGCCCACTGCTATGCAGTCCCACAGTGGTGGGTTGAGTAGTACCAGCAAGAGACATCAATGCACATCAACCCCAGTATATAAAACATCCCAAATCACTGCTTTGATTCAAGCATGATCCATGAATGCCCATGAATCAAATGGTACCCCATCAGTGATGCCACTATGTAGAGTCCAGCTGTTTTGTAGCCCAGCACCCCAAAAGGTGTAGCCTACACTGTGTAGCATGTTTGTGCATCATGCAAATTACAACCCAATCATGCTATTGCATGGGAACTGAATGTAGTTACTGCTGAAATGCTGGTAATTGACCTACTACCAATTTCTTTTGTGGAGAATGTCAGATTAATAAGGTTGATGGGGGATATCTGTTTCAAACAGAAGATTCCATCAGAAACATACTTCTCCACCCATGCCATTCCTGAACATTATGGAATTGTGTCACACACAGTAATATATACTCTGCTGAATTTATCATCCCCATATGTATATCTTAATATGGATATGTGGACCAGTGGCCAAACAGCTGGTAATTCCTATCTGTGCATTACAGCTATTGGACACAGGTAAATTGGGTATTATTTTACTCTAGTAGTGAGAAACAGTTTACTAAACCAAAAGTGCAGTGGTAGCAACACTTCAACAGCATTCCATGCTAACTATGAAGAGTGTAACTGTCTCACACATGGGTCAAAAAATGTTAGAACTGCTACTGATTGAGAATGATGAATGGCTGCACCTGCATTCCTCTAAAGCAGGATTCATTGCAAGCAATTGTTGTTTGATGTGGTTCAATATATTAATGATGTGGGGTTCCTTGGGTGTTATGCATTGCACGCTGTCTTAATCTAGTAGTGCAGGAGTTTCTATCATATTTTGAAAATCAAGTTTGTGTTGACTGTTGCCTGTCACATCTGTGCCAACGTTACCCATTAACAAAAGGCCTGTGACCATCTCAGGCAACTGCAGATCCAGAACAAACTGCCTCAAGAGCAGATCAAGCTTGAAGTTGTGGCTGGGAGAACTCAACACTGTACATGATCAAGTGCTTATACAGTATGAGCAGTACAAAGCCGTCTCAGAATAGATGCTGCTGTGAATAAATTGTCACAGTGGCAGCGTCTCCATGTCTTTGACAACAGACCAATGGTGACAAATGGATTGCCTGATAATGACCCTAACACCATTTTAACATGCAACACAGGCAGTAAGTGAGGACAGAGCCGGGATCAGTCAGGCTATGCCACTTCTATTGGTGCTGAGGCAGATGCTGTTAAATGTTCAACAAGTGCCAGAAGCAGGTGGTGATATGTGAAGTTGTGCCTTCCTGGAACACATGCTCCATGTAATTGACTAAATTACCCATATTTCCAGCATTCTACAGTCAACAGATTTTGGTAAAGCCACCATGCTGGACCTACTCTATAAACAGGGCCTATCATCAATACTTGAAGGTGGGTGTTATCAGGTCCAAAATTTAACAGAACAACTAATGAGATGTGCACTTAGGGGAAAGATGCTAATACAGGGGAACATAATTTAAACATTTAAGTACATGAAAGAAATAAACAAGACAGGAACAGAGGGGTTGTTCAAAGTAAGGGAGAGGAGGGACACCAGGGGCCATGATATGAGACTGGAGGAAGGAAGGTTCAGGAAGGAGATGAGGAGACACTTTTTTACAGAGAGGGTGGAATGCATTACCTGCAGAAGTGGTATCCAGTAGAACAGTGGACTGCTTCAAAAGGGGATGGGACAGGACAAGGGGGAGGGTCAATGAAGGGGAAGGGTGGAAGGGAGGGGCAGCTGCAGAATAAGAGGTGCTAGCTGCACATTCGAGCAGACTTGATAGACCTCTAGGCCTCTATCTGCTGGCAAATTTCAAATGTTCGTATGTTTGTAGTTATGTAAGTCAAAATCTGAAACTGATCAGAAACCAGGTATTGCTACCACCTCACTATGTAAGAGGTTTGACAAAACCTGCAAGTTAACTGAAAAACAAACACAAATACACTTTGGGATGTTTTATTAAAGCTGGTAACTGATGAACTGAATGAAAAGAGGAGATGATGTCTGATGAGGCAGCTGGACTGCTGCAGCTCAATAAATGGTGGATGCTTATTTGGCAGATACCAGGCACATAATATCACAGTAGAGTCCTTGCTGTACTGGAGTAGCAAGGTCACTGATTGGCCAGCACTGACCTCCATGGCAGTTAATATCTGAGCTGTACCCTCTGTGTCGTCAGTGTTGAGAGGGTATTCAATTCAACAGCTGCCATTGTTCAGTTCAGTTTATTAAGAAGAAATATATAAAAACATATTTGTCACATACAAAACATTTAACAATCATTACAAAACTTCTTTATACATTCTGTATAAAATAGTTAAAAGGAATGCTCAAAAGGTATAAAATACATTGATAAAATTGACACATACTTATGGAGGATTTAAATATGCAATGTTAACTTAAAATGATCAAGTGATACTGAAGGTTTTACAAACAGTAGCATATATATATATATATATATATATGTGTGTGTGTATATATATATATATATATATATATATATACACATATATTAGAGGCAAAAAACTCAGTTTAATGCATCAATTAGGGTTGTTCCACAGTGACAAAAGTGAGGAAATTCAATGTTAGGGTTGAAACCCCCCTTGCACCCCTCCAGCCCACCCCCCAACTGGCATCTGGGTGCACGTTGGGGCCATTGGTCCTAACTCTCACCCCATTCTCCTATTCCTCAGCTTCTTTCCACATGTGATGGAGTGAGAGTTAGGGCCGACGACCCCAATGCGCACCCCAATGCCGGTTGGGGGGCTGGGCTGAGGGTGCAAGGGGGGGTTTCAACCCAATGTCGAATTTCCTCACTTTTGTCACAGGAACAACCTTAATCGATGCATTAAACAGTTTTTGCCTCTAATTTCCTTCTTTGAGAATTATAACGAAATAGTGATCAGAATGCAGCGGTGAGCCGCAGGGCCACTTGGGCCCCTCGCCTCCCGCCACATGATGTCTTGTCACATAGTAACACAGTGCCCAAGCAAACGCAATGGTAGTGTGCATGGTGACGAAGCGAAACAGAAAGAGAAACAGTACTGTAAACACAAATTGTAAAATAACATAAGCATAGCTCTCAAATAAAAAAAGAACAAAGGTAGCTTACATGGTAGCGTGAGTGGAAACAATGAGAGTGAAATGGATGCGGAACTGCAAGTGGAAGCGGTAAGGGTAACAGTAATGTAAGCGCCCAGGTTGGTTTTCCCCAAAAGCTGCATAGAGAAAGACAGTGAGTAAAAAGAATGCATGCATAATAATGGGTCTCGGAGCAGAAAATGAGGAGTTGTAATACTAAATTGCTTATATCTCAGGAACCGTACGATGTAGAAAAAAATGCAAAAGTCATATGATTTGTGACTTTCCTGGCTAGTTTATACTTAGCTTCCTTTAGGGGGCTAAGCATTTTTCTGATGAAAAGTCTGTATTTTGCACTGTTTCCGAGATACAGGCCTGAAAGGAGCGCCGAATGCTGTAATGTTATCTTATGGGAAAAAAAGAGAAGTTCAGAGTGCCATAACTTTGCCGCCCTATAATATTTTTTCACCAAACCACAAAAAGGCACATCTGTGGGATAGTGGCTTTCTTCCCTCCAAATTTCAGCTTAAAAGACCAAACCGTTAATTTGCAGCAGGGTGGCAAAGAATTCCTGTCATGCAGCAGACGCCGCAATGTTAGTCTATGGGAAAAAGTGTTAACTTCGGAGTACTGTAACTTTGCATCCATGCAATATTTTGTAACCAAACCATGAAAAGGCACATCTGTGAGATGTTGGCTGCTTTCTCTCCAAATGTCAGCCCAAAAGACCAAACCGTTCATTTGCAGCAGGGTGGCAAAGAACTGCTGTCATTTTGGCCATAGTCTGAAAAAGTAGTGTCGTGATTTGCAACAACTTTCGCAAGCATTTGCAAAGTGTCATGCGTGCAACACTACTTTGTGAAACTACTTTTTCCAGAAATTGGAAAAACATATTTCTAGGGTGTTTAACCTCAAAATAAAGACATGCCTAGCATCCTCTGGGTCCGACTAGGTAAACACAAAAATAATTGTGTTGCTAGAGGGTCCCAAATTTAAATGGCAAGCATTTTTCTGATAACCAACTGAAAACAAAATGGTGGATTTGCCACACTACTAGGGCCATTTGTGACACTAAAAAGTGCATTTGCAACACTGTTGAACTTTTTGTTAACTTTTCCCATTGACTTATAATGGGAAATTGTTTTTTGAATAACTTTTGAACCGTTTAATATTTTTTCATGAAATCTTCAAAAGGCACATCGGGAACCCTGTCTGCTCATTCCCTGAAGTATTTGGACCAGTCACACAAACCGTGCGACCTGTAGGGACGAGCAAAGAATTAAAAAAAGCGTAAATGCGCACGCAAATCATGCGTAATAACTCTTCAGCTGTATATCCAAACAGTACAAAGCGGTTACAAAGTTGTTAAGGTGCAAAATTTTAGGTTTAACATGTAAATGGCTCCTCAACCCTAACTATGGTAGCACTACCATGCTACCATAATATATATATATATATATATATATATATATATATATATATATATACACACATATGTATATACATATTATAATATAGGGGCACAGTCCTACCCCTATAGTTAGGGTAGAGTAGGCACTTTAATGTTAAATCTCAATTGTTGCACATTAATAACTTTTCAACCGTTCAACAGATTTGAACAAATGTTTACATGCATGGTCTGGTATAGTAGATCTCTTTATGTACCAAGCTGCATTTTGGTCAGTCTTACGAGTTCTGCACAGCAAAACACTAAAGAAATGTGTTTTCACCACTTTTACATTTTTTGCCCATGGCTCTGTGGCCACACCATGTGGTCCTTTGGTCTGAAATTAGGAAAATGGAAAGAGTCTGGGTCAAGGAACAATCCAGCATTGGTTTGGTAAAAAATAATGTCGGTTCAAAGTTATTTAATTTTCATTTCTGACTTTTGAGCATGCTCGGTTCACTCAAAAATGTATATGTATTTTTGACAAACTAGGATTGGTCTCATGGTTAAGGATTTTGTCAGTTCACAGACAAGGATTTAAAAAAAAATCCTAATCCATCAGAAAAAGTCCTTATCCGTGAGCCACCATCTTGTTTTCAGTTTTTCCCCCAAATAAAATGTTGTAGCTTTCTCCATGGGTGACCTTTGGGCCAAATGAGGCATGGGTTTTGTTCAGGGTGATGTCCTCTACAAAGCCATGCATTTGGTTTGGCTCATTTTGGTAAAAAAAATTGCTTTTTAAAATTTAAAAATTCTTTGACCATGACTCGCTAATGATCCTAGTCCGCGAACTGACAAAATCCTAGTCCACGAGATGATCCTGGTCTGCGAGTCTGGTCTGACATTGCATGACCAGATGTCCATGATGGTGTGACCAGATGTCCACTCACAGATCAGGATTAAAGTGATGGACTAGGATTTTGCTATCTCGTAGACTAAAAATTCCTTGTCCACGAGCTGCCATCTTGTTTTCAGTTTTTCCTGGAAACAAAATGTCATAGCTTTCCCCACAGGTGACTTTTGGGCAAAATGAGACATGGGTTTTGCTCAGGGTGATGCCCTCTACAAAGTCATGACTTTTCTTTGGCTGGTTTTGGTCAAAAATTATCTTTTTAAAATGTTAAAATTCTCTGACTGCGACTCACTATGGATCCTAGTCCACGAGCTGACAAAATCCTGGTCCACAAGATGATCCAGGTCTGCAAGCCTTGTCCGTCATTGCATAACCAGATGCCCATAATTTCATGACTATATATCCATGATGGCATGACCAGATGTCCCCTCGCGGCCCAGGATTTTGCTACCTCGAGGACTAGGAATTTTTAAAGATGTGAAAACTTTTACCATTGCATTGCTAATGAACAGTTCGGTCTTTTTACTTGCAATTTTCAGGATATTGAAAGGATGCCCTACAGGTGTGAATTATGCTCTTTAGGTGTTGTGGAATTAAGCAGTTCCATAGATATGCCATTATGAAATTGAGATTTTTCCCCATTGGATAACATTGTGGCACCCATTGCGCATTTCGGCTTCTGTATCTCGGAAACTAAGCGAGATACAGATTTTTTGCTATCATCAGCTTAGGTCATCTAACCCACTGGAGCAAGATTGGGAGCCACAGACTACACCTGCAGTGGAATGTTTGTTGTGGGTTGCACAGTTAATGAGATATTGGCAAATTAGTATCACAAGGGTTCAAAGAGTGACTGTCCAGTGCTTTTCAGTGTCTGTATATCATAAACGATGTGAGATACACATTCAGTCTTTAATTTCACATGCAGTACTCACTGTCATGGATACAATGACACTTGACTTTTTTTTTTCTATCTGTTACAGTTCCCAAGATATTGGCAAATTAGTGTTACAAGGGTTCCTTGCCCTATAGGGCTGCTGTATGGCTCTGTAGCTATGTGTAAGTGGCAGCACAGGGCCCAGAAGGTACACAGTCCCAGAGATGCATAGTATTATGCAGAAATGGGCAACTTGGTGAGAGCACAGGGCCCTTCCCACCAACACGTTACTTACTAGTAATATTACACTTTTTCCAAAAGTAAGGAAATTCATTGCAAAAAACTTCATTAATGCATCAATTAGGGTTGCTTACACAGTGACAAAAGTGAGGAAATTCAATGTTAGGGTTTTCAACCCAAATTCAGAATCCCTTCTCACACACACACATACACAACACACATACAAGCAGCGGACGGTACAATGGAACACAACCAATCAGAAACAGACACCATGAGGTAACAGAAAGAACATACAACTTTGTAAACATTTGACAAGAGGCATCCATCATCATCTTTAAGCAACTGTATCACTTCTGCTGCCATCCCAGTGTCTTGGGGGTGTAATAGGATGTGGGATAATGGATGGACACAACAGTCTGGTATAAAGTTCAATGCACAATTGGCAAGGTGCAATGTTTATTTGTTCCAACACTAACAGAAAGGAAATAAAGTAAAAGGCTCAAACTGTGAACTAAAGGCTATATAAAGCAAATAACATTCTGTACCATTGTGACAAACTTAAACATTCCATTTCCACCTGTGTGATGAGGTCTTATCAACCCTTCTCACTCCCTGGTCAGAAAATACTGACCCTATCTGACCCACATTGGTGCTTTTCCCTTTTTAAAGAACATTCATATTTTAAAATAATAGAGCAGTGTCTGTTGCATTTTAACCAGTATTCTTTGGGAGAAAAACATTTATTTAGCCCCTTCAGCCAATCTGGCCTCTTTAATTTTGCCAGATGTCTTCACCCCAGATGACCCATGGACAGTCCCATCCTTACCTGGGGACTTCTCTGATGTCACCGCTCCAGCGTACTTGATCCAGTACATTCCAGGAAATATTGGCAGGATGGGAACATCCAAATATGACCACTCCATATGGGTTTCCTCATCATCCAGAGCCCACAGATCCTCCCTCCTGGATGTGGCTCTGGCTGCTCCATATGGACCCTCAGCTCCTGACATCTGAGCTCTGCTTCCCTTCAGCATTACTCTGCATCCAGCCAATGCTCATTCATCCAGTGCAGCAGTCTCCTCAGGTTCACCATCTAGTCCCATGGTGCTTCGCCCAGTCCACCATCTCCATCAAGGTCCTCATCTGCTCCGTCATTGGATCTGGTGCCATGCGCCACTTAAATCTCTTCATTATATTCAGGCACTTTGTATGGGGGAGGGTCAAGGAGGCCTTGCCTTTCTACCAGGGCACACATCCTTGACAGGGGTCACCCTGTCACAGGGGGGTACACCCACATGCTGTGCAAAGATGCAGGTAGGTGTTAAGAAGGCTATGTAGATCCTTTTTGGTGACAGTTCTTTAATATGAGATGGTTATGACTGTTTCATACTGTTTTGTTACACCTGCTCATAACTTGATGCATTGAAGTATATGGGCCACACTCTCTTATATTTATACAGATGGACCCACATTGTATGTCCACCTGTGGAGGGATAGGAATGCAGTGTGTAAACCAGCCTACTGTGTGACTGTGACTTATACATACTGTTCTTTTGTGTGGATGGAGGTATGGAAGTGCAGGATGTATAGTATCATGTGGTTCTGCTGTTAGCTATGTACACTCTTCTGCTATCGGCATGTAGGGATGTGACTGCATGTAGGTATGTGACTGTACCGTGAATAACTCCACACTCCACACCTGATCTGTGCAGACTGTTGTAGTACTTACATGGATCAATAGTGTTCACAACATTTCATAAAGACACTGTTCTATTAGGTCAATGTGGGGCTGGGACTGCACTGTCTTTTGGACCATGCACTCTCATCCGTAGATTGACATAGTATGTCAGAATCCTTAGAACACACTGTTTATATGTCACTGTGGCACACTGCCATCCTAGTCCTACATCAATATAATGCAACACTATCCATATGTCAAATTGTACATACATTACAGTGAGAACACAGGGTAGTTTGGACCATGCACTACCATACCTCTATTGATATAGTACAAAACAATCCATGTGTAACACTATCCCTATGTTGCATTTTTTGTCATTGTGACATATAGGCAGTGTGACATATGTACTGTTTTGTAGTATGACGATGGAGGAATCAGACAGCAGAATACGAAGCACCTTGTACTCTCACTGTAACATATGGATAGTGTGAAATATAGATTGTATTGTACTTATATCTTGATGGAGGGATGAGAAGTGCAGTATCTGAACAACCATCAGGTGACACTGTGACAAGTGGACATAGTGACACATAGATAGTGTTTTACTATGCTAATGCAGGGATGGTAGGGCAGGGTACATAGCACCCTGTTGTCCCTCTGTGACATATGTAGAGTGTTGCTCTATCTCAATGGAAGGATGGAAGAACAAGGCCCAACTCACCATGCAGTTCTACCATAACTTATGGGTACTATTGTACTATCTGCATGGAGCTATATAGTTCATGCACTGGCCATCTTATGTGGTTGCACAGCATGTGGGTGCACATCCCCAAGACACTGGGATGGCAGCAGAAGTGATACAGTTGTTGTAAGATGATGATGGATGCCTCTTGTGGTATGTTTACAGAGTTATATGTTCTTTCTGTTACCTTACGGTGTCTGTTTCTGATTGGTTGTGTTGCGTTGTACTGTCCCCTGCTTGTACAGTACAAGTCACATTATATTGTTCCTCCAATGAGTTGTTTTAGCATTTCTGACTGAGTTGCATAAGTGTTGATGGATCCAATGCAAAGCCCTGTACAAACTGTTTCTTAAGAGTTAAAACTCATATTTGCATTGCATTGTGATTGGACTGCTGATGCAATCCAAATGAGCTGCAAAAAGATTTTACCAACATGGCTCTTGAGCTGATTAAACATTGAAAAACAATGCACTATAAGTTGCCAGTGCATTGCCAACTGTAAAAAAAACAGTGATAAACCAACTCATTGGTGGAACAGTTTAATGCAACTTGTACTATATGTATGTTGTGTATGTGTGTTTGGAGAAGGATTCGGAGTTAGGGTTGAAAATTCTAATGTCAAATTTCCTCACTTTTGTCACAGTGTAAGCAATCCTAACTGATGCATTAACAAAGTATTTTGCAATTAATATATATATATATATATATATATATATTATATACATGGAAAAAAAACTGCATTTAATGCATCAGTTGAGCTAAAGCAACAAAAGTGAGGAAATGCGACATTAGGATTGAGCCTCTAACCCCACACCACACTCCCATCTTCCATAGAGTGACAGATGCCAGGTGTGCAATCTGAATTTTGTTATGGCATATCTATGGAACCGCTTAATCCCCAACACCTAAACAGCATAATTTATATCATGTAGGCATCACCTCAATATCCTGAAAATTTCAAGTAAAAGACTAAACCGTTTATTAGCAATGTGTGGTAATGTTTTTAAAATCCTTAGTCCATGAGGTAGCAAAATCCTTGACTCATGCGGCTCACGGACTAGGATTTTGATAGCTCGTGGACTAGGATTGTTAGCGAGTCATGGTCAAAGAATTTTAAATTTAAAAGCTATTTTGACCAAAATGAGCCAAACCAAAGGCATGGCTTTGTAAAGGGTCACCTTGAACAAAACCGATGCCTCATTTGGCACAACAGTCACCCTGGAGAAAGCTACATTTTGTTTTTGAAAAAAACTGAAAAACAAGATGGTGGCTTGCAGACAAAGAATTTTCTGGGGGACCTGGATCATAGTTTGCTAGCTACAAAATCCTTGACAGTGAGCCCAATCTTTGAAAAATAACCATATAAATATTGGAGTGAACGGAGCATGCTCAGAACCCGAAAATTTTAATTTAATAACTTTTGAATGGATTAATATTTTTTACCAAACCAATGTTGGATTATTCCTTGATCCAACCTTTTCTACATTCCAAATTTCAGGCCAAAAGACCATACAGTGTGGATGCAGTGCCCTGGGCAAACAATGTGTCAAAAGTGACAAGAAATTAATTTTTAGCATTTTGCTGCCCAGAAACCATATGTCTGACTAAAACACAACTTGGTAAATCAAGAGATCTACTATACCAGACTACACATTCCAAATTTGTTGTAAATTTGTTGAACAGTTGCAAAGTTATTTTTAAAATTTAACATTAAAGAGCCTACTCAACCTAATTAAGAGTGTGACTGCACCTATATATATATATATATATATATATATATATATATATATATATATATATATATATATATATATATATATATATATATATAAATATTTAATATACTTATGTTGAAAAAACTTATTCTCAATATGGTATTGTATTATAAGCATAGGTTGCTTAACTGTCTCTGGGATTTTAACTGATGCAGCGAGTGATCATATGGCCATATTTGCAGTGTTGAGTTTGGCAGTTCGAAAGTTGCTCCCAGTTGGCCTAGATTCATTCATGTAAAATTGTTAACTAGAATATTCTTTCTATAGCTCTCCCAGACTGATTGGACATACTTAGAATGTATCCAGAGATAGATTATGCGGTGGACTTATTTTACAATTAGCTATGCCCTATTCAGGATTCCTTATTTCCTATACAAACCTTAAGGTTATGGGACACCTCCATTCTTTGGTTCACCCCAGCCATTAAGGTTCCGATTAAGGAATGGAATTCTGCTTGGATAGCCTACAAAACTAACCTTTCTGTCCTGCTTCTTAATAATTACCATTGTATCAGGAACAGGGTCTCTGATTTCTTTCAAAAAGTCAAAAGGGATTTTTATAAGGACAAGTTTTAAGTCCAGCTGGTCTAACCCTAAGAAATTTAGGGATAATAAAATTCACTATTTTCTCCTAAATCGTCCACCACAGTTTGGAACTTACTAGTCAATGATGTAGATATTGTTGGTCCTACTGAGATAGTTAACTTACTTAATAAGAAATGTTCTGACTTATCTAACTATCATAATAATGGGGTACAAATGGGTAATGGGGGTCCTAAGCATGTCTCTCCTGTGTTGGACAGGCCTGAGATTTTATTTAAGAAGATTATGGAGGCTAATGTGTATAGATTATTGGGTACTTTCTCTAATAGATATAGTAATTGTGGGGGTGGACTGGATGGTCACTTTTTAAAGCTAGCCATCAGTTTTATAGTCAAACCTCTCTGCTGTCTCTTTAACCTTTCCTTGGAATCCTGTCAGTTTCCCTCTGATTTGAAACTAGCTAGGTTGGTACCTATTCCAAAAAAAAGTAACGCAGTCTTGCTTGAGGACTTTCATCCCATTTCTATCTTGAACCCTTCAAGCAAGATGCTTGAACAGATCATGGCCAACCAAATTAATGATTATCTCGTTACTTATGATTTATTTTCACCCCAACAACATGGTTTCTGTAGGTATCACGGAACAGGAACTGCCTTGGTCAGGTTCACAGACTCCGTCCTGAAGGCCTTTGAGAAAGGCTTGATTACTGTGGTGATGTTTGTGGACCTCACCAAGGCATTCAGTCTCATATAGTATGATTTGACATGTACCAAGCTGAATGATCTGAGGTTTTCTGAAGCTGCTGTTTCTTGGATAGGAAACTGTTTATCAAATCGAGCACAATATGTTAATATTGTGCCAGCAATTCTGATATGTCTTTACTTAATCATGGTGTCCCTCAGGTTCCATTTTGGGCCCTTTATTGTTTTCCTTTTGTTAATGAACTTCCTCAATTTTGTAAAATCTGTGAAACCATTTTTATGTGGATGATTTGATTCTTAATTTTCAATCTAGTTCCTCTCTGAGTTAATGGTTGCCTTGAAACACGATGTTGAGGGTGTTTGTCAATGGTTTACTGATATTTCAGTGCTACTAAATTAAAAAAAATATGATTTTGGCCCCTCCCCCATGCTTATGGATAATCCAAGTTTATCTTTACAGGATTCACAAGGTCTTATGATTGAACATGTGTACCAGTTCAAAACTGAGGGGTCCTACTGGACCCTGGGTTGACTTTTTTGTTACAGGTTCATTCTGTTGCGCATACCATAAACCAGAAGTTGGGATTGCTTTATAGGTTTAAAACTTAGTTTTCCTTGAAGTAAGAAAATCAGTTGCTGTTGGGTCATTGTTACGGCACTTCAACTATGTTTCCAATATTTATCTTAATCTAGGCGTAAAGGAGTTGCATACCCTAAAGGTTGCTTATAACTTATCTGTTGTTTTGTTTTAATGGCACCATTACAAACCCACCATTGTGACTTATACTATCAACTGGGCTGGTTGTCTCTGATTTCTAGAATAGAATAGTTTTTGGATGTGTCATATTTAAATGTATTTTTAAAGTCATTGTTTTCATTGTCTAGTCTTGTAAAGTCCTGGACTATATTTCTTAATCCATGCTCCTTAAATGGCACCTTGTTGGACACTGTGTTACCTAAACTTAAAATTAAGTCTCATGATTTCTCCACAGCTGTGCCTCAGTATTGGAATGCTCTACCCATTGCTGTACATCAGGCAACTTCTGTATCAGGTTTCAAAGCAAAAGTGAAGCAATATTTACTGGTGAAATCCTTATAACTGTTTTTTGTAGTAATTGTTTATTATGTAATGTCTGTATGTGTTGTCTCCAGGTCAGACCTGTAAAAGTGCCTATGGTCCTGAGTCCTTACCCGGTTAAGAAATGAATAAATAAATAAATATACTGTGTATAGATATTTATTATTTATTTATTTATGTATTTAAAATTGGTGATCAGGAAAAACACGCTGAGCAGAGGCTCGTTCCAGGTGCGACCCGGTACAAGTAGTACAAGGTGGTAGACAGAGAAATACAAATACAACAAATTACAGTAACAGATGGAGTAATACAGCATTGTACAATTACATACAGCAAATTACAGTAACAGATGGGTATCTGGTATTGTACAATTACATGGAGTTTGGTGGTGAGGTTACACTTTGAATGATCAGCAGGGTTGAAAAAAGATTTCTTCATTTCATTTCTAGACCTTTATTACCTTAAATTTCAAGTGCATGTATTTACATATTTACAGTAGTGGATTTTTTGAAAAATTGAGTTTTAGGAGAGAGGTGCCGGTGGGGGTGTGATTTAGCAGTAGAGCTGGCATGAGGAGTTAATTTTTATTACCTGGCGAGGCTATTTAGGGTGGTACTAGGACCAGGTAAGGAGGGATTGGGTGTATAGCTGCAGCAGAGAGTGGGAGCTAGAAGCCTGAGGAGCTGTTTGAAGGCTGATAGGGAGGGGGCCAAGTGGAGGTTGGGAGGGAGGTTGTTCCATAGGAGAGGGAGCCAGTAGGAAAAGGCAGCTTGCCCAGAGGCTGAGAGGGGGCGTGAGAGGTGGAAGGTACGTGCATGTCTGTGGCGAAGTGAGTAGCCAGAGGGGTTAGCTAGAGAGAGGCGGGAGGCAAGGTAGAGGGGAAAGGAGCTGAGTCAGTATTTCGCTATGAGTGAGGCACTGTGGGTGGTCCGCCTATGTGACAGTGGCATCAGAGATAGAGTTGAGAATAGTTGGCAGTGATGAGTGAGTGGGGGGAGGCAGTGGTAAAGTGCATGAAAGAGTTTAGCAGGACGTCGAGTTTTGCAAGGGAGGAGGAAGGAACTGTGCCATAAATGAAGTCCGCATAGTCAGTACTGGTAGTATGGTTTTGTATGAGTTCCTCCGGTAGGAGGAGGGAGGCAGGCTTTTGGCGGTAGATGATGGCAAGTTTGTGCGGAGTTTGGTGCAGACAGGCCAACGTGGGTGGAGAAGTTGAGGTTTGTGTCCAACCAGACTCCCAGGTACTTAAAAGTGGGTACAGACTCAAGGGGTATTTCTTCCAGGGTGGAGATCAGAGGGGGTGGGGCAGGCAGGGAGGTGAGTTTTTGTCTTGTGCCAAATACCATGGCGACAGTTTTTTTTTTGCATTGAGTTTTAACTGATTTTTCTGGAGCCAGACTTCTACACAGTTGAAATCGCTTTGGAGGTTTGGGTGAACACTGACATGGGAGGGGCCTGAGGCGTAGATAATGGTGTCATCAGCATGATATATAGATAGATAGATATGACAAGTAATGCCACAAAAGGACATACATCCTATGATGTGTTGCTGACCTCATAGCTACTCACAGTATTCACATTCTTCCAGTTGGGGGCTTTTTAAATCTTGCTTCATGTAAAACAGGACAATCAATCATTAGGTGCATTGCAGAGTGTCTCATATCTGGATCACATTTACAGAATGTACATCATTAGAGTTTCTCCCTTGGTTGCCTTAGAAAAGGCCACAGGATAAAATGTCAATTTGCAGAAGGCATTTTGTGTTCTTCTCTTTCACAGAACTGTAAATACTTTTCCATCTTTCTGAACAATTTTAATTGACTGGCATCTTAAAAATTATTAAGTCTAAAAGCTTAGTTTTTTCTTCCTGAAGAAAGTTATCCTTGAGGCATTGAATAACTAAATGCATAGTTATCTGGGTTACTAAAGGTATAATCATCACAAATTCAAGTTAGTCCAATCATCATTAGTAATTGATTCAGTTTACCAAACCATGAGGTTTGTGCAAGTTTTCTTTGCTTTCCAATAAACATTTGTAAAGTATCCTATCCTTCTCTGAATTTATTATTTCCCCCCCAGAAATATATAGATTTGACTTGGGCTAATGAGTTACAGATTTTATGTTAAGTTCACATCTTAATACTGATTCTGGTAAATCTTGTTGAAGATTAAAAGCCTTTTAAAAAAGACATTTATGATTGGTTGAAAGTCTCTTTCCCACTTACTAAATGCCAACTTTCAGCAACATACAAGAAAATCCTAATTACCTTGAATTCAAATGCTCGTATTCATACCACATAAAAAATTCCAGCAAAGTTTCTATTGATTCACACTATGCCCTTTGATGCATGTATACTTTGTTTCTTTTTTATGAAATATGTGTCTTCCAAGATCATTTGGTATGAAAGTGAACCCTGAGATATTTGTACATATAAACCAGGTTCAGTGAGATACCACCAAATTTCCGGGGTTCTGTAAATTTCCTTTTACCAAACACAAATATATTTGACTTACCTGGGTTCAGATTTAAACCAGGATTGGTACAATGTGTAAATGTTATGTTATTCATCCTTTTTATGCCAAGCAGAAAGTTGGATGGTTCTATCTCAGATCCTTTAAGACAATGTATGTATTTGTGCAAAAGTTTGACTAGGGTCTCCATGTACTGGTTAAATAGGAGTGGTGTCAGTAGGCAACTCTGTTTAGCTCCCATCTCACTGCAAATTAAATCTGACACCATATTATCTGTAGAGACCCTCAGCTTTGCTTTGTTATCCTTCTACACCAATTTTATAAGAGACAAAAAATTATGGTCTGTACCTAGATTTTCACAATAGATGCCAAGACACATTGCCAAAGGTGAAGCTCAAATTTAGGCTGGCCACATATAAAGTTACTTTTTCAATATCATACATTTTTTGATAAAGTAATTAATATTAAGACATAGTGCCAAGGCCTTCTTTTAAATCCCATTTGTACATAAAACAGTAATCCATTTTTCTTAACCCAAGTACCTAAGTGTGATAAGATCGCACATGTGTAAACCATTAATCTGATACATAACTGTGATTTTGCATGATAACTATTTGGATTTGATGTCATTCCTTTTTTTTATATAGTGGTACAACTAGACTTGCATTCCATTTTGTATGTAAACATAATGTTACATTTACAGAAGTCAGTAGTCTAATGAGAAATGGTTGTCCACCATTCTGGCTAAGCTAATAAAAGTTTGGCTGCTAAAGTATCTGGACCTGGAGCTTAAATTTTTCTTTATGAGTTAATTGCACAGAAAACATCTCTCTCACTAAATATTATCAAGGAGTACATATTCTCTGTATAATTTATGTTTAGTGATGTACTTCTGAGCCCAGATATTCAAAAGGGTTGTGCATGGCGCAACAGTGTTGAGCCATGCGCAACCCACTGATGCACCCTGGCATAATATTCAAAAGGGAAAAGTGTGTTGCATGAATGCCGGCTGTACCGCAGCCATCAGTAATGTATGCAGGCAGGTGGAGGTGTGCCCATGCATAACCTGCACAGCCTGATATTCAGCCTGGGATTGCAGAGCCATGCATGCACAACCCCTACTTGTGCCAGCACAAAGTTAGGCCAAAAAAACAGGAACAACAGTAGCCACCACAGGTGAGCTGCCACATTGCAGGGGCGCAACCGGCCCACTGCCACCTGTAGGTGGCCACCTGAGTTCGGCTGCACCTGGCCTCCCCCATGCCTGATCATGGGCATTTGTAAAAAAACCCGTCCTATATCCCTGGTGGTCCAGTGGACCCTATGTGCCCAATCACGGGCATCTGTATAAGTAAAACCCCATCCTACATCTCTGGTGGTCCAGTGGACTGATTTCTTCCAATCATGGGCATCTGTATTAAGGAAAACCTGATCCAATATCCCTGGTGGTCCAGTGGTACCCCCTCCCACCCACCCACTGAGCCCCACCACCCCACTCCCATCAGCCGGAGGGTGGCAGCACCCCACCCACCTGCTGCCCTGCCACCTGCTGACTGACACCTCGGTAGGGCTGCTCGAGTGGTCATCACCTAGGAGTGATGGGCCACCATTTTCCATGTTCTGTTCCCTGCAGCTGTCAGCACTCTAGGAGAGCCAATTGGGAGGTATTCGTAAAGACACAACTCCTCCCAGGGCTCTCAGCTGACGCTGCCCCATCCCCTTGCGTGACCCTAGTCTGCACTGTCAACCCCAGGTTCATCCAAAAGATGGCAGTAGAGCAGTGAGCCATGCACAGAACCCTCCCCAGAGGAGAGCCACTATTGGTGCTCAATCCCTCCTCCTCCTGCCAACCCCAGCAGTCTGATCGTTTCGAACCCAGGTCACTGGCATGGCGAGGTGTGGCCTCAGCACCTCAACACTCAGCACCACTGTGCTGGCCCTGGTTAACTTTTTAATGCTGTTATTTTAATGTCACATCCTAAAATGACCAGATGGCTTAGGAACTCAGTAATGAGCTAGATGTGTGATTTAAAGAGCCTTCATAATGTAATCAGATTGTTGCTAATTCTAGATCATTAATAGAGTTATTTTTAAATGTTTAAAATACTAGAGGAGCAGGTTTAAGCTCAAATAAAGGCATTGCTTTTAAACATAAATAAATAATGGCATATTCTGTCATTGAGGTCTTGGGGGGTTGGTTTTTTTTGAGGAAAACATTTTTTAAATGACTCTCTTTCTACAAGATGTTAGTCATTATTTTAACTGTTGTCACCAGATCATCTGAAGATTACTTTTCACCAACACACTTGCCAATTAGATTCTATGTTCATACCTATATTATGCTCTAAGCACTTTAATAAAAAAAAAATCTAATTTCTTGTCTATCTAGTTTCTTTTGATAGTCTCCCCCTCTTTGTGGGGGCTGCACAGATTCAAGTCCCCAAAATCTAAGGGATGCTCCTGTATGGCTAGCTTCTCTAAAGTGCATAGTCACCTGTAATTTTTCATCTTGTCTCCTAATATCTCCTTTATGTTCCTGTATCCTTATTTTTAGTTGTCTTGTAGTTTGACCCACAAAAATTCTATCACAAGGACATTGCAATACATATACTACCTACAGAGTTTGGCAGTTTATTGGTTCTTTATGTCATACATTTCTTCTGTATGTGGGTGTTTAAACTTATTTTTCTTACTAGTGTGTCCACAGACTGAACAATTACCACACAGTGTCATGTCTCTCTGGAGGTTTCCCAGCAGTAGTTGTTCTCCTTATTTTGGTGTAACATAAAACTGTGGTTCTACAAGTTTATCGTTAATGGTAGTTCATTTATTTGCCGCTACAATAGGACTTTTTGTCAATGCAGATATGTTTCTATTATCAGAGCTTACCAAATGCCAGTGTTTATAGTATTTTATTTAATTTCAAGTAATTTATGACTGTATTTGGCTGCAAATACTAAAATTTCATCCACACTTTTGCTCTCCTTTTCCACCAGCAGATTCTGTCTGTTTTTCTGTTCTATTTTCCTTTCTGTTTATTTTATTATTTGGTGTCCATATCCTCTGTACTTAAACCTCCACAGCATATCATCTTTATTTTTTGTGTATTCTTCCCCTGTTGAACAATTTCTTTTCACTCGAATAAGCTGGGCATGTGGGATACTTTTTTTAAGCATTGGCTCATGCACACTTTGTCCATGTAGCAGAGTGTTTCTATTGGTGTCTTTTCTATATAGACTAGGCTCAAATTTCTGGTTTTCTTTAAATATCAATAAATCTAAGGACAATATTCCTCCAATGTTATGATCTGAAGTAAACTTCAGATTTCTGTCACTGGTTTAGCTGTAGATCGAAGGTTTTAAGTTGATCTACATCTCCTGTCCTTATCAAAAATACATCATCAATAAAGTGATGCCAGGTTCTGATTATATCAAAAAATACATTGGTATTTCTATTTAACACATGTTGTTGCTAAAATTCATACATATAGGCATTTGCATAAGCTGGGGCCATTGTGCTCCCCACTGCAGTTCTTCTAATCTGCAAAAAGAAAATATTGTCAAATTCAAAGCAGTTATTCTGCAGAACAAGTTCAGCTAATTCCTGCAGTACTCTTGTTTTTGGTTTTTGGGGGTCTGGTCTAGTGTCTAGTAACTTGAAAATCATTTATATTCCTTCTTGGTGTGGAATGGATGTGTACAAATCTGCCATGTCCATTGTAACCAATAAACAGTCAGAGGGAAAACCCTTCTTGTGAAATTTAGTTCAAGATCTTACTCATATGACCAGAGTCTTTCACACAGGTTCTAGATTTTTATTGTAATGAATGCAGATGTGGGTTTACATATTGTGAAATTGGTTCCAATAATGAATCTATGGCAGTGACTATGGGCCTCTCTGGTGGATCTTGGGAATTTTTATGTATTTTTGGGATTGCATAAAAAGTTGAAATTCTGGGGTGTTTGTTTATAAAAAGTTATCTTTCCCATTATTGAATCCATCCCATCACACTTAGTTATTCTGTTTTGTCTGCTATGATTCCTTTGTATTCATTTATGGGGTCAAATGGTAATTGTTGGTAATTTGCTTAATTTTCTAATTAATTCTCATATATCTTTTTGTAGTATTGTCTGTCCATAATCACAATTCCTCCCCCTTTATCAACTTGTTTTATAATGATGGAGTCATCATTTTCCAAAGTTTTAATTCTTCTTTTTGTTGTTTGATCAGATTACTATATCTAGGGTGTCTATCTCTTTCCTCCTTAAATATTATCTCATTATTTTTTTGAACTTGTGTGGAGTAGACTTCAATCCCATGGTGTCTACCGATAGGTGGATTCTATCTGGATTTTGCATTTAGGGTTGTTTTACCTCCTACTCATATTCTTTATTTCTGTCAATTATTTCTGCCAAGCTAGAGATATCAATAGGGAGAAGGGCAGGGGTAAATGGAAAAAGTGACAAAGGCAATAAGGATGGGGATGGGGCAAAGAGGAGTAAGGCCATCAGGAAATGGAGGGTAATGAGTACCAATGCCCATAGTCTGGGCAACAAGCTCCCTGAACTGGTGGCCTTGATGGAAGAGGGATGCCTGGATATGGTAGCAGTCACAGAAACATGGTACACAGAGAACCATGACTAGGATGTTAACATACTAGGGTACATAACCTACAGGAGAGACAGGGAGGGGAGAAGAGTGGGAGGAGTAGCTCTCTATGTAAAGGAAGGGATGAAAGCAACTGAACAAAAGAGTAAACAGGGAGGAGAGGAGAAAGCACTGTGGGTCACCTTAGAGACTGGAAATGGCACCAAAATCTGCACAGAGGTTGTATACAGACCCCATGTCAGGGGATGGAATGGACAAGGATATGATAGAAGGCATACTTAGGATGGCAGAGAAAGGGGAGATACTGTTGATGGGAGACTTGAACATGCCAGATGTTAACTGGAGCACATTTGCTGCAGCCACATCCAAGATCAGGGCAATTCTCGATGTCCTACAGGTGGCATACCTCAGACAGCTAGTTTTGGAACCCACTCATGAGGGAGCAATCTTAGACCTCGTACTCTCAAATGGGGACAGTGAGAGGATCTCAGATCTAGAAGTTGGTTGCCATCTGGGAACAAGTGACCTTCAAATAGTGTTCGATAAACTCAGATACAGAGTCAAGCCATACAAAAGTGAGGGTACTGGACTTCAGGAGGGCTGACTTTGGCAAGACGGGAGAGTTCCTTAGAAAAGCACTAGCAAACAGGCTAGAAGGAGAGGTGGAGCAACAATGGGGACACATCAAAACTGCCATCACAGAGGCAACAAGCCTTTGTGTGAAGCAAATAAACAAATCAAAATGAAAGAAAAAACCACTATGATTCTCAAAAGAGGTGGCGGGGAAAGTCAGGGAGAAAAAGATAGCATTCAGAAAGTATAAGGAAACACAGAAGGAGCGGGACAGAGAGCTGTACCAGTTAAGGCAGAAGGAAGCAGGGAGGGAAGTCAGAATAGCAAAGGCCAAAACTGAGGAAATGATAGTCAACTCAGTTAAGAAGGGGGATGAAACCTTTTATAGGTACATCAGGGAGCGTACAAAGACAAAGGGAGGGATAGTGAGGCTTCATAGAATGGACGGTGGGTGGGAAGAAAGGGACAGTGAAAAAGCTGGGGTACTGAATGAATATTTCTGCTCAGTATTCACAAAAGAGGAGATGGGGAGGTGCCTAATCCAATTAACAGAAGCACTCTTGATGGGGGGGGTGATCTCAGTCCTTTCAAAGAAGAAAGGGTTCTGAAAGAACTCCTAAAACTGAAGGTGGGCAAAGCAATGGGGCCAGATGGAATTCACCCCAGAATTCTAAAAGAATTAAGGGGATAACTAGTGAAGCCACTGACTACCCCTTTTAACAAATCATGGGAGGATGGTGTGGCACCTGAGGACTGAAGGAAGGTGGATGTGATTCCACTTCACAAACGTGGGACCAAGACAGAGGCAGGAAACTATAGACCTGTCAGTTTGACCTCTGTGGTAGGGAAAGTGATGGAATCACTTCTGAAGGAAAGAATTGTTGAGTACCTAGAGGCCAATGGGGCATAGGACCCAAAGCAGCATGGGTTCACAGTGGAAAGGTCATGTCAGATGAATCTAATTGATTTCTTTGACTGGGTGACCAAAGTAGTAGACCAGGGAGGGGCTGTGGACATGGCCTACCTAGACTTTAGCAAGGCATTTGACACAGTCCCATGCAAAAGATTAATTGTCAAATTAACCAACCTGGGAGTGGGTCACAGGGTGGTAGCCTGGGTAAAACATTGGCTGGACAACAGGACACAGAAGGTGATTGTAAATGGAGTCCACTTTGAAGAAGGAGGGGTTACTAGGGGGGTACTGCAGGGTTCAGTACTGAGTCCAGTCCTTTTTAATGTCTTTATAAGTGGCATTGCAGAGGGACTGGAAGAAAAAGTATGCCTCTTTGCAGATAACACAAAGATCTGCAACAGGGTTGATACACAAGGAGGCATGGAAATGATGAGAAGGGACTTGGCAAGGTTGGAGGAATGGTCAGAAGTATGACAGCTTGGATTCAATGCAAAGAAGTGCAAAATAATGCACCTGACAAACAAAAACCCAGGGAAAGATTACACAATGGGGGGGAGGTAGTAACAACAACAAAAATGGAAAGGGACCTGAGGTAATCATATCAGATGACCTTAAGGTTAGCAAGCAATGTGAGAAGGCAGTCGGGAGGGCTGGGGTATACTGGGATATATAGGAGAGGCATCATCTGCAGAAAACAGGAAGTTGTTATCCTCTGTACAGACAGTTGGTGAGACCCCATCTGGAGTAGTGCATCCAGTTCTGGAGACCCCATCTCACAACGACATAGACAGGATAGAGGCAGTACAGAGGACAACTAAAATGGTGCAGGGTCTGCAAGAAAAGCCATACAAGGAGAGACTAAAGGAGCTTAATATGTATACCCTTGATGAAAGGAGGGAGGGTGGACATGATAGAAACTTTAAGTACCTCAGTGGAATCAACAAAGTCCAAGAGGGTAGCATCTGTCAGAGAAGAGATGTGCAAGAACAAGGGACACAATTTAAAGATGGGGGCAGTTCAGGGACAATGTGAGAAGTATTTATTCACAGAGGTGGTGGACGCATGGAATGGTCTTCCTGAGGAGGTTGTGAGGTTTAAAACTGTGGGAGAATTCAAGAATACATGGGACAGACATAAAGAAATTCTTGTTGGGGGTAAGAAGAAATAGGCTACTGGGTAACTAGGATCTGCAGCTCATCCTGTTAGTAGGGCAATGGGCAGACTAGGCGGACCAAGCGGTCCTTATCATCCATCAAAGTCAATGTTTCTATGTTTCAATTGTCTGTAAAAAAAATGTTCTCCAAACATATTTTTTAGGCTCATATTTCTGAAAAACTTTTTCAGGTCTACCTGTAGATCAAAAAGAGCAACCAAGCTTGGTGGTGCAAAAGTCAGTCCTAATGACAAAACCTGTATTTCTGGGTTATTTAAAAGTTTTTGACTTAGATTGAAAATTGGAAGCATTTCAGAGTTTGATTGTTCCCTCTGCCTCCTTGCTGTTTATTTGTTTTTCCACTTTGTCATCCTCCCCCATCCCCTTCCCCTCCTGAGTAACTGCCCCTGAATCCCCCTTGTGGGGTTTGTTGTGCTGTTCTGTCCCTCACTGGGTAACATGCTTCTATATCTGGTTGTGCTGATGTTCCTGGTTCCTTTGCTCTTTGTTCTAAAAAGGACCTTCGCTTTGATCTGCTGTTAGTGTGTTATTAGTATAGCTATTGTCAGTATCTGTGTTTAAGTCTGACTGATAGCCTCTGTTTGATTATTGTTCTTGTTATACTAAATGCATACTTCCTTTATTTATACACTTTATTGTCTCTGTAATCATTTGTATCTCTCGAACTTCTTTTCCTTTGTTGTTGCAATTTTCTTTATATTCTGCTAATTTCTGTTTTATTGCTTGTAGATTAAGTTTAAATTGGTCCTCTTCTAATATTAATTTGAAAGTTTTTTTGCTAAATTAGTTTCTTTATTCAAATTGTCCTTCTCCTATATTATCCTCAATTGGTGAGTATAAGCAATCTGTTCAGGCTCAGTTCCTAATCCCATTGCAATTGTGGTTTAATTTACTGGAATTTATTCCTGTGTTGGGTTCTACTGCAATTTTAGGCCTCTGGGGATCCTACTGTACTCAATATATTTGGTCAGAATGAGCCCATTCCATTCTAATCAGCAATTTTAAACTTTAAGTTGTCAGTTTTTTTGTGCCAGGCTTTTTGTATAGGATCTGCAGCTTATCTGTTAGGTAGGAAAATGGGCAGAGTAGGTTGCCTTAAGCGGTCCTTATCTGCCATCAAATTCTAGTTTCTATGTTTCTATGTCACATATCTGCTCAGATAAATCCCTGTCACCTCTCATAGATTAAAACAGTTTTTTCCTTTCTTCTTCTGAATAGGTAACAGAATGCATAGGCTGTCACACACTGTTCCCCATATCATTGAATGCCTCCATTCCTGTAGCCTGCACTTTTAACAATAAAAATGTAATTCATTAACACTTTTTTTTGCAGTGTATATACTTACAACCACTTTGGCAATATTTAGACATAGAAACATAGAAACATAGAATTTGACGGCAGATAAGGACCGCTTGGCACACCTAGTCTGAACATTTTCTTACCTAACAGATAAGCTGCAGATCCTAGTTAACCAACAGCTTGCTTCCTTCTACACCCCACTAAGACTGCCTTATGTCTGTCCCATGCATTCTTGAATTCCCCCACTGTTCTTGACTCCATGACCTCCTCAGGGAGGCTGTTCCATGCATCCACAACTCTCTCTGTGAAAAAATACTTCCTCAAATTACCTCTGAGCCATCCCCTCTCTATCTTCAAATTGTGCCCCCTTGTTCTTGCACATCTCTTTTTCTGAAAGATGCTACCCTCTTGGACTTTGTTGATTCCCTTGAGGTACTTGAAAGTTTCTATCATGTCCCCTCTCCCTTCTTTCCTCAAGGGTATACATATTAAGCTCCTTTAGTCTTTCTTCGTATGTCTTCTGGTGCAGACCCTGCACCATTTTGGTTGCCTCCTCTGGACAGCCTCCACTCTGTCTATGTCTTTGCGGAGATGGGGTCTCCAGAACTGCACACAGTACTCCAGATGGGGTCTCACCAACTGTCTGTACAGAGGGATAACAACTTCCTGTTTTCTACCATTGATGTCTCTTCCTATGCATCCCAGTATCCCCCCAGCCTTCCTTACTGCCTTCTCACACTGTTTGCCCACTTTTAGGTCATCTGATATAATTACCCCCAGGTCCCTTTCCATTTTTACTGTTGTCAGTATCTCACACCCCATTGTGTACTCTTCCCCTGGGTTTTTGTTTCCCATGTACGTTACCTTGCACTTCTTTGCATTGAATCTGAGCTGCCATACATTTGACCGTTCCTCCAACCTTGCCAAGTCCCTTCTCATCCTTTCCACTCCATCTTGTATATCAACCCTGTTGCAGATCTTTGTGTTGTCTGCAAAGAGACATACTTTTCCTTCCAGTTCATCTGCAATGTCACTTATAAAGACAGTACAAAATATTATGGTAATGTTTTATAGTGCCTAATGACACTAAAATGTTCTTGAATATGAGTTCTTCAAAACCTTAAATTGGCAGAACCATCATCCTGGAAAGTCCACTAAAACTCAGAAGCTTCCTAAATGTATACGATTCCAAGGGAATGTTTAAGTAAAAATTATTTGTTAGGCATCCTGATGTGTCCCAAAATGTTCAAGAAAAAGTTCCATGTGGGATGCAAATGAAATCTTCATGACATTTCTTACAATTCAGATTTATTCATCCAATGTATTGATTTTGTAATACTGCACTGACATTTTGTACTTTACAACAGTGCTTTTTAAAGGACTTTGTATTTTCTGAAATTCAAATACAAAATAGATTTTTGTCTCATTCTCTAATACATTTATTTTCTCTTATTTAAAGTTAACATCCTAATAAAGCTTGCCATAATTACCAAATTGATGACTCATCCCATGGTCTCACACATTTAGAGCACAGGTACAGTTGCTTATCAACTGTTGAGCAGCCAGGATGATTTAGTGCTGCCATTTGGATGAGTGGGTTCTTTAGTCTGATGCTGGATACCTTACCTGCACTGTTTATTTGTTGTGTTACAGTTACTTTTTTGGTACAAATTAAACATGTTATTTACTTACATTGTGGGTACCTTTTTTAATGCTGTTATTTTTAATGTCACATCTTAAAATGACCAGATGAAAAAGCAGGGAAACCAAACAAACAAAGACCAATTTGATAATAATGGCAAGCTTTATTAATTCAATTCAATTCAATTTTATTTAACCAGGATAACACCATTAAGACAACTCATTTACAAGGAGGTCCTGGAGGACATAGGTACAACAGATAATATTAACAACAGGTACACATACAGTGATCAGTAATCACAAGATGTACAACAGAACTATGGGCAAACATATACTGTATATACGATTCAATGAGACTAAAGCAATTTTAAACAAAAAGATAATGAAGGAAAAATCAGTACAAAAGAATAATGCTATTCAAATCAAAAGTTAAGCACAAGATGATAAGGTCATCAGCAGGGAGAGCTAATAACAGTGACACAATAAGATAAAAGAGAATAACAGATAGTAGATATGGAGAATAGGTATGGAGTAGAGGAAGAGGAGGATGAAGGATGAAGGATGAAGAGAGAGTATAAGTGCTAAAGAACACCTGAAGGGTAGGATTTAATGAACCATCATGTGAGTTCATCCAAACCAAGTGCAATCATGTTTTAATGTGGATCTTAGCAGAGACTTGAAAGTACCAAAACCAGTGATATGCTTGAGTTTCAATTGTTTTTGCACAGGGTTCCAAAGATCAGGCAAAGCAAGACTTATGACTGAAGAACCAAGGTGTGTTCTAATTCATGAGATAGTAAATGTTATATAAGACAGCTTTCTGAAGGTATACACACAGGGAGCATATTTAAACAGCAAGCAAATGTAGGGAGGGAGTTTTGCAGTTAATGTTTTGAATTAGGATATTAGGATATTAAATTTCAAATAAGAGAAAAATATATGCATTAGAAAATGAGACTTAATAAAATTTATTTTGTATTTGAATATTAGAAAAATAAAGAAGATCTTTGATAAACCACTATTGTAAGGTGAGAAGGGTCAGGGCAATATTATAAAATCAATACTTTGGATGAATAAATCTGAATTGTAAGAAATTGTGTGAAGATTTCATTTGCATCCCACGTGGAACTTTTTCTTGAACATTTGGGATACTTCAGGATGCCTAATAAAGAATTTTTACTGAACATTCCCTTGGAATTGTATACATTTAGGAATATTCTGAGGGTTGGTGGACTTTCTAGAATGATGGTTCTGCCAATTTAATGTTCTGAAGAAATTCACATTCAAGAACATTGAAGTGTCATTTGGCACTATAAAACATTACCCTAATATTTTGTTCTGTCTAAATATTGCCAAGAGGTTGTAAGTATATACACTGCAATAAAAAGTATTTAAAAAGTAAATTGTTATTGTTAAAAATACAGGCTACAGGAATGGAGGCATTCAATTATATGGGGAATAGTGTGCAACAGCCTATACATTTTGTTATCTATTCAGAAGAAGAAAGGAAAATACTGTTTTTAACTATGAGAGGTGACAGGGATTCATCTGAGCAGATATGTCACAATACAAAAAGTCTGGCATCAAATTTGAAAACTTGAAGTTTAAAACATTGCTGATTAGAATGGCATGGGCTCAATCTGACCAAGTATATTGAGTACAGTAGGATCCCTAGAAGCTGAAGAATTGCAGTACAACTCAACATAGGGATACACTGCAGTAAATTAAACCACAGTTGGGATGGGATTAGGGGCAGGACCTCAACAGATTTTATTTACTCACTAATTGAGACAATAATAGAGGAGAGGGACACTTTGAATAAAGAAACTAATTTAGCAGAAGAAACTTTGAAATTAAAATTAGAAGAGGACCAATTTAAACAATCTAGAGGCAATAAAAGAGAAATTAGTAGAATATAAAGAAAAATTGACACAACAAAAGATAAAACAATTTCAGAGAGATACAAATGATTACAGAGACAATAAAGTGTATATATATAAGAGGTATACATATACCAAGAAAAATAATAAAAACAGAGGCTATCAGTCAGACATAAGCACAGCTAGTGAAAATAGCAATACTAGGAACACACTAACAACCGATCCAAGGAATGTCCTTTTTTAGAATAAAGAGCAGAGGAACCAGGAACATCAGCACACCCAGATATAGAAGCATGCTTCCCATTGAGGGACAAAACAGCACAACAAACCCTACAAGCGGGATTATGGGGCAGTTACTCAGGAGGGGGAAGGGGACTCATGGGGGAGGAGGACAAAGTGGAAAAACAAACAGCAAGGAGGCAGAGGGAACAATCAAATTCTGAAATGATTCCAATATTCAATCTAAGTAAAAAAAAAAATAAATGACACAGAAATACAGGTTTTATCATTAGGACTGGCTTTTGCACAACCAAGCTCGGTTGAACATTTCGCTCGACAGGTAGACCTGCAAAAGTTTTTCAGAAATAGGGGAGTCACATGATGCGACGAAGAGAGTAGCAGTATTGCTGCGAGCTCTGTCCCTCTCGATCAAACAAACTTGCGAATAGCTACCAAACTTATCAACAAAGTAATTTTATCTCGCTATATTGATTAGCAAGAGTTTCCTAGCATACCTGCGAGCTGTTGCAGCATCATGTCCAACTCGAAAGAGATGGAGGAGCCAGTCCAGGAACTCAAGGCCAAGCGGCCCCGACGGAGCTCTTCTCCCATGACATCCGAGGAAGAATTGACACCCACCCGGGTCTATTCAGAGCTTTCTACCATCAAAGAAGCTCTTTTTAAACTGATTGAAGAAGTCGCGGACTTCAAACTGGCGTTGATTCAGTTGACTCATCATGTAACTGACGCAGAGGTGAGGATATCCTCCATGGAGAGGAAACTTGAAAAAACTGACCCCACTTAGGCTGACTTTAAAAAATCCATCACAAAACTGGAAGACCGCTTGGAAGATCTGGAGGGGAGGAACAGACGAAACAATCTAGTCCTACTGGGACTCCCCGAGGGGGACGAAGGTCTGAACACAATATTGTTCCTGCAAAAGTTTTTAAAGAAGACTGTAGGCCCCTCTCCCAACGGCCCAGAGAATATAATTGAAAGAGGCCATCGGTCTCTGCGTGCTAAGCCGCTGGCATCGGATCCTCCCAGGCCAGTCATATTCAAGCTTCTTAACTATTTGGATCGCGACTTTATTTTTAAAGAATCTAGGAAACTCTCGGCGATTCTGTGGGAAGGAAAGAAACTCAGACTCATCCCGGACCTAACAGTGAAGACGCGCCTGCTCAGGGTGAGCTTTGCCCATCACCTCTAAGTTGTGGGCTGCCGGTATCAAGCACCGTATTTTATACCCTGCACGTCTAGAGGTAACTTCGAGGGAGGGATCCAAATGCTTCAACTCGCCTGAGGAAGCTTTGAAGTTCCTGAGGAAATGCTACCCTGATCTCTTCTCGAAAGGGTGAAGATGCATTTTACCGAATGTCGTAATGAGCTTATCCCATGGTATTCACAAATGACTTGGGTTTATGCAGTCGCTACCAGTTCATGAAGTGGCTTTGTGCTTTCGAGGGGGATTTACTTGGTGAATATTTAACCAAGCTAACTTTGATCATATCTGGCTTCGTGTCGTCTTGTTTTTCCCCACTCCTTTTTTTTTTACATTAGTACTTCTACTTTGCTACGGACTTTCGTTTGCTTGCCAGGTGTTGGCCATTCTCTATTTTATCCGCTAGAGGGAGCTCTGACTCCACAAATGGATGGTTAAATGCAGTATTTATCATAACTCTCTGATTCCATTCTTCCCTCTTAAGGTCAAGTGGGTTAAGCTCAACAATGAAGCCTAGAACTGAGCCAGGGTCACCCCCCGGCAGTCAGAGGCCTAAACTATGCCATGTTCCCTGTGTTTCTAACCCTAGTCGGACTGCAGCTTATAAAGGTTAACTTTGTAGGAGCCTTCTCTATTTTTTTTTAACTTGCTTTAATACATAAATTTGCTTTTGGCTCCTGGTGACTCTCCAGTTGTTATTTTTCTACAAATGGTGCCATCATTGCATCCTCTGTTTCAATCAATAACCAGTTTGTAGCAGAGGGGTTGTTTCTTAGTTTTATCTAGGGGGGTGGGAAGCTCCTGTCTATGTTTCAAGGGTAATTCATTATCTAAGTCAAGACGATCACAAGGTCAGTCTTCTACTAGTAGCCATGCACCTTTTTATGTATTTATTTTTTCTTCTTTCTGTATATGCAGCATATGCTAGCAATGATTTACTGCTCTCACATGCATGGCAGTTAGTTTCTGCCAACATGGCTACTAGCTTATGGGAAAGTTATGGGAATTAAATGAGTGAGTTACTATTGTATAGTAGGTGGAAGTCAAATTATAACGAAGATGGGATTTATTTGGGAGCATTCGCAAAGCTTCTTACAGCTGACTGTCTCCTTTCATGTACTGATTGGGAGGGGGGTGGAGCTCACTTTCTAGTGCACATCATGGGCTAGATGGATAGGAGTAGGCCTCGGGCCAGGTTATTCAGGGGCTCTGTTAGGGGTAGGAGGTTTTTTTTTGGGGAGGTGCTTGGGGGTGGGTTAATCGAAGAGTTATGTTTTTTTATGTCTGGGGGGGCAGCATCTTCTACCATTTCCTACGGGGATCATGTTGACTCTTGTATGGTTAACGGTTTAAATATTCTTTCCTGGAATGTAAAAGGAGGGAGAGACAATAAAAAGAAATATATCATCTTAAACCACCTTGCGAAATTTGATCCTTCAATCGTGCTTCTGCAGGAAACCCATTTGTTATGTGAACAACTACATCACTTCCAAAAAAGATGGGTCAGTCAGGTTTTTGGTTCAGGATTGTCATCTAATAAACGGGAGTAGCTGTTCTGGTGGCTAAAGGAATCCCACTACACCAACGGAAGTCATCTCTGATCCGGAAGGTAGGTTTATTTTTGTTGTAGGCAAAATTGGCAGCCTAGACTTAGTTTTGGGTTCCATTTATGGACCAAATTTAGAAACCCATCCTTTTACACACCTGGCTACGGTTTTGGCCCCTTTTAAATCTATCCTTACTTTTGGACGGACATTGGAATCTGGTACAGTCTAACCGCTTGGATCAAGACTTATCATAAAGGAACCAAAAGTTCCTCCTCACAGAGGGCTCTGCTAGAATTTACAACATCATTGGGCCTTGTAGATCCATGGAGAATAAGTAATGCTTCAAGTAAGGAATTCACTTTTTTTCTCCAGTCCTCAAGAGCTATTCTCGCTCTAGACTATTTTTGATTAGCCAGCACTTACTACCCTACATTGTTGAAACTAACATTTTAGCCCGAGTAATTTCCGATCACTCTCCTATCATGTTGCAGTGTTTACTGCCAAATATTTTAACAAGATCCACTCTTGGACACTTAATAACAAATTATTGTCTGATAGTCAAATAGTGGAGCATTTCCAAGATTTTCTATCAAATTCCATTGCCATAAATTGGGGCTCGATCACTGCAATGGACCGGGCTAGGCTGCGTTGAAAGTCACTTGGAGAGGAGAACTTATCCCATATGCATCGTGCGGAAAAGAAAAAAATAGCTTCTTAACTAGCTGTCTAAATAAAATTAAGGCACTGGATAGTAAAGAGGTCGGTACACTTTCCCAATCACAAGAACAAGAGCTCTCTACTCTTAGAGCCATGTACGCTAGTGCTCTCCGGGAATCTGTGGAGAGATCAGCTTCTATATTAAAAGCCTCATATATTGGCCAAGGCAGCAAAGTGGGTAAGCTTTTAGCTTGGCAACTGAAACAGCACTCGTCTGCTAAATGGGTTGTAGCCTTAAGGCATCCTCACACGAATGCTTTGGTCGTGGACCCGGAAGGAATATTAGCACTGTTTCACGACTACTATAAAGCATTATACTCTAGAGAGTCGAGTACTCTGGAACATGACAACAAAATGCGGGTTTTCCTAGGAAAGATTCTCTTCCCGACTTTGTCAGAGGAATTCAAACTATTGCTAGAGGCTCCCATCTCAAGTGAGGAAATATCTAAAACCATTGACTCTCTAAAACCAGACACAGCGCCAGGTCCTGATGGCTTTACGGGCCTTTTCTATAAAACTTTTAAAAAATGGCTAATTTCCTTGCTACTCCAAGTATACATGTGTTGGTACTCCCAAGGGGTCAGTGATCAAACCCTGTTTGAAGCAAGAATAATCCTTTTGCCTAAGCTGGGGAAAACTCTGTCTGAAGTGGGCAATTATAGGCCCATCTCCCTCCTTAATGTAGATGTTAAAATATAAGCCAAAATTCTGGCTAACAGACTAAGACTAGTATGGGAAGGGTTACTCAGCCCAGAACAAGCTGGGTTCATGGCTGGGCGTTCCTCCGCAGATCATTTCAGGAAGCTATTCTGTTTAATTTCCATGGCCGGGGTTCCGGAGCTAGAAGCATCTCTGGTATCCTTAGATGCTGAAAAAGCGTTTGACAGAGTAGAATGGTGTTTTATGTTTGCAGTATTACGTAAATTTGGTATTCCCCAATGTTTCATTGATTACCTTTCGAATTCTTTACTCATGCCCATTGGCCAGAATTCAATGCAACAATCTTATCTCGGTCATTTTTCCCCTTTTCTGTGGTACTCGTCAGGGCTGCCCTCTCTCTCGTTCCTCTTCAATCTGTATATTGAGCCCTGATAAAGGCCCTGAAGTTGGACAACCTAATACAGGGAATTCCTGTTGGCAATCTCGAATGTAAAATATCAGCCTTTGCTGACGACCTGCTTATACATATAGAAAACAGTAGAAAATCCCTACCTCAAATACTTCAGACCATTTCTTGTTTCATTGTTTTCTCAGGTTACAAATTAAACAGCAGCAAAACTAATGTGTATCCTTTATCGCCTCTCCTACCGAAAGACTGGTGTTCCTCCTTGGGCCTACAATGGCAGGGAAACTCCCTGGTTTATTTGGGTGTTAGAATCTCGAAAGACCTTGCCAACTTGGTGAATCTTAATCTAATCCCTCTGTTTAAAACTATCAAGGAGGACTTAGAGAGATGGAACAAATTACCCTTATCCTTCTGGGGTAGAGCAAATACCTTAAAAATGGTGGTTTTACCTAAAATTTTTTACCCCCTTTTTAATCTCAACATCTATCTGCCTAAGTCCTTCTTCAAGCCACTTTACAGATGCTGTTCAGATTTTCTGTGGAAGGCAAAGCACCACGTCGGCATATGCAAAACTTACCCAGCCTAGGAAACTAGGGGGCTGCAGTTGCCTGACTTCGTTTATTACTAGCTATTCATGCTACGTAGATTCTGCAATGGGTGGACACAGCCGAAGGAACCCCAAATTCTCTCCCCTGGCTAATCTTAGATCGCTCCTCAATTGACAACCGCAAGTTAGACTTGGAATCTCTCCTATATACCCCCGGTCTAAAGTTCCCCTAAAAATAAAAAACACTCCGTTAGGCTGGGAGGTGAAGGCCTTGCACCAGCTCTATTCGCTGCTCCATAAACCTTTCTTAAGAGACTTGACACAACCTCTGCTAAAGAACCCAAACTTACAAATAGGGAATCACCCAATCATTCGCTTTATAGGCAATTATTCCCCCAAAGTTAGACTGGCAGACTTTGTTTCGGCTAATTCATTGATCCCGGCACCTGTGCTTGCCACCAAATTCGAGGTGAGCCACAACAACCTATTACGACTGTACCAGATTTGTCAAAGTGTATGCCTTTTCTTAGGGAAAGGTCCTTGGACAGATGGAGCTGGAATTATATTTAAAAAATGAAAAATTAGCAGACAGCGAAAAGCAATTTCTAAGACTTATAAGTTAATTTTGTCAGAAATAATGCACAAATACACCCCATAGCTCATTATTGGGAGTCAATTTTGCTAAGAGTAGGCCGGCCGAAATTTGGGAAGAATTTGGTTAGACTCATGTGCTTGTATTAAACAAGATAGACTTAGAAATATCCAATTTAACATCCTACACAACCTTTATTTTCTCTGCCAAATTATCCCAGATATACAGGTCTTCCTCTTCCGCCTGTGTGGACTGTGGAGACCCCTTGCCACTTTAAATCACAAACTTTGGAAACGTCCAAAAGTTGCTAAATTCTGTGACTCAGTCAAGCAGTGGGTGGTCCCCTTTTGTAATATTTCAGTTTTTTTAGTGAAAATGTATGCTGATTAGGGATGTATGCTCAAATCCCAATTTGGACTCAAAAGCGGCAGATGGCAATGGTAGCTGTCGTCACCAAGCTGGTGATCCTCCGGCACTGGCAAGGCAGTTGAGAACCCTTGTACAGAGAATGGTGGGACAAACTTTTAAATGCTCTAAATGCTGAAAGGTCTGTCACCAATCTCTTTAATTCTGCCAAGAAATTTCAGAAGTGCTGGGGTGTTTTTATACACCTAAAAGACTAGTATGGTTACTGGGGGGGGGGCCTTGAACACTTCTAACACAGACCCCAGGGATCCAGGTTATCAATGTCCTGGTCGCTCTTCCTTGTCCTTCCCTCCCCTTTGGGATGAGCAAGGATTCTGAAATGAGTCGTTAGAAAGGTATCTCTCCGTCTCTTTTTGAAGGAGATTCTCTCCCCTCTCTTAGCCCCCCCTTTTTTTTGTTTATTCTTTTGATGGTGTTTTCTTCCTTGTCTCCCTCTCCTTCAAGATGTAATTCTAAGGCTAACTAAGGTCTTTTCCCTTTTTTTTTTTTTTTTCGCTAGGTTAACCTAAATTTTACTATCTTAAACCCTACAAGGAAAGTAAACTGTTTGTAAGTTCTAAGCATTTGCTGCCATGTTGGGGGTGGGTTGAGGGGGGATTGGGTGTTTTTTCTTTCCTTTCCTTTCGTTAATGTTATATATAAATGCTGGCTTCCATGTTTTGATTATGGGGTTTGTTTTGTTTGTATGGTTTTGTACTACGTCTCTGAAAACCAAAAATAAAGTTATTTGCAAAAAAAAAAAAGTTTTTCAGAAATATAAGACTAAAGAATATATTTGGAGAAAAGTCTTTACAGACAATTGACATAAATGAACAATATGAGCAGGAGGTTAAAAAGGCCCTAAATGCAAAATCCAAATAGAATCCACCTACTGGTAGAAACCATGGGATAGAAGCCTACTGCACACAAGTTCAAAAATATATTGAGAAAATATTTAAGGAAGAAAGAGACAGAAACCCTAGATATAGTAATCTGACCAAACAACAAAAAGAATCAGTAAAAACTTTGGAAAATGATAACTCCATCATTATAAAACAAGCGGATAAAGGGGAAGAATTGTGAATATGGACAGACAACACTACAAAAAGATGCATGGGAATTTATTAGAAAATGAAGCAAATTACCAACAATTATCATCTGAACCCACGAATGAATACAAAAGAATCATAGCAGACACAATAGAAGAACTAAGTGTGATGAAGCAGATAAAAGAACAGGAAGGTGAACTTTTAATAAACAAACACCCAGGAATTCCAACTTTTTCTGCAATCCCAAAAATACATAAAACTTCCCAAGATCCACCAGGGAGGCCCATAGTCTCTGCTATAGGTTCATTATTGGAACCAATTTCACAATATGCAAACCTACATCTGCATCCATTAATTTAAATAACTTGCACCTATGTGAGGGACTCTGGTCATATGACAAAGATCTTGAACCAGATTTCACAAGAAGGCTTCTCCTCTGACTGTTTGTTTGTAACAATGGATGTGGCAGATTTGTACACATCCATTCCACATCAAGATGGAACAGAAATGATAAGTAAGTTACTAAACACTAGACCAGACCCAACCCCAAAAAAAGTACTACAGAATTAGCGAACTTGTCTTACAGAAGAACTATTTTGAATTTGACAATTATTCTTTTGCAGATTAGAGGACCTACAATGGGGACACAATGGCCCCAGCTTATGCAAATGCCTATATGTTTGAATTTGAGTAACAGTATGTGTTAAATAGAAACACCAATATATTTTTGATAAAATAACCTGGCATCACTTCATTGATGATGTATTTTGATATGGACAGGAAATGTAAACCAACTAAAACCTTCCATCTACAGCTAAACCAGAGACAGGAATCTGAAGTTTACTTTAGATTATAACAAAGAAAGAATACTGTACTTAGATCGATTGATATTTAAAGAAATTAAGAAACCTGAGACCAGTCTACATAGAAAAGACACCAATAGAAGCACTCTGCTATATGGACAATGTTTCCATGAGCCAAAGCTTAAAAAAGTATCCTATATGTCCAGCTTATTTGAGTGAAAAGAAATTGTTCGACAGAGGAAGAATACATAAAAAATAAAGATGATATAGCATGGAGGTTTAAGAACAGAAACTATGGACACCAAATAATAAAATGAGCAGAAAGGAAAATAGAACAGAAAAACAGACAGGATCTGCTGGTGGAAAAGGAGAGCAAAAGTATGGATGAAAGTTTAGTATTTGCAACCAAATTTAGCCATAAATTATCTGAAATTAGGAAAACTAATTATAAACACTGGCATTTGGTAAGCTCTGATAAACATACCTGCATTGACAAAAATCCAATTGTAGCGGCAAAAAAAGTAACTACCATTGAAGATAAACTTGTAAAATCACAGTTTTATGTTACAAGGAGAATAACTACTGCTGGGATCCCTCCAGCCAGGCATGACACTGTATGGTAAATGCTTGGTCTGTGTACAAACTACTAAGAAAAGTAAGCTTAAACACCCACATACAGAAGAAATGTATGACATAAAAAAAAAAATAAACTGACAAACTCAGTAGGTAATATATGTATTGCAATGTCCTTGTGATAGTATTTATGTAGGTCATACTACAAGACAACTAAAAGTAAGGATACAGAAACATAAAGGAGATATTAGGAGACAAGATGAAACATCACAAGTGGCTATGCACTTCAGATAAGCTAGTCATACAGGAGCATCCCTTAGATTTTGGGAACTTGAAGCTGTGCAGTCCCCACAAAGAGGGAGACTATCAAAAGAAACTAGAAGATGAGAAATTATTTTTTTTATTATTAAAATGCTTACAGCATAATGTAGGTATGAACACAGAAGCTAATTGACAAGCATGCTGGTGAAAAGTAATCCTCAGATGATCTTGACATGGTGGCAACAGTTAAAATAATGGCTACCATCTCATAGTAAGAAAGTCATTTATAATGTTTTTCCTCACAAAAACAACAACCCCAGACCTTAATGACAGAACATGCTATTATTTATTTATGTTTAAAAGCAGCTCCTTTATTTGAGTTTAAGAATTTACAAAGGTACCATATAGAAACAAACTTTTAGCTTAAAGAAACAGAAGATATTTTGTAATATGAGGAATATAAAGCAATGTGTGTATATGTGTGTGTGTGTATATATATATATATATATATATATATATATATATATATATATATAGTGGCACAGTAGTGCCAATATAGTTAGGTTGTGCACCCCATTTAAGGCTAAATTGTGAAATTTGGCAGCTAATAACTTTGCCACCATAAGACAGATGTGTCTGAAACTTAGCGTGCATGGAGTGGTACCATACATCTCTGGATGTGAAAAGTTTCATAATGGTCGATATACGGTTGCAGAGCTGCATAGCACCATAGAAAGTCATATTTATGCTTTTGCACATTCTTTGCTCGTGCTCTGATAAGTTGCACGGTTGCACCTAATCAGTCTGAAAAACTTCAGAGAACATGCAGCCAGGGTCCCTATGTGCCTTTCAAAGATTTTGTGAAAAAATAATAAACAGTTCAAAAGTTATGCAAAAAACAAGTTTCCCATTATAGTCAATGGGAAAAGTTAACAAAAAGTTTGACAGTGTCGCAAATGTAGTTTTTAGTGTCGCAAATGACCCCTATAGTGTCACAAATCCTCCATCTTGTTTTCAGTTGGTGGTCACAGAAATGTTTGCCATTTAAATTTGGGACCCTCTAGGGACACAGTTCTTGCTGCGTTCACCTAGTAGTGCCCTGCGGATTCTAGCCATGTCTTTTTTGGGGGGGTTAAACCCCCAGAAATATATTTTTGAAATTTTTGGAAACAGTGTGCAAAGTAGTGTAGCACATTTTACACTTTCGTGATTTGTTTTGTGAAAGTGTCTTGATTTGTGATGCTACTTTGAAATTCAGAGGAAAGCCAAGATCCCACAGATGTGCCTTTTGGTGGGTTGGTGACAAAATATTACAGGGCTACAAAGTTACAATTGAAGTTGACGATTTTTTCCATAGGCTAACATTACGGCATTTGCCGTGCTTTTGAGGCCTGTATCTAGGAAACACTTTGAGATACGGACTTTTGTCAGAAAATGATTATCCCCACTAGGGGCTAAGTTCAAAATTAGCTAGGAAAGTCATACATTATATGAAATTTTAATTTTTTTCTACTTTGCATGGCTCCTGAGATATAAGCAATTTAGTATTCCAAGAGTTCATTTTCTGCTCAGGCCCATTATTATGCATGCATTCTTTTTTATTCACTGTGTTTCTCTATGCAACTTTTGGGGAAAAAGGGTATGCATTTTCATTACTGTTACAGTTATTGTTTCACTGCGTTTCCATAACCATTTGTGTTAGTGTTCCTGTCTACACCACCATGTGCATTACCCTTTGCATTTTCATTTGCATTACTGTTAACATTTGTGTTTCCATTGCTGTTTTTGTTTGCATTTCCTTTTGTCTCACTGTGTGCATTTCCATTTGCATTTGTGTATGTGCTTCCATCTGCATTTCCGTTTGTGTTTCCTTTGGCGTTATCTTTGCTGTTACCATAAGTGTTTGTGTTTCCAATTGTGTTCCTGTGACCATGTGCATTATGATTTGCATTTCTGTACATGCTTGCATTTGCATTTCTGTTTTCATTTACATTTACACTTGCATTTATATTACCATTTACATTATCGTTTACGTTTGCGTCACCATGTGCGTTACCGTTTGTGTTTGCGTTACCATTACTTCACTATTTATAGTGCACATTCTCAAAAAGAAGGGAAATTCATGGCAAAAAATTCCATTTAATGCATCAGTTAGGGTTGTTCCACAGTGACAAAAGTGAGGAAATTCGATGTTTGGTTCCCACCCCTTGTACCACCTCACCCGTCCCTCCCTCCACTCTGCCCTCCAACAGGCATCAGGGTGTGCATTTGGATCATCAGTAATAACTCATCCCATTCTCCTATACTGCACCACCTCAGCTTGTTTACACATGGGATGGGTGGGGTGCAAGTGGGTAGGAACCCCAACATCGAATTTCTTGCTTTTGTCATTGTGGAACAACCCTAACTGAGGCATTAAATTGAGTTTTTTGCCATGAATATATATATATATATATATATTTATGCTATACTGGCGCGGTTGCGCCACTATAGGGTTGAGCGGACACTTACATACTAAAGTCAAAAGTTTGGACATTAATAACTTTGGACCTGTTCAATGGATTTGCCTGAAATTTGGTACATGCATTGGGGCACTCTAGGTCTCTTGATTTGCCAAATTATGTTTGTGTTGGAGTGCTGGTCTTCATGTACAAAAGTGCTGAATAATGCAAAATTATCCATTTTGAAGTCACCTTTGGCATTCTTAATGTGGTCCTGCACGGCCATCATGTGGTGTGCTGCTCTGCACAATGGCTTGTTTGAAAGAGCTTTGGAGGCTGAACATGCCGCTATTTGTTTGGTTAAAAAATATTAAGGCATTCAAAAGTTATGGCACTTTTAAATTCTCATTATAAGACAATGGGAAAATTTATATGTATATCTTGCGATCAAAGAATGGGGGTTCTGGCCATCTGGTCTCTCCTGGCGATCAAAGAATTTGCAGCCTCGTGGTTCAAGAATCTTTGTTCCCGAGGAATTTTCAAAATTCTTTGACCGTGAGGTCCCCCATCTTGTTTTCAGTTTTCCAATCACACAAACACAGATATCTCAGCTCAGGGGTCACTTCTGAAGTAAAACTTAGATGGGTTTTACTCAGGGGACCCTGATCTATCAAGCCATCACTTTGGTTCCATCCAAATTGGTCAAAAAATAGAGTTATAAGCTTTTAAAATCTTAATTCACGTCTTGCTAACGATCTTTGATCGCAAGCCTGCAAATTCTTTGATTGTGAGATTCTTTGATTGCGATCTTGCATCGTGACCTAAAACACTAATATCTCGGCTCAGGGGTGGGCTAGGGACACAAATGAGGGCTTGTTTTGCTCAGGAGGGTCCGTTCTGTTGAACCATGCCATTGGTTTGGTTCAAATCGGTAAATAAATCACATTTCACCCTTTTTTTATTCTTTGATCATGAGTCTGCAAATTCTTTGATCATGAGATTCTTTGATCTCTATCTTGCATTGTGAGTGAGGGACAAGATGGCCAAATTTAAAAATCATTTTTCTCAGCCCATGGGTGCCCTAGGAAGTCAAATGAGGGTGGGTTTTACTCAGGGGACTTCATTCTGTCAAACCATGGTGGTGGTTTACTGCAATTCCTCAATTTTTGATTTATTACATTTTTATTCTTTGTTCTTGAACTTGCAAATTCTTTGATCGTGAGGCTGCAAATTCTTTGATCATGAGATTCTTTGACTGCCATCTTGCATCATGAGTGAGGACAAGATGGCCCAATTTAAAATTCTATTTTCTTAGCCTAGGGCTGTCCTAGAAAGTCAAATGAGGATGGATTTTACTCAGGGCTTCATTCTGTTGAACAATGGTAGTGGTTTACTGCAATTACTTCTATTTTTGAATTATTAAATTTTGTATTCTTTGTTTTGTGAGCTTGCAAATTCTTTGATTGTGAGGCTGCAAATTCTTTGATCGTGAGATTCTTTGATCGTGATCTTTGATCGCAAAATAAGGACAAGATGGCCAGATTTCTTATAATGGAATAGATAGGGAAATTTTGCCAAACTTTGACATTAAATATCCCAGAAATGGTTTGGTCTTTTTACTTGAAATTTGGAGGGAAGAAAGGCAACATCCCACAGATGTGCCTTTAAGTGGATTGGTCAACAAATATTACAGGGCGGCAAAGTTACTGCACTACGAAGTTGGCACTTTTTCCCATAGGATAACATTACGGTGTCCACCATATTACAGGAATTCTTTGCCGCTCTGCTGGAAAATAATGATTTAGTCTTTTGGGCTGAAATTTGGAGGGAAGAAAGCCAACATCCTACAAATGTGCCTTTTGGTGGTTTGGAGAAAAAATATTATAGGGTGGCAAAGTGACAGCACTCCAAAGTTGATGATTTGTCCCATAGGATAACATCATGGCATCCGTCGTGTCTTTCAGGGCCCGTATCACAGAAACGATGAGAGATACAGACTTTTTGCCAAAAAATGCTTAGTCCCCCAATTGGGGGCTAAGCAAAAAACTAGCCAGGAAAGTAATAATTCACACAAAATTTTAATTTTTTTCCTACTTCATACGGTTCCTGAGATACAATCAATTCCACTTGTGTGCAATTCGGTTGTGTGCACATTCTGTTTGTGTGCACAAAAATGCCAGGTCCTGATTCACTGCCTATACTTCCCTATGTTAAAGTGACCAGATGTGTGCACATAGATTTTTGGATGTGTGCACAAATTTCAGGCAGAAATACAGCAGAATACAACAGTAGGCAGTGTTTTCAGCTGTATCTGCAGGTGTTAATTGGCCGATTTGTTGCTGAATGGGTAGACAGACCGAGCTGCTCTGCAGTAAGCAGTTGTAAGCAGGTGTTAACCATCTGCCTAATCACCTGCTTAACTGTCAGACATGAAGTTACCTGAGGTTAATTAATTGAGCCTGCACAAATTTAAATGGTCAGTAGTCCTTCCCTCAGTATCTGTGTCTGTGTATTGCATATGCCATTTTTTAACCCCTGGTAACAGTCCTGAGAACACCAGCATGGATAAATTCAGCACTTTACCTGATTTCTGTGGTTTTTGATGTTTATGCTGCTGGCTTATGCTGCTCAGTACTGAATGCTTTTCATTACTTCTCTTTAGCAATACTTTGCACTTTACTGCATTTTTCTGTTATTTTAGCAGTACCTCTGCTATTTATGAAGTTTGGAATGTGCATTCTGCTCCATACCGAATGCTTGTCAGCACTTCTCTTTAGCAATACAGTACTGTACAATTAGGAATCAGGAATTACAGTTTACAGCATAGCACAGTTCTTTTATTTACTTTATATTGGATAGTTATTAAATATGCTGCAATATTCTTAACATTTTAACATAAGTAAAGCATTTCTACAGTGTACAATAGTGTTTAATAAAGTAAATGTATGATTTTACATAACCAAGATTCAGTCCTATCAGTAATATGGCAAATTCGATTACGTGCATTTTGGTTATGTGCACAAATTTGGCAGGTCGACATTGTGCACACAAGCGGAATTGACTGTATAAGCAATTTAGTATTCCAAGTCATACTTTTCTGCTCTGAAGTCAATTATAATGCATACATTCTTTGTTTTCAATTCATTTTTTCAATGCAGTTTTTGGGGAAAAGAAGGGTGTGCCCTTTTGTTACTGTAACAGCTAGCATTTCCAGTTGCGCTTCTATTACCATTCGAATCACCATTCCCGTCTATGCCACCATGTGCGTAATGGTTTGCATTTTCATATGCACTTATGTTTTTGTTTTTATTGGCTTTATTGTTGCTGTTACCATAACCATTTGCATTTACAACTGTGGTTCCGAGAGTGTGTGCGTTATGGTTTGCGTTTTCATATGTGCTTGCATTTCTGTTTACTTGGGTGTTATTGTTGGCATTACTGTTACCATTTGCATTTACAATTGTGGTACCATGAATGTGTGTGTTACCAGTTGCGTTCTGTATGCACTTCTGTTTGATGTCTCCGTTTACATAACTGTTGGTTCGGCGTCACTTTACGCTTGTGTTTCTATTAACGTTTGCTTTGCCATTTACGTTTGCTTTGCCATGTGCATTACTGTTGCCGCTTGCATTTGCTTTGCAGTTCCTGTTACTGTGTAACAAGACATCACATGTTGGGAGCATGGGGCCCAAAGGGCCCTGTGCTGCAGCCACTGCATTCCTTTCGTTATTTATCATCCTCATTCTCAAAGAAGAAATTAGAGGCAAAAAACTCCATTTAATGCATCAGTTAGGGTTGTTCCCAGCAAAAAAAGCTAGGACATTGGGGTTAGGGTTTAAAGCCCCTTGGATTTTAGTCCACCCCAACCAGCATTGGGGTGTGTGTTGGGGTTGTCAGACCTAACTCACCCCATTCTCCTATACCTCAGCTTCTTTACATATGTGATGGTGTGAGAGTTAGGGCCGGCAACCCTTGCACACCAAATGCCGGCTGGGGGTGGGCTGGGGCGGTCAAGGGGGCTTTCAACCCTAACCCTGAATTTCCTAGCTTTTTTTTCCTTTGGAACAACCCTAACGGATGCATTAAATGGATTTTTTTGCCTCTATATAGATAGATAGATATTAACTGGGTCTCCCTTTTTCCCAGAGGGAAACTGTGGCATAATTTGCCTTGACAAAGGAGTGTTTATTACAGCAAGCACATGCATGGTTTCCCTCATTCTGCGCATATGCACATTGCAGTTCCTCACTTTCCGACCACTCGCCTGCTCGCCCTCAGCCTGGAAATGAAACTGCCAGTGAAACTCGGTGGTAAGTTTACTTTTTTTTGAATGACATAATTTTTCAGTTCAAGGGGGAAAAGCAAACAGAGAGCACTTCTAAAAATGCCACAGGACAATTGTTTGGAGTGGTGGATGGAAAACAGAACCAAGCGCTACCGCACCGGAATGGCTAATATTTTATATAATTGCTGTGGTGAAAAAGGAGAACCCAGGAATTATATAAAATAAAATATGGGGTGATGTGTAAACCCAAATTTTACACCCTCCCTTGGTGTTGGATGCCAAGATAAACCTCTTGAGGTTCATTCTCAGGGTTAATGTGGCATCCAACCTCTTGGGGTGTAAAATTCTCATTACACACCACCATACTTTATTCTGTATATTTTCAGGAATGAAGAAGTTGGATATTAATGAAAACACAGGCAAAACATCCAAAGACCAATTTGGTAATTCTGACAAGCTTTATTAGGATATCAAATTTCAAAGAAGAAAAATATATATATTATAAAATGAAACTTAATAAAATCTATTATAGTATTTAAATTTCAGAAAAATACAGAAGCCCTTTAAAAAAGCACTGTTGTAAGGTTCTAAACATCAGGGCGGTATTATAAAATCAATACTGTCAATAAATAAATCTGAATTGTAAGAAATTGTGTTAAGATTAATTTGCATCCTGCATGGAACTTTGTCTTGAACATTTTGGGACACCTCAGGGATGCCTAAAAAGATTTTTACTGAACCATTCCCTTGGAATCCTATTCATTTAGGAATCTTCTGGAACACCATATTGACATGCCTGCCCCCATCCAGCACCCTTCTCATGTCTTAAAAAAGCTTATAAGGTTTATCCAGCAAGATCTACCCACTCTGAAGCTGTGTTGGTTCCTGTCTCACAAACCATCTGACTCAAAATCTCTTCAAGAAATGTTCTCAATATGGCCTCCATAATTTTTCCCAGTGTACATGTCCTCCCAGGACCACCCTGTAAAAGAGTTCTTCTCAGTGGTGTATTTCCTGGTAAAATAAAATTGAATTGAATTGAATTGAAAGTACAGATGAAAGGCTCACAGGTCTATCATTTTCCTTTTGTGCCTTGCTACCCTTCATGAAGATACAGTAGCTGCCACAATGGCCTTACTTTAATCATCTGGTATCTCACCTCTCTCCAACAACCTTCTGAATATCTCAATAATTGGATCAATCAATTCTAAGGCCAATTCATTTAACAAAAATGGGTGCAAATCATATGGGCTCTGTGACTTGTTTTTATTAAAGTAGCAGTGCAAAGAAAAAAGTTATTCCAAAAAGTTAATGTTCGGCTATGGTTATGAAAAATATTAGCAGAACTGTTGATTTGGGTTTTCTGGATGCTTCCTATGCTGTGTACTGTACACCAGCATTTTTGTCTGGTGTTTTACCCTCCTTGGGTCCTCAGTATTATTTCTATGCAAAAATGAGGCAGCCATCTTTTTTTCTTGAGAAATAACTACTTTAAAACTTTCATAAAATTCTTAAATGATAAAGAAAACTGAAAAATTTACCAGCACAATAAAGTCAATGCCAGCTGGCATCAATTAGGAAGAAAACAAGGTGAGGTCAAATTTTAGCCCATATTTATTGCATTGCTGCTTTAAGGTATTTCAGAGAATTGAGAACCTCTCACACTGGAATTTCCAGTGCACCCTTAGGTGATGCACTACTATAATAATATTGTCACACACATTCAAAGGGTATCCTGACAATATAGTGGAGTGTATGGGGTGAGGATATTAAGGTGCAGGAAGGTGGGCTAATTTTATATGTACTGGTCAGGCTTTAGAGTGAAGGTGTTCTGCTCATGCTGAAGGGAATGGAGACACAAGTGTGTGTCATATTAATGTGTGATTGCAGCTCAGGTGAACATTGTGCTGGGTGTCTAGTATTGTATTTTCCCTCTGTTTTTTCATGCTGTCTGTTGTTGGTACATCGAGCGGCAACTGGTGAGTGGACAATCAGATCAGGTCAGTATTGCATGAGTCCTAGTGTGGTGCAGTTCTGTCTGGTAGTATGTCTGTTGGATTGCACCCTTCTGTGGTCCATTTGTTTGCTGTCTCTCACTAGGCTGCCATCCTCCAGTGTAAGTGTGGTCTGGAGTTGGTTATATTTAGTTAGGAGGTGCCAGTGACGGAGCCCTCTGCATTTCCTGTGGTTTCCTTTAGTCAGGTACTTTGGTTGTATAGAGGTGGTTTGCATTACATTACAGTGATTTTTCTCTATGTTTGTGGTATACCTAACTTGTGGTATTATTGCCAATCACTCCCTCTGCTGCTGATTTATTGCTGCTACTATGCTATCGTTTGGTAAGATGCTTTCCACTGTAATGTGGGTAACCTCATTCAAAACACTCCCACAAGCCCAGAGTGGTGCACGAAAGGTCAGTCTAATTCACTTACTTTATCACACTAGCACCAGCCTAGTTATAAATCTCTTGGGGCTGTTCCCTTGGATTACCACCTCAGGCTTCTGCTCCCACAGCACAAGGCTAGGCACTTGCTACCACAGTACAGGGCCTTTTGGACATAGTAACCCACCTCAGTTGCTCCAGTTGCTCTGTCTGCCAGTTTGGATTCAGGTTTACTCTATTAAGTTTAGGTAGGGTCCTCTCAAGAAGTGGATTACAGACGTTACCCATAAAAAATGGATTACTTCTGTTTATTAAAACACAGCAGTCACAGATTTATATTAAATGTAAAATGTCTGCTATTTACATTAAATTTAGAGGATATACAGCAAACTGGAGGAAGTACCTGTAGAACAAAACTAGTTTTAACAAACAATTTTAAACAGAAATAATTACAAGCAGAAAACCCTCACTAGTAATCATTTAAATTTGCTTTCTCTTATTCCATGGGCTTTCTCAAAAACAACTCTTTTTTGCCACATGAACTTAAGATTAACTCTTTTTTGCCACAAGAGCTTAAGATTTAAGAGTCCAATAGCCCCCTTTTAGATGGTGGGCATCCAATATTATCTCTGGCTTAAAAGAAGCTGAAATCAATAGCTATGACTCCTGTGATATACTGTATACCCTGCCAACCTTGCCACATTGCTCAGAAGGTTTAGTTCACTTTCTACTGAAGCATTCTACAAACTTGTATAGAACTACTTGCCTTTTCCAACAAATTTGTCTCCTGCAGCTGACCAAATTAATTAGGAGCTTTGCTCTTGACAAACTAAACCATTACTTTAATTACTGGCCAATGGTGGCCGTGTGCAAACACAATCAGGGTTTCCACTGAGAATTGGTTGTCTTGAGATGCACTATTACTGTATTCATATTCTAATTACCAGTCTTCAGGGATACCTATGCCATTCTAAGCACATAATTACTGTTTCCTAACCTGCCCAAGGTGACTTTCAAATGAGGCATAGAAAAACATAATAAAAAATTATTTCGTGCACAATCTGTATAATTATTGTTACATCTTGTTACAAATACTCAGGTACAAGAGCCAGCACTGAGTATATGATGAACACTACCTAAATTTAATACCTCTATCAAAGCTATTGGGAGATGGAACATTGGTATGATTTTATCATCATACAAGAGTATTTTGAAACAGACTTAATTTGTTCAAAGTAACCCTTAAACTACGTCTGTAGGTATTCATTGCCAAGTGAGAGACCAACAAATAGTTATATTGTTAGTGTGTTACTTATCTTTTCAAGATAATAGCAGAACTAGGACTCATTGCACTGAGTACTGGAATATCATAGAGTCAGTTTAGAAAAAGAACAGAAATGGGGGGCCAATAAAAGAAATAAATAAATTATTTCTACTTATTTTGGATCTGGGCAAAGTTTAGTGGGTGAGGGGTAACTTGAACACCATGACTGATGACTGTCTGGGCAGAAGCATGCCCCCCCATGGGTTCACCCTCGACAGCCTCTGCTGTGCTGCAGGACAGTGCACTGCAGCTAGAGTTAGTAGATATCTGGAGGCTAATTTACCCACAAGGGAGAGACTACTTCTTTTTTCAAATCCCATCAGACATTTTCATTTATTCTATGGCTGGTCACTGAAACTTGGATGCAGGATTTCATGGAGGCAGACATAGGCACAGTAGTGCCAGTATCATTCTCCTAGTTCCCTTGGGCTCTCAATCTCCTAATCAGAGACATTGGTGTCTGAATAGATCCATTCTGAAAGGTGACCCCTTCTATAAGAAGTTGGTGGTGGACATCAAGGATTTTCTGAAGATTAGCCACCCTATTGACACAATGGTGGCTACCTGCTGGGATGCCCTTAAGGCCTTTATGACAGGTAGGTGCCTTAGCCACACCTCACACCTTAAAAATCCAAGCTCATGACTCTGGAAGCACAACAGAGGCTCAAACATCTTGAGGAAAACTGCAGGTCCCATACTCTACAGAGGGGGAACCTTCTGGCACAGATTACATGATTAGGTTTAAAATCGGGCAGTATTTGCATCAGAAGGCCAAGTTTGCACTTTTCTGACTAAGGCAGTCCTTCTGGAAGACTGAAGAGAAGCCAAGGTGCCTGCTGGCTTACCAGCTCAAAAAATGCCAAGATCGCTTCAGAATTATTGGAATAATGAAAAGTGATGGCATGATTCTCAGGGATCCAAAAAGTATAAACATTGCCTTCCTGGACTTTTGTACATCCCACTACTCCTCCAAGACATCTGCAACTGATGAGGACCTAAACACCTGGGGATCATTTTGCAAAGGGCCTTACAGCAATGCAAGATGCATCCAACACTCACTTGCAAGAAAGCCCACTGTACCACAGACTCTTGCTGGATTATGGGGCAAACAGGGTCCCTGTGAAACTCTGGCCCCATGTTGTAGGCTACACTGGTGCCATACAATAATAATAATAATAATAATAATAAAATTTCTTTAATTGAGCCTTTCAAAATTTCAAGGCACTGTGCATCAAGAACAAACATAAAACATATTCAATACATTCAATAAAATCAAATATGAACATATATTCCAGTACAGCAATATAAAATCAGAACAAAGAAGGAAACGCCTTTTCCCATAAAAAAGTCTTTAGTGCCTGCTTAAAGCTCCCCACCGTCCTACACTCCCGGAGCTGACGAGGCAGAGAATTCCAGAGGGTAGGTGCAGCAAATCCAAATGCACGGGCACCAGATGACTTCAAATTTACCCTCAGAATCTCCAGCAACCCCTCGTCAGCCTAGGGGAGCTTTCTCAGAGGGGTGTAAGGCACCTGGAGTTCTTTCAAGTAGTCGGGACCCAGACCGTGTAGGGCTTTGTAGGTCAAAAGACCCACTGAGTGATCCACCACTGTGGCAGCCAGTGCAGAGCCACGCCTTTGGGAAGTAATATGACAACAAAACGTGCTGCCGCTCTGCACTAGCTGCAAGCGCGGATATCAATCCCAGGAAGTCCTAGGTAAAGGGAGTTACAGTAATCGAGGTGAGATGTCACAAAGGCATGGACCAAGACTGCCATGGAATGAGATGCCTAATCCTGGCAATGTTCCTAAGATGGAAAAATTCCAGCTTGACAACTGCAGACACCTGATAACGGAGGGTCAAACCAACATCAAGCTCCACTCCCAGGTTACGCACCCATTCAGAGGTGAGGATCTGGTCCATCCCCAGGATTAATCCAGAGGGGAGACCAGTCCTCAAACCCTCTACCCTGCGACCCAGGTCCACAACCATAACCTCAGTCTTTCCTGGGTTCAACTTTAAACCGCTGGAATTCATCCAGTCTTGGATGTCTGTGAGGCAGTTGTTCAGTTCCGAGATAGCACTAACCTGGTCAGGTGCAAAAGACAGGTAGAGCTGGGTATCATCAGCATAGCAGTGAAACCTCAGTTCATACCATCTTACAATGTCTCCGAGGGGTAGCATATATACTGCGAATAACATGGGGGAAAGGACCGAGCCCTGAGGCACCCCACAAGGCAGAGAGAAGGCCCTGGATGAAAACAAACCCGAGACTACTCTCTGCGTTCTCCCTTCGAGGAATGCTGAAAACCATCTGAGGACTGTACTCGATAGTCCACAAATGGACCTCAGGCGTTCGAGCAGAACTCCATGATCCACAGTATCAAAAGCTGATGATAGATCAAGGAGAACCAAGATAGAGTGGCATCTCTGATCTCTTGCCATCAAGAGATCATTGAGCACCCAAACCAGAGCAGTCTCGGTACTATGCCTGTTGAAAAACCAGACTGAGAGGTTCAGATAAACTATGGATGGTCAAATGGTTATCCAATTGAGCCACCACAACTTTCTAAATAACCTTCCCCACGAAAGGGAGGTTAGAGATTGGCCTATGGTTGCTAGGTCATCCGGGTCTAAAGAAGCTTTCTTCAGAAGGGGAGTCACCACTCCTTCCTTCAGAGAGCTAGGAAAAACTCCCATATCTAAAGAACATCGGATAATCCGAGCTGGCCGATGATCTCACCACAACCCAAAATCAAGGAGGTAGGGCCGGGGTCTAAACTACAGCATATGGGACGCATCTCTTGGACAATCCTCATAGTGTGCACGAAATCCGGCAGGTCAAAGGTACTCCAGGAAACTCCGGGCTCTGCGACAGGGCACCGATCAACTGCAACAACCTTGGAATGAGGTTGGAGGTGCTCCCTCCTGATGTCTTCAACCTTATTCGCAAAGAATCGAGCAATCTCCTCACAATCAGCTTGAGTAAAAACTCGATGGATCTGCTGACAGGCTGGGTTGCACAGTCTGTCAACAGTTCTGAAGAGCTGAGAAGGTCGATTCCATGTGACAGAAATTTCCTTGGACAGAAATTCTGCCTTCTTATGGGAAATTGCTGTTTGGTAGAGTTTATAATGCTCTAGCAAAATAAGGTGAGTCGGCATCAGTGGTGGTCTTCCTCAACAATGCTCCAACCTACGCCCCAACCTCCACAACCTCTCAAAGCCCCATCAAACCATGGGGCAGTGGAATGACATGGAAGGGGTGAACACGGACTGGCACAATCTGATCGAGTGCTACTGATATGGCCCTATTATAGGCCACTACCAGCTGCTCAGGATCAGTGCAGAACTCGTCAAACAATGAGGTCAATAACATATCAGGTCTTCAGGGGCGGCGTCCGCATCCGTGACCTGACCAACTCACAGGCGCGACCTACCCAGGGGGGCCTCAAAATTGAACCCAACCTAGTAGTGATCAGACCAACAGACTGGTTCCACCGCCAAATCGGAACCCTCGATCCCCAGGAGGAAGACCAGGTCAAGAGAGTGACCTCCCTTGTGTGTAGCTGAGGAAACAACCTGTGTAAAGCCCAGAGATGTCATCTCCTGGAGGAAATGTTGACCAAAAAGCAAAGATTCATCATCACCCCAAGCATTGAAGTCACCCAGAACCATCAATCTGGGCAACTCCAAGGCCATGTCGGCAGCAAAATCTGCTATTTCCTGCAGAAAAAGCTTCTCATCACCTGGTGGACGATAAATGAGGGCAATCCTGCACCCTACACCAGCTACCACAATACACTCAAATGACCTGGCCTCCTCAACTGGTACACTGGTTAGGCCCAGTTCAGTCTTGAAACAGCCCGCCACACCCCCACGATCAATCTCAGGCGATGTATAACCGACTACCAGGTGGGAACAGAGGCCTCTAAAAGGGGGGGCTGCATTCCCATATGGGGGCCAATAGCCAAAACAACAACTGTGCTTGTCAAATTCCTCATAAGAGGACCTGAAAAACACACAAGATGTATACACAAAGAATATGCTGTGGGGGAGGAAAATATCAGCATACAGCTGCAGTGGATATGGTGTGTGAACTGTAATATTCATAGTTCTGCATGCATACCTGATGGGTGGAAAACACAACCAAAATAAAATAGCATTCTTGGCTCCACTATTGTCAGTTATAGACCTGCCCTAGGCTATTCAGGATCAGCCAACCTGAAGACAATCCCAAGTGGAAGTGGGACTAGAGTAGTGTGGCAGTCCGCTCATGCCATTATGTATCCACACCATGTAGTGCCAATCTCTACAGTGGGCTATGCTGCAGACAGTCACTACCCACTCCAAGTCAAGTATGCAGCACAGAACCTTAAACCACTGGCAGTATAGTGCAGTGGTTTATGCTCTGAGCTGAAAATCTGGAGACCTGGGTTTGAATCCCACAGCCCCCACTTGCATACTATGTGAACCTGAGCAAGTCACTTAACTTCCCTGTGCTCCCAGGTCGCACCTGTAAACAAGCTTTCAGCTTAGTGTGTTACTCCTGGTAAAACAACTGAAAAAAAATGTAAATGACACAAACTTCAGTGTGCATACTACATATTGTCACATAGTCCTGCCATAATGTGGCAGTATTTGAATAGGTCACAGGAACAGTACCAGTTGTCAAGGTGTTCTGGAGTATGTGCAAGCAGTATGACACACAGAAGATGGACTTTGTTGAAAAATGTCTCTCTGACCACTGATGTTATCTATCTACCTACCTACCTACCTATCTACATTGGTATCCATCAGTCTGTTTGTCTAGCCATACGTATGTGTGTGTGTGTGTGTGTGTGTGTGTTTCTTGTTGAGACTTGCATGTGGGACATGGAGCTACCCATCATATATGGCAGACTGGACATGAGGAAGCATTGGTGTCATATATATTTAGGTCAGAGCTATTCTTGCAGCTACATGTGCGAGGATCAATTGTACATTTGATTATTGGACATGTACAGCAGTATTGTTCACAAAGTTGAAAGGGACAAATATTCAGAACTGCAGCTATATACCTGGAAGTTCTTCAGATGTTGACAACCATTTATGTGGCATGTGTGGTCCATCCTTGCTATGGCTGAAGTGCAAGTGTCAAAGCCCTTTAGAATGTGACTGTTTAGGGGCATGTCCTTATAACCGAGGATAGAGACCACTGGCTATTGTGATGGCACAAGACAGGATAGATGCAGAGCATTGACCACAAATGCAAGTGAAGACAGCTACTGCAGGCAGATTAGCGATTAACATGATTGTATTGAGTGCACTAGGGTCCACAGCAGATGATGTTGTGGAGGCCCAGAGATGGGAAGGCAAAACTGACACTGGTAGTATGGCACTATGTTATGGATGGTGCAGGAAACCACAACAGACATGCCACACACAAATGCAGACATCCATCATACAGTTAATACAACATGCAAAACACAACTATGCAACTGTCCTCATCCCTTGTGGGGGTTAGTGAAACATCTCTACCTACTCCATGCCACCAGGCTAGCCCCATAACAGTTACATTTTTAACTACAGTAGAAAATACTTCCCTGTCCCTGAAAACACCTGGAGAGAACTACGCCAACCATGCTGTACTCTGTGGAAGCTCCATATAAGACATGCCATTAGATCTCTGTGTGCACCTTTTCTGTCTGATATAAAATCACAGTACAGCTCTTTGGCTGTGATCCAAGAATAATGTCTTCACAGCACGTTGTACAACAGTTTGGGTTGTCATCTCTTCTGTACTGTACTGTATTGGAGCCAGTTTCAATTGGGGGAAGCCTCTGAGTTATGACTCCCTGACATTGGAAGACACCCAGCTCTCGTCCTTAACCTCACAGACCAATACATCCCATTCTACCCTCACATACCCTTTCTGCACTATTGCTCAACACTCCACAGCACTGCAGCCCCACTGACTCAGTTTATATTGTGCATTATAACATATAGAGGTCCTTACTGGCACTCAGAAACTCCCTAAAATGCACAAGTGGTTAACAGACAACACCTATGTCATTACATACCCATGACAGGAAAGACAGTATGATGGTCAGATATACAGAAGGACAGATAGTAATGCAGAGGAATTTGAGGGTGCATTGGGGATCTTTTCTGTGTAAGTAGTTCATATCACCTTCTGTCAATTTCACATCCATGCATATTCAGATGGTTCCCCTTCAGTGCCTGCTTCTGTCTTGCCTACCAGTGTGAGTGTAGCTGTCCATTTGATCAGCTCTAGCAGGTCTAATCACTGGTGGCACTTGCAGGCTTCCAAAACTGCAAAAATGGGGATGTTGCATCTGTGTGGTGGCGCAGGCCCCTCACTGCCATGGCACAGCTGGAGCATCATCACAAGCCTGAAGCATAGTGCGTTAGATGCATGCAGCATTACAAAATTGCCGAACGCACACAATTTGGTGCAGGGTGCCACTTGCATCATTTCTTTTTGATGCAAGCACCATGCATAATTCTCAGGGCTTTTAAAATTGATCCCCTTTACTAGAGGCCTGCACCTACCTACCTTGTCCCCTGCACAGAAAGTTATCATAGACCAACCCTTGCTGTATCAGGAGCTAGAAGCTGCACTGACTAGCATGTCTGCATGGAAGGCATCTGGAAGGAATAATCTCCCAGCAGAGTTCTTTGTGACCTTTAAGTAGGAACGTCTAGGTCCTCTAACAGATGCAATCACAATAGTGCAGTTTGCACATTTATGGAACAAACAGAAAAGAGAAAGAAATAAGTACCTTAGTTGGGACTTGAACCCAGGCCACTTTGAATACTGTTCCAGTTGCAATACCAGCTGCACCACCAAGGCAGCTGGAAACTGAGATGGCCAAGGCACCTTACTCCTTTTCTAATGCACAACCTGGTGCTGCACAGATAATTACATATTCAATCACAAAAGGTGTGGTGTGCACATTTATGGAACCCATAACAGATAACCCTCTAACAGATGCACTGACAGATGCTTGAAGAGTTGGCCCATTTCTACTCCATGTGAATAGCACAGAACGCACTCATTCCCAAGCTTGGCAAATAATCACAGGTTTGCAGACACTATTGCCATATCTCCCTTATCACAGCTCACTATAAGGCTTTCACCAAACTATTGGCATCAAAAGTGAGTGAGGCACTCCTGTTCCTCTTAGATATCAGTCAAGGAGGATTTGTCCCAGACTATAATGGCACAGACTATAACAGGCAGCCCTTTACCTTATCTGATATGCCTCCCATTCATCTCCCATGGAGCTTTTCTCACTCGATGCAAAGTAGGCAATTGACTGGGTGGAGTGAGGGCTTAACTTCCATACCTTTAAAGTGTTTGGCTTTGGGTTAGCATTTCTTAGCTGGGTCAGCTCCTTATATCAAAGGCGCCAGCCTCAGTAATCATGAATGGCCTTAACTTGTTGGGCTTCCTCAAGGCAGAGGGACTCATCAAGGGTATCCATTCTTATCCCTCTGTTTTATGTTGGCACTATAGGCAAGGACACCCCCCACAGCATCAAACTGGGAGGGATGAACAAGGCATTTGCCTATGCAGATGGCAGAAGACACCAGGAGGAAGGAGTGCTGTGTGACTGGACTTCTCTACTGGGACTAAAGAAGTAGAACTCTTGTACTTGGACCTCTAATTTAGGGTAAAAAAAAGCAAACTAACAAACAAAACAAAAAAAAATTAGTGCGTTTGTCTGAGTTAACTGAACTGAATGGTTATCTGAACAGTTATCTAGGTGTAAATCTCAGGTGATTGAAAGGGCTTGATAGCTGTGCAGTTTAAATTACTCGTAGAAAGATCTAGTAAGTAGGGGGAGTGGCTTAGCTAGAAGGAAGCTAAATTTAAAGGCTGCCTTAGAAAGATTCTGTTAGTAGCTTGGCAGAAGACACCAGGAGGAAGGAGTGCTGTGTGACTGGACTTCTCTACTGGGACTATATTGCCCTCCTTCCCTCCCCTCCACCCTCAAACCCAAAGCTAGTTCGACTTTTATAGGCACAGAATTTGACTGACAACAGGAACTTCCTGTCTGGGAGCAGGAAGTGAGTGATCACAGAGCCACCAAAGACCCACCATCCTAGAAGGGCACGAGTAGCTCTCCAGCCCCCTTTAGCTGCTGGAGGCCTGCCTCTGAACAAGTAAGGGGTCTACTGAGAAATATAGGATATTCTTGTCTCAGAACAGGACAATCAGGAGCTTAAAGGGCACAGAGCCAGAAAGTAAGTAGAGAGAGAAGAGAAAGAAAAAAAAACAGAGAAAAGAGTAAGGATTCCAAACAACAGTTAAGGGGCCAGAAATAAGACATGATGGGAGTGGTGCAGTGCAGTGGCTGTGGAGCAGCAGTCTTCCGGGAGGTGTTCTGGAGGATGCAGTGTTGTCCCATCTGCAGGCACCTCTCTTGGCTGAGGGAGGAGGTTGCTCATCTCCAGGCTGAGATAGCCAGGATTTGTGGGACCTCCTCTTCCATCCAGGGACCACCAGTGCCACTGCCGTTGCCTCAGAGGTTGCCAAGAAAGAGGAGTGGTTGGACCACAGTGGGCTCAGGGAGGGTGAGGGTGGTGGAACAGAGGTGCATCCCTCCAGTTGTACCTCTCCACAATTCCTATGCCATTCTGGCAAAGTGTGGTTCCTCTATGGAGGCACCTGCAGTGGAGACCAAGGAGGATGCTGGGAACCTCCACAAAGGAGACCCACAGGAGGGTGGCATGGGACCCCACAGGGGAAGGAAACAACTCCTGGTGGGGGACTCCATTGTTAGGAAGGTAGAACTGGGGGAGGAAGGGGAGAGGGAGGTAAGGTACCTGCCTGGCGCCATGGCTTGGAGGGACAGGGAGCGAATCCTCAGGATTGCCAGAGCAGCTGCACAGAGGAGGGAGCTGGATGTCATTGTCCACCTTGGGACAAATGACATGACTAAGAAAGGGATTAGAGCAGTGCAGAAAGAGTTTGTGGAATTGGGGAGGGGCCTTAGACAAGTAGCATGCATGGTAAACTCTCGGAGGTGCTGCCCATCTATGGGTAGGAGAGGCTAGGGTGTTCCACACCATGGAATTCAATCAGTGGTTGAAAAACTGGTGCAGAGCTCAGGGATTTGGCTTTATTGGGGACTGGGGGTCCACCTGGAGTGATGCAAGCCTATACTGGCATGATGGGCTGCATTTGTCCAGGAGGGGAACCAGGATCCTAGGTGTTAGGTTTAAATGCTTCATTGGCAAGTATTTAAACTAGCCTAGAGGGGAGGCACTGGAAAGTAGCAGGGAAATCCTAGCCCCCCAAAAAAAATCATGGTAGTAAGTGCGGTAAACACCAACATAGAGGTGGCGATAGGGAGAAGGGCAGGGGTAAATGGGGAAAGTGATAAAGGTAAGAAGGACAGGGATGAGGCAAAAAGGAGTAAGGCCATCAGGAAATGGAGGATAATGAGTACCAACACCCGTAGTCTGGGCAACAAGCTCCCTGAGCTGGTGGCCTTGATGGAAGAGGGATGTCTGGATATTGTAGCAGTCACAGAAACATGGTACACAGAGAACCATGACTGGGATGTTAACATACCAGGGTACATAACCTACAGGAGAGACAGGCAGGAAAGAAGAGGGGGAAGAGTAGCTCTCTATGTAAAGGAAGGGATAAAGGCAACTGAACAAAAGAGTAAACAGGGAGGAGAGGAGGCACTGTGGGTCACCTTGGAGACTGGAAAGGGCACCACAATCTGCACAGGGGTTGTGTACAGACCCCCATGTCAGGGGAAGGAAATGGACAAGGATATGATAGAAGGCATTCTTAGAATGGCAGAGAAGGGAGATAATGTTGATGGAAAATTTGAATATGCCAGATGTTAACTGGAGCACATTTTCTGCAGCCACATCCAAGAGCAGGGCCATTCTCGATGCCCTACAGGTGGAAGGCCTCAGACAGCTAGTTTTGGAACCCACTCATGAGGGAGCAATCTTAGATCTCATACTCTCAAATAGGGGCAGTGAGAAGATCTCAGATCTAGAAGTGGGTTGCCATCTGGGAACAAGTGACCATCAAACAGTGTGGTTCACATTACACTCAGCTACAGAGTCAAGCCATACAAAAGTGAGGATACTGGACTTCAGGAGGGCTGACTTTGGCAAGATGGGAGAGTGCCTCAGAAAAGCACTAGCAAACAGTCTAGAAGGAGGGGTGGAGCAACAATGGGGAATCATCAAAACTGCCATCACAGAGGCAACAAGCCTTTGTGTGAAGCAAATAAATCAAAATGAAAGAAAAAGCCACTATGGTTCTCAAAAGAGGTGGCTGGGAAAGTCAGGGAGAAAAAGATAGCATTCAGGAAGTATAAGGAAACACAGAAGGAGCAGGACAGAGAGCTGTACCAGTGAAGGCAGAAGGAAGCAGGGAGGGAAGTCAGAATAGCAAAGGCCCAAACTGAGGAAAAGATAAACAACTCGGTTAAGAAGGATAAACCTTTTATAGGTACATCAGAGAGTGTAGAAAGACAAAGGGAGGATAGTGAGGCTGAATAGAATGAATGGTGGGTGGGTGGGTGGGCAGAGGGGACAGCGAAAAGCAGGGATACTGAATGAATATTTCTGCTCAGTATTCACAAAGAGAGGTGGAAGTGCCTAATTCAATTAAAAAGCACTCTTGATAGGGGGTCGATCCCAGCCCTTTCAAAGAAGAAAGGGTTCTGCAAGAACTCCTAAAACTGAAGGTGGACAAAGCAATGGGGCCTGATGGAATTCACCAAAAATTCTAAAAGAATTAAGGGGAAACTAGTGAAACCATTGACTACTCTTTTTAATAAATCATGGGAGGATGGTGTGGTACCCGAGGACTGGAGGAAGGCAGATGTGATTCACCTTCACAAAAGTGGGACCAAGACAGAGGCAGGAAACTACAGACCTGTCAGTTTGACCTCTGTGGTAGGGAAAGTGATGGAGTCACTTCTGAAGGAAAGAATTGTTGAGTACCTAGAGGCCAGTGGGGCACAGGACCCAAGGCAGCATGGGTTCACAGCAGGAAGGTCATGTCAGATGAATCTAATAGATTTCTTTGACTGGGTGACCAAAGTAGTAGACCAGGGAGGGGCTGTGGAAATGGCCTACCTAGACTTTAGCAAGGCATTTGACATAGTCCCACACAAAAGATTAACAGTCAAATTAACCAGCCTGGGAGTGGGTCCCAGGGTGATAGCCTGGGTAAAACATTGGCTGGACAACAGGACACAAAAGATAATTGTAAATGGAGTCCAATCTGAAGAAAGAGGGTTACTAGTGGGCACCGTAGGGTTCAGTACTGGATCCAGTCCTTTTAATGTCTTTATAAGTGACATTGCAGAGGACTGGAAGTAAAGTATGCCTCTTTGCAGATGACACAAAATCTGCAAGGGTTGATACACAAGGAGGCATGGAAAGGATGAGAAGGGACTTGGCAAGGCTGGAGGAATAGTCAGTTTGGCAGCTTGATTCAGCAAAGAAGTGCAAAATAATGCACCTGGGAAACAAGAACCCAGGGAAGATTACACAATGGGAGGAGGTAGTGACAACAACAAAAAGGAAAGGGACCTGTGGGTAATCATATCAGATGACCTTAAGGTTAGCAAGCAATGTGAGAAGGCAGTAGGAGGGCTGGGGTATATTTTAGTGTCAGTGGCTCATTAGGTAGCACACTCACCTCTGAGGCTGGGAGATCAGAGGGCTGTGGGTTCAGTTCCCACATCTGGCACTTGGGTTAATAACCCAGAACTGACACTGTAGTGCAGCATGAGAGGGGTGCTGCACTTCTGAGGTGCTGTCTTTCAGATGAGACATTAAACTGAGGTCCCATCTGCCTGGATTGGTGGTAGTTCAGGTGGATGTTAAAGATCCCATGGCACTTATTGAAAAGAGTAGGGGAATTTTTATTGAGAGGACTTACAGACAAATTCATACACATATTATATATATTTACACTATATACATTCCAGTAAATAATGTATTTTACATATTTCAGATTCTTTTTCAGTATACAACAATTCAGAATACTTAATGGTTATTAATCAGCACTTGTTTTCACTTATCATGGTGGTTTAGCCCAGTGTTCACAATTAAGCCATAATAGTTTTCTTCTTTCCTCAGTACATCTCTTTGTATCTAATGCCTTCATTTTTTGTAATGAAATGCCAATATTCCTCTGCATTTCAATATATGATACCCATCTTTGTTGAGTTGCCCATAGACAACGTGACTGCCAAATATAGTATCTTATTATTACGAATACTATTTGCAGTGTTTCAGGGAAATATTTACCCATACCCTTTTCCATTTGTCCATATATCAGAGAACCATATGGTAAATTACTCAACATTGGCTCATTCCATTCCTTTGCTAGGTATTCCCAAAAACCTTGCACATAATCACATTTTATAAACAAATGTTCTTGTGTTTCCAATATTTGGGTACATGACTGTCTTAGGCAGTATCTGTCTTGTATCTGTTTATGTTTATTGTTATTTCTAACTCCTAATTTTCCATGTAGACTCAGCCATGCCATGACCCATGCAAAGTCTGGTAAACGTTTGGACTTCAATATGTCCAGATTAAATTGTAGCTTCTATTCTGGGCATTCTCCCAAGGAGATGTCTTCCCTATCCTCCATTTTCATCATATGTGAGTACAGCTCTTTCCTATCTTTCAGTAAGACCATTTCTTTTGTAATATTCCATTTTATTAAATTTTTCATTTGTTGTATCACATATTTTGGGACCGATGTGATTCTATATAATGCATTAGATTTTCTCCGGGCCCAATCTAGGAACATAAATCAGTCCATTCCCCTACTTGTTCTTTTCCTAATTTTGACTCCAGGTCGTAGTACACCCAAAATTGTATGTTATAAACAAGCTGAAATAGAAAATGGTAGGGTTTACCATCCCTAGGCCTCCTTCTTCTACTCTCCTATAGGTCACTGTTCTTTTATAGGGTTTAATCTACTCCCCCACAATGCCTGAAAAAACACACTGTACAATGTTACTAATAAAGATGGTGGGGGAAGGAAAACATAGTTTATGTATAAAAAAATGGGTATTAATAGAGTTTTTATCAACATAACCCTTTTTCTCTTTCTTTCCAATAGTTTGACCTTTCCATGTGTTTACTTGCCTTTGTGCTCATTGTAGATTTGTCTCCCAGTTCAGTCTGGCCATATCTGGACTACCATAAGTTATTCCTAACAATGTGATTGTGCCTTCATCTATCTTAATCCCAGAATAAGTATTATTTTCTGGGACCTGGGTATCACCTAGTACCACCCCTACACTTTTCTGCAAGTTAATTTTAGACCCTGAATAATCTGAGAATTTCTTATAGTGTTCCATCAAAAACTCTTCATTTGTTGAAGGATCTATACATAATACCAGATCATCTGCATAAGCCAAATGTTTTATCATAGGAGCAGAAGGGCTCGTCCTTAAGCCTCTTATCCTATTGTCCTGCTCTATTCTCCTTAAGAAAACATCTATACAAAATCTATAGCAGGGGCTTAGTGGGCAGCCCTGCCTTACTCCTCTTTTTACACCAATATTTTTCCCTACCCATCCATTTATGTTTGGTGTTAATATAGCTTGGGTATATAACACTTTTATCCATCTTACAAATTCACTGGGTATCCCATAGGCCCTAAGCACTTTATACATATAATGATGTGAAATCTTGTCAAATGCTTTTTCTTGATCAATTCCTATTATATACCCCTGCAATTCTTGCTTTTCTGCTTTATAGAATATTTCCCTTAACATAATGAGGTTATCAACTTGTCTTCTATTACAGATTGCGTAAGTCTGGCTAGGACTGATTAATTTATCTGCAATTAACATTAATCTGTTCAATAAAAGTTTGCTTAATATTTTAAAATCTACATTCAACAAACTAATGGGTCTCCAGTTTTTCAGATCCTCTCTTTCCACTTTTTTGAACAACAGTATTAATGTTGCTTGATACATGGATTTTGCTAAAATGCCTTCTTGTAACATGCTATTATATACTATCACTAAGGCTGGTGTCAAATCTTCACTAAAGGTTTTATAAAACTCTGCTCCTATTCCATCCAGCCCTGGGGCAGAGTCAATCTTAAGACCTTTTATTGCTGTTTTTATTTCTTCGCTTTGTATTGGGACTGTCAAGTACTCACTTTCCTTTTCTTCAAGCTGTGGTAAGTTCTGTAACATGTCTTCCTCCTCCAGTGTTTGTGGAGCTGTCCCAAATGTCTCTAAAAAATGAAAGTTTACTGCTTGTAATATTTCTTCTAGTGAGGAGGTAATCTGACCGGATTTTAGTTTTAGTTTCTTTAGGATCTTATGATCTACTCCGTCTTTACATTCTTTATAGGGATCAATGGATCCCTTTTTCAAATTAGTGCTGAATCTTAGTTCCTGTTCTAGGGTCTTAGCTCTATCATATTGTAACATACACATCTGCTTTTTAACTTCTGAGATTTGATCATCTAAATTCAGTCTCAAGGTTTCACATTTTGAAATCAGGGTATGTAATTGAGTCCTAATTGGAGTATTTCAGATATCTAACATTTACATTGTCCCTTGTAATTTTCTGAAAAAATTGCTTCCATGATGTTTTGTGTCCTCCCACCAGAGGGCAGCATTATCATACATTATTGCTGTAGAGAGTCTGGCTTGCCATTCTTGCCTCAAATTTCCTGTACATTTTATCAGATAAAATGGAGTTGTTCAACCTCCATAAGTTTTCTTACATCTTGTAGTACCTTCCCAAGTTATTTTCACTGTTATTGATTTGTGGTCTGAAAATTCTCTAACCAGGAGCATAACCCTTAAAATGGTTAAAATCTCTGAAGCAAAAACATAATCAATCCTAGTTGATAGGCTTCCTTTAAAAAGGTGTTCCTCAGTTTGATGTTTAGATCTATACGAGTCAATCAATTTAGCATCTGAGATTATTTTATTCAGAGTTGTGGAGTCACAGAAGATCTTATCTGTTTTAAGCCCTCTGTCTGATTTCTTTAACCTGCAATTAAAATCCGGCCCACAACAGTAATCTGGATGTGTGTAAATATGGCTGTATTTTCTTGAATAAAGCTACTCTAAGGGCTTTAGTCTGGGGGCATAAATATTTATTACCGAAACCTTTCCTGATATAGAAATATCTAACATTAGAGCCCTCCTGGGTCTATATCTACAATTTTGCCACTTTAATGCTAGAGTTATTTAATAAAATTCCTACCCCATCACATCTCTCTTGGCCTAAAGACCAAAAGGAAGAGCCTTTAGACCATTGTTTAGCAGCTAACTGTAATTCAACATTTGTTTTAAAATGTGTATCTTGTAAACATATGATGTCACTCCTTCTGAAGCTAAAGAATTCAAGACTGTAAGCATTTTGCATTCCCTTTAATACTATTTACATTTATCGATGTAGAGTAAGGAATCCATGAATTGCATATGTACTATCAGGAGAAGTACTACAACTGACTACAATCAAGAAGTTTTACTCCATCTCCTTCTCCTAGTCCTCTGGGAAATGTCTGTATCCCCCCTTTCCCCCTCTTCCGCATCTGATGCTGCCTCTGTAGCACCTGCAGTTGTGGATGATGTGTCTGTTTGTTCCCCTTCAGTGTCTTCATCAGATTTTTCTGGTGCTATAACTGCATATTTATTTCCATTTTCCATGCTTCTGCTGAGGTTTCTTTCTCTGTTATGTTTCCAGTGTTTTTGTTTTCAATGTTTTGCCTGACCTATTTCTTTTTTAGCTACTTTCCTATACTTGGTTTCTTGACTAGGAGGTGGGGTGCATCCCTTTGTCTTCTATTTCAACAGCAGAAGTTGAAGCTTCAGCACAAGGCTGCTCTTCTGCCTGATTTCTAGTCTCATAAATATCTTTACTACCTACTTCTGAGGACTTCTCCCTTCAGCTGGCTTTGGGAGTTTACTAGTTGACACTGGATCTTCTATATCCAAGACTTTATTAGCTTCTGCAGCTACTTTCTGGGCCTGCATTTGTTGGGCCTTATTGATTGAGCCATCTTGTGGGGGCAGTCTTTCCGGTTATGGGAGCCCATGGGCACTTCCCATAACCATGTCCTGTGTTTTCGCATAAATTACACTTGAAGAGATTTACACATGTGGGGGAAGTATGCCCATAATCCAGACAGTGACTGCATCTGGGAGTGTCGCAAGCTGAGCCTAAATGGGTACAGGAGCTACACTTAAAGCAAGATTTTGGCTGCCCCATGTAAAACAGAACCCCTCTATCCCTTCCCAAGAAGAAAGTACTTGGTAGATGCACTGGTCCGTTGTTCATAGTGTACAGTTTTACTTTTATTTTCCAGCCCCATTCCAAATCTGTTCACTGTCTAAAAGGGGCTGGCCTGTCGAGTACCTCACATCTCTGCCTTAACCAGAAAAGGATATCCTCTACATGGACTCCCTCATTACGAAACATAATGGTGATGTACTTAATAGCTGGTTTTATAAGAGGGATTGCCATGTAGGGGATCCACAAAGGGTTATTTTTCAATGTCTGGTATTGTGACCAGAATCTGTCAAGACTGGAAACTGTTTTAAAACTGACATCATAATTGCCATTCCCCAAATGTATTAAAGCAAAGATTTCTGATGAGAAAAAATGCGTAGTACCTTTAAGCAACTGTTTAGCTATGTGCAACCTATCTGGAGATTCCTCTAAGCCTCCTTTAAATATTAACCTTACAGCATTTTTTCTAGGGGCTGGTTCCCCTTTATTTTGAAACAGGTCAGACAATCTAAACATGGGATCAAGCCAAGCTTTTTTCTTAGGGTCCTGTAAAATGTGCTCTGCAGGTCCCACTCTATTAGATAGTTCATCTGGCTGTGGTGCTCCCTCTGTCCCTTGAATTGCAATCTGTTTTCTATCACACTTGTTATTTTCAATGTTGGGGCCCATATCAGATATACACTGAGTTTTAGTAGCAACATGAGAGGTGGAAGCTTCAGCTTTAAAGGTGTCTGCCTGGTATTTTTTTATTGTATCATCAGCAGGGTCAGGTTTCCAGTTCCCTGTTTCATTTTGTAGCCAACCTGCACCTTCAAGTGTTCGAGCTGGAGACCAATCCTGTTGTAGTGCTAGTAAGTCAGCACTAGTCCTTTTAGCTTTCACCGGGGAAATTCTGTCCTCTGCAACATTTACAGGCTCTTGTTCTGTTTGCATCAGATCTGCTTTTATTGCAGCTTCATGAGTATTTTGCACTTTCTGGACATTCAAAAGTCCCAGTCTACGTTTTGCTGGATGTGGAGGTTTAATGTTCTCTTCTTGTTTTACTGGCTCTGGGCACACAGCACTACACTGTTTGTTACTGCCAGCCAGGAGAAAGTTTTTAGTTTTCTGGCTAGTTTCTGCTGTAGGTGCTTGAATACAGCCTGCTCCATCACCACTCAGCTGTAGTTCAGGTGAGTCATTTAGTTTTCTGTCACAAAGCCAGTTTGCAAATTAGACAGTTCTTTCTGTAACACTTCTTTTTTAATTTATACTGTTCTTCTGTTTGCAGTAATTCATTCGTTAGTCTTTCCTTATCTGCTGACTGAGAACTAGTTGGTAAAGAATGTTGTACCTGGTCTGTATTCTCAGCATTTTCCACAATTTGAGACCAATCCATAGTATTCTCAAAAAAACTTAAAGGAACATCAGTTTCTTCCTCAGACATGGGTTGTAAATCCTTTTCAAGCTCTGGAAATAAAGGCTCAGATGTTGGTTCTTTCTCCTCTGTCTTTCCTGCTTGCAATCCTCCTCCTCCTGGATCTTTAGGAGCCGCCATCTTGGTCCCACAAGAAAATGGGTCTCCCCTGCTCACAGGAAGCAGGGTAGGGGAATTTCCCCGGTGTCCTGGCCAAATTTCCCTCATTCACTATAAATACCACCAACAGCTTAATCTGGTTCAAAGTCAGCTGGCATTCATCTGTATCCCCCCCCCCGGGCTGTGCCTGAAAATAGGCAGGATTTGTCTAGTGCACTTACCCGGTCAACAAAAACAAAATAAATAAATACCGGGATGCATAGAGAGAGGCATCACCTGCAGAAAACAGGAAGTTGTTATCCCTCTGTACAGACAGTTGGTGAGACCCTATCTGGAGTACTGCATCCAGTTCTGGAGACCCCCATCTCTGCAAGGACATAGACAGGATAGAGGCAGTCCAGAGGAGGGCAACTAAAATGGTGCAGAGTCTGCAAGAGAAGTTGTATGAGGAGAGACTAAAGGAGCTTAATATGTATACCCTTGAGGAAAGAAGGGAGAGAGGGACATGATAGAAACTTTTAAGTACCTCAGTGGAATCAACAAAGTCCAAGAGGGAAGCATCTTTCAGAAAAGAGATATGCAAGAGCAAGGGACACAATTTAAAGATAGATGGGGGCAGTTCTGGGGCAATATGAGGAAGTACTTTTTCACAGAGAGGATAGTGGATGCATGGAACAGCCTTCCTGAGGAGGGGGGACTAAAACTGTGGGAGATTTCAAGAATGCATGGGACAGACATAAGGCAATTCTTGTGGGGGTAGGAAGAAATAGACTGTTGGTTAACTAGGGTCTGTGGCCTATCCTGTAGGTAGGGAAATGGGCAGACTAGGTGGGCCAAGTAGTCCTTATCTGCCGTCAATGTCTATGTTTCTATGTTTCTATATTATGCTGAAGATAACCAACCCAGAAAAGTTGATCCTGGCCCTATGACCCCTGATATACGAATATGGTTACCAATCAAGTTATAACATAAGTATATCTAAATCAGTATCTAAAATGATTAAAACTACCCACATTACAATGTTGACCATCTTCTAGGGCAAGGATCCCAGGAGACTTAGTTTCAAAAAGCTGATCCAGGACCATTTGAAAAGGGCCTCAAGCTTCCAGAATTCTCTCTAAAGTGCACAGCACAGGAAATACTGCAAAGCCACAGGCCTGGGCACAGTATATGCTGGTCCACCAACCAAGTGTGTGCACTGTGATCTGATCTATTGGGTGCCAGTATGGGTACAGTAATCTGGGATGGGACATTCTTCCACATCTTAAAGCTCACCTCATGCTGCAAGTGACAAAAATGGCATAATCCCAGTGTGCCAAGCTATCCAGTTGGCTCCAGAACCCCCCAACTTCCCCATCTGGAATAACAAGAAACTACAGAGGAAAGCGATCCACTGGCAAGACTGGTCTCAAGCTGGAACCTCTCCTTAGAAGTTCTGAAATCATTTAGCCAGCTGCAAGCCAGTTCTTCCTCCCTAACCAACATCACTGGCAAAACTTTCAGATAGCAATGCTACAGTTTCCAGGGCCTAAGCCCCCTAGCCACCCTCAATGGGGTGGAGGACTCAAAACCCCTTAGGCATAGTTGTATATGTGGAGAGCTTCTCTCCTTGAAATGTGATCACGAGACTCAGGTGGCCTGCAAATATTGTGAAGAACTGGGCTGTGAGATATCTCCCAAACTGTGGAAAAAGTGCTGGCAGTCAGTCACTAGAGGAGTGAAAGACCATGAACCCCATCACACATGTCATGATATTGCACAGATGAGCAAAACACCACATAAATGGTATGCTCGGAAGCTAATACCTACTGAACATTGCTGGACATGTAATTTGTCCTCAGAGATTCTAACACATATTATATGAACTTGCCTGATATTATACAGGTTCTGGACAGAGGTTTAGAAAGTATGCAGGTCCCTGATGTCTACCTTTTCTCCCTCTTACCCTTTTTAGCAATGTTAGGAATCAATGTTACACCCATAGGGAATGCTAGGTTTCCAGCCCACATGCAGAGATTGCTTTCCAGCGTATTAGTCACAACAAAAAGGGTCCTGCTGAAACACAGGAAGGAACAGTCATCCCCAATCATTGAAAATGGCTGTCTGAACTGGGGAACACAGACAATTTTGAAAGATTCAATTTCACAGCAAGAGGTAAGATGGAGGAATTCACTGCTACCTGGAGTAGCTTCCTTTAGTCGAGCTGCTGTGCCATCCCTGCAGGCTAGTATATTCCTGCTTGTCCCACTCATGCATGGTCACAGTGTCTCAGAGTGCAACAACCCACCCCAGAGAACACCCCTGCAAGAGTTCTATAATTGCTTGAGTACCCCAGAGGTGGTGACAGGTAGACAGACCATGGAGTTCCACTAATGCAGGATACTGAGTTCCCAACACCTGGCCAAATACAAGACTGTAATGAGCAATAAATCAGCACATCACTCCAGTAATATGATATGGAATATAAACTTTATTTTGTGAATGTTTGAATTTGTCTGAAAATGTTAGACTCAGTATTTGTTTAAGTAACTTGATGAAGTCAGTGATACAGGCTTTACTCAGTTAACACAATGCTGTTATCATTAACACAATTTAAAGTTGTAACTCCAAGGTATTGTGATCAGTTCCAGGTAGGAATTTGTTAGTATCTGTGTATTGACGAAACTGGGAACTGATAGACTTTGAATTACAAAAAGGTGAGTTGTAAAGCCCAAGCTCCACCAAGGAGACACAAGGAAAACAATTCTGATATTAAGCAAAAAGTTTTTTTCTTGAAGACTGCATTCTTATCACTAACTACATATCCAACATGCTGGGAGACTTAAAGTCATGTAACATTATTTAGAGAATGCACCAACTTGGATACTTTCACCTAAAGAGTTACTGGTCCTGATGGCAGAGATGATGCTGTCATAAAAAAAGTACAATTGTAACACTAATTTTATATTTTTTAATTAACTCTACAGTAGCTACTAGGGGACAGAAATTTGCTGGGGAAATTAGATTAAAATTGTTGAGAGAGGCAGAAGAAGCTGCCCCTAAGAGGTAATTACAATCCCTTTGTCCTGTAATGATGGAACCCCCAGTCAGTTAATGAAGGAGCTTCAAGGAGCCTAAGAGTTTTCATGTCAGGAAACTGACCTGGCCATGCAGTCACCACACAGCAGGGGCAGTTATGGCTCAAAACTATGAGTACACAAAATCCAAGGTTCTGGATTAGACCATCTTTCTAGAGAGGTGGTACTCCCAGAAAGCAAAGAATTGTCAAATCTATGATGTTAGCATAACATAGTTGATAATGTAGTATGGGGGTCTGACAGAGGTCAATGACAAACCCTAGCAAGTCAGTCAGTATTGGGGCTTCATACTTTCACCATCTGAGAGTTGAAATCTGGAAACTCCCTATGAATCCTGTGTGTTAAGTTTTTCTACTCTTTGCTTCCAAAAGAAACAACTTGAACATGATGCCAGTTCTTGTAGCTGTAGAATGAAGATTTATTTTAGTAGTGAGTGCAAATAATAGCTGACCCCTCCACCAGCTTCTTAATGTTTCACACAAGTGCTTTATCAAGAGACATGCACACCACTGGTGCCACCTTTTATAAAACGCACATACACATGGAGGGAGAATATAACACAAAGTGATTTTGACGAGTTAAAACAGACAATGAACTGGAAATAAAAACATTTTTTCTATTTAATTCTTCTGCTGTGTGCAGACTATTTCTTTTCAATTTATATAATAATCTTGTAATTCCCAAAGTGTTTGTGTAATTGTGATATCCTGTAGATTGTGTAAAGATTGTGAAGTAGCAAATATTATTTTATAATGTCATGCCTTTGTGACTGAATCTTTTAGGAAAATTGTTAACTGTTGGTACTGACAAATCCATGACCTGTCTCTGAAAAAGGAGAATAAGGCTACAGTTACCTTACTGTAAGAAGTGAAGTGTTTTCTCAGGACTGAGTGACAGGAGAAGGCCATTTGCTCTTAGCCAATGAAGCCTTGTATTGTGTGAGCAGTGGGTCTGGTGGGCTACAGACCAAAAGAGCCCCCAGGTAAGAAAATAACTTCTGAATGGTGACAGCTACTGATTTGCCCTTGTAGGTGTGAAAGGCTGATAAAATTGGCAACCTGTTGTATACTGTGTCCTGAGTGAGGACAGGATATGACAAACTGGTGCCAGCAGTGTATATTTGAAAGGAATTTAATTAACCTACTTAGGCATCCAGTCATAGAGGAGGATACTACATAAGGGAACACAGGGTACACTACTACTGTTATTTTGATTTCATCAAGAGTGGTTAGAGAGAGTACAGTATGTCTGGACCATATGAAAAGTGCACTTTGCTAAACTTGCAACAGTTGTACAAAGACAGAGGGTTGGTTATAAGGAAAGCCAGTCAAGGGCAGAACTCTTAACATCCACGCTGTAAAGTTGTCACTGCTGGCCAAAGTCACAAGACAGAGGCTAGAGAGCATGAAGATGAACCAGAACTGGGCACTGGTCTGGAGCAGCTTCTCAGGTACAGAAAGCAGCAAATGGCTGATACTCATGAAACCAGTGAACAGTGCTACCACAGGGAATGGCTATTCCAGTAAATTTAATTAATAACAAGAGGAATGCACACTATAGGAAACACACAACTCAGGCAATATTTGCAAATAAGAATGGAAAACTTTATTGAGATAGAAATCACAAATGCAAGTGCTGACATACAAACTCACCCAATTGATGTCCAATGCTTTCTTCCATTAGAGCTTCACAGGCCCCCTGATGAAGCTCTAATGAAAGAAACTATTGGGCATCCTTAAGTGGGTGAGACCATAAGGTCAGCACTTGCATTTGTGATTTTTATCCAATAAATTTTGCCATTCTAATTTGCAACTATTGAGCAGTGTGTTCTATAATGTGCACTGCTCTTGTTAGCAGCTTTGCAGGTACAGAGGTTGAAGCTGGTGCTAGCCCTAGTTCAGGCAAAGACTGAGGCAGAACTGCAGAAGATGAAGCTGGAAACAGAGGAGTAAAAAAAGAAGGAGGAGAAATGAAAGGCTGAGGAGGAGCAGTGAAAGACTGAGGAGAAGCGAAAGGCTGATGCAGAGCTGTGGAAGATGCAGCTGGAAACAGAGGAACAAACAAAAGAGGGAGAGGGGTGAGAGGAAGAGTGATAGTATGAGATCCTGCTGAAAAAGCATGAACAAGATAGAGAGATGGAGATTCTGCACAAGAGGATGACACCACAAACTGTGAGTAATGACATGAGGGGTTTGACCAAGGAAGCAAAAATTAATTCTAAAATGTTTCCCAGATATTAGGAGGGTATAATCTTGATTTCTTTTTAAGAATTTTCAAAAGATTCTGTGGGCAATTTGAACTGGGCAGGGATTCTTGGGTAAGTCACCTTTTTGCCACTGCTTACAGGCATTAGAAGATTTTTCCAGAATGGACAATGAGGACTGCATGGACCAAGATAATGTGAAAAATGCCTTGCTAAGGTATTTTGAATTAACTTCTGAGGGCTACAGGCAAATATTTAGATGGTTAAGAAAGGCATTGGGATATAGTTATGCTAAAATGTGTGTGCAGCTAAGTAACTTGCTAGAACGCTGGGTAGAGGATGCACAAGCCTGAGCTGTAGATGAAATAAAATATTTATTTAATCTAGAACAGTTCCTAAAAGCTGAACCTGATGGAACTGAGAATATGATTACTGAGTAGAACTCCAGCTCTATGAAGGAAGCAGCCAAGGGGGGATGATCAATTTATAGCCAGCTGACCATTCTTACATCACAAAGGAAATAGGGAAGGACATCAGATGGTTTTAAGGGAACCCGGGGGGGCAACATAAAGGAAGTCAACCTGAACCCAACCCAAAAGGGAAGCCAAGTGGTTCCAGAGGTAAAGGGTAATTGGAGCGCAGGCATTATACCTGTCAAAAACTGGGGCATTTGTCATATGACTGTCCAAAAAAATGCAACAAAAGAAGCTAGTGCAGTAGGAAGGGAGTAGCTTGATGGGCTCCTAGCAGATAGTGGCCTGTACACAGAGTGCAGTGCTCTCTAACTCCACTTCACATATGCACCCAGTGGTGGTGAATAGATTGGCAACCCAGGGTTTGGGGCCTCCTTTTCTATAGTGAAGCAGGATTTTGTTCATAAGGGACAGAGCCTGTCTGACCAGCTTTCTTGGATTAAAGGGATAAAGGGTCCAGTGGTCTCAGTGCCAATTGCCTGGATCTTTCTAAGCTGGGAATGCAGTCAGGGCATACTGGAGGTGGGTGTTGTGACAGATCGGCCCATCAATGTGATTATGGGAAATGACTTTGATAGCAGGGACAATATTGTGTGTGTCACTACCCATTGCAAGGTGAGGGAACAGGCTCCTGGGTTGCATAGGGAGCAGTACAAGAACACCACACTTACTTCAGTACCAGACTAAGTTGTACCTGAAGGACATGCTGGGAGCAGCTGTTCTGAGCCACAGATACAGACATAGAAGAATCCAGTCATGGGTAATTCTCCCACAGGAGAGTGTGTTGTGGGGATGTAAGGCATGCAGAACTGGGGAGCTCAGCAAGCTGATCCATCACTACAAAAATTAAAGGTGTTAGCCACCAGAGTGGAAGGTGACTATGTTCTGAAAAGGAGGTGTACTGGAAGAATGGGCTGCTGTACCATGGAGGGTTTCTAAGATAGGGCCAGAAGAAGGGGTGATCTGGCAAACAGTAGTCCCTAGGAGTAAAGGAAGTAGCTTCCATAGCCCATGACATACCCTTTTCTTGACACTTAGATGTCAGCAATACAAAAAGGCAGCAGATGAAATATTTTTACTGGCTCAGTTTTTTTAGAAATGTAGAAAACCACTGCAGGACTTGTCCACTGTACATGATGGTGATAAAGGTTGGGGGCAAGCTTAAGGCAGCTTTGATTCCCCTGCCTATTACTGAAGAGCCATTTAGGTGAGTTGTCATGGACATTGTGTGGCTATTAGCACCCCAAGTCACACCAGCAAGTTGTACATCTTGGTGGTTGTAGATCACACCATGAGGTATCCCAGAAATATTGTCCTTGTCTTCCTTTGAGGCTGAGAATGGAGAAAGTGGTCACAGAACTGCTGGGGATATTCAGCAAGGTGGGTTCCCCCTGCATATTCTGTCATACCAGGGCACCAACTTTGTGTCTGATTTGATAATTAAATTTGGGAAGAAGTGTAGAGTGAGGTAGCTCAGGGTCTCCCCATACCATTCTGAAACCAACAGTCTTGTTGAGTGATTTAATGAGTCTCTTAAGACCATGTAAGAGCATTTTCTGACTAGCATGCAAGAGTGGGTCAATACTTATCCCATCTCTAATTTAATACAGGGAAGTCCCCCAACAGTTGCTAGGGTTCTTACCCATCAAACTCCTATTTGGCCATATGGTGAGGGGTCCCCTTGATTTGGTAAGGGATAAATGGGATGGTGTACTTGCTCTCCAAGAGGAATCCATTGTGGAGAATGTCCCGAATTTCAGATCTATGCTCACAGAGCTCATGGCGTTCAACCAGGAACACCTGACCACTGTGCCACAGAGACAGAGGACATGGTACTACCATGGGGCCAGAGCCTGGGAGTACAAAGTCAGGCAATGGGTGATGGTGATCATCTCCATCTGGCTGAAAAAATTGCAGGCAGCTTGGGAGGGTCCATACTTTGTGGTCAGGAGGGTGAAAGATATTAACCCTGTGGTGGAGCTACCCAACACAAGGTGTAAGCATGATCTACCATGTGAATATGTTAAAGCCCTACTATGACTGAGATAAGATGGTCCTGGCTGTGTGCAGCTACCCAGAGGTGGTGGAGACAGAGACAGACCCACTGCTGGATTTCTTGAGAGAGGTAAAAGAAAAATCCTCAGTAGATGCCATCACCCTCTCTAAGAGACAGATGCCAGCCCCAGCTACCGAAATGTGGAAGGTGTTGCAAACATTCATGAAGATGTTCACAGGGAAGCAGGGGTCTACCATACTGGCAGAGGGGCATGTGGATATAGGGTTCCAGAACCCTCTGAGCAGCCATGCTACTGAGTCTCTGAAGGCATAAACCATGCCATAGAGGGGAGATTAAGGAGATATTGGCTCTCCAGGTGATTCAGAAGTCCAGTAGCCCCTGGTCCTTCTCAATGGTACAGATCACAAATACGAGCTTAAGGGAGAGTTATACAGGACAGAAAAAAGTGGATATTGGTTAACCCAAAAGGTGGCTGAAGATTGGAATGGATTACTGAGTGAAGTGGTAGGTAGTAGCTCCCTACACAGCATTAAAAATAAATTTGATAAACTTTATTAATGAACCAGTTAGGGTAACAACACCACAAAAGTAGGGAAATGTGACATTAGGGTTTCCAACCTTAATGCCCCAAGAAGCAAAAGAAATAAAACATTAGGGTTTTGGATCTCCTGAGTCTTGGTGAATCAGTGGTGGGGTCCTTCTTGGGACTTTTCAACCCTGATGCCCACCCCATTCTATGGGCAAACAACATCACACATGATCTCCTTTCTTCATGCAGGGCCCACAGAGCCCTACATGAGGAACGGTACGACAAATTGTGTTGCCAACCTGTGGCAAGGCATACTTCTCTACCTTTGAAGAATATATCATTATGAGGCAGTGGCTTGGGGCTGTACCTTGTGCTTCAGATTGGAGACTAGGGGCTGGAGGAGGGGGGAGCATTAGGGTTGACAGCCCCCAAGAAAGACCTCACCATTAAATCACCAAGAATCAGGAGACCCAAAACCCTAATGTTTTTTCTTTTGCTGATTCTGTGTGTGGGGGGCATTAGGGTTGGAAATCCTAATGCTATATTTCCCTACTTTTGTGGCATTAAGTTACCCTAACTGGTGTATTAACAAAGTTTTTTGCAATGAATTTCCACACTTTTTGAAATAATATAATAGATTCCTAATTTGCCTGTGGGAGCACAGGGCCCTCCTGGTCCTGCGCTCCCATCCCTCCATAGATGCTTACATGTATGGTGCTGTGGAAGTACAGGGCCCTCTGGGCCCTGCGCTTGCATTTGTAGCAAAACAGCAACCAAATTGTCAGCATAGCCTTCTTATTACCCCACCTCATGAACCCGGTACTGAAAATGTTCAAATCCCAGTCAAAATGTCATTCTGTGCCACTGCTATGTCATTCCATGCCACAGGTGCAAAAACACATTTTGGCTAGGATTTAAAATATGACAGCTGTCACATTCATGAGATGGTGTAAAAAAATAGCTATGTTGAAAATCTGGGGTCCAAATATTTAAAATTACTGAAATTATGAGCGAGTGTAGTAAAATTTCAATGTATGTGCATAACTTTGCCATTTTTACATATTTCTGCTCCAAATGTTCAACATACTGTAGTCTTCTTAAGACCCCACCTCATGAACAAGGGCAGTGAAAAAGTTTCAAATCCTGCCTGAAAGGTGATTTCATCAAATGACCATGAAATTGCCTTTCAGGTCAGATTTGTGTGATTCCACCACCATTGTTCATGAGGTGAGGTCTCAAAAAGGCCATGCTGGAAATTTGGGGTTGAAATATGAGAACATGGCAAAGTTATGCATCAAAGTTGAAAACCTCATTAAAATACATTGACCCACACTTACTTTAGTTTCTTATATTGCAGTCAGTGGTTGCAGCAGCAAGATGTGTCTTTGATCAGAGAGTAGATCCCTTGACCTGTTAAGGTGAGTTAAGGTGTGTGGGAGTATACTAGGGGGTGTGGAGTGGTGAGTGCTGAGGAGGATGTGGGGGTGGGGGTCAGATCTGCAAGAGACTGTTTTCTTTTTTGCAGGTTTAAGTGAAAAGAAAAACATCAAGGGGTTATTTATTTTAGACAGGAACAGTGATCAGAGGTTGGGGGGTGCAACTAGACACCAGGAAGTTATTAACATTATGGGAATGGTGATTGGAGGCACCACTAGATACCAAGGAAATAAAATGATTATGGGGATGGTGACTGGAGGGTGACAGTGCCACTAGACACCAGAGAAAATGACATAATTACATGGACAGCGATCGGAGGGTAGGGGTGCCACTAGACACCAAGGAAACATTAAATCATTATGGGGACACTAATTGGAGGGTAAGGGTTGCCACTAGACATCAGGGAAAATAACATAACATGGGGATGGCAATTGGAAGGTGGAGGGTGCCACTGGACACCAGGGAAAGATTACATTTTTGAAGGGATAGTGATCGGAGGGTGGAGGGGTGCCACTAGACATCAGGGAAAAATAAAATAATTAGAGGGACAGTGATTGGAGGGTGGAGGTGTCACTAGACACCAAGGAATGATTCAGTCATTGTGGAAATGACAATCGAGTGGGTGCCACTAGACACCAGGGCAACAGTACACACATATAGGGATGGCACGGGGGGCATCACTATACACCCGGGAAAGATGGCTCACTGTTCTCACTGGAGCCCACAGCACAAGTTCCAGTTGTGGTTACAGAAGTCAAGAAAGTCCTGCTGTTCTCATACAGAGAATGTGGGTGAAGGGCTCCTCTCGCTAAGCTGGGTACCATGGATTCTGGGTACCAGAAAAGTTATTTCTCAATTTCTGGCAAATTTAAAAACAAACAAACAAACACCAGAATCTGGCTAAACGGGGCCTGTTTATCTAGGTTCTGGTGTTTGTTTTTTAAAATGTCAGCATTTTTATATATTTTCCATGCTTGTTAGTTCATAGAGAAAAGGAACAAGGTGGCAGTTCTCCGACACAAAAATGATTGGTGCTGTGCAAGCAAGTGGTGAGAAACCAAAAATTCACACCTGAACATTATCTCAAAACCCTACAGTCGTGCTCAGAATAGGAAAACAAAAACTTTAAAACCTTATAACTCTGGAACCATTTAATATGTTTTCACCAGACCTTTCAAAGATACTACCTTAGGACATGACACCTGTGTCTTGCAAACAGGGAGAAAATTCCATGCCATGAAGGCTGTAGGTGACAGTAAAAGAACAAAAAAAATGTTACATATTGGAAAAAAATTTGATATTTACAGAAAATGACATATGCAGAACTCACAAATCACACAAGCTGCCACCACAAAACTTTCCACAGATCAGGAGCTTGCCTCCTAGACAACACATGCAAAATTTCAGCTGATTTCATCAACCAGTGCCAGAGACATTAAGGTGCAAAGTTATGGGTTTAACATTGAACACCCTGATCAACCCTAACTATAGTGGCACTACCGCGCAACTATAATAATTAAAGATTAACACAGAGCTTTATAAAATACCATCAGCCAATCACAATTCTCCACTTACAAGATTCTTTTATCACTGAAATAAAGTGGTTTGTCCTATTAAAGGGCAGACCCATCATCAGCAGGCCCAGGCCAATGTGTGTGGGGGGGGTCTCATGTTTTGGATACAGGGAGGAAGGGAGGAGTGGGGGAGGGGAGAGGAGGGGAGGAGCTAGGAGAGGGCACAAAAGGGGAGGGGCTACAAGGTCACTGACCATGAGGTGACGTGGGGCAATTGGCTGGGGGAAGTGAGAGAGAGTTGAGTGAAAAGGTTACTTAAGGACTGGTAAGAGAGGCAGAGCTCACAAATTTTGATACTTAGAGACTTTCTGTAGGAATCATGCCAGTTCGAGCAATTTTTATTTAGCTAGTAATTTGTCCAGCTAGGCCTTTGCTTTGAAACTTTTATAGTCTGCCTAGTAGCTTATCTACAGCAGATTAAAAAAAACTCATATAATTGTGATTTGGAATTATAAGGTTAATTAAGTACAGGGTTTCCAGGGTGATTTTGTAAGCTGATCCAACTGAAGGAGTCAAGTGAGTATACTTCCAGCATAGTGTTGAGGTAAGTCTGATAAAACACATAATTTAAGCAGTTTTGATTGTAGAGCTGACTGGTAATTCCAGGACACTGTGATAGAGTTTTTTATTTTGCCCGCTAAGCTTGATAAATGCATGTAATGCACCTTGGAAGAGGAAATCTACATATACCATACAAATTAAATAGAAATATCCTAAGAAGGGTCACGGATGAACGGGATCTGGGTATTAGAATTTCATATGATCTGCAATTTAAACAACATAATAATATGATAATCAAAAAATAGGGGTGTATTTTGCATATTATCATGAGACACATTAAGAATAGGGATAGACAGGTGATCATGCCACTGTATACAGCATTGGTGAGACCTCATTTGGAGTACTGTGCACAGCTCTGGTCCTCAGGATATAAAGCACAGGTACATTCTCTAGAAAAGATTCAAAAGAAGGCCACAAAACTTATTCCAGATATGGAGGGTATGGGCTATGAGGTGAGGCTGGCACAACTAGGAATGTACTCCCTGGAGTTCAGGAGGATAAGGAGAGACATGTGCCTGGTGTATAGAGCAACACAGGAACCTGATTTGAGAGAACAACTCTGCTTGAACATCAGGGCAAAAGAGTACAGCACCAGAACCTATAATACACAAATACTAGGGGAGAGAGAGAGTTAACACAAATAGAAGAACACATAGGTTTAGCATTAGAGTGGTTAAGCTATGGAAGAGCTTTCCAGCCGAGGTGGGGGAAAGTGATTGTATGTCAAAGTTCAATACACTACTCGATAATTACCTTATACAAAATAAAATCCAGGGTTATAGTTAGTTTAAGCGGTGAGCTCCATGGACTTCAGTCTTCTATGCTCTGCTAAAACCTATGAAACCTATAAGGTTTGCCTCTACTTTTGTAAAAGCTGTCATTATGAAGTCCATCTAGCAATAATCCTGAACTGTATCAGAGAGAGAAGTAAACAGCTAGGGGTAGAGGTTTTGCTGAGCAGTCACCTAGGCATTTAGTGAGAGCAGGGCCGGCTCACCCAAAACAGTGGGGGTTATACTGCAAGCCGCTTTTGGCGGAGTCGGTCCTCAAATGCAGCTGGTGTGGAGTTGGTTTGTTTGCTGCCATAGCATTGAAAGACAGCTGGAGGTCTGCATTATCAGTGGAAAAAAGGAGTGTTGGTGCTTTTTCAGCCTAGTCGAGTGGGGAAAAGCCAGATTGTTCAGACCATGTGGCATGGCATCTGATGTCATGGTCATGTGGCTCTACAGCCTAGGTCTTGTTGTTGTTCCATTGTTGCAGAAAGCACCAAAAGTGAAGCCAGTGGGCACAGAGCAACATCAAAAGGATAAAGCAGTCTGGGTTTCTAGTGCATGGGGTGGTTTCAGGGGTTTTAGCACATTTGTGGCAGAGCTAGAGGGGAAAAATAGCCTAACTGTGTGGACCGTAGGCAAGGAATCTGATGCCATGGCCACATGGTGCCACAACCTGGAGCTTACTGCTGCGAGAGGCGCAAAGGGCAGGATGCATCTGAGAACAGTGAGCATTGTCTAATTTAGGGCAGGTACCAAGAGAAAATAATGTTGCAGTGGTGTTTTTTCGAAGGATTTTGGAGTGAATGCAGAGAGTTTTGGGTGGGTTTGAAGAATGGAAGTGCTGGTCAGACGTGCTCAAAAGGGGTTTATGGACCCTCTTCGAGAGGCTACATTCTGGGTGTAATTTTACGGCAAGGCTAAGGAGGTCCTTCAGATATGAGCGGCCTCTGTGATGTGGGTGGGTGGGACCTGCAAAGGAATACAGGGCTACAGCATCTTGGTGTCCATGTCCTGGAGAGTGTGCAGGAGCTTGAGGAGGGCCAGAAGCGGATGTGACCCAGGGAAGATAGTGGCCGCCATTTTGTAAAGGGGTGTCATCTGCTATTTTGAGGCTGCTTACAGGATGAGCCACAAGGTTTTTACACAAGGCCACATACGGACAAGAAGGCAGCAGGGCCTGCCACACCAGGTTAGGAAGGCCAGTCCCACCCATTGAGGGCCAAAAACTTGGGGGGGGGGGCATGCCAAGCCAGAGGGCCTTAACAGGCTGCCACAGGCAGCATAACTATTTATTTAATTACATATTTATTTCTTTATTTTCTGGGCGATCAACTGCCAGTGGACCATGGGAGCATGCCTCAGATGCCGGCAGGGGAGGCAGTGGCAATCAGCAGTGGGGCACTGATGGAAGGTCAGCAGACAGATGGAGGGATGTTTTGCTAGGAATAAGCCAGAGCTAGCTGATGGAGGCAGCATGCAGGGGGACCTCATCACAGGACTGAATTACTTGAAGGGCTAATAACATGCACAATATCTGCTTCATGTTTCCAGGTCAGTGTACAGTGCAGCATATTGGTACCCAGAAAGTTGAAGCTGAACAAGGAGGCTTGTTACCTGGCCATCATGGAACTGGTGGAGAAGACAAACAAGTTATTGGAGGCTGTGGACACATCCACCCCAGCGAGGGGTGAGAGATGGAAGGTGGATAAAAGGCAGGGCAGGAAGGTGAACAACCAAAAGGCACCTCAGTCCCCACCTGAACCTGGGATCAGAGGACCTCATTCCAGTGGATCCGGTGCCAGTTCCCCCAGTACCTCCCCCTCACCTGCACCGATACCAGTTCCCACTCCTGTACCTCAGCCCAAACCTCCACAGCCACCTGTTCCCACCATTGTTCTGATGCTGGTGAATCTCCCTGTTCCCCAAACTCCGAAGGACAACAGAGCCCCAAATTCCAGATAATATGGATTTCACACTGGAGAGCAGTGTCAAAGAATATGTTGAGCAGATGCTGAAGTCAATGGAGGATAACAGATTGGGGCAGCTGGAAAAAGTGTTGGGGGAGATTAGGAAGACTGATAATGGGGAGATGGGCACAGAAACAGGAACAGGGAGCAGAAAGAAGGTAATGGGAGAAGAGATAGGGGCTTTGGGAGTGAGGATAGGTGATCATGTTCCACTAGCTGATAAGGAGAAGATATGTAAAGGTGAATATGTCAACATATTCACTTTAGCAAATGTTTACAATATCGATAAATATGAGGAGAAGGAGAGCTTTGAGAAGAAAGACTGTGGTGGCCGTGGTACTCTTGGGTAAAGGGGAGGAAGATAAGTCCCTGAAAGGTAAGAACTGGGATACAAGGTTGACAGGATTCACATATTACACTTGCATTGTAATAGAAAAGAAACCAGAATTATCCACCCCCTTATTAACATACTCCTTAATCATAAAGAATGCATACAAATCATGGAGGCGGGGTTATAGCTGTTTAAAATATGATGAAACATTTAGAAAGAGAATGGCCAATTTTGGAGATGTGAAGTGGGATGCCACGCAGATAGATCTGTGGCTGGAAATCTGCACCAGGACATCTGGGTCAGACAGAGCTGGCCGAAAGAAGGCAGGAGGATTGCAGAAGTGCTGCTGGGGGTATAATAGGGCATTCTGTTCCTGGCCCCACTGCCATTTCCGAAATACGTGCTCCAAGTGTGGAGGTAATCACCCAGCATCAAAATGCTGGACAACTTGGGAAAAGGGGGTGTAAAGCACTTACCAAAGTCAGTCCTTTTGGGCCAGCCACTCAGGTTTTAGGGGTCAGCAGTGGTGGGGGAGAGGGGGGGTGCCTGGGGTGGGAGGGGATAACCATTGTATAATGGGCAGCAGGACAGTTGAAGAGCTGTTGGGGAATTCAGTTAATAACCAGATTAGCAAAGAAGACACTAGGATGACTTATGCGACATTAGAAGAGGCAGTAAGGCTCAAAGGGGTAACCCAAGGGGCATGGCTGGCTAACACAGATATAGAGGTGGTGTTCTGGCTCCTGCCAGTCAAGCTGGAAGACTGGGATCTGCTGGGTTTTCAGATTGGGGGGTTGCATTACTTGGACAAGGCCATGCCCATGGGTTGTTGGGTGACTTGTGCTACATTTGAAATGTTCAGCAGATGGTTGCAGTGGGTCTTTCAGCAGAAGTATGGATACAGTTCAGTAATAGACTACCTAGATGACTTCCTCCTGATAGGGGAAGAGCAGGCAGAGACAGAGAGGATGCTACAGGATTTCGGGACCGTGTGCAAGGAATTGGGGATACCACTAGCACTGGATAAGATGGAGGAGCCCAGACAGAGGTTGGGGTTCTTGGGAATCAAGATAGACATGGAAGGGGAGCTGTTTCACCTGCCGGATAAGAAGGTGCAAAAACTGAAATCCCTTATACAGACAGTGAAGGCTCAGAGGCAAGTACAGCTCCAGCAGGTGCAACAACTGGTGGGACACCTGAATTTTCATGTAGGACTGTAGCACCAGGCTGTGCATTTACACGGCACCTGGCTAGGGCAAAAAAAGGGGCATCAAGGCCATACCATTTAGTGGATATCTCAAAGGGCACTAGGGAAGATTTAGAGGTGTGGGAGGTGTTCTTGCAGACTTACAATGGTAAGACCTTTTGGCAGGAGGATTGGGTGTTTAACACTGATTTACAATTGTATTCAGATTCAGCAGGAGATCATGGGATTATAGTCTACTTTAGGGGGAAGTGATTTGTGGCATCCTGGCCCACAGAATGGGCTAGGGTTGGGATCACAAAGGTCATCAACTTTTAAGAAATTTTCCCCATATGAGTAGTGATGATAGAATGGGGGGAGGACCTTAAGAACCAGAGGGTCATATTCTGGAGCAACAACAGGGCCATAGTGGACATACTGAACAAGAGGGGAGCCATGTCCAAGAGGGTGATGAGGTTCCTAAGACAGTTGGTGTTACAGGGGCTGTCATTAAACATGTCATTTAGGGCAAGACACATAGATGGCATGGACAATGTAATAGTTGCCTGCCTCTCCCATCTGTAGATGGACAAGTTTTGTGCCATGTCCCCAAGAACAGAACACAGGCAAATGGCAGTTCCAGGGTATATATGAAAGATTGGGCTGGAGGAGCTGAGCTGTTGTTTCACAGTTCCTGGTCCCCCCTGGACACTGAAAGCCTATGAGGCCTCATGGAAGGTGTTCCAAGCATTCAGAAAAGGAAATAGCTTTGAGGTAAGTGGGGTGGTAACGGTAGAGCAAGTGGTGAAGTTCATTGTAGCAGGATGGAGGAATAAAGTAGCACATCCAACAGTGGGGGTCCACCTAGCAGTGACAGGGCAGGTTTGCAGTTTAAAAGGATGGGAGGACCCCACCAAAACCAACCTGTTTAGGCACATGATGCAGAGGTGGCTACAGGTGGGGGAAAACCCCAAGGATAGCAGAAGGCCCATCACAGAAACACTGCTGGCCAGTCTCACGGGGGCACTCCACAATTTGTGTAGGTCAAGCACAGAAGCCATGTTGTTCCAGGCATTATATGCCACCATGTATGGAGGTGCCTCCAGGATTAGTGAGGTGGTGGGTCATCGAAAATGGAACAGTTCAGCTGGACTGCGGTGGGATGACACAGTGTGGGCCAATGATAGTGTGACGTGATCATAAAATGCTCCAAGACAGACTAGGCCAGTATGGGAGCAAGGGTGAAATTGCACAGACATAGGGACAGCTCCATATATCCAGTGGAGGCACTGTCAGTGCATGCTACAGTACGTTTCCAGAAAAAAAAAATTCTATTTATACACGGGGACAGGTCACCAGTAATGGGTATGTAGGCATCTGCCGTCCTCAAGAAGGATATGACATTCCTGGGGGAGGATCTGAGTGGATTTTCATTACATTCCTTCAGAATAGGGGAGGCATCAGAGTTAGCGGCCCGTGGAGGGTCAGAGGAAGCAATTAAGGCAAAGAGGTGCTGAATATCAGGTTGTTTTAAGAGATATGTACAGAATGACGCTTGATGATGATGATATTAACTATGTCTTCTTTTTCTCCCTTACAAGCAGGTACAAGGTATCAATAAAGAAATAATTGGGGGAGAAGCATAAAGGACAACAGTAATAAAGGCATATCAGAGATAAGCTGCACATGAGGGGTGTGAACCACTCTATGAATGATTAATGTGTGTTATTTATGATCCTCAATAGTTCAGATAAGGAGGCTAGAAGTTTGGATTTGCGGACACTCCTTTGTCCACTGGGCCTAAGGTAGGCATCCAGGAGGCTCAGGGGGCATCAGCTATATTTGGATATGAACCAGATCAAGCTGACATGGAAAGGCATGTGGGGGATGAGATAGGTGCAGCTGCTATCACTGCTGTGAGAAATGAAAGGGGAGCACAGATTCCTGGACATGATTATCATCCATCTAGGAGGGAACAATTTGGGGACCAGACCCTGGCTAGATATTTGCTTCCAAATAAAGTAGGACTTAACTAAGATACTAAAATGGTGGCCGGAGGTTACTCTGGTGTAGTCCGATATAATACCTAGGAGTGTATGGATACATCCTCAATGTCATAAAGCAGTACAGAAGGCTAGAAGACACATGAACACCAAAGTGGGCAGGATGTTTGCAGCCTGTGGGGGTAAAACAATAACAAGAGGCATGGAGGAGCATGAGGATGAATATTATAGGGGGGTGGAGTACAACTCTCTGGTTTGGTTCTGGCCCTCTTTAATTCAAAGATAGCAGATGTGACTGAGCCCTGGATGAGGGAAAAATTGGCTTTAAAGGGGGGAAGGCCACTGTCCATTGCAAGAGGGAGGTGGCTTAGTGTAAAATAAGGGAAGGGGGAGGATAGTATGGGGGGAATAAAAGAAATAATAAGAAAAGACCCAGGACATCCCAAGAAGATGGAGGGGTACGAGCGTACACTCAGACCCCGGCAGAGAATGGAAGATAAAGAGCAATCCCCATATGTACATCTGGGGGAAGAAGAAGAAGAAAAGTTTAATGGACTTAAAAAGTGAAAGCTAATATAATGTAAATAGAATACTGAAAGTGTTGAATGTGTATATGTTATATATGGCATGTTATCAGTAAGTTAATATTGGCAATATGGATTTTAACTGTGGAAAAGATTTAAGTAAATTAATTACCGAACCGGGCACCAACACATCTTTGTCTGAGTTTTCATTTGGTGGGATCTGGGGACAGAAGTAATTTAGCAAAAGACATAGACAATTAGGCAATATTCTTTGGCAACTCTATCTCACTAGTGAAAACCTACTAATAGACTCATTTAGTAGTGACATTGAGACTGTACTAATAAAACTGGCTGTTTAGTGTTTACAGATGCAAAGGAGGTAAATGGCTTAAGATAATTAAACAGATTCAATTAGTGATCTTTCAAATGTTGAAAAAACTTTATGGGCTAATCGGCTAACAAACTTAAATAGAAATGGGTTAGGTACTATATCCCAATATGCGGATGCCCGACATCTATATTACCCAACCCGTCTTGCCAACTGTTGTATTGCCCGACTTATCAAGATCCCGTAATACCAAAATCCCGACTGTTATTAGTGGCTGTCTCCTCTGCTTAGCAGCTATATCAGCAGACTGTAAACTGCTCAAAAAATATTTCCCACAGATAAAATAAAAAAGGTTCCATGGTTGTTCTTACAGGTCTACCCAAACACACAGCAGCAATCCTGGCTCCTGACTCCTGACAAACAATAAACAGTTTCCACAGTCCACTTAATGCTCAGTCATTACTTTGTATCTAGGTTATACCAGGATACCTGGATACCTGGTTGTAATGATACCCAGCTGTAACCTGCTTGCCATGTCATTGTGAGGCTGACAGAGGAAACCAATTGTGCTCACTGCAGAGGCCATTTACTCTTCAGTCATGGCAGAGCTGGCATCTCAAGTGCGCAGAGTTATTCCCTCACAGAAGGGTCGGTATAAGATCTGCATTGGAGGCTTTTTCCTTGTCAAGGAGCAGAACAGGGGGAAGTGGTTCTATTGGTGTTGCCAGAGTCGAAAGTCTGAACATTGTCTCAGCCATGCAACAACTGTTTTAGTGGGTGGTGAACACAATTTGATTTGTCGCAATGGTCACAACCACTCTCCAGATGCTGCAGATGTGCTCATGGCAAAATAACATAGAAGCATGGCACCGAGGATTAAGTACACTGATTGGCTCAGTACATTAGGCACTAACAGGTTTATTGAGCATCTGAAAACAGAGCAGCTGGTAATGGAAACAGCTATAGAGAAGATTTCAGAGGTGTGCCAAGGTCACCACTTAAGAAGTGCTATGCTGTGAGAGAGGAACACATTTCCAATGCTGTCAGTGAAAGAACCAAAAGATCTGCCATTGAATTTCTGAGTGGCATTGTACACAGCCTCACACAGTGACCACCAGAATATCTGAATCATTTTACCTTTTAACTTTAAAAGAATTAAAAATAGTGTTTTTAATCGAGTGAATTAGTGGACATTTTATGATGAGACAAAGGATGAATGAACACTGCCTGTATACAACATCACACAGTTGCCAGTGGAATATCTTTTTTAACATTTAACTTTTAACAGAATTTAAAGATTGTGTGGATTACTGGAAGTTTTATGCTGAGGTGATGGAAGAAGAAGCATCTTATGGCATCTTATGGTAAGCGTACTTTCATGCTATTCCTTATGTTATGGAATGCTACTTTTAAATTGTTTATTCTCAACTATGCCATGCTATATTATTTTGTTGTTATCTATTTTTTTCCCAGTTGTTTAACTAGGTGAGACACACTAAGCTGAAAGCTTGTTTACAGGTGCAACCTGGGAACACAGGGAAGTTAAGTGACTTACTCAGGGTTACACAGCATGCAAGTAGGGGCTGTGGGATTCAAACCCAGGTCTCCAGATTTGCAGCTCTGAGCCTTAAACCACTGCACTATACTGCCTTCCCAAAGCTTATTTAGCTTAGGTCTATGCTCGACTATGCTATGCTGGCACTAAGTACTGTTACATTATTTAGCTCCTCTATGTCAGATAATTACAACATCAGGATTCTGTGAATTGGGCAATTTAAAAGTCGGAAAATGAAACTTTTAGGATTTTGGTGCTGGGATTATTTTGGTCAGGTTTTTGTGCATCAGGATTTAGTATGGAGCCCATTCTATGGCTTTCTTTTCAAGGCCTCAGTCTCTGCTAAGTCTGGGAACCACTGTAATATTTTCTTTTTGTTTTACCTCAGCTGTGAGAATTGTTGTTGTTTAGCAGAGTCACGCAGTATTAGTTAGATAAGCCAGAGAGATGAGGAGTGAATCTCCTCATTCCCAGGATCAAATAATTCCAGTCTCTCATAGCCATAGGAGGGGAACTTGAGGATCCTATAGCCTCAGGGTACCCTTCCAACCTCAATGTAACACTCTAATGTGACTTGTTGCCACACAAGTTAGCACAGTTTCAGTGCAGCCGTCTCATAATGTAAGACAGCTTCTTTAATATTTAGTGGACATGAGCTAGCACAAAAGCTTGCACCCTCTTGAGCAGAAGCTTGTTCTGAGGTTGTAGCAGAGATTTCATACCCTGGCCGATTAACAGTCTGTCCCATGATGCTTGGTGCTATGCAGGCATTTATCTCTACTGCATGTTATTTCAGGGACTGCTATTATGCTGTGCAAACCAATGGGCTTCCCCTAAGCTGAAAGAGCAAATCAGTATTAACATCCACCCTTGTGTGGACCACAAGACTCACCGTACTGGGAAGGGAAGGGCTGCTACAGGGTGAACATGGTGCATCTAGAATAAGTACACATGGCAAAGAAAAGAAATCTGGTACTATTCATCAATGCTGGGCAAAACACAAAACCACAGGAGCTGTAGATTTCTCTGGTCATGAAGTGTATGTATTTATCTCAACACAATGCAATACAGCAAAAAGGCAATGGGAGAGACAAGCAACAAGTATGCCTCAACGTTTCATGCACATGTGCTTTTTCAAGAGACCTGTGGCAGCTTTTAGTGGTGTCAGTTAAAAAGGGTTTCATTAAAGGTACAATATACAGTGAAGCTCGCCAGGATGAAACCCACTTTTACAGCATTCAGCTTAGCTAACAATATGTATAGGCCACATCTTTATAAGATGCTACTATGTTGTATCTTTGTAACTATGACAATGACCAGTCCCTATCCTGCAGGGACCTGCTTAGCTAACAATATGTATAGGCTGCATCTTTCCAAGATGCTATTGTGTTGTGCCTTTGTAAGTATGCTACCCCCGCTTAGCTAACTTTTTGTATAGGCCAATCATTATAAGTCTCCTCTGTGCATTATCTACTGAAACTGTGCTCCCCCTCTATCTGTACTCATCTATGTTATTCTTGTGTCTCTGTAACCTGACGTGGAGCCTTTGGAAATAAGTCTATGACTCAAAGGCTTGTAATTCCGATGTTCATAAATAAATAAATAAAAATAAAGTATGCTGTAGCAGAGATACTGCAGTAAACAATGTAATTTCAATGAGAATTAATCCCTTTTGTCATGCAGGAAAATGTGACACTGCCAGGATGAAATGAATGTCACAGAAATATAGAAACATAGACTTTGACGGCAGATAAGGACGACTTGGCCCACCCAGTCTGTCCATTTCCCTACCTATTGGATAAGCTGCAGATTCTAGTTAACCAACAGCCTACTTCCTGCCACCCCGCACTACCTTATGTCTGTTCCATGCATGTTTGAATTCCCCCACTGTTTTAGACCCAACAACCTCCCCAGGAATGCAGTTCCATGCATCCACCACTCTCTCCAAGAAAAAAAATTTCCTCACATTACCCCTGAGCCATCCTCCCTCTATCTTTAAATTGTGCCCCCTTGTTCTTACACTTCTCTTTTTCTGAAAGATGCTACCCTCCTGGACTTTGTTGATTCCCTTCAGATACTTAAACGTTTCTATCATGTCCCCCCATCCCTCCTTTCATCAAGGGTATACATATTAAGCTCTCTCAGTCTCTCTTCATATTGTTTCTGATGCAGACCCTGCACCATTTTAGTTGCCCTCATCTGGACTGCTTCCATCCTGTCTATGTCCTTGAGTAGATGAGGTCTCCAAAACTGCACACAGTACTCCAGATGGGGTCTCACCAACTGTCTGTACAGAGGGATAACCACTTCCCTTTTCTACTTCAAAAGGGACTCATTGCCTTTGAAATAACATTGTTTTACACAGTAACTCTGCTGCAGCTTGCTGCACAGTGCTGCAAAATGCTGCAGAATTGGGTTTCATCCTGTCGAGCTTCACAGTACTTTGAGTTGCAGTGCAAATAAGTGCCATATATATAAGTGTAAAGACATTGTTAATGGTAAAGTGCAACAGTGCAAAACATAATCATTGAGAACAGCAACACTTAACTTGAAAAAAACAGCAACAGTTTGGGTTCTGCCTGCAGTATCCCCCAATATTTCCTCAGAATTGCCTCAGCTTGTGATGCCCTGTTACTGAACATGGTAACAAAATTCATGCTGGTGTCAGGCACATTATTCTCCCTTTGTTGGTGTACCAGTAAATTGCCCATAGCTGTGTCTCTTGCACCTTGATATGCCCTTTCAATATCTTGTGAATTATATCCCCCTTTCTGAGAACCTCTCTTGCAATTCATTAGATCTCAGTCAAAAAGATACATGTGTGCTGCAAGTACATTTAACTCCTTATATCTATAAGGCTCTGGTCCTTCATCCATTTGGCACCCCATGGTGAAGTCTTCTTGTTCATGATATACTTCCTGTAGCCAGGTGGCTAACAGTAAGAAATGTCACTTCAAGGTTCACAATTTCCAAATAAATGTGCATGGTACAGTATGTGTGCTGTTGGTATGAACTGCTATAATACTTTCATTGTATCTGCTCAGAGCATAGTGTCACCAGTTTAGCATTTCTAACAATTTGCTTTAAATCAGCTCAGCTTATGATATATCCTATGTTTTTTTAGTTTATTGCAGGGCCTCACTAGGCACCTGACTACCAGCATCAGTGGTAAAGCAATTTTTTTGTATAAAGCCTTGCTCCTCCACATCAAATTTCTTTGAGCATCACACGGAAAAGGTAGCCACATTGGTTAGTAATGAAATACTGTCCTTACATAATGATGTTTTTAAATTAAGTGTAGCTGTATGCATCAATTATGTTTTGCACTGTTGCACTTCAAAGTTGTTAATTTCTTTACTCTTGCATATGGCACTTTATTATATTACATAGGTTACATAGATGTCATCAGAGAATAGTAGACTATTATCCATATAGCTCACCATTTTCTCAATGTCTACACCCTTTCATATTTTAGAAGTGCAGTATTCATCTAATTTCCTTTTAAACTCTCTTAGATTTTGCTACCCACTACATTTATTGGAAGGCAGTTCCAAAGTGACCCTGCTCTTTGATTATACCAAAAAGCTCCTTTATTTGTATGGCACATCTCCCCTATTAACTGTAGGGAGTGAGCTCTTGTACAGTAATTTTGATTTTTCATATCAAGTTCCAAGATCTCCAGTAAGTCATTGTCAGTTAATGCCCTATACAGAAGGCATATATCACCCCTCATTCTTTGGTATTCAAGAGAAAACAACCCCAGCTCTCTCATTCTGTCATCATACTCCAGTCCCCTTAGGTTAGTTATCATTCTGGTTGCTCTCATTTACTCCCTCTCCAGGGATTTAATCTCTGTTTTGTTTCCTGATGACCAAAGCTGTGCGTAATACTCCATGTCAGGTCTCACTAGCAATGCAATTAGCACCTCCCTTCTCCATTCCTAATATGCCTTCCAATACTATTTACTATTAGTGTTCTATTTACTTGTATTTAGTTCTTTTCTGTTGAATCATGAATTTGTATAACTCTAAGTATACTATGTTACTTTTTCCCCTATGTACCCTCCCCCGGGTCACCCCTGTAAAAGGGACTGCATTGTCTTAGCGGGCCTACCCGGTTACCAAAATTCAAATAAATAAATAAATAGTATCCCACTGCTGTATTACAATGGTATGTACTGTTCAGTTCTTTTGTCACCGTTATGCCCAGGTCCCTTTTTTCTGATACTTCCCTTAAACTTTTGCCCATGAGTGAGTATTGCACCTTTGCATTATGTTTCTGCAGGTGCATAACTGTGCACTTATCTATATTCAAATGCAACTTTTTTTATTTGCCCAGATCTCCAAATTTAGTAAGGCTCTTTGGAGTTTATTGGTGTCTTCTCCACTGTTTACAATCGTGCCAATGAGCATGTTGCCAGCAAACTTCTTTCAGATACCTTCACCATAACTCAATGACTGTATGTATAAATTAAATAGACATGGCCCCAGCACAGATCCCTGGGGGACCCCAGTCATCACCCCAGACCAGTCAGAGTATATGCCCCTTATGTATACCCTCTGTTTCCTGTCAACCAACCAGGATGCAATCCATTTGGTAATGCTTCCCTGTATCTGCCTTTCTTTGAGTGCATCGATTAATTCCCCATGCAATACCTTGTCAAAAGCTTTTGTAAAATCTAGGAATATCACATCCATCGATGCACCCCTTCCAGAGCCTGGCTGACATTACCATAAAATTCTAGTAAATTTGCCTGGCATAAATGACCCTTTGTGAATCCATGTTGAGCCTTGTCTATGCTCTCAGATATTAATTTATAAATTCAGTTATATAATCTTTTATTGCTCCCTCCATTACTTTTCCCAGTACAGTGGTCAAACTCACTGGCCTATAATTGTGTGCTTCCTTTCTATTACCCTTTTTGTATACTGGCACATTTGCAGTCCTCTAGACCTCCACAATGTTTCCTTCATCCAATGGTTGTTGGAATATTGCATTGAGTGGCTCTGCCAACTCATTGGCTAGTTCTTTGATCAAACTTGGGTGTAACCCATCTGGTCCCTGGGTTTTACTGGGATCTAGTTTTTTAATATTTTTTATATCTTCCACTCCAAGACTTAGGTTGCCATCTCTATCATTATCCAGATGTTCTCTTATGTGCTTTGTTTTACTATTATGTACTGATGTAAAATACTGATTTTGTATCTCAGCTATTTGGGCTACGTCAGTGACCATTTTCCCCTTGGAATCCAACAGTTGCCCAATTTTTGATATTCCTCTTTTTTTATTACTAATATAACTATAGAAGGACCTATAATTGTCTTTCACTTTATCAGCATTTTTCAGTTCATAATTCCTTCTTACCACTTTGTAAAGTTTGTTTTGTTTCTTTTAGTAGCTTTCTGTATTTGTTCCAGTTATGAATGTTATTGCTGTTCTTTGCTTTTATGCAAGCCTTTTTTTTTATTTAAAAGATGTTTATTTTTTTAATTTTGGTGCCATCCATGATGGGATTTTACCTGCCCTGTTGTACTTTCTGTTTTCAGGGACATACTTGATACCAGGTTAATTATTTTCCCCACCAAAAGCTCCCACATCTCATTTAATTATTTTTGAACTGAATTCCATCCTTCAGTTCTATTCCTTGAGTTCTTGCCTCATGCTATGAAAGTCTGCTTTGGCAAAGTTTTTTATAATTGTGGCTCTTTTTACCCTTTACATTGTCTCCACAGTTTAAATTCAAGCATTGCATGGTCACTGGATCCCAGAGGTATGGTTACCTCACAGTCCTGCAAACTATCCCCCATGTTGCTCAGTATTAAGTGTAATATATGTTCACCTCTAGCTGGCTATAACACATATTGTTCAAGTCCTGGTAGCTCAAAGGTTTCCAACATCCTTTCTTCCGTGTTTGTAGTAGTTCTATAATTAACCCAGTCAATATCAGCAAGGTAAAATCACCCAGTAAAATAATTCTTTCTAATGGTTCTAGGTTTCTATTTGCTGACATAAATTATGTTTTCCTCCTTTGTCTGTGAGGTGGGGGGTCTGTATATTATTCCCAGAGTAGTTTCTACACTGCTTAATGGTGTCAATTTAATCCATTCTTGTTCTAACATATTGTTCTCCAATTTTACTTGTTCTGACAAAGTGCAGTCTAATACATAGACTGCCATACCACCACTCCTTTTTTTTATCCTGTCCTTGCAATGCAGTATGTATCATAGGATTTGTCTATCCTATATATCTTCACTGTCCCACCATGTCTCTGTGATTGCACATATTTGGATAGCCTCAGTATTTTACATATATATATATATATATATATATATATCTATATATATATATATATATATATATATATATATATATATATATATATATATATATATATATATATATATATATATATATACACACACACACTAACTCATCAAACTTCCTCACCAAACTGCTTGCATTAATTAACACATATTTCCAACCAGTACACTATACTTGTTCTGATATTAGCTATGATGTGTCTGTGTTGCTGCTTGACTTCTCATTACCACCCCATTTCCCTCTTTTTCATGTTAAATCAAGGCTTCAATTTTCAGTTCTTTGAATGCTGCAAGCCCCAGTGTGCTTATCATTTAGCACATGGAGATTGCAGCATTCACCCAGCCAGTGATCAGGATTTTCGATCCCGAGTGTCAAATGCCACAAGTTAGACCAGGTTTTCCCTGGTCAAATATGTGTCAGTTGGGGGACCCATTTTATGGAGCTTACATCAAATATTCGGCACAAGCTGCTGTAAATCATGGAAAGTGTTGCAACAGCACACAACATACTAAAACTGGATGCAGTTGCATCAAAGGAGTTTGTCACAGTTGTGCCAAAGAATGGGTTGATGCAAGCCCTGTATCATCCTTTGAAAATGAAGTCCAAGGTGTATTGCACATTTAATGACACCCTTTTTAACTTACACCTCTGAGATTAGCTGCAGGTCTCTTTAAAAAGTGCATGCACAAAATACTTTGAAATGTATTTGTTGCTTGTCTGTCACACTGCCATTTTTGATGTGCTGCATTCACATAACACACTCAGTCACTCAGATTTGAAGTTACTTTCTGCTTGAAGGATTCTTATCTCATTTTGTTGACATTAAACCTTGGAAGACTTCTCCGCTACAAGCAAACTGGTGAAATCTGGTTCCACTCATTTAAACTTCAGTTTTGGTTTAAATGGGCATTTTAAACCAATGAGAATTCTTTATGGGTTTTTATGTATGATCTGGATGTTACTAGTATATGATTTTCTAAATAACTGCTATAAGCTTCTGAGGAAGGACTTGGTTGGTCCAAAAGCTTAGGCACTTTGTTCTTTTTGTAACATCTATATTGGTCCAATAAAAGGTATCAAACCATTTGCTTCTGGATCTGTCCTTACAAGAACCAATACAGCAACTAAACTAAATCTGTATGTCAACATGAAAGATACCAGAATTTGCTGTAGAATATGGCAGTTGCACAATGTTAAGAAGAAACTGGCCCAGCTAGACGGTGCCATCTATTTTTTAACCCAGTGCAAGAGGAACAACATTATCTCTAAAGGTCTAACTATTTGGAATCCATTAAAAAGCACTGATAATTCTGCATATGCTGAACAACTCTGTCATGGGACCTCTGAGAAACTGAGAAATCACAGTATACATAGGTCATATGCCAAGAAAGCATTTTTGAAGAAACAGTTTGATGGAATTGTTCCTATACAGGAGAAGATGTCTGGTAAGCCTATTCCAGATATCCTGCACAAGATACACATTAACTACCAATGGACCTTAAGAAAAGCTATGTTCATTAAAAACAGGAAGTTAGATCCCCTTCAACATTCCATACTTCCTAGCAACCATGAAGAACAGAATAGAGTGATTGAACAAAAAAGCCACATAGATGGACACTTTTCAGTTGTTAATTTCTCCAACCATGCACTGACTACTGGGAAATTAAGCATATTTTCTAAGGGCCTCACTTTCTGCCCAACAAAACCACTGAACAGAATACAGTTTTGTGGTGAACTGGAGGAATACTTCCATAGATTGGGACTTGAAAATTTATTTTACGACAGTGAAGAACTCACAGGCAGTGAAGAAATCACAAACAGTAAAAATTCAATGAATAAGAAAAATTAACCATCTGATTTTAACCCCCCAAGTGGATATAAAAGGAAACTTGACAATTACAGTGGCAGCCATGATATGGTCAGAAATTTTGTGAAATATTTAGAGAGATTCTCTCTGATGACCCATAGTGGTAATACAGCAGGCAAGAAACTTCCAGATATAGTACCTTCGATGTAAATGAGATTGACACAAACCCCTTGAGTACTGATAAATCGCTCTATGGTTCTTCTGACCTACAAAATCCAGTCAGTTTAGTAAACTCTATGAATAATACTTCGTCATCTAATAGTGAATCTAATCTATTAATCCAAGAAAGGGAATTGAATTCTCAACCTTTGTTTGTTTTGGGTGATTCTATGGTTAAGTTTCTTGATAGACAAATTTGTAATCCCGATAAAGAATTAAGAACAGTATCTTCTTTCAGAGGTGCAAAAATAGGTGATATCACTTTAATGTTGGATAATATATTAGCAAACACACAAAATCCCATGGTAATGATTCATGCTGGGGCTAACAATGTATTAAGAGAATCATTAAACAAAATCAAACAAGATTTGGTTCAATGACAAATAAATTGGTTGAATTAAACTGTAATATTACCTTTTCTGAAATACTACCGATACCTAAAGCTTCTGAATTTAATCTAAATAAGATCAAAGCATTAAACAGTTGGCTGAGAAGATGGTGTTTGAAACAAGAGATAGGGTGTATAATGCATTGGGAGGACTTTATTTTTAGGGAAGAACTATTTTCAAAGGATGGATTACATCCAAGCAGGAGAGGTAATGCCCTATTAGGGAAACAGAGACTGTCTCACATTCAAAATTCTTTAAACTAAGCTCTGGGGAATCCTATTGTTTTGGATTCTCTCAATATTACACAGATTTTCGGTGATAAAAAATTGGGCAATTTATCTACTTCTAAAGCCACTGATTCTGTAACTACAGATAATTTTGATGCACATAAGCCAGTATCTAACAAAATAAATATATTACTCTTAAATGTAAGAAGTCTCTTGAATAAATTAGAGGAGCTATCCTATTTTTTACATAGCAGTAATATTGACATATGTGGAGTGACTGAAACATGTTTTAAAAATGAAGATTGGGCAACTGAAATAGCAGGTTATTCTAAGTATGAAAAAATCGCTTGAACACAAGAGGAGGCAGAATAGTATTACACATAAACAACAAACTGAAAAGTTATCTAATAAACAATCCAAATAGGGATAGTATAAGTGGACTAATTTGGATTAAAATAAAACTTACTATGGATCATACTATCACTGTTGGACTTGGATATAGAGCACCAAACTTAAGTAAAGTAAAGAACACATAGGAAAGGGGGAGGGGTGGCTTTGTATATAATAGATAGTATAAAGTCAGAACTAATGATATCCCCTTTGGATATGATGGATCAAGTATAGATTAAACTACTACGGACACACGCTCCAAAAATCATTTTAGGACTTATTTACAGAGCTCCATCATCAACTTCACAATACAATAAAAGTTTGATTGATCACATGTTGACCCTAAATCCAACAGACAGGCTATTAATTCTAGGCAATTTAAATCTACCTGGAATAAATTGGGGAACATCTTTTGCAGTAACATCTTTTGAGAAATAATTTCAAATTGCTTGTGATTAAATTGGGTTAGTTCAGTGTGTAACAGATCAGACCAGGGGTGAACATATACTAGATATAGTTTTAACAAATATGGGAGACACTCTGAGTGAGTGCAAGACCACTGCTGCTTTAGGAACAAGAGACCACTTTAAGGTGGAATTTAAATTGGCAGAACCAGTATCAACTCAAAGGGGTAAAACCATCACTTATGACTTTGGTAAAGCAAGCTTTGTAAAAATGAATGCAAATCTCTCAAAATGGGAGTGGAGAAAAGAGTTTGATGATAGACCTTTGAAAGAAATATGGGGAATTTTTCCCTCAAAAATAAAACAGCAAGAAATGGAAAATATTTCCACAAAACAAAAGTATACTGGGAGAAATAAAAAAGTGCAGTGGTGGACTCATAAAATTAGATCATTAATCAACAAAAAACATAAACTTTACAAAAAGTGGAAAACAAATAGATCAAATAAAATTAGAAACCAATATACACAACTAACAAACTACATCAAAAAACAAATTAGGAAGGCTAAAATTGACTATGAATCAAGCTTGGTTAATAGGGTAGATGGAAATCCAAAGGTCTTCTATGCTTATATCAATAACATAAAAGGGAATTCAAATACTATAGGCCCATTAAGAAATACAAATGGTGATAGTACTTCTGATAATAAAGAAATGGCAGATATTGCAAATAAATATTTTTCAACTGTTTTCTCTAACGATAAAGGTACATATCCTATTATAAGATTCGATCCAGACCCAAATGAAAGAATATTAATAACTTATACAGAAATCAAAGAACGACTGGTTAAATTAGATCACACTAAATCCCCAGGTCCTGATGGGCTCCATCCAAGAGTACTTAGGGAGCTGGCAGAGACAATCGCTGCCCATTAACACACATTTTCCTGAAGTCATTAGACACAGGTGAGGTGCTTGATTGCTGGAGATCGGCAATTGTTGTCCCAATTTATAAGAAGGGAAATAAGATGGATCCTGCAAACTACAAACCTATTAGCCTTACTGCCATACCCTCCAAGATTTTAGAAGGGGTATTAAAGGATAGAATATATGAATATTTAGAAACAAATCATCTCACAGATGAATTTCAGCATGGCTTTGTAAAGGATAGGTCATGTCAGATGAATATGTTGGCCTTCTATAACCTTGTTATAGATAGATTGGATAGGGGAATCCCTGTCGATGTGCTGTTTCTTGATTTTTCAAAGGCGTTTGATAAGCTCCCTCACCATGAATTAATACAACAAATGAGAAATCTGATTATAAACCCTTATATTATTAATTGGGTTCAAAATTGGTTACACGATAGAAATCAATGTGTGAGTATTAGAGGGGAACAGTCCGATAGCTTGGGAGGGACTAGTGGGGTGTCTCAAGGATCAGTGTTGGGCCCTTGTCTTTTTAATCTTTATGTATCATCACTTCAAATAAAACAAAAATCTGTATGGATACAAAAAGTTCACCGATGACTGTAAGATTGTTGCAGAAGTAAATATTAGACTAAACACATCAAATCTACAAGATACAATAGACAATATCGACACATGGTCAAATAAATTCAAATTGACATTAAATATAGATAAATGTTTTATTATGCATCTGGGAAATAGAAATCCTAAATTACCCTATAAATTAGGAAATATACCATTAAAAATAACAGATGAGGAAAGATATTTGGGCATAATAGTATCCAGTAATATGTCCTTCTCATCACACTGTCAAAATATAGCCCAAAAAGGTAATAGAATCTTAAATTGTATACTGAGGCATATATCATCAGAAGTAGGACTGTTGTTATGCCTCTGTATATATCCTTGGTGAGGCCCATTATGGAGTATGGAGCACAGGTGTGGTCACCCTTTAAAAAACAGGACTCAATCCTGTTGGAGCGGGTCCAGAAAAGAGCAACAAGAGCTATCCGCAATATGGTAGGAAAAAATTATGCAGCCAGATTGACGGAGTTGAATATGTATTCCTTGGAGGAGAGAAGAAAGCAAGGTGATATGTGCTTAGTTTACAAGGCTTGGCAAAGTGATGATCTTTGGGACATCACTGGGTTAGAATTAAACAGTAGTATGTACAATACTAGGTCTCATCCAATGCCGTTAACAGCATCTAAAAGAAAGAAAGTACGAAGTACATGGTGGTTTAATCAAAGGGTGGTGCATGATTGGAATACATTACCATTGGAGGTTGTGGCCAGTCAGTCTATTACTGAGTTTAAATCTAAATGGGACAGGTATATGAACCAGATTAGAATTTAGGAGAAAGTGGCGAGCATATAGGACGAAAGTCCATCTGGCTCAGTATCGTTCCTATGATTCCTATGATAGAGAGGAAAATGAATTATTTCTAACTAATATAGAGGACAATTTGCTATATAAAGATTGTTTACTTATGGGGGACTTTAGCTTTCCAAATATTGGTTGGAATAACTTAAAAGGTAGTTCAATATTTGACTGTGCTTTTTTAGACCTTATAACTATAAATAACTTGAACCAATTAGTTAAATCCCCTACTAGAGTCAACAACATACTCGATTTGATCTTCTCTAGTATAGAAAATTCAAATTCAAAAGTCAGTATTAAACATCCACTTGCTAATAGCGATCACAATATGATTCTTACAACAATGAATCTAACTTACTCTTCTGTAACTTCAGGCTGTACGATAGTAAGAGACTTTAAAAATGCTAATTATACAAAAATAAAACAATATTTAGGTAAATGGAATTGGGCTTCTGAACTTATTGAAAATAACCTAAATTTAGTCTATAATAAATTTGTTTCAAAAATACAAACAAGTATTAAATTATGGGTTCCTGTTAGAAGGAAATATAGAAATAAACAAAGATCTCTTTTATGGTGGAATATCAATATAAAGAAGATTTTTGCAAAAAAACAATGGTTTTATAAAACATTTAAGAATGATAAAACCAGCTCTAATTGGGACAGGTATAAACAAGTTGCAAATAAAAGCAAGAATATGATAATAGAGCAAAAAAGGCATCTAGAAGAGAAACTTGCAAATACTGTTAAAGACAATAAAAAATCATTTTATAATCGGTTTATTAAAAAAAAAAACAGTCCTTCTGTAGGACCATTACAGTCCTTGGACAGGATTATAACTGATGAGACAGAAATTGCAAATACTTTGAATAACTATTCTATAAATGTCTTTAAACCAAATTGTGTGGAGCCTGTATGTTACAAACCTACAAATGTTTTTTTCAATCCTATATCTGAGTATGAAGTGCTAGAAGAAATAAATACTTTGAAAAAGAGTGGATCATCTGGCCCAGACGGCATTCCTCCATTATTGATAATTAATTTAAAGGAATTATTGGTAGGACCATTGACATTAATATTTAATTTATCAATGAGTACAGGGCAGACTGTTCCACTATAGAATAGAGCTATAATTATACCTCTACACAAAGGTGGTAGTAAAAGCATTGAACAAAACTATAGGGCCATAAGTTTAACTGATGTAATTTGTAAATTGCTTGAAAGGATATTAAAGAGTAGAATATCCAACTATTTAGTTGATAAAAACTATATTGATGTTTACCAGCATGGTTTTGTTAAGAACAGATCTGTCAGACAAATCTCTTGCATTTTTTGGAGCCAGTTAGCGAAGCCTTGGATAATGGACTATCACTAGATATAATTTTTTTGGACTTTTCTAAGGCATTTGACTCAGTATCCCATCAAATACTTATTTCAGAACTGGAGAAATTGGATATCCACCCTGTAATTATTAGATGGATACATACTTGGTTATCTAATAGGTCCCAACAGGTATCAGTAAAAGGCCATTTGTCAGCATGTGGTCCCGTTACCAGTGGCATTCCTCAGGGCTCTGTTTTGGGCCCAACTCTTTTTAATATACTTATTTCATCCATGTGTCCTTTAAACAGCTCTTGCTGGCTAGTTAAATTTGCGGATGATTGTAAAATAGGTAGCATCATTAATGACGGAAATTCTGCTAAGGAAATGCAAAACAACCTAACATACCTAGTAGAATGGTTTAAGAAAAAGGGACTTTTTTAATGAATCTAAATGTAAGGTCATGCACTTAGGTAAACATAACCCCTGTTTTACATATACTATGAATAACATAAATCTGGAAACAACAGAACAAGAAAAGGATTTAGGGGTAACACTTTCTAACGATTTTACATTTAATATACACACAATTAGTGTTGTTAAAAAAGGCAACAAAATATTAAACTGCAAATTAAGGAACATCAAAAGTAGAGATGTCAAAGTTCTGCTGCCATTATACACTGGTCTGGTTAGACCTCATTTGGAATATTGTTCTTCAGTTACTGCTCCCTATTTGATTAAAAATAAGAAACTAATTGAAAATATTCAAAGAAGAACAACAAAGAAAATAATATCCATTCAAAATTTGGATTATGAGACTAGATTAATAAAAGTAGGCCTATATTCTATGGACTACAGAAGGCTTTGTGGAGATCTATGCCTGACATATAAAGCTGCTCAGAGTGTATATAATGTTAGAAACAACTGGACTACAGAAAAATATGACTACTATAAATACCAGATCACATACACTCAAACTTAAAGGTAAAAATAACAACACTGTAAAAAGAAATAATTGGTACACTCAAAGGGTAATAAATATATGGAATAAACTTCTGGTTAACGTGGTATTTAGTAATACAATGATATCATTTAAAACTAAATTAGATAATTACATGGGATATTTAAAATTCAGTTTCCACCCATGATTGGGTGGCGAGTTCATAAAAGGTAGAAATACCTACTGAACTTGTATAAATCCTATGAACTATGAACTAATCCTATATATCACATACATTTCAGGAAATATCTGACCATGTCTATGGCTGTCACTGTACATTCATTGCTTTCACCGGACAGTTACTGGTAAGATCCTTAATAGGCAAAAACTGGCCAGTTACAACCTCTCTCCATTGGAACGGAGGGCTATACAAACACTGAAATCAAATCACAACATTGTCATAAAAAGCTGATAAAGGCTCTGCAGTGGTGATATTAAACCAAGAGGACTATACTAATGAAGCCAACAGACAGCTAACTGACCATACCTACTACAGAGAACTGGAAAGTGACCCCACTACACACTATACAAGAGAACCACAGGACATAATTAGAGCATTACCTAACCATGTCCAAGACAGACTAACTGTCATCCCTGTTGAACCCAAGCCAGGGACATTCTACATGCTGCCTAAAATACATAAACCTGGCAATCCTGGAAGACCCATAGTCTCTGGCAATGTCACCCTGACTGAGGGGATGTCAGGATTTGTTGAAACCATTTTAAAAGCACTGATTATAGAAAGGGATAGTTACATCCAGGACACTACACACTTCCTGCTAAACTTTCTGGTTATATGGACTTACTGTACCAACTAATACCATTTTAGCCATGATGGATGTAACATCCTTCTACACTAATAATCCACACATGGATGACATTCCAGCCTGCCTTAAATACCTACATGAGAAAGGATTAGATCAAAACATTGTCCCTGAAGTGATGGGGAAACTTATTGAATTCATTCTGACACATAACAACTTCAGCTTCAATGGTAAATATTATTTTCAAACTATGGGAACAGCAATGGGCACCAGGATGGCTCCACAGTATGCTAATTTCTTTATGGTGAATTTGGAGGAGGACTTTTTAAGTCACTACACACACAAACCACTCCCTTATTTCTGTTACACTGATGATTTGTTTATAATTTGGACAGAGGGCACTGACACACTTAAGGAATTCCATCAGGAACTTAAAAACCACCATCTATCCATAAAGTTTTCCCTGGAATATTCTGCAATTTTCTGGACACCACTGTTACCATCAAGGATGGAACCTTACATACATGTATTTAAAGGAAGCCAACAGACAGACAGACAGAGATACTTACACAGGAATAGTAATCACCCAAGCCACACAAAAAAATCTTCATGTACAGTCAAGCACTTCGATATCATCATATCTGTTCAAATGAGGAAGACAAAGATACACATTTGGCTATGTTGAAAAAAACCTTTATTGATTAGGGACACTCTTCCAGAGAAATTGACAGAGCAGTAGAACATGCAACACAGGTACCAGGAGAACTACTTCAGTATAAGGAAAGGACCACTACTAACAGAATACCCTTAGTAGTCACATATCATCCTGACCTTGAACTTCTAAGTAAGATTATTAAGGACCTCCACTCAATATTTAGTGAGGATGAGACCCTAAATTGTATCTTTCAAGAACTTCCACTACTATCTTTTAAATAACCACCTAATTTGGCCAACCAGACTTTTAGGAGTAAACTTGCACCAGAACAGAATACCATGACACTAAATGGTACACAACCCTGTGGTCAATCCAGATGTAGGACATGTGAGCTCACTTCCACTTCAGAGTGTGTGGTTATATCACAAAACAGACAATTCAGGATACAGGGGAATTATACATGTACATTGAGTAATGTTGTTTATTTCATTTAATGCAAGAGATGCCCTCAAAGAGGGTATGTGGGAGAGACAAAGCAACCACTCCACACTACAATGAACTCACATAGACATACTATTAATATGAAGATGACTGAAAAACCAGTGGGGCAGCACTTCTCTCAGACTGACCACTCAATGTCAGATATGTCAGTAATGGTTTTAAAAGAACATTTTAGAAGTCGAAAACAGAGACGGGCTTCTGAGATCAAGCTTATTTTATTTCTCAATATGATGGAAGATAGCATGGACATTGATTTGGGGTTTATGTGACATTATCCTACATAAACTTACACAGACCTTTACTTCAAAGGATGGACATATAATAGGACTTCCTCGAGTCTTTGTTTTTTATTTTAATGTTTATAGAGTCCCTTTTAACTGGTTATCAACATGTTGATTTCTCACCAAAAAACTATGTGTGTGTGGGGGGTAGAGGTATGTTTTTTCTGTGGTGGGGGAGTTATACAGGTGTGGTGGGTATGGGTGTGTGGGGGTTGTGGTTATATTGTGGTAGGGTGTATATTTAAGTACATGATGTAATGTTGTTACAGTGTGTTAGGACACTTAGGGGATGATTCTAATAGGGTTGGCACTAGTCACGCCAAAAGCGACTTGCACCAAATGCCATTGCTCCAGGAACCCTGCACCCAATTCTCTATCAGGCAGGGTCCCAGCAGCTAAGTCCCATGACCTGCACCAACTGTACTGGTATGCCACCTGAACAGTTGCCCACAAGTCTTCAGAATGGTACAGGAAGGGTGCAAGTGCCCCACCCCAGTCCCAAAGCCCGAAATGCCCCCCAAGCCCCAATCCCCCAATGGATGTTATAAAGCCCCACAGGGCTAATCATGCACCCCAAGCCCTGATCATCTGCCTGCCCACAAGCAGCAAATGTTGTAATAACTAAAAATTCATATCCCATTATCCCTGGTAGTCTAGTGACCCCCCACCCGGCAGTGCCAGTCCACCCAACTCCCCCTGACCCATAGCCAGCTGGTGACTTGCACAGCCCACTTCTCACCTCTGCCTCCAGTTGCTGACTGAGCTCTTTCTGAGTGTGTACTATTGTATATAGTATGCACTCAATGAATGGCAGCTCATTCATTGAGTGCGTACCACTGTATATAAAGTAGTACGCGCTCAGAAGGTGCTCAGTCAGTGTCTGACCACTGTGGTGAGAGGTGGACTTGTGCCAGTTGCTGGCTGGCTATGGGTCGGGGGAATGGGGTAGACTGGCACTGATGGGTCAGGGTAAGGGGCCACTAGACTACCAGAGATAGTGGATTATGGATTTTTTTAATTTTTTACATTTGCCATTTGCAGGCAGGCTGGTGATTAGGGATTGGGGCTTGGGGGGACATGATTAGCCCTGCAGGGCTTTAAAATATACATTGGGGGATTGAGACTTGAGGTGGGCATGAGTAGCCCTATGGGGCTTCTTAATGGATTAATGGGGAATTGGGGCATGGTTGGGTCTGCTAGCCCTGTGGGGCTTGTTATAGCATATTTCAGGGCTCGGGGCATGGTGGGGTTCTAGCCCTGTGGGGCTTTTGCCACACATCTTTTGAGGACTGGGGGCATGGAGGGTTCCAGAGCCCTGCGGGGCTTATTACACTGCTTGGGGATTGTGACTTGTGGCACATTATGCAACCCCCGGTGGACACAAAGTACACTTACACCAGCTATTAGCTGGTGTAAATGTACTTTGATGGATATCCTCCGGGGGTTGTTTTTGAATTACAAATTTGTGGATCTGTCAGCCACCCTTCCTGAATTGGGTGCAACTGCTGCCATAAATCCCCTTGCGCCATGTCGCAGGGTGTTTATGGTGTAACTCGTGTATGTCCACTTTGGCAAAAGCAGCCTGTGACATGTCACAGGCTGCTTTGCAGAACTGCAAATGTCACAACTCCTTGCATAAAGTGCTACTTGCACCATTTTTTTGGCACAAGTCATTTTATGCCAGGCATAACCCTTTCTAGAACTGGGCCCTTAGTTCAGTTACATAGTGAATATTTACTTTCTTCTAACTAGTTATCTTCCCCCGGGGTGAGGGAGGGAGGGTTTAATTCCATTGGGTTTTTATTCAGACCACTTAGACTGTTACTGTACATATTATACTGACACATTTTTGAACTCTGAACATATCAGGATGCATGATCTCATTTACTTGGGGGTCCTTGACAGGTTATTTTCCATTGGGTAAATATCATAGTGATTGGTGTAAATGTTTTTACAGTGTGTTAGGACTCTTGGCTCACATACACTGCGAATTTATACTTCCTTCTAACTAGTTATCTTCCCGGAGAGGTTAATTCCATAGTGTTTTTATTCAAATTTCTTAGACTGTTTCTGTACATATAGTAGTTTATTATATACTGACACATTATTGAACTCTGAACATATCAGGATGCATGGTCTCATTCACTTGGGGGTCCTTGACAGGTCTGTTTTTTTAATTTGGCACGTATACTGACAATTTATATTATCTTGTATAAAATTGTGTTACAGCACTGAAGGTCTTAATGTTTATGGAACATAGTAACTGGTTGAGTGAAAATGTCTCCAGGTAGGTTTTATACTATATACGTGTGTGAAACAGTTGCTCATACTACGTCAACTTTACTTTAAACCCACTTAATGCCACATATAGAACATTTCTGTTATATAGTTTTGTTTTTTTAACATACAATAATAGCACATTTTAACATGTACTTAAGTGAGTATGGAATCCAAAGGACTTGCTTTTCATTAAGATTGTATTCATATAACACACTCTGTCACTCAGATTTTAAGTTACTTTCTGTGCAAAGGATTCTTATCTTATTCTGTTGACATTTGACCTTGGAAGGCTTCTCAGCTACAAGCAAACTGGTGAAATCTGGTTCCACTAATTTAAAACTTCAGTTTTGATTAAAATGAGTATTTTAAACCAATAAGAATTATTTCTGGGTTTCTTATGTATGATCTGGGTGTTAATAGTATGTGATTTTCTAAATAACTGCTGTAAGCTTCCAAGGAAGGACTTGGTTGGTCCGAAAGCTTAGGCACTTTGTTCTTTTGGTAACATCTGTGTTGGTCCAATAAAAGATATCAAACCATTTGCTTCTGGATCTGTTCTTACAAGGACCAACATGGCCAATAACCTAAATCTAAATTATGTAAGTAATTCCTTAAATGTCAAAGACAATAACTTCATATTATTCAAGGTTGTTACATGGCTTCTTGGTTTTCATCAATTTAAGATTTTCTGTGCAGTTTTACTTACTGTTATAACTTTTATTTTATTTTCTCACAGTGCTCTGAGTAACTGAATGTGAATAAGCAGTCAAAGATATCAGAAACACTCTTTGGGTCTTTTTAGTTTTGATGCACTATGCCTGCACCGGGAGCACAGTATAATTACCCGCTTCTCAACGTTGATATATTTAAAGCCTCTTAAATGTTGTTCCTTGCTGGTAAAAGTCCAGTGTCCTGTAGCTGCTACACTTATGATGTGCAGGCTGTGTCCCTCAGTCTCCAGACATCCTTCTCTATATTAATTGAACTATCCAAACAAGGCAAAAGATGAAGATTATTTTGAACAGATTATTCATGAATAATAAGTTCAGTGGATGCCGTATCTTTTGCCATTATCCTCTAGGTCAATATTGAGTAACAGTACCTTTCTAAATATCAAAATGTTATTTAACAGGTGATGTAATAACCTCTTTGTTTGACCTTCAATGTATAGCTGAAGCTTGAGAAACCAAGACAAAATAAAGGCATGGCATCTGAAAAGGATTTTAAATAAAAGTAAGTTGACTGCTGTAAGGGTTGTATCCCTTTCTAAAAACTACAGAGACAGAGAACATTTCTGACAATTATGCTTATATACCAGCAGTGAATTAGACACTCAAATTGTATACAAAATACTTTTTGTAAATGCACTTTCTGGGTATTCTATACACCCCATGGTCTGCATGTTACAAGCTAAAGTACTGTACGAGCTGTACTAGCATTCTGTGGGAAATTAAAATGCAGTTATATGGTACCTTAAATATTTAGTCTGCATGGTTTTATTTCCACTATTTATATTATATATTTGGAAATCTATTTTTGTCAGATTAGGGGGTCACTGTATTCATTTTTACTGAAATTGAATTAATTCTTAAATTTGCATGGCACTCGACAAACAGTTTCAGAAATGCATATCATAATATTGCACCAGAACTGGGAAAATTACAAAACAAAACAAACAAACAAGACTGCTGTGAGGAACTCAGGGTTTTAGTTTAATTGATTATTTTAAACATATTTAAATAACTTTTTGGAATTTGCATGAATGTGTACAGCCATTTACACGTACCCTGGGGCTAATAGCAACCCAATTATTAAAAAGATATGCCAGTTAAATGACACAGGAAGGTCACATATGATCTCACTTCATAGCCCAATGGATTATTAACAGGTTTACATTTTTTCTTGTGTGACATAGGAGACTGATGATTTATTGTGCAATTTGAAAATACCTCCTTTAGCACAGTAACCAACAATGCAGGTATCAGAATTAGAACAATTACAATATATAAGAACTATTGACCATGGACTCCCATGCATTATTCTGCATTAGCTTGATGTTTAAGTCTTTTTATATTACTGTGATGTAAATGTAGAATTTTTACATCAGAATACTACAAGTAAAGTACACCTAAGTCATACATTAATTTTACATCCCTTGTCAGTTTAATATAATAGCAACCATTTTGGCTCTGACCAGAGTTGTTTAAAAGTCTTCTAGCCAGGGGCAGCCTTAGTATTTACACAGTAACAGTATTGTAGCAATGGAAAGGGCTCTGGATCCATCCTGCCACCCTCTTGCTGAATAGCAGTGACCTTACCCAATTTAAATATGGACAAACATTCAACATACAGTATTAGAATTCTACCACATGGTGCTTTTGGTGACACACTGGATGTGTCTTGGATTTACACGTAAAAGTTCAGAGGTCTGGCTTCAAGTGATAACACATGTTTCTTGCTGTCTTTTCAGAAAATAAAGCTTAATTCTTAGCAGGCACCTAAAATTAAAGAAAAAAGAAAAATAAATTTGTCTGACATCAGTGTTGGGGAATTGGAGACACTTTTAAAAGAAAGGCTTGTGGAGTATCTTGAATCCAGCAGGTTACAAGACCCAAGGCTGCATGGATTCATGGCAGGGAGGTCATATCAGATGAACCTGATTGATTTAATTGACTGGGTGACCAGGGAAATAGATGAGGGTGGGGCAGTGGATGTAGTCTACTTAGAGTTCACCAAGGCCTTTGACATCATATACCATAGGCAGTTCATAAGGAAACTTGGCACTTTGGAGGTGGAACCCAATGTGATAAACTGGGTACAAAATTGATTAACGGACAAGCAACAGAGGGTAGTGGTAAACAACACTCACACTGGGGAGGGGAGGGTGATCAGCAGGATAATTCAGGCCTCAGTACTGGGCCCAGTCCTCTTTAATGTCTTTGTAAGTGACATTTAAGAAGAGCTGGAAGGGAAGGTATGACGTTTTGCAGATTACACTTAAATCTGCAATAGGATAGACATTCTGGAGGGGATGGAGAGAATGTGTAGAGACGTGAGAAAACTCAAGGAATGGTCAAGTGTATGGCAGCTGGGTATTAATGCAAAAAAGTGCAAAATCATGCACCTAAGGCACAGAAACCCAGAGATGGTGTATACAATGGAGGAAGAGACACTGACAGTCACTAAACAGGAAAGGGACCTTGGGGTAATCATATCAGAAGACCTCAAGGATGTGAGGCAGTGTGACAAGACAGTATGCAGGGCCAGTGTGATGCTGGGGTGCCTAAGGAGTGGTATCATTAGCAGAACAAGGGAGGTGGTGTTACCACTGTATAGTTTGTTGGTGAGACCCTACCTGGAGTAATGTGTCCAGTTCTGTAGACCAAATGTCAGGAAGGACATAGACAGGGTAGAAGCTGTCCAGGGAGGGCAACTAAAATGGTGCAAGGGCTGCATCAAAAGATCTATGAGCTGTGACTGAGGGATATCAATCTGTACACCCTGAAATAAAAAATTGAGAGGGGGAACATGATACAGACCTATAAATACCTCATGGAGGTGAATAAGGTGCAGGTGGGGGCTATTTTTCAGAGTAAAGATGTACAAGAACAAGGGGCCATGCAATGAAGCTGGAAGTGAGGAAAGCTAGAAGGAAGTATGTCTTCACTGAAAGAGTGGTGGATGTGTCGAACAGCCTTCCAGCAGAGAGTGGGGGAATCAGTGATGGTCTTCAACCATGCTTGGGATAGGCACAAATGAATCTTGGTAAGAATGTGGGGGGAGTTGGAGATCAGGAAGGGTCTGTGATGACAGCATAGGCAGGAAAATAATGAACAGACTGGGTGGGCCAAGCAGTCCATATCAACTGAAAAAAATTGGTATCTCTAACCTTTCAGCAATAAAACACACATCAATTCCCTTTTGAAGTAAAACAATTAAATGTTATTCTGCATCTTCAAAAATCATCAGCTTTATGTTGTTGGTAACTTTAATAACACAAGGAAGCATTATTGAGAAGAGATTCAAATCCAGTGTATGTTTTTATACAGTACTGCATGATCATAAAAAAGATTTCTTTGCACACTGTCAGTTAGTATGATTTGTATTTTCATTAGAGGAATCCATGACAGATACATTGTATTTATTTAGTAGATTTTATTAAAATGTGAAATTACTGTTTTTCAAGAATGGTTTTCCTTCATATGATATTAGATATGACTTCAGACACCGGTAAAAGTTCTTTGTATATTACAGAGAACTGTTTCTGAGAACTGCTACCGATATCTGAAATCGTATCTGATATTGTATCTGAGAGTTGTCTATCTGTGTATCCATCTATCTATCTATCTATCTATCTATCTATCTATCTATCTATCTATCTATCTGTCTGTCTGTCTGTCTATCTGCCTAACTACCTATCTACCTGCATAATTAATTTTTTTCTTAAGCTGGCCAGAGTGCCCACCCCCAGTATCATTTCTTTTTCACCCCTTCCCTCCAGGTTGCCTGCTCCCCTTTCCGGTGGTAAGGTTAATGGACTGGGGTGCCTACCCCAGTACTGATTCTGTCAACTCCCCTCCTGTCTAGCTCACCTGCCCCCATTTCCAATGTGTACATGGTGGCACTGGGGTGATTAAATCTGGTGCCACTGAGCCCAACACTGGGGTGTCCAGTTCCCAGTGTTGGAATATGTCCCCTGGAATAAAGAAAATGGTTCCTCAATGGGTTTTTGTGCCCTATAGAAACGAAAATGGTCCCTCACTGATTTGACCTTCCCACACAAACCCAACACACCTAACCCTACCTCCCACCCAGCACCCCAGCACCAATCCCCACACTCATCCAAACATGTCCATTGCATAGATCCACTCTCTAATTAAAGACATGTCTTACTACTGGAACCTGTGACTGTAATATGAGGAAATCTAGTAAGTACCCTTTAATGCATTTCAATAGATTTTGAACTTTTACTCATAATTTTGTCATTTTTGAATGTTGTTGCACCAAATTTTCCACATTGCCTTTTTCAGACCACACCTCATGACCAGTGCCAGTGGAATTATGCAAATTTGGCCAAAATGGTGATTTTGTGGTGGCTTTGCAAAATCACCTTTCATGTGGGATGTGAAAATTGTCACCACCATGGCTCATGAAGTGGGGTCATAAGAAGGCTATGTTGAAAATTTGGGGTCAAAGCATGTAAAAATGACAAAGTTATCAGTGTACATAGTACATTTTCTATGCTCACTCATAACTTTGGTAATTTCAAATGTTTTGACCTCAAATGTTCAGCATAGCCATTTTTTTCACACTGCCTAATACATGTGGCAGCTGTAATTTTTCTAATCCTGTCAAAATGTATTTTTGTACCCGTGGCACAGAATGACATTTTGGTGGGGATGTGAACATTTTTACCTAGCAGGTTCATAAGATGGGGTAATAAGAAGGCTATACTGAAAATTTGGTGTACAAATATGGTAAAAAGACCAAGTTATGAATAAATGTAGCAACATTACAACATTCACTCAAAACGTCACTAATTTTCAATATTTTAACTCCAAGCTTTCAACATAGCCATTTTCCACACTACCTAATAAACAGGGCAGGTGTCTTTTTTTTTAAATCCTGGGTGAGATGTGCTTTCATACATGTGGTGTAATATGACATTTTGGGCAATATGCTATAAATCCCACAAGTCATGTTTATAAGGGGAGTAATAAAACTACTATCTTGAAAATCTGGGGTCAAAATAAAATATATAATTATTATGAAATGTCATGTATAGTGCCAGTCTTCACACCTGCAGGTGTTCTGGGGTGAGCTGAGTTTGGGGGTGAGCTCAGTGACCCATCTGCATGGAGTGAGGATGCTGGGATGGCACTGGAAATAAAAGTTGCAAGGATGCTCACACAGCTCTAGGTACCATATAGTGAAGACAGCTCTTCTCTTGGCATAGAGCCCTGCACCTCTGGACCAATGAGTGGCAGAGGGCCTGTACATTGGCTGACAGATGGACTGTTTGCCCCATGCATCTGTATCTCCAGCCACATGCAAGTGCAGGGACCAGAGGGTCCTGCACTTTTTCAGCCCACCAGGTAGCCCCATGAATTCTTCACATCCATCACTCCATGGAAGTGCAGGGCCTTAATGGCTCTGCACTTCTGTAAGTGGAATGAGTCTTCCCTTGGCACAGGGCTGAAAGGGCCCTGTGCATCTGTATTTGTTCACAAAGAGACCTGCATAAATGAGGATATGATTACACTATCTCAAAAAATAAAGGAAATTCTTTGCAAAAAAAAAAACACATTACTGTACCAGTTAGGGTTCGAGGTAACACCACAAAAGTAGTGAAATGTGGTGTTAGGGCTTCCAGCCCTCACTCTCCACCCCCACTCCACAAGCAGCAAAAGGGAAAAAAACATTAGGGATCTGGGTCTCCAGAGTTTTGGTGAATCAGTGGGGGGTCTTCTTTGGGGTTGTCAACCCTAATGCCACCCCATTCCTTGAAAAAACAATGTCTGACATGATGTCCTTTCCTCATGCAAGGAAGACCCCATCGCTGATTTGCCAAGACTCCAGAGGCCCAAAACCCTAATGTTTTTTCCTTTTGCTGTTTGGGGGTGGGGGGTTGGGAGTTAGGATTGGAAATACAAACGCCATATTTCCCTGCTTTTGTCGCATTACCTTGAACCCTAATTGGTGCATTAATGTAGTTTTTTGCAAAGAATCTATTATAGTTTTCTGTTGCTTTGCACTTTTTCCAATTGCTGTATGGTCCCTTTCTAAAGCTCAGGCACCTTTTGATTCTTTTTGTTATCCATTCAGATATCTTTCCAATATTACTATACTTTTTATCTACTGAATCATGTTCATAAGAGATGTGAAGTTTTAATTCACCCACAAAGTTTAGGCAAATTGCAAAACTCTACCTTCATGGATAAATTCATTAATTTCTGCTTCTATGTTTTAAAATTTGTGAATTTCCAACTTTGCCTTGTAACATCTCCCTTGGCATTGCCAAGGCAAACTTTTATGAAAATGAGGCTTTTGATAAACCACTTATCTAAAGGTCACATGGAAGAGCTTCCACAGGTCAGATGGTACATTCTCTGTACAGTGACTGCCTGACTTGTATGCTGTTTCTCAGTTCTAGTCAGACAGGAAAAGAGGAAGCAACCTCTTCAGCACCAGAAAGAAAGTACATATCACAGATGATGTTAACAGCAATTTCTTTACCTTTTTGTCTTTCATTTATTGTACTTTACTTGGTGAATGCTATTTTATTAGTTAATCTTATTTTGAACTTTTTTTATTTCTGTTTGTTATTTTTCTCATTGTCTTGACCCTTCTCTCTCTCTCTCTGTCTCTCTCTCTCTCTCTTTCTTTTTGCTTTGATTCAAAATTACTGATAAAGAGTCATTGTCATGGTGTTTGTACCTATGGTGGTGCCATATCTCTTCATTGTCCTGTGTTTTTTGAGGAGTGCACCCCCCAATACCACTTTACCTCCTCCTTCTAACCATGCAGCAGTAGTGGCAGCAGCAGCCCCACCTGGTCCTCCAACAGGGCCATGCCCACAGCAGAAGGAGATGTGTGTTGCCCAAGACCATCAAGAGCAGCAGCAGCAGGAGGCAAAAAGAAGTATTGAGGAACAGCAGCCCTCTGTTCCTAGTTCTGAGATGGAGGAACAAGAACCCCCTGTGCCCTCCCATCGTGGTTCCACCACAGGCACCATTTCCCTCCCCCGGTAGAGGAGTCCCACTTGTCATCCTTGGACTCCTCTGTTAATCCAGCAGCAGTGCCCTGCCTGTGTTGCCAGTACCCCAAGTTTTCTCTGCTGTGAGATTTGTTTTACCACTGACCCTAGTGACCACAGCATTGTTACTTGCAATTTATGTAAGGCATGGGTTAGCTGAGGCCAGCAGGGTACCCACTTGGGTACTGAGGGCCAAAGAACACATCTGAGATTAAATCACCTGGCCAAGTGGGAGGAACAATAGAGAGAAGCAGCAAGTGGTGGTGATGGAGGTGGTAGTCCACCTGTGCTGGAAGCGGTACGTGGAAAAGGACATAAAGGAAGTTTGTGTGACATGGTGGGGTGGTGGGCAAACTCTGTTGAAGTGGTTGTATCCCTTATTCCACTTCAAACTGCTGAACCAGCAGCATCAGCAGCACCTGTACCTCTAGCACCAACATCAGCAGAGGAGCTCGCCGGCCTTAAGGAGGAAGTGGCAGACCGCCATCCCAGTTTACAGAGGTGGAGCAGGATATAAAAATGATTTTGCCTAATCAGGAGAAACTCCTGGAGGTGCTGGCTAACCTCTGTCATGGTGGTGTTGGTACTGGTAGTAGTGGAATTCAATGAACTTGTCACAACAGCACTTGTAAAATCCCAGTGACAGTTTAAGTATTTCCTTTTCTCTTTCCCGTTCTTTACTTCCAGCTGATCTCCTCAGTTGTTTCTGCCAAAAAAGAAAAATACCATAAAAAAATCAAATGTTTAAAATAAAAAAAATCTTCCCTTACTATCTAAAAGTGCTGTTTCACTTATTGTTTCTTGTCTTTATACCTGTTTCATTCTGTACTGTTGTTACCATCTTTAAAAAAAGAACCCCCTCAAAAATTACATTTCCTACCTATATTTTCTTGATAATTTTCATCTCTATATCTGCCTCTTTCCTTAATTTTTCTCAACTACCATAATAAATTATGTTACACTCTGCTACAGGTACAGCTACATAGCACTGTGCTGTGTGTTTGCAGTGCCTCAACACTGTTGTGTTACTCACTTAGTGTTAACTCTAGGGCTGTAGTGGGTGGAAAAGTGAGCTCCCAGTAGGGGGCTAGCTTCTGAGCAGACACGATAGACAATGGGGCCTATTCTGCTGGCTTTTACTATGATACTGTAATTCTACGGTACTATGAACTGTGCCTAAGTCACAATTTACATAAATTTTCCCTGGATTTTTCTCAAGTGCGCTAAAAAAATCGGGCAGGCTAATACATGATCCCACACTATAGTATATTGTGTGTAAGTACCCCCAACACTGTTGCTGTTAATTTGTTAACACTTTGTATTAATTGTGCGTTAATCACAATTCACATTAAATCTGTGAATTCCAGAGCTTTCCTATGGTGCCAGAAAAAATAGGACAGGCTGTTACATGCTGCCACTCCATAGTTCATACTCCACCAAGCCTATATGACATTATAGTACGAAAACAGTCCAGGTGGTCTATCCGCTCTACCTCTCTTCCACTACTAGATATACCTAAAACACATCTATCAGCATGCAGAAGATCCTTTGCATATGCTGCCCCCTCAGCTTGGAACTCCCTCCCCCATCTATCCTCTCCTGCACCACCATCCCTAGCTTCAAATCTGCCCTGCATAACTACCTAGCTGTTTCTGGAACCTGTACCTGCCTCACCTGACCTACAGCCTTCCACTCGTATCCTTGTTCTCCAATGACCCCAAAGCTTAATTCTCTAACCCTCAACAACCACAGTACTGCAATTCTTATGAACTCCTGCATTGTACTTCCAGGTTCATCAAAGTGTATAATTAAACACCTGTATAGCCATCCTCAAGAATGTACCCTATTTTGGTCCTGTCAAAACATAACTTTGTACTGCATTAGGAACAGAGCTATAGATAATATATTGTACTATGACCCTCTTGTGTATTATAGCCCTGTTTATTTGCACAAACTTCAGACATTAGTTTTTATGTTAACTTTGATTTTGTATAGTAATGTGACCCTCCCCGGGTCATCCCTGAAAAAGGGACTGTATGGTCTCTGTGGGCCTACCCGGTTACGAATATTCAATAAAATAAATAAATAAACAAACAAATAAGTGTTCCAAACACTTTTGTTGTAAGTCACTTTGTGTTAATCACAAGTTACATTAAATCTGTGAATTTCAGAACTTTCTTGAGGTGCCAGAAAGAAATTGGACAGGCTGCTACATGCTTGCACACCATAGTTCACAGTGTGTAAGTGCCATAAACACTGTTATAATGTACTTTACATTTATTGCGTGTTAATCACAATTCACATCAAATCTGTGAATTCCAGAACTCTCCTGTAGTGCTAGAAAAAATAGAATAGGCTGCTATGTGCTGCTACACAGTACTTAATAAGTTTCTCAAACACTCTTATTGTAAGGCACTTGGGGGGACATTAACAAAGATTTGCGCTCAGTGCATCTTAGTTGTGCCAATGCAAATGAGATGCACTGAGCCCAAATATTGGTATGCACAGAAGATGCACTGTAAGATGCTCCCAGCACATCCCCTCTGTAAATGCCATAGTTGCACACAACCCAAGATGCACTGGCGCATCCCCCAGGTTGGACTGGGAAAGTAATGGGTGGGTGCATATCCAGATGCATTGTGCCCAAGTTTGGGATTGACAGCCTGAGACATGCAAATGGGGCCATTAGGCATGCAAGGTGCAATGTGGCCATTTGCATGTCATTATGCCTCCATTTGCATGCACCTTGCAGTGATGCACCCGGCAGAATGCACCAGGCACCCTGCCAGTGCCAAATGCAGACCACAAAAGTGTACACTATCCTCAGTAGAATAGTGGCCCCCGTCCCTGCCTGTATCCTCGTTAGTAAGAAACTCCTATTGGTAACTCCCTGATAGTCTAGTGGACCCCCTCCCTGCCCATATCCCCTATCCATGGTACAACCCCCCCTGCAGCAGCCCTGGTAGGCTAGTATTATCCCTCTCCCTGCCCATATCCTTGATCGATGTTAGAAACTGCCCTTCAAAAATTCTGCAGTCCAGTGGTCCCCCTCCTGTACCCAAACCCACACTGTGCTGAATACCAATCCCAGAAGACTCCCTGATAGTCTAGTGGACTCCCACCCCCTCACCCACATAAGGACCCTCACCCCACCCTGTTCCCCATCCCAGAATGGGCCAATAGCTGGCAGGTAGCAAAACCCTCCCACACACCGCCATGGCTGCCCACCAACTGATCTGTCAGTGAATGACAGCATACTGTACAAGTGGAAACCCACTGGCAGACCCTGTCGACCAAAGGGCTTGCAGTGTGTACTGTCAGCTGACATTCACAATTTTTCTAGAGCTGGCTGAAAGTTGCAAATCATGCTTTAGTGGAAATCTACTGAATGTGTTTGCTGAGTTTTCACCCTCTTCTACTCAGATAGAATAGAAAAAAATAAATCTTTACCTGGTGTCCAGTGCCCTATGCCCACCTGAAGCCCTGCCTGATATAGAAATATAATCCCCTGGTGGCCCCTTCCCCTAGATGATCACTTGCCCCATATTAAAAAAAATACTTCCCTGGTGGCTAGCGGTCCCTCCCCCCATCTGATCAGCTGCCTGATGTGGACATCATATGCCTTGGTGTCCGGTGTAACCCCCCATCCGATTCCCCCTTACAGTCAATATAAACATTTCCCTGGTGGTCTAGTGAACCCCCTTCCTATCCCTGATCCATTATACATTAATTCACAGATATTCCCTAGTGGTCTAGTTCATCCCCTGCCCCCCATCCTGGCAGATACAGCCACAGCCCTTCATTCTCCACCATGTCTGACTGCCCACTGAGCTGTCAGCAAATGAGCACGTACTTCATGCTCATTCATTGACAGCTCAGTGGACAGCCAGCTATGGTGGAGAGTGGAGGACTGTGCCAGTTGCCTGCTTAGGGTTTGGATGGGGGGAACAGGGTGGTGAGACACTACCTGCCGAGGTGGGGGATGGGATATGCACATTCATGGAAGCGAAAGTCTGACTTTCATGGAAATTCCATGGGCAGAAGTTTTTATTCACACAGCTCTACTCCTCTCACTCATTCTTTATCTGTACCTATTAGCTGTGAAGAAAAAAATCTGCCTGACTTTGCCATCATTGTGACTGTATGATAGCTCCATTGTTGGGAGTATTACAAAATGCTGAAACTCGGAATCTTGACACCCAGGATCCCAAGCCTGATATCCTGACATTGCATTTCCCTGATGGATTGCCATCCCAATGATGGAAAGCCTGACTCACGAACTTGCAATGACCCGGAGTTGGTTATATTAATTTGGGGGGGAGCAGTGGGCAGAACCCCCTGCCCACCTACTAAAATGCCATAATTGCTGTGTCAGGCTTTCCACTGGGATGGCGATCCATTGGGGAAATGCAATGTCAGGATGTCAGGCTCGAGATCCTGGGTGTCAGGATTCTGAGTGCTGGCATTCCAGAATTAATCCCCATTGTCTCATCTGTTTCTGTCACCCGTGAAGAAAAGAAGATCAGTTGGCCTGACTTTGCCAGTGTTGCAGCAGCATGATAGATCCAGTGTCACTTTTTTTAATCAAATAAACTTTATTAAGTTTTAAATCAGAATAACAAACAGAATCCAAGCATGACAGTAATATAGATGGTCAGTGAGAATGATGCATACATCAAAATAAACAAAAATGATACTCAAACAAAGCTCCCCTTCCTCACAATATCCCCCTTACCCCGTGCCTATCCCTTGAGTCTACGCAAGTTGCCGATGAGCCAAGACAAGCCGACCAAGTAGATTATCTGCCAATAAGGACTAGAGAATAAGGCAACCAGAAAAGGATCTCTCCCTGACAGCAGCAGGGGCAGGGAGGATGGAAATATGAGTGTATAGAGGTTCCCATATAAAATGATAAAGTTATGGCAATACCTTATAAATGCAATGTGCATTTCAACCATTAAAGCTAGGAGAATGTCTTGATACCACTCCTTATAATGCAGCACTGTGACATCTCTCCAATGACGAAGTATAAGGAATTTAGCTACAACTGTAATCAACACCATATGAAATTGATGTACATTGGGCAGGCTGGGAGGATAAATCCCAACTAAACAGATCTCTGGAGTGAACAAGTGCTCCAGGCTAGTAGAGGATCTAGAGAAATCTGTATTGCATGCCAAAATGTAACTATTACTGAGCAGCCCCACAGCATATGTTTTAAAGTACTGTCCTCTTATCCACACCTATGACATCTTGCAGAGGGCAGCCTGCCCATTTTAAATAATTTATTTGGTGTAAAATACATGTTATGAAATACACAGAATTGGGTTAGGCAAAACCTATCCTGTTTAAGGAATTTGTAAAACTGCCACCACACATATTGTCAGAGGGGTGCTTCATAATGAAGATCAAGAGCCTGTTGCCAGGAAAAGCACACCCCTGACAGATTGTGCAGATCCAAAGCCTGAAACAAGTGACAGAGTTTGGACACAGCATGTGGTTGAAAGACCAATGAGAAAAAAGAATCAGGTACAGGGGAATCCCACAGAATCCAAGGCTTAAGGCCCAAAAAAGAAGACACATAATGAGCTATTAGAAAACATTTAAAGCAAGCTGAATCAGGAAAATTATAACACTCTTGGATGATGGCAAATGGAAGTAGATTATTTCCTTCTAGTATGGCCTGTAAAGGCAGACCATCTAGATAAGAGAAGAAATAACCTTTCAAAGGACAACCTGCAATTAAGATATTGGGGTTACCAAATAGTGGCTAAGCAGCTGCTCTACTCCAGTTCCAGTTCATGTAAGCATAAATTGATGAAATGCCTTGAGAAACCAGTGTAACGGTGTACCCCAAAGAGAGCTGGGTAACTGTGATAATCTAATATGGGGTAAGCTATTGAGACAGATAACTTGCTGACAACACAGGGACTCTTCCATTTCTATTCATAATGGGATATAAGCATTCGAAGGACGATCCTTCTCCTGAACAATCCATTGAAGTAATTTGCTATTATTTGAGGCGAAATAGTATGAGAGAAAATTGGGAAGCTGCAAGCTTCCGAGAGTTTTCGACATCATTAATTTAAAATATGCTTTTCTGACCACACCGTCCTTCCAAATAAACTTGTTAATCATGAACTGAATGCAATTGAACCATGTTTTTGGGAGATATACATTCAGCATGCTCAATGGATAGAAAATGTGGGGGGACACGTTCATTTTAACAATGCTAATATGACCCCACAATGAAAGAGGTAGAGAAGACCATCTGGTGAGATATTGTTGTATAGAATTCAATAAAGGGGACAGATTATTTTGATTAATTACAAAGAGAAGTGGGATATATGAATCCCCAAGTATAAAAGACAACTTGGTTCTCAAGATAAACCCAATTGAACAACTTCCTGTTTGCATACTAAATTATTGAGCAATAATACCTTAGTCTTTTGTGAATTAAATTTTTACCCAGAGAAGAAAGAACATTCATGAAGTACTTGCAACGCTGCTGGCAAGGACTGTTGAGGATCTTCAAGATGAAGTAATAAGTCATCAGCGTAGGCTGAAAGAACATATCTCGTTGTGCCCATTTGAATGTCCCTAATCACAGGATTATGTTGAAGATGACATAGTAAGGGCTGTAAATAAAGATTAAAGAGATACAGAGAGAGGGGACATCCCTGTCTGATGCCCCACTGAAGTGAGAAAGAATCTGAAAGGACACCATTGCACCAGACACATGCTGTTGGGTCAGTATATAATAGCTGAATCCACCTAATAAACTCTGGGGGGAAAGCCAAATTTACTAAGGTTGTCAAATAAAAATGGCCATGCAACTAGATTGAATGCTTTTTCTGCATCTAGGGAGACCAGGACTGTAGGGGATCTGCTCTCCCCTGACACTGAAATAAGGTAAAACAATTTCCTAAGATAATCACTTGAGAGGGGTCCTGCCTTGAAACCAACCTGGGCTGGATCAATTAATCTGCCCCACACTTGTATCACCCTATTGGTCAACACATTCACCAAAATCTTAAGGTCAGTGTTCAACAGTGATATTGGATGATAATTGACCGGTATCATTCCATCCTTACCTGGTTTCTTGATGACTGTGATGAGGTATTCAGTGAAGGTATGTTTAGAGAAACACGATTCATACCAGGAGTTATAGACCTGCAAGAGATGAGGAACCAAATCCCCTGCAAATTTAATATAAAAGTTGTTAGTGATTCCATCTGGTCCTGTGGCCTTATCCAGTGAAAGCTGCTTGATAGTGTTATTGATCTCCATGGTAGTTAAAGGAGCTTTTAACAGATCTTGTTGAATTGGATCAAGAATTGGAAAGGGAATATTATCTAAATAGTCCGCTACTTCAGATAATGAAGGGGGAGATATTAGAATCAAAAGCATAAAGGGAAGAGTAGAAAGAATGAAAAACTGCTGCTATCCTCCTGGGATGAGTGGTAACTGTGTCTTGATCAGATTGGTGCAATTGAGGAATATAATTTCCAGATTCTAAAGTCCATAAATGAAGTGTTAATAACTTACCCCAGATTCTCCTCAGATTCTAAATATTTTATTTTAGTTCTCTGATGCACCAGTTCAGCTTTTTAAGCTAATAGGTCCAAATACTGAGCTCTAAGGTCATGTCATTTAGACCAGGTTGTTGACTCAGTATTAAAAGAAAGAGTATGTTAAATCTGTCTAATGCTATCCAGAAGTTCTACAATACGAGCCTGGTGCTGTCTGAGTCATTTAGAAGAGAGGCAAATACATTTGCCTCTTAACAAACATTTAAAACACCCCTCAGTACATCAGTTGCAGAAACAGATCCTGTATTTACTTCAGTAAAGCCCTTCAGCCAGTTATATAAAATTTGAGAAGAATCTGGATCCTGAAGAAACTGGGTATTTAAGTGCCAGACAAAGTCTCAACACTCCAGATGGCCAAGATGATGAAATAAGTTAATTGGGGCATGATCTGACACAACAGTAGCCATAATTTCAGACAATTTAATGTCAGCCAAAGCCTCCTGAGACACAAGAAAATAATCCAACAGTGAATAAGGTTATGAGGCAAAGAATGGAAGGTATAGCTGCTATCAGTAGGGTGGGTTAACCACCATGGATCAACCGGGCCCAAGTCATCCATAGGATTGTGTAAACCTCTTTGTCCTGGGGAAAGACCCCATCTACCTGAACCAGATTTGTCAATATCAGACTGATACATTATGTTCCAGTCTCCCTCAATTAAAACAGGTGAACATTGTACAGATGCCAAAATAGGGATTAGATCTGTAAAAAATCTTGTGGAGTCCATATTAGGGCCATAAATTGAGCCTAATACCACTATGATGGAACCCAGTCTTCCCATGAAAAATAAGTAATGACCCTTAGGACCCCAAATTTCTTTTTCTAGGGTGAATGGAACACCCCTCGCTATTAAAATAACAACCCTACAGTACAAGTCACATTAAACTGCTCCACCAATGAATTGATTTAGCATTGTTTTTACAGTTCGCAATGCATTGGCAACTTATACTGCATTGTTTTTCAATGCTTAACCAGCTGAAGAGTGATGATTGCAAAATGTTTTTGCAACTCATTTGGAATGTATCAGCAGTCCAGTCACAACACAATGCAAAACTGAGTTTTAACTCTTACGAAACAGTTTGTACAGGGCTTTGCATTGGATGAGGCAACACTTACTCAACTCAGTCAGAAATGCTAAAACAACTTATTGGAGAAACATTTTAATGTGACTTGTACTGTATTTTCTGTGTACTGCAAGCAGCACCATATGACTGCCCCATCCATTGTCACCTGAGAAGGAGGGCATCTTCCCTCTTAATGTGTGTTTCTTGAAGGTAGGCAATATTAGTCTGAAGTTTCTTCAAATGGTGAAGCTCCATATGGCGTTTATGTTTGCTGTGTCCCCCCTTTATATTCTATGTTACAAACGTATAGTTGGCCAGTTTAAATAAAAGCCATTAAAAATGTAATGCTCATAAACAACATGGCAGTAATTAGAACAGGAAATAGGCTCAAGGGAAAGGCAAACCCACCCTCCTTCGTCCCTCACCAAAGAAGCAAAAGTTCAAAATAAAACCTCTATAATCCAGAAACAAGAACAAAAGCACCCCACCCCGACCACCTACCAAAAGTGTACAATACCCTTCATCAATAATAGAAAAATACAACCCTGGCCCAAATGACTGAAACTCTCCTAGGAACAGGTCCATGATGAGTTAAGCTCCACTGATTCTCAGTCCCCCATATCCCACCCTTACTACCCTCCAATGCAGTCACTAACATGTAGGTAAAGGACAATTAAGAATATTATAGTATTATCACTAAAGTATCAAATAATTGCAAACTTCATCTAAAGCCAAGAATGAACACATTATATAGAATCTAACTTAGACTCCTATCCAACAATTCTCAAGTACTATAAAGGTGGACTAAGCATAATATATCTAACTATTGTAAACCCTAAATAAAAATGATAATGATAACATTACAAACAATGCAGAATGAGAGAAAAGATGGCATACTAGTTCAAGAAAGCCATAAACATGGTAAAACCTGGGATGCATAGAAACCTGCACTGAAGTATAAGTGAATCCTGGGCATGCCTATTAAAAAAAAAAGGGGGGGGGGGGTTGCAGCCTGTCTAATTACTAACCAAACATTAATATGAATTGAAACACTGGTGGTTTTTCAACGATCCCCCAACTCTCATCATAAAAGATCTGTGTTGCTAATAAAGAGATACTACATCCACTTAATGGTAGCAGGTGTCCACTGAACTGTAAACAGATCTCAATTCCAGTCTGACAGATGCAGGAGGAAAGGGGAGGGTCCCCACATCCACTGATCCTGGATTAAATACTAGCCAACAGCATAGCCCTCTATACCTATTTCAAGGGAAATAAAAAGGGAAAATAATGAAGCCATTCCCTTCCTACACTTTCTCATGGGAAGGCAGGTTCCAAAGAAGTTTCCAGATCCAGCGTAAGTCCTTTGCTTGATTGAATGCCCCTTGAGCTACCTCAGGGAGAAGGGTTCAGAAATCCGGATCCTCCCCCCGACACTGAACCCAACTTTGAAACTTCTATTGTCATACTGATGTGAAGCAACAGCAGAATAAAAAAAATAAAAATAGGGAAAGCACATCGCAGTCTAGTCACTACCGTTATTTTGTAACAGACACCAATGCCATTTGCCCGCATAAGTAAAAAAAATCTGGGAGGGAAAAAAGGCTAATAAGAAGGGAGGATATACATGGGCTGAATGCTATAGCTTCTTGTGTCACCTGACCATAATGGACAGGGGCCCTCTATCCACCCTCACTCCCATCAGCACTCAAAGAAAAGGTCAGAGAACCATAGAAAAACGATCACCATACATACCACTAGGAAATATATTTGTGTACAGGGATCCATAAAAATACCACCAGTAACTGCGTACTTTAATAAAATGAATCAATCAGGAACCTGCCAAATTAAAACTCCAGGTTGGACCCATATCTGCCCCTACCTCTTCAACCAGAATTTATTATTTTTGAGGACATGCCGAAAATGTTCAACATCTAATAATAGAGGCAATTAAACTTGTTTACAGAAAAGAAGAAAATAAACTGAGGACTATAGAATAACTCAACATCCAAGCCTCATTAAGCCATTCTTGAGCTGGGCAGAGGAATGCATACCTATCCATTAACACTCTTCTTTGGTAGTTAATCGAGCAATGTGAATTTCAAGACTGAAACCATGAAATATATCAATTCAGCTTCCTGAATTGATATAAATTTACTGACTGCACCGGTGACCACATTGATAGCAGGGGGCCAGTATGAATCTAATAATTTTGCAAGATTCAGAAAAGCAGCCCTCCACCAACCAAAAAGAAGCACGCTGAAAGCTGTTAAGTTGTGTGTTGGAATTCAATACTAAGTTTTTATTCCATATAATTTGGACCAGCAATCCAGTATTCACCCACAACAGAAGCCCCCATTACCTTGGCAAACAGTCTTCCTCTCCCCCTTACCACATTTGACCACCTGGGTATAAGGCTATATATAAATTGTATAGATATGTTTATAGTTGTAAGAATTTAGGAATACTGGTGTTAGCTTTAATATATTTTTCTGTTCCTTTTAAGATACTATGCCTGTCTCTACCTTGACTTTCCAGAACAAAGGACCATATATGAAAGATACTTTGAACTCTGCTTTACCTATATCTGTAAATAGCAGTGATTAGTGAGTTCCATACTGAATTTGATTTCCTATTTCTGGAAAGATTAATAGTTAGAACATTTAAGTTGCTCTCTTTTATAAGAAAGGTCCCTTATGGTTATTATGTAGTTTAGTAATGCTAATAGTCCAGGTTTAATAAGTTTTCAGATATAAACAGTAATTTAATATTGCTTTTGGCTTGCTATTCCTGAATGTGTAGGTACCACAGTGTATATTACATGTAAATGTGTAAAGATGTCGCAATTTTTTCCAATGTTTTTGTTTAGAAAATTAAATAATGTATTTTCCAGTCACTAATGGTGTTTGAGGTGATGTCACAACTTGGATTGTGTTTAAAATGAATGATGCTCTGTCTTTAATGAACATGCCCCCTTGGAAGGCAGTTTGCCGAGGCGCTAGGGGCTTCTGTTGTGGGTGAACACTGGATTGCTGGTCCAAAGTATATGAAATAAAAACTTAGTACTGAATTCCAGTACACAACCTAACAGCTTTCAGTGTGCTCCTGTTCGGTTGGTGGAGTGCTGATTTTCTGAATCTCGCATAGTTATTGTTGGGGCTAGCAACCCTTGCAGCGAGCTGCACAAAAAACTGTGTGCAGGAATTCACTTTTGGAAGGAATATAATAATTATCCAGTTCAGAAACCCCCACAAAGGATCCTGATCAAGTTACTGCTTAGGAACTTTCATAACCTTTGGCAGATATTAGTCCCAAATCACCTGACATCTTTATGCAGAGCCATAAATGGTATCAATTCAGGCTTCTGCATTAGTATAAGATTGTGCTACTGCAAGATTGCAGTTCGAATTAGGAGGTTGACCAGCCATACAGACCACTGCGAGGAAAATTAAAAGCATCCAATACAAAATAATTTTGATCCATTTACCTGATTCAATGCAGATTTTCCATCTGCATAGCCACTGTACTGAAAAACAGGGCACCAGAGTGTGTTCCAAGATTGTGTATCTCAAAGACCCCTCAAAAAACTCAAAACAAAAAGCTGGGTAATTACACAGGCCATCAATTATTGGAAATCTTGGGATAACTAGAGCCTCTGTATGGGGTCGGAGATGCATCTATCCAAGTTCCTGCATCAATGTAAATTTCAACAGCAGTATAATCGCAGTTCGATCCAAGAATTATATCCAGGGAATGGGCAGCTTGGAAGAGCAGTAGGAACATCCACCCCAAAAAAGTTAATAAGTAGGTTCTTAGGTGAGTGAAAAGAAAATAAAGGCAATGCATAAGTTAGTTGACAGAAAAATGTAGTCCAGTAATACTGAGCACTATCAAACCAAACACATCCTCAAGAAGAAGGTCAGGTAGAGGATCAGAAAAGATCTGGATGCATCACCTGAAGCTCTTTCTTAGCCAGATCATAGGACTCAAAAGTCTCGGGGTGCCTCTGTAAGTGATCTGTAACCTTGATGGATAAAGCAATTGGAATTTGATCTGAGCGGTGATTAATTTTGGTATTACTGGACCATAAGCCACCCTCTTCAGTCGAACTGAACGGGGCAGATCCTGCACTATTCTCAGTTTATGGCCATCCCAGGACACTTCTTTTGTCTCTTTAATCTTTGTTAAAAGCTGTATCTTATCCAGGTAGTTTAAGAATTTAAAAATCATAGGACACATTGTGGCAACAGGTGGAGGCGTAGGGTGCAGAGCCCAATGCACACGTTCAGCAACATAGACAGGGCCATTAGGGGAAGGGTCCACTATTCTTTCACAAAATTTCTGCACAAAGCCAACAGCATTTTGACCTTCTGATCCCTCTGTTAGACCAATGATCACTATATTGTTCTGATGGCTGCGTACTGCTAAATCTTCCAACTTTTCTTCTAGTAGATTGATTTTTTTGTTGGAGGGACACAGTCTCGAGATATAATTTGGTGTGTCAGTCTTCCAGAGAACTAACTCTTGCTTCAGCATCGCTGACCCCTTGATTAAGTTTTTCAGTTGCCAAACTGATGCTTTTGAGTTCATCTGTGATGGATTGCAAAGCTTCCTTAAGTGTCGATATTTCTTGAAGGAGCCAGCTCTCTGTTAAAACTTGCCCAAGTTTGGGAGATTTAGAAACAGTTGATACCTGGGCCTTATTCCTATTAGTGGCCTTGTCTCTCTCTGATGTGGGAGGAACAGTATGGCATATAGGTGCCATTTTCATCTCCACGTCCATTATTTCCCTATCTTCTTCCCACTAATTCTACTTTTAGAGTGACAATGACCACAGTTAACTCTCTGTTGGTATAAGGTAAGTCAGATAGGCTAAATAATAGTGGTAAACCAGGATAATGAGGTACAGAGCTACGGGACCGAGCTGCATACCCTGCACAGCACAACACATCACGTGACTCCCAAGATACATTGTCTCATCTCACTCACTTCTGTCACCTTTGAAGAAAAAAAAAATCAGCCTGTCTTTGCCACTGTTGTGGCTGCATGATAGATCCATTGTCCAGTCGCACTCATTCAACTCACCTGTGAAGAAAAAAAAAGACATTATTTAGCCTGACTTGGCATGGTCACTGTATAACTGTTTAACTGTGAAAGGAAAAAGATAACATTAAAACTTAAAAACAGAAATAAATCATGTCAGATACTGTACTTACCATCAAATTAGTGATGGCCATGAACATGTACTGGCACAATGGTGCCGCAGAAAGTGGTGGTGCTGGAAGAGGTACCTTTAGTCGGTGGCTATAATGTCTTGGAAGCAAGGTGGAGGCCCCTCCTGTGTGATGACAGAATCACTGCCTACAATGAGGATCAGTACAGTGAAAATCAATGAAAGTAACTTGCCATCACAGCAGGCAATGTTGGCCTTTGTTGAATTTCCAATATTGCTGTCTTGATGAGCTTGCTGGCTGGCTGGAGGCTTGGCTTAACGTCTGGCCTGCCAGCTGGTGGTAAGCTGGCTGGTGGGATGGCAGACAGGTTGGCTGGTGTGATTGTTGACAGCAGTGGCAGTATGGCTGATGGGTTGGCTGGTAGGATTGCTGCAGGATGGCTGACAGACTGGCTGTGAGATGGTTGGCAGGATAGCTGGCAAGCTGAGTGATGGAATGGTTCAGCTAGCAGGATGGCTGGCAGCCTGGCTTTTAGGATGGCTGGTAGGATGGATGGTATGCTGGCTGGCAGGATGTCTGGTAGGCTGGCTGGCTGATGTAGTCTTCAAAGATTTTATATTGTGTCAGTGGGCAAGGCATAACATAGGAGAGGGCAGATGGTGCTAATCGAATGGATTTATATGGATTTATACAACTGTGGCACAACTTGGAGATAAATATTCACATGAAAACAAATTACAATCATAAAGGAAAGGATTAAGCTGATATGAGGAAAGGCAGGATCTAACACTTCTCTGTTTATACTCTTCTACAATCATCATTGAAGAAGCAGCCCTCACAGTCTTCCAGAGAGTTGTTGTCCCCACTTGGGAATTCTTTTTCCATTACTGCATTTTCTACCTCACTGGCAGGCAATTTGCCAATGCAGATACCATCATGCTGTTCTGTATCTTCTTCTTTTGTCTATAGTCAATGTTTTTATTGTCAGTAAATCAAATATCACATTTGGCATACACCAAACAGTAAAAAAAAAAATATATATATATATATACAGTATATATAGTTTTAACAGGAAGCAGTAAGGTAAAAAAAAGAGTATATACGCACATCTTTCACCACCTTCTAAAATTAACAATAAGATAGCCAATTGCAGTTATTTTACAAAAGGATTAAAATGTTTGTCACTTCTTTTGAACTGATATTGCATTTCCCTATATTTGAAATCATATCCCTCAGTAATAACAATTGGTTATCATATAATATAAATCCTTCTGAACTTCAGATCTATTCTTGGTACAAAGTCAGAGTTAGTTTCATTTTGACAGAACACTCAGCATCTCCAGAATTCTTCTATTCTAGCTGACCTATCTCTAACAGAGGCTGTAAAAAGTTTCATCCTGTAAATATTATTAAACAAAATTATTTACTGGGACAGATGAGGAGCTGCTCTCTGCAACCACAACTTGGTTATAGTCTTTTTTGATGTCAATAATAGAACTAACAATTTTTGACTAGCCCTCTTGATGGTTCAATAGTGAGCAGAGCCAATTGAGGAGTGAGAAGATTTTGCTCAACAAAGACAGCATTTAGGACATCATTAATCACTTGCCAGAACAATGATACCTTAGGACACATCCAAAAAATATGAGTATGTGTGGCAAGAGCCTCACCGCATCCCCTCCAACATGTCCCCATATGATCACCCACATATTTTGCCTGCATGGTAGGGGTACAAAAATAGCACATGTGGCATTTTCATGAGAAATCTCGCCAACAGTAAGAGGCAGATCTTACTTTGAAAGATGCTCTTGCAGTAGGTAATTACTTATAGGACTGCATCTCCTGGCATCAGGACCACAAGGAAACTTTAGATAGTAGTGTCTGATAGGGAACTGCCTACCCAATGTCACGTGACCAAGGTCAGCATGACACTAAATAGTGGGCAGTGCCCATGTCCATCCTCCAGTTCTTTCCTGCCGCCAACCTGTGCACATCGGACCTTCTGAAGTTTGTTGCAGCAGTTTGATTGCCTTATTTTCGGATGAGTATCCTTTTTGTCTCTCAAATTATTTGTGAGTCCATCTTTGTGTATGTCTTCCACTTCTTTGGTAGAATCACATAAGAACTAGAGCAATTCTTGTGGCATCTAGTTTCCGCATAAAGATCAACATTTCCTCTGCCTCTTCTGCTCAGGCCTGGACCATAGCATCGAGGATTGTGAGGCCTGCTCCCAAATCAACCAGACCACATGGAAACGGGGCCAACAGTCCCTTGAAGCCCATCTTCTAAAGCTTAAAACAGCATAGATGGAAAAGGAGCTCCAAAAGCTTAACAGCACCACTTCTTCACTGACTGACTCCCACAAGAAGAAGAAGAGGGACAAGGAAAAGCATTGGGACCAGGAGAGGCCCCCCTCTCACCTGAAGCCACCCTCCAGCACCTCAAGTGAGCAACGGCCCTCTTCCTCTGGGAAGAGCAGTGCCAGAGCCAAGCCTGTGCTCCCTCATAAAGAGCAGGCATCGGCCCTCCCACCGCCACTGGAAACAGTGACTGCAGGTACCTCAAATTCATCCTAAGCTTCTCCTGTCCTTAGACCCATTGCAACCACAGGTTCTAAGTTGGCAGGTGCGGCCAAAAAGTCAATCACCAGTTCCTCCGGTGAGAACCCGGCCAGGGTCGATAAGTCTGGGGTCAGCGTCTCCAACTACTGTGCGACCAAGGTCACTAAGTTGGTTGTTGGGCTTCACGATGATCACTCAACCACTTTACATCTGTCTGACCTTCCAGGGGGTCATGACGATGTCCAGTCAGACATCAGCTCTGTCCCGGCTGGGGAGGGGCAAGGGTCACCCCCGGGGCTCCCTCCATGGTGAACCCACATATCCTCCTCCATCAGAGCTTCCACTATTGATCCTAGAACCACAGGATCCAGCAGATGGAGACCTTCTGTCAGGAATCCCTGACTCAGGAGCTACCATGAGCCTTGCATCAGCTCTTCCACTCCTGTTAGGGGTGCCAGACCTGCTCCTCCTCAATGCTTGACATCCCCTTTGGTTTCCCCATTGGGTCCTTCATCATGCCACCCTCAGTTGGAGCCTCCATTGGGTTTTCCACCACGACGGCCTCTGTCAGACCTTCCACCTTCAGGCCCTACAGCAGGGTTACCCCCGTCAGGGCTACCATTGGGCTTTCCACCATCAGGGCCTCGATCTGGCTTCATGCCATCAAGGCCCCCATCAAGCCATCTTCCATCTGGGCCTTGGTCTGGGTTTCCACTGTCAGGCTACCCTCCATCAGGCCCGATGCCGGACCATTTCTAAGCTGGTTATTTGTATTACCCTGGGTATCCCCCAATGGGGTTTTAGACACATCAATTCCAGCCGTTGTGCTATGTCCATCCATATCCTATGCAGAGCTTACAGACGCATGGCACTCATGCTATGGGTTCAGGCTACCATCCGGGGTGTCATGATGCCGCAGTCCACGGAGGTTCCTAATTTGAAAAAAAATCCAGCCAGATGAAGAGAAAGTCTCCACAGGATCTCCCAGATTGGAATGATGAGGGAGGGGAGCCAAAAAAGCAATCCACAAACTGAACAGACCAGGCCACTAAAGTTCAGACCATCTCAGTGTCACAAGGTAACTCCAAAAGCTCTGGAAGGTCACCTCAGCTCTCCTTCACTGTGATCTGAAACTGTTGGAGTAATTCTTTAATGCCTGTTGCCTTGCCTGGGTAGTCGATGTCTTCTGGATTGAGTGGACTGGTTCAGGTTGAGAGAAGTAGGCCAAATCTCTGTTGATCTGCTGCTTCTGGGCAGAGGGTGCAGTTGAGGAGGCAGGGGGACTGATACCCCTCTTTTCTGAAAGTCTTGGTGAGCCTCCTCTACTTTCTAATACAAGACTGTGCCCTCTGGAAAATATAACCAGAGTTTTGCTGGGTATGTCATCTGAAAGTGAAGCCCTGCTTCTTGGAGGGCCTGCAGATATTGAGATAATGCAGCTTGTTTGGCTTGCACTGCAGGGACATAATCAGGGTCAAAATATAAATGGTGACTCTGCCAAGTAAGCATTTTTTTCTTTCAAGCTGCCAACAGCACCATTTTCTTAGTAATGTAGCTCACAAATTGTATAACAATTGAACATGGCCAAGCCCCCGGAGGTGACTTAGGGCCCAGCGCCCTGTGAACACATTCCAAATGTAGTTCCAGGGAGGGAGGCAAATCCAAAAGTTCCTGTAGTAATTTTTGTATGTCGGGTTTTCCACTGTCGGGGCCTCCATCGGGCCTTCCACCTTCTAGCCCTACGCTGAGCTTACCTCCATCAGGACTGCCAATAGGCCCCAGCATTAGGCTTTCCACCATTGGGGCCTCCATCTGGCTTCATGCTGTCAGGGCCTCCATCAAGCTATCCTCTGTCTGGGCCTCCATCTAGATTTTCACCGTCAGGCTACCCTCCGTCAGGCCTGACGCTGGACCATTTCCAGGCTAGTTATAAGTATTACCCTGGTTATCCCCCAATGGGATTTCAGACACATCATTTCTAGCAGTTGGGCTATGTACATCAGTATCCAATGCCACACTTCCTGACACATGACAGCCATGCTTTGGGTTCAGGCTACCATCTGGGGTGTCAAGCCTTTCATCCACTCCACCTCCTCATCAACCACAGGTGGATTTCAGACAGATTTTACGGTCTTGGTGGTCCAAGAATAAATTCTAGCTAGACTCAGAATTGGACAGCAGACAGTTGCTCCCTTTGGAGATAGAGCAGCAAGATCAGACCCCTAGGGTGGTTTTGACAGCCACTCATGCTTTGACGTCAGGTCTGGTGAAAGGCCATCTGCAGGATCCAACGTCAGAAGCTGATCCTTTAAGAAAGTAGCCTGAACCTAGAAACAGGGAACTTTTGGACTCTGCTGATTCAGAATCAGATTCCGGGTCATCATAAGGGAGTTCAGAATTCAAGACCCCTCCTCCAGAGCAACCTATCCAAAGAGAATCTCCCAAGTCGCCCCCCCAAGGACCCCTCTTTTGTGGACCTCCTGACATAAATGGTGGAGGTGCAAGGATGGAAATCAGATGCTCAGGACCCCAAACGTCAGAAGTTAGCTAAGTATTTGGACTTTCCCAAAACTAGTCTGGTTCTCACCCATCCCTGGCTAGAACTTTATAAGGATCTTTCCTCCAACATTTGGCAGATCCTCTCCTCTATTCTAGCTATTGCTAAAAAGGCAGACCGAGTTTACAGAACACCAGAGGGAAAAGACTACCGTGGCATACATCCGAAGGCCGACTCAGTGGTCATCACTGTGGCCCATGATAGGTCCACTGAGCATAAGCACCTCACTACTTTCCCTCCTGACAAGGAGTCCAGACAATGGGACCAGTTCAGGAGAAAATTCTACTCCTTTTCGACGCTAGCCACTCCTGCCCTTAACTATGTGGCACACATGCTAGTGTACCAAAAATTCTTATTTCACCAGCTCGATCCCATTGTCAAGGCCCTTCCAGACTCGGAGTATAAAACTGCCATGGTGGATACCCTCCGGTCTGCTAAGGCAGCTGGATGTCACTCCCTCGGGGCCACATATGATGCAGTGGACCCCTCAGCCAGAGGGACAGCCCCGGCCATGAGCCTACATCATTTCACATGGTTGAAGGTGTCCGGTCTGGCACCTGATGTCCAGGCTGCCATTCAGGATGCCCCCTTCAGAGGCTCTGTTGTGTTTGGTGGGGATGCCCAGGACATTATCACGAGCTTTCAAGATAAGGGCATAGCTCTGCAGTTGGTGCATACAATGTATTGCCTGAAACCTCTACCTGATCATTCTTTTCATCAGTGAAACAAATGCCAGGGGAAACCTCAGCAGGCACTTAGGCGCCAGTTCAAGCATAGGGCTCCTAATACATCAGCCACCTCTCCAACCAAAATCCAGAAAGCAACAGGGGTGGCATTCCATAAGCCTTGCTCCATCTCCTGATTTGCTGCCCTCCCTCCCTCCTCATCATTAGTCAGAGGAACTGGTGGGTGGAAGGTTTGCAAAGTGCCTGGGAGACTGGGATCCATCACGACAGATGCCTGGGTCATTCAGCTGATCAATCTTAGACACACTCTTGAGTTTTGCAAGAAAAAAAAAAAACAGACCTCCAAGGTTTTCCCCTATCCAAAGGCACACATTCCCCAATTAAGAGAAGAAATCATGGCTCTTCTTCAAAAGAAAGCAATAGAGCAGGTGCCAACAAACCAGATCTGGAAAGGATAGTACTCCTACTTTTTTTTTGTTCCAAAAAAGATGGGGGATCCGCACCAATACTGGATCTCAGCACCCTAAATCTATTCATCAATTACAAGCGGTTTCGGATGCTGACACTCCAAGGCCTGCTACTTCTCCTGTTCAAGGGACAGTGGTTTTGCGCCCTGGACATGCAGAACGCTTACCTGCACATTCCAGTGTTTTGATCCCACTGCAGATTCCTCAGGTTCTCTTTCCAAGGGGAACATTACCAGTTCAAAGCCCTCCCCTTTGGCCTGTCTTCATCACCACATGTATTTACCAAGTGTCTCACGGTTGTGGCAGGTGCCTTGAGAAGATAGGGGCACTACATCTTCCCCAACCTTGGTGATTGACTTCTTGCAGCCCCATCGAGGAAGAGGTTGGAGGCATCTCTGTCAGCTACCCTGCACCTTTTCGAGCAACTGGGTATCACTGTAAGTTACCCCAAATCACAGCCCACTCCTTCCCAACACTTGCAATTTATTGGCGTGATTCTTGACATGGTCCAGAGTATGGCTTCCTCCCCTTGCACAGGGCAGAGGCTCTGCAGAGGCAAGCCCAGTTGGTAGCCTCCAACAGACAGATATCAGCCAGGGTGGTCCTTCACCTTCTTGGCCTCATGGCAGCGGCCATCCCCACAGTGCCCTTGGCCAGACTTCATATGTGAATTTTGCAGTGGACTCTCAGGTCACAATGGGACCAGAGGGTGGACGATCTGGACCACTGTGTCATGGTCTCTGGCCCGATGCAGAGAGACCTGCTATGGTGGCAGAACCCAGACCACCTTATTCAGGGGGTACCTTTCTAGGTCCCTCTTCCCTCCCAAACCCTGACCATGGATGCATCAGAGACGGGGTGGGGTGCCCACCTCGGGAGTCATAGGATCCAGGGCCTGTGGTCCCCTTCAGAGCTGCACTTACACATCAATGTGTTAGAAATGAGAGTGGTTCTGTACACACTAAAGGTGTTTCAGCACCTGATTTGCCAGGATACTCGGCTGGTCCAGTTGGAAAACATGTGCATAGTGTGGTACCTCAATAAGCAGGGGGGCACCCAGTCATATCCTCTTTGCAGGAAAGCAATGTGGGTTTGGAATTGGGTGGGCCTGCACTGGTGTCATCTCCTGGCAGTCCACTTTCCAGGCATGCAAAAGGTCCTCACAGACAGTCTCAGCTGCACCAGGGTAAGAGTGCATGAGTGGGAGCTAAAGCAGGACATAGTAGAATGCATCTTTGACCTGTGGGGTTATCCGGATGCGGATCTATTCTCAGCCCCATCCAATGTAAAACTTCCAAGTTTTGCTCGCTCGATCCCATATATGGTGCTTTCTGGCAAGATGCGCAATTGCTGCGCTGGACAGGGAGGTTTCTGTATGCCTTTCCTCCTTTCCTAGTTTTGCAGAGAGTGTTGATCAAGTTTCAACCAGAAGGAGCTCGAATGATCATGAGTGCTCCTTTTTTGCCTTGACAAATATGGCTCCCGCGTCTTCAGCATCTGTCAATGGAGCCTTGGGTTCCTTTCAGCTTTGTCACGATCTCCTGACCCAGGAAGGGGGCAGTCCCTTCACCTGCATGCGTAGCTCCTTAAAACATAGCTGTTTCCAGATTTGAAGGTTCCCCTAGGGTAGCTCAGGTCTTGGTAGAGGCCAGAAAGCCTTTTACCAGGACTACATGAAATGAAAGTGCTTCTCCATCTGGGCCACCTCAAAGGGTTGGGAACCTTTTTGTGTCCCGTTCCTCAGCTCATGGAGTATCTTCTTCACCTATCTGACCTGGGCTTGAGCTATTCATCTCTGAAGGTGCATCTGGCGGCCATTTCTGCCTACCACGTTTTAGTGGAGGGCAAAACTCTGGCTCTGTTGAAGGTTTCTAAAATCTTCTTACAAGGAATTCTGCATTTGAAACCCCCGGTGTGTAGCCCCGCTCCACCGTGGGACATCAACTTTGTTTTGGAGAAATTGACCTTGTCTCCTTTTTAACCGGCAAGTACATGTGACATGCACTTTTTGTTCTGGAAAGCACTCTTTTTAGTTGCTGTTACTTCTGCTTGAAGGATTTCTGAGCTTCAGGCCCTGATGTTGCATCTGGAAACGAGTGTTTTTTCCCGCTCAGTATGCTTATCTGGTAAATCTCGTTAAAAAATAAATAAAAATATGTGTAAGGAGCCTTATTTGATTTTTCACAGAGACCGGGTGGCTCTGCACGCTAATCTTAAGTTTCTCCCAAAAGTTGTCTCAGAGACTACCTTGAATCATTCTCCTCAACTGCCGGTGTGGCATTCATATCAGGGGGAGACAGTGTTGCATATGTTAGACAGTCATAGAATTTTATGTTATTATACTAAGAGGACAAAAGATGTCCGAAAAATGGACCAACTTTTTTCTTTCTTTCATACCCGGTCGAGAAGGTGCAGCCATTTCTAAGCAATGCCTTTTCAAATGGTTGGCTCACTGCACTGGATTTTGTTACCAGAAGTATGGTAAAGTCCTTCAGGGGTAGGTTAAAGGACATTATACCAGGGGCATGGCTGCCTCCACAGCCTGTTTCAGAAATGAATCGGCCACAAGAAATTTACGCAGCCACCACTTGTAGTTCTGTCCACACTTTCACTAAACACTACAGTTTGGACATTGCCGCTAGGCACAGAGCTGGTTTCAGACTGGCTGTCCTCCAGGGACTCCTGTCCTAAAGCTTTTACTGTTTATCAGCAAGTTTCTTCCAGCCTCCTGTATTTTTTTCCTGTCCCTTGGACTCTTACTGCTTGGCACTCAGTCCTACAAGTAATTCCCCACTGCAAGAGCCCTCTTGAAGTAAGACAGTACAGTTATGTAAGAACTTATCATAACAGTTGATCTTCGAGAGAGGCTTTTACAGTAGGTAACCTTTTTCCTTCCCTCCATCTCCCTTTAATCTGCAGCTCTTTTTCATTGAGCCTTTCTTGGCTCCAGGAGCCTCTTTATCATTCTCCTGTCATGCCTCTAGGAGGTCACTGGCTGGAGAACTGGAGGGTGGATGTGGGGACCACCCTTTATATAGTGTCAAGCTAATGTCGGTCACATGATGTTGAGTGGGCATTCCCCCAACAGAAACTGCTAGGTAAAGTTTCCATGTGGTCCTGATGCTAGGGGGTGCAGTCCTACAAGTAATTATCTACTGCAAGAGCCTCTCTCAAAGATCTACTGTTATGGTAAGTTCTTATGTAACTGTACTTTAATCTACAACTGATTGAAGCGTGCTTGATCCACTCCTCAACAGTCACCCCACTTTGTAGTTTCTTATTCCAAGACTCTAATATCAGAAGGGAGTCATTAGGTAGGAATTCTAGAAGACCTTTATAAAGATTCCCTATTAAGTGTGGCCAGAAAGACCCTTGTTGATGTTCTCTGAGTAAGGAAAAAAGTAAGGGAGGATGGTCAGGAAGTCATTTAAATTGTGCCCCCATCCCTAATAAGTAAAGATTTCACTTATAAATCATGAAATTGCTTCTGAATAGGGAGTGACTATGTCATTTGAAGTTCAAAAAAGATGTAAAATCCCTGGTATGAATAGTAGTGATAGACATATTTTAGTCCTCTAGAACTCCAGTCCAAAAGAGTCTTATCTAAGCAACTGGGAGGAAAGGTTTTGTCATATGCTAGAGAGCTAAGCAATAGAAAGGCATGGGGGGCGGACTAAAATAACATTTACTCCAGAACGTAAAAGTTATAGCTTTATATTGGGTAAATCTGGATTAAGGTATCTCTTTTAATGGCTGTGCGAAAGTGTATTTATCTATTTCATACACATAAACATACAACCAGACTAGTGATACATCTGTTCCTCCTTTCACCTTGCTGCATAATAATTGCCACTTCAAGGAAGAGGCACATTATTTATTCTTCCAGCCAATGCCCCCCTCCCTCCCACACATCCCCACTGGTTGAGACTCAAATCCTCCATTCATCCATGTAGTTACCATGACTCTCAATCATCTCTCAAGAAATGTAGCACCCCCCCCAAGCGAATTCCACACAGTCAGCAACAGCATAGCATTACAGTCTGGGGCCCCCAATTATACAATTTCTTTCTGTCCAACCCTCCAGATTAAGAAATACCCAGTCTCCCTTACCTCCACTCTCGATCAATTAATGAGCCTCCCTCCCACCACCCTATCAACTCATGAAGTTTCAGTCCATGGAGGTTCCTAATTTGAAAACAAATCCAGCCAGATGAAGAGAAAGTCTGCACAGGATCTCCCAGATCGGAATGAAGAGGTAGGGGATGCAATAAAGCAATCCACAAACCAGACAGACCAGGCCACTATAGTTCAGACCACTGCAGTGTCACATGGTAACTCCAAAATCTCTGGAAGGTCACCTCAGCTCTTGTTCGGTATGTGCTGAAACTACTGGAGTAACTCTTTAATTGACTGAAGAGTCTCCAGAGCCTGTCGCCTTGCCTGAGTAGTCGATGTCTTCTGGATCAAGTGAACCAGTTCAGGCTGAGAGAAGGATGCCATATCTCTGTTGATCTGCTGTTTCCAGGAAGAGGGTATAGTTGAGGAAGCAGGGGGACCGATATCCCTCTTTTCTGAAAGTCTTGGTGAGCCTCCTCCACTTTCTGATACAAGACTGTGCCCTCTGAAAAATGCATTTGGAACTTGCCGGGCATGGCATCTGAAAGCAAAGCCCCACTTCTCGGAGGGCCTGCAGATATGGAGATAATGCAGCTTGCTTGGCCTGCACTGCAGGGACATAATCATGGTCAAAATATAAATGGTGACTCTGCCAAGTAAGCATTTTTTTCTTCCAAGCCACCAATAGCACCATTTTCTCAGTAATGTAGGTCATAAATTGCATAACAATTTAACTTGGCCAAGCCCCTGGAGCTGGCTTCGGGCCCAGCACCCAGTGAACACATTCCAAATGTAGTTCCAGGGAGGGAGGAAAATCCGAAAGTTCATGTAGTAATTTTTGTATTTAGGAAGTAATTTGAGGGCCCTCCATTCCTTCAGGCAGACCATAAAGTAGAAGGTTCTTTTTGGCAGCCCCGGCCCTCGAGATCTGTACATTTTTCTTCAAGCTGAACTTGCTTGTGATACAGGGCCACAGTGATATCCGCCATGGTGTCCAAATGATCGGAAAGGTCATTGGGCGCAGATTTAATATTGGCCTGCTCGGTTTTGAATACGTCTATTTTTGCTCTCATAGTCAGTATGGCCATGGATATTTCTGTACACAATTCTATAATTTCATCTAGCAGCTGCTTGTTAGTTACCTTCCCACTCTCCATAATGTTTGCACCAGAAGAAGCCATGCTGCACACTGAAGAAGAATCACTCCGGTTAATTTCACAGTCGGCCAATCTGGGATCCGTGACAACTGCAGATTTTTTAATTTTTCTGCTGCTACCCATGCAAGAGAAACATCTTCTGGTGCAGTTGAGCATTAATCTTTTGAAAATTCAAACTTTGGAGATGATTTTATACTGTTTGATCACGGAGATCTGCAGTCTTTACTCCATACCCTGTGGTGACATCAATGGAAGTCCCCGGTTTTGGTTCTTCTACATCACCACCACCATCCTGTGGTATGAACATAAACATAATTGTGTTATGGGGACGTGTACTTCATTCATTTTAATAAACATTAGCATGACAATATTTATAGGGAACAGATTTGTATGCCTGCCCTGCACAATAGCCCCACTGAACTGAATATCCTCTCCACGTTGACACTTGAGGGTGGACAGCTGAGATATTTTACTGCTATGGAGGTCAGTGCTGGCTGCTTAATCAGTCACCTTGTTGAACTAGTACAACAGAGGCTCTTCCAGTATGTTAAGGATCTTTGTGTCTGCCAAATATGCAGCCACCATGGGTTACACTGCACACAATCCTGCCAACTTGTCAGCTTCCTCTTCCTTCCCCTCCAGCTCTGCAATTCCCACATGGAGCAAAGCATCCTAAAGTGGCTTTATTGTCATTTTTCCTGTTACCAGCCTTGTTTTTAAGCCCACTTAACTGAGTTGGTAGCAACACTTGGTCTGTGATCACTGTCATGTTGTGTCTTACATAACAATGACCATAATATCTATGCCAGAAAAACCCATCTTACTGGATGATTGGTTAGATTTTGTACCTGCTCATGCCCACTTTCAAGTACTGATGACAGGCCCCTTTCATATCATGGATCCACCACGGTGGCAATACCAAAACTGGCAAACTGCAGAATGCTGGAAATATGAGTATTACAGTCAAATACGTGCAGCACGTGTCCATTAAGGAACAGCTTTTCCTGTCTCCACCTGCCTCCAGCACCTGCTGTACATTTAACAATGTCTGCTTCAGCACCCTTAGAAGTGGGATAGCCTGAATGATACAGGAATTGTCCCCACTCACTCCTTGTGTGGCATGTTCAAATGGCCTCAGAATCATGATCAGGCCATCCATTTGTCACCATTGCTGTGCTGTGAGAGACATTGATGCGCCGGAACTGTCACAGCTTGTATGCAGCAGTAGGTAATTAGAAATGGCTTTGTACTGCTCGCACATGTGCTCGATCATGTAGAGTGCAGAGTTCCATCCGGTGACAACTTCCAGCTTCAGATAGTGCTGAGACAACCTGTTCTGGATCTGCAGCTGCCTAAGATGATCAGGGGCCTTTCCATAATGAGCAAAGTGGGCACAGACATGGTGGGCCAGAGTCAACACTGACTTGATTTCAGGATATGATAGAAAATGTTGCATTACTAGAGTAAGACAGTGTGCCATGCATGACACCTGGAGAAACCCACCATCACTAATGCATTTACCACATTAGAACTATTATTGCTTGCAATGAAACCCAGTTTCAGGGAATGTAGGTGCAGCCACTCATCAGTTTTAGTCAGGAGCATGCCTAACATGTTTTGACCTATGTGTGAGCTTGTTACACTCCTCATTGCCAGTGAGGCATGCTGGCAAATGCCTGGAATGCTGCTACCAATGCAGCTGGGCTTCATACAGTTTTTTTGTATTCCACTGTCAAATACTACCCCAGGTACCTGTGACCAGTGGGCTGTAATACATAGATAAGAGCTACCAGTTGTTTGGCAACTGGTCCACATATACATACTAAAATGTATGTACTGCATGGGGATGCTGAATGCTGCAGGGCATGCAGTACTGTACATGTTACAATCCTATAAAGTTCCTGAATGGAACAGGTGGAGAAATAGATTCACAATGGAATCTGCCATTTTGGACAGGTACATGCCATTATCCTTTGGAATCCTACATTCTCCACAAAAGAGAATGACAAAAGACCAATTGGCAACATTTCAGTGGTTGCTGCATTAAATTCACATGCAAAAGCATGACTGGGTGGGTATTTGGTATGATGGTCAAACATGCTATGCAGTGCACCTTTCGGGGTACTGGGCTTGGGGACCAAACAACTGGACTCTGTGCAATGGCAGCATGGCTGGTGGGGTAACTTTTCACTCGGGTTGAGGGGGTGTCACAGATTCTGAATGAATGAACCACATGATTTTTTTGTATTTTGTGGACTGGGGTTGATGTGCTTCAGTGACTGACTAATACTCCAACCACCACCGCTACTCTGCCCACTACTATTCAATCCCACCAATTTTTCCTCCCCATGTCTGCAGTAGTACTCTGCTGTTACTTTTGACTACACTGGGACTGTATCCCTACCACTTTGGGATGCCTTGCACAATGAGATCGATAAGGAAAAAGGCCCCCCTGCACCATCTTCCCTTTCATGCTGAGTCCAGTGTAATAGGTGCTTAGACGTGAGGTGTGTGTGTTGCCCATCAGTACCTAGGTGGCTACCCTTTTTCCCACAGCTAACACATGCTTGGCATTGCTGGCAGATAGCCAATTTTGTCAGCAGGGTCCAGAATGTAAAAGTCCCAATCTAGGGATTTTGTAGCCCTTATTTTTACATGGCAGTGAACCAGTACTGGGACATTGGAGGGGTGAAAATGGGTGTTTTGGGGCATCATTTGTGCACTACTATGACAGTAAGTGACTCAGGCTCTGTTATTATTGGCTCAACAGTCCTAACAGCTGCAACAGCTGGAGGACATGGGGATGCTTTAGTAATTCCCTGAAACTGTGGTGTACACAGCACCACAGGCTCAGCAGCATGCTCCTCATCTTTTTTTTTCAGGTTCTTATAGAGAGTCCAGATCATCATCCCCGTCCCCACCTAGGATGATAACCTCCTCCTGAGATCTGTCCTCCTTCTTCTCATCTTCACTTTCTACACCCTCTATTTTCTTCTGAACATCTGATTCCAAGCATAAAACAGTCTGATCTTCTGCATCAGAGTGTGAGTCATGCTCAAGCTCATCAACATCAGTTTTGGGAACATCACCCATGTCATTGTCCTCAACCTCATTTCCGGAGTAAGACATTTTTTGAGCTCTTGGATTACTCCTACTGCCATTGCTTCCACTGTCAGCAGTGCCAGCACCAGAACCCACCAGCACTGATGCCACAGATGTGTCTAACAAAAATTTGGCAAACTAATTCCCCCACCATTTGCACCAAATACTCCTTTTTGACTACTAGTTCTACCATTCCCTAATGAAGCTGCATGAGAAGTAGTTGTTTTACCTACTGTAACACTCACCTGCACACTGCTTTCACCTACCTGGGTGATGGGATTTGGCTAGCTGCAAGGAAGGTTAGTCACAGGGCTGGCAGATATTAATTTAGGGTATGACTGTCTGCCCATAACAACAGTGCTACAGGAATTACTGCAGAGGAAGAAAACCTCTTCAAATTAGAGCCAATTTATTTAGCAGTCTGTGAATAACTATTACTTTTTTACTTTAGCAATGGCTCTATAAGTAACTAGAAAAATGACTGGGCAGCCTAAACAGTAATATAGCATTTGCACAAAAATGAATATCAGTTTTTTCTTCCTCTAACAAAAAATCTAGAATCTGTTGCAAAACACATTTTTCACCTCACACCAAGATAAACAGTAAAATGTTCCAAAATCGTATCAATTCTCTTTTAAAAATCACAGTCTCTGACACCTCAACCCTAAATGGGTGTCATCCATTAGATCAATCACATTTTATTGTTCAACTTAACAATAAGTCATTACAAAAATATACATACAAAAAGTCTAAAAAATGACAATGACATTTAAACCAAATACATACGTATTCCATATAGTACACCAATCACTGCATGTTCCCCAAGCAATAAGGTATGGACAGCTCAGAACTTAGGATTTTTGGCCCAACCCCCAACCCCTCCCTAGGCCTCCTTAAATGCTCCTTAGCCCCGCCTACAGCATTCTCATTGGACCATACTCCTAGCCCTCTCTCTGGCTCAGTTTGCTAGCTACTATCCTCTTTGACCTCTTTTGCCTTCTTGCGGCCCTCAATCGTTCCTTCACAAAGCTTGGAAAAAAAAAAGTAAACAAATAAAAACAATTCAAATCCATGATATTATCGATCATGTTTCTCCACTTAACCCTCATTCTACTTTGCCCTATTCCTCTCTACTTGTCTCCTCAAAACTCTCCTTGCTTGTCTGGAGACTATATCACTATAGTTAATCATGCAGATGTCACGCATTTTGTCGCTCTCCTTATATGTGCCACCTTGTATGACTCACTGGTCTTGGATCCTGCACCAACCTGGCATGCTGGCACCCAAGTTGGGACCTGGCAAAAACATTGTACCCATCTGCCAATTCTGGCTGCTTTCCCAAACTTGTTGCTGCCAAGATTCTCCTATATGTAGCTCTAAACATCCTTGGCCTTAGCACTAAGGTGCCTCCTTGCTATAACCACGCCCCATATAAGAGTGAAAGAAAAATGTTATTAATGCTTTGGCTGGTTATTTCTGGGATACTCTTGCTTTTCCTCTTGGTGTGTTCTGGCAATGTTGAGCTTAATCCCGGACCTAGCATTGGCTCGGCTGCAGACCTCCCTAACCTGAAAGGACTTTATGCAGATTAATGCATACAGCCTGTTAAAAAAATCTCTCCTAACCAGGCCTGGACAAGTCATACTTCCACAGTTATCCTGGTGATTTCTAAATTGTGGCTCCTTACCTCCACCAGTAACCATTCTGTTCACCTCCCCTCCTACTCACTATTCTGTACTGACAGACAGACTCGGGTGATGGGGTGGCTATTTGCATCAAGGACAAGTATTCAATCTCCATCCTGGACTTGACTTTGGTCCCCAACAAATTTGAAACTCCATCTCTCCAAGTGGAGATTGCTATTGGAGTCTCGGTCAGTGTAACAGGCTGTTATAGGCCCCCTTCAGCGTGATTGCAGCTCCTAAACCATTTAATCAATCTCCTGGGGCATAACTCATTAGAAACAATAATACTTGGGGACCTAAACTTAGACTAGAATTCCAATGCCTCCTCTCCCCTTAAATCCCTTTGTGACTCCTTGGGGCTGTACCAGCTCATCAATGAAGCTACATGTCCAAACAAGAGCAACCCTCCCAAAAGCACTCTGTTGGACCTTATCATAGTTAGTAAGTCTCATCTGTATTCCCACACTGGAGTCTTCTTCTCAGACATCAGTGATCACTGCTTTATCGCTTGTGTTAGGTCTTGCCATACCCCTACCCTCCCACCTAAATTCACTATAAAAATAAGCAGATGCAACTTTGATCCTTGGTCATTCACCGCTGAGCTGAGTTGCTCTCCTCGATGGCAGGACTTCTACCTTGCAGAATCCGTGGTCTTGCTTGTGAAATTTTCCAAGACATTGTGGCAAATGCTTTGAAAAAGCATGACCCCCTCCCCCCCAGTTACATCCCAAGTTAGAAGCAAATCTTGCCATTGGTTCTCTTCTGAACTAAAGAGAGCACTATGGAATAGGGACAGACTATGTAAAACTGCTTGCAGAACAAAGTTACCTAATGACTGGAATCTTTTTAGGAGAGCAAGAAATCTCTGTACTAAATTGGTCAGAGAAACTAAGGCTAAATATTACCGCTCACAACTTGAAGATTCCTCCATATGTTCATCCAAATTCTGGAGGACCATTAGAGATATTGAAGGCCATTCCTCTGGTAACTCCTTGCCTGCAAAAATCTGGGTCGGTACTTCCCCAGTCACTGATAAACCTACTATCCTGGACTTGTTCAATGCTATTTTGCCACTGCTGGCTTAGCTTTCGATTCTTCCCCAGCTGGTATTCTTCGGGCACAACTTGGTCTTGATACCCCTGACTCTCCCACAATTAACACATCCTTCTCTCTCTCTAAGCCACATCCTTGAAGGAAGTGGAGAATCTCTTGCTTCAGCTGGATGATAGGAAAAGCCCTGGTGCTGACCTCATTGATCCCTTCTTTCTAAAGGCAGGCTGCTGTGCTCCAGCTGTGCCTATTACACATTTGTTCAATTTATCTATCTCCCAAGGTGTCCTTCCTACCATTTGTCAAACTTCCCATATTGTTCCTGTATTCAAGAATGGGGATCCTAGCAATCTGACTAATTACAGGCCCATCTCTGTCCTCCATGTACTGTCTAAAATGCTGGAGAAAATCATTAACTCCCAACTCAGGATCTACCTGAAATCAGTGAACCTCATGAACCCGCTCTAGTCAGGGTTCAGGGCTCAACACAACACTATTTCTGCCCTTGCCAAAGTTAGTAATGACTGGCTGGGTGAGCTAGACAACACAAATTTTGTCGGTGCAGTCTTCCTGGACCTCAGCAAGGCTTTCGACACTGTCGACCACTCCTTGCTTCTTTCATCTCTCTGGAATATTGGCCTGGATGCTCCCTCTCTAAGGTGGTTTCATAATTACCTATCTGGACGCTCCCAGCAAGTTAAGGCTGATGGTGAGGTCTCGGCCCTCAAACCTCTTACTCGGGGTGTTCCTCAAGGTTCCATCTTGGGGCCCCTGCTTTTTGCAATCAATATTAATAGAATTAATGCCACCATTAATAAGGCCAAAATACATCTCTTCGCAGATGACACAGTGCTCTACACTAGTAGGCTATCTCTCGACGCAGAACTCTCAAATCTCCCCAGAGAATTCGATCTGCTATAACTCCAGCTCCTAAAACAGAAGCTGCTCCTTAACACGAAGAAAACTAAAGCTATGCTCTTCTCTCCCGTATCCAACTCTCCTATCCCGCTTTTCCACGGTTCACTATCCCCCATCTCCACCATCCTGGGGAATCAATTGGAATATGTGTCTACCTTCAAATACCTGGGGGCATGGATCAACAGCTCTCTCCTTCCAGGGACATACTGAAGAGCTAATAAAGAAACTCCAGCAGAGACTAGGACTATTCTTTAGGATAAAAAAACCTTCTCCCTAGGGAGGCCTAAAAGTGGCTAGCCCAAACAACATTTCTTTCCCTGTTAGACTGTGCCAACTTCCTATATAGCCAAGGCCCTGCTGGTACTCTTGCCAAACTCAATACACTTTACCACAGAGCCTTAAGGTTCATAACGGAGCTCCCCTATTCCACTCATCACTGTCTCTTATATACTGCTGTGGCTGGCCTTCCCTTACTCTTAGGTGACAGAGAAATGCAGCACTTTGGACCTACAGAGCCATTATGAATACTCTGCCCAGCTATATTACAGCTTGTCTGCCGTTAAGCCCTAAACTAATTATGCATCTTACGTAGCGCTGAAAACACCTAAGGTTAGATCCCACTTTGGCAGGGTGTCTATTAGCCATGTACTTCTCTTGCAGTTGAAAAAGCTGCAAAAAACCCTGAAAATAAACCTCTCCATTAGGCTTGCTGCATTTAAAGCTTTAATCGTCCACCAACTCAAGGAATCCTGTGACTGCTTCCCTTAATCCTTGGACTCGGCGTTGTGCTTACCTGCTCCTTTTCTGTCCCCCATATTTAACTCCTTATGTCTGCCCCCCACTCCTCTAAGCATTCTTTTGCCCTTCTGCCCCTTTACTAAAAAAATAAATCTTGACGTCTCCCCGGTGAAGACCATAACTAGTTTATTCCAGTTCTGCGTATTACACTATACCATGCTTTTAACTTGTAATATCTATTGCTGTACTTTATTTTGTATTCCTTGTGTGTGTTAGCTCTACACTAGCCTATTTGTATCTGGTATTATGTATACTGCCATGTTTGGCAGCAATTTCAATCCTGTTGTTTCCTTCTGTACCTCTGTATTGTTCTCCCAGGTTCACCTCGAAAATGAGCTTGCTCAACAATGTCCACTTGGTTAAATAAAGATTTTGATTGATTGATTGATATTACATACAATAAATTAAGCAGTCTCTCTTTATAATGTATAACATTTATAAAAATGCAAGCAGTACCATAACTAATTCCTGCGATGTTATTCCTCCAGTGATTTCATGTGCAATTTTCTTTTATCAATTATTTTTTAGAAGGGAGACCACAGGGACCAACACCCCCAAATTCCTTGATTTTAAAAGGTAAGTCAACATATTTTGTGGTTCATTTTCTAATTTTCCAAGAATTCCTCCTAATAGATGGTTGCTGTATTGATCATATAGTGGGCACAATAAAACAAGATGAACAAGATTATCTTCCCCCCGATTACATTTACAGGAGATAAGTTTTCTATCTTTTTTATCTTTAGTATATTGTGATAGTTTCAAATTACTAGAAAAATATTCAAATCTAAACCTGGCTATCATCTTCCTTTGTATCAGATTCTGTATCATCTGAAGATATTGTTCCATTTTATGGGTCCTATTGTTTCTAGCCATCCATGGGCATGCTTTAGATTGTTTGCACGCTTCCATATATTTTTGTGTAGAAATATCTCTAACTCTAGTTCTTATTACTCCTCTAATACAAGGAAACGGCAATCTTAACCTTTCCTCTATAACCTGTAAAAGTCCTAATGGCTTAATATTTTTTTTCACAATCTGGGTACTAGGGAATCCAATATTCAGTTTGAAATAATATATTGCTTCATCAAGGTACAACCTAGGGAGCCTATTTTCTCCCATTGTAAACACTTTTACCAAATAAATTATTAATCTTTGTTGAATGTGACACTTCACCGGAAATTGGCCCATTTTAGCCCTTACTATAGCTGATGGTGCACTATTTGGTATGCTTAGCAATCCTCTGTAAAACTTATTTAGGGTAGATTGTAAATTTAATCTTGATTGCACACTCCATATTTCTGCCCCATGTAATAATTGACTAAGTAGATTTGCATTTGCCACTCTTACATTACCCTTAACTGATTTATCACCATACTTATATGAGAAAGTAGTTAAAATCAGGAGACATTTTTTGGCTTTACTTTCTACTTCCCTTACATGACTTTGCCAGGTTCCCTGCTGGTTGACTACTAAACCCAAATAACAAAATTCTGAGACCATAGCCAGCTTATGGTTTCCTAGGGAATATTTATGTCTTTTTTTGTTATTTCCACCAAATACCAGTACTTTTGTCTTTTTATAATTGATCCGAAAATCAACTTTGTCACATTCAATTTGAAATTTCTCAAGCATACTTTTTATGCCCAAGTAACTAGTGGGTAATAATGCGACATCGTAAGCATATGCTAAATATGGAAAAGTTCTAGACCCCATTCTTGGCATATGAATTGTTCATAATATTATATTACAGTAGAAGTTAAACAGCAATAGAGAGTGTGCATCTTTGCTTAACCTCTACATTCGAATGAAACCAGTTGTTCACTTCACCCCATATTATATCTTACACTTGTTAAGTTATCCTGATACAGTAATCTTATTATATCCAGTATTGATTTTTCCATACCTAAATTATTTAATCTTTCCCATAATAAACTTCTGTTAACCTTATTGAATGCTGCCTTCAGGTCAATAAATGTACAGTGTAATTTTTGTTTTTTTACCACTTTATACTTATGTATCAAGTGGGCCAGGGTAAAACATTGATCTATAGTAGAATGTTTACTTTTAAATCCTGCCTGTGCTTCATCTAAAACATTATGTCTTTCTACCCATACAGTCAGCCTACTGTTTAAGATTCTGGTAAACAATTTCCCAATACAGTCTATCAGGCTAATAGGCTTATAGCAATCTGGCTCCTTTTTTCCCCTTTTTTTAAAAAATGGGAACAATAAGATTAAGACTGCAGCTTTTTGGGATATCTCCAGTTCTCCAAACATAATTGAATAGATTCATCCATTAGATGATGAAATCCTTTGTTGTGCTGCCCTGGCCACAGATTGATGAGACGTCCTCTGCTGATTTCTAGCTGCTTCTTTAGTCCTCCCAGATTCTGGTTTCACTCAGCTGCATCTCTGGTTCTCTTCAGCCCTCTGTCAAACAGGTGAACCCTCCCTACAATCCCTACAAACTTTAACTAGAAAATAACAAACACTTTGCAGGTCTTGACTGTTATCTTGCAAACTTGGCTTCTGCCCCTCCTTCTTTGCTTGGTCTATCAGAGCCCAAAAATGTCTGGAACTCGATTACTCTAACTGGCTTTCCTAGCTGAAAAACTTTTTGTTCACCTCGGCAATGATAGCCCCTTAGCTAACTGGCCTATCACTTTTAAAACTTAAGTTTAGTTTTTTCCTTTCTTTACTTTTGTAATCTGGATGACTGAGCCCACCACTGCACTGCACTCTTCCAGCTGAGAGAGAGAGAGAGAGAGAGAGAACACAAAGGCTTGAGCTGCACTCCTTAAGCACTGCAGCTCACCCTACTCACACCAGATTGGAGCATTTGGTGCTGAGGTCACTGGCAGCCAATCAGGAGAAAGCTTGATCCCCTGTCATTGTTAGGAACATTTTTTGAACAAACTCCTTCCCACTGCTGTTATTACCCTTTCCCAAACACCACTCCCTTTACTCTGCTTATTTTCTTTTATTTGGCTGGTCCCACCTCCTGCTGACATCATCCTAGTGACATCAAATCCAGCCAACAGACCTTACACAACATGGCCTGCTTGTAGCTTGCTATGAGGACTGCCTGCCCCCCCTTCCAGGTAACCATTTTAATTTTACAGATATATTTTATCTATTGATTTATATATTTATGCCCCTCTGGGCTTTTGCTGATGTCTGCTTACATCCTCTCTTTGCATGTTTCTGTCTACCCCCCAGTTTGCATAACAAAAGAGCACTAGCCGCCCACTAGCCTTCACTAGCCAGTTGGCTACTAAATAAAATACTGGCCACTTGGCCACCATTGTGAGAAAGGGGGGTTTAGCTGAGTCCCCTTCCCAAACCACTTCCTTTTTCATTACAGGTGTGGCAGACTACCTCTCCCCAGGACTATCCCTCGGCACTCTACACTCAGGTAAGTCCCTTCATTCTGCATTTATTTCTTGGGTTGACTGTAACAGGGTGGCTGTAACTATTACATTCAGCCCCAAGTGTCAACGAAGTTGACAAGACTGCCAACCAGCAGACTTAAACACACAAGTAGCAACTCATTACTACACGCAGTTAACATTTAACTATTTACAAACTAACATTCAGTTTTCATGGCATGACTGTTGTAGCCCAATGATTAGAGCTGCTACATCTCCCCCATAGTTCCCCAGTTGTGTAGAGCTCTGTAGCACACTGGTACCCTTGGTTTAAGCCTAGTCTTCCCTGAGTCCCTACTGTTTTGGTTCTCCTCCTTACCAGTTGAAGGAGTGTGAGACAAACTGGTCTCTCCCTTCAATTCAGTGTTAGGGTGTGTGTCCTATTCTATCCCAGAACCTCCTAAGGTTTGAGATGTGGTGTACCCCCTTTCTCTGTCCAGTGACAGGTTCCAGCAGTCCATATGTAATGTCTGAAAACCTCTTGGAAAAAATGTAGGGCCCTTCTTATGGTCAAGTTAGCTTTGGACAGAAGCCACCTTCCTTGCTGGATTGCATGTATTGTTTCAAGAGCACCATGTCCCCCACTTCAAAACAGACACACCTTCTTTTCTGATTATAGTACTTTTCCTGGTGGACATGGCTCAGCGTTTGAGTATGTTCCATCTGTTCTGTCATTATCTCAGAGAACTGTAGGACTTTGTGGAGTCAAGTCTTTGCCATGGTCTCAGAATTTCCTCCCTCCTTGGTAGCACTGCAGATTAGTGAAGCAACATAACATAAGATTTGCACTGGTTCTAGCTGTATGATGGTGGTAACCTGTTCAGTTGTTCCTTCTTCCGGTAACTGCCATAAGGATGGCTCAAGAACTGGGTTTTTGTTGGAAGTTAGGGCTGCTGAACCCAGTGGTGTGGACACACTTCTGCCACAGACATCAATTGTTAGCTGTAAGTCTCTGATAATGTCTATACCCAGTCAGGCAGAACCAAGGCAAACGTGGTGGCAGTGAAGCTATCTATACAAACAATCTACTCTCATGCTTGGTCTTGTTCAAGGAATCACATCCTGGCTCCCATGAAGTCCTTCTGGCCCAACTCACCCTACTTGCCTCTCTCCCTTTATCTATTGGAGGTGCTCTATGCTGCTCCCCATCTCTCATGTAAATCTCTAGTATACACCCTAACTTCCCCTCCTGACCTGACCTCCAAAGGGGAACTGGTTCTACTAGGTGATTTCAATCTAGACTGGCTCGCCCCCTCCTCAAAAGCTCACACCTCCAGAATAGAGTCCCTCAACATGATACAACTGTTGCATGAAGCCACCCGCTACAATCCCCAATCCCAAAACCACTCTTTAATAGATTGGATGCTCACCCCTCACCCCCACAGGGTGACCTCATCTGGCATCCTCGCAAATGCACTAAGTGCTCATTGCATCACTGACTGCATCAGAAAATCCCATGTGCCCAAATCTGCTCCTAAGTACATTAACATCCGCTCCCTAAACACTCTGGACACTGATTCCCAGCAAACGAGCCTTAGTCACATTGACTGGCACCATATGTACTCTGCCCCAAACATTGATGTTGCTCTTTCCAGCTTCCTGCGCACTTTTACAAACATCTGGGACTCTCACGCCCTCCTGAAAAAGCTCAGGGTGAAAAAGCACCACCATAAATGGATCATGGCTCCCATCTTCACCTTATGCAAAACCAGGAACAAAGCCTGGTCTGCTTTCAAATTCCTTCCTAGCCCCAAAAGTAGGCAGGCATTCGACACCCTCTGTAACACATGCACAAAGGCCATAAGGCAGGCAAAAGTGGATCTCTTCAGATCGCAGCTATCGTACGTCCACCCCTTCAAATTCTGGAATATTATACACTCACTACTTGACCCTCCATCGCAACCCAGCTCCCCTGCTTTCAAGCAGCATGGTCAGCCTGTAACCAATCCCACTAGCATTGCTGATATCCTCAAGAAATGTTTCACTACCTACGCCTTGCCTCATGGCCCTCCACCTGTATCCTCTGTCTCATCTCCTCCGCCATGTCACAACAACTTCAAATTTTCACCAGTCTCAGAGCAAGAAGTCATCACAGCCTCCACTCACTAAACACCACCAAAGCCAGCCTAGTTGGGATTCATCCCAAACTCCTGCAGATCTCTGCTCCTGCAATAACAAAACCTCTCACTTATCTACTAAACCTCTCCTTTTCTATGGGCATGCGGTCCCTCAGGCTTGGAAATCTGCATCAGGCATTCCTCTTCACAAAGGGGGAACCCCTCTACACCCAGAAATTACAGGCCAATCTCCCTCCTTCCTGCTCTTGCTAAGCTTCAGGAATTCCTGGCTCACTCCAGACTGGTGGAATATCTCACTACAAATAACCTTCTATCTCCACACCAGTCAGGTTTCAAGAACTAGCACTCCACTATCTCTTCTCTCCTACATGTCACAAACCACATCCTCACTGCCTCTGAACAAGGGCTCCTCACCACCACAGTCTTCATCAATCTGGCCAAGGCTTTTGATTCTGTATCCCACCCCATCTTCCTACTAGAGCTAGAAACAGCAAGCCTTGCTCCCATCGCCTTATGGTGATTCAACTCATATCTCTCAAACAGGTCACAATCTGTCAGAATTGCTGATATATCTTCCCCCTTCCCATCCTAGCAAGCGTCCCACAAGGATATGTCCTTGGCCCCATCCTCTTCTCCCTCTTCATAAATGACCTCCCCTCTTCCTGCACTAAGTCCAGCATACACATGTATACAGACAGCACTATCCTCTTTACCTCAAGCCCATCAATGCATGAAGTTCAAGCTACCCTCCAATGCGATTTCAACAACATTCAAAAATGGTTCCTACAAATCCAGCTAAAACTTAATATCTCCAAAATTGTTTTCATGCTTTTTGGCACAGTGCAGAAAATCAACAGATCCCCTTCCCCCCCAGCATTTCCTTTGACGGTACCCCTCTTGACCAGGTTAGCAAGTACCTGGGTGTATTTCTAGACCCCACTGATCATTTCACTCCTCACATATATGCAACCATCTCAAAATTACACCCCAAACTTGGTATGCTGTACAGGCACAGAGTCTCCCACCACCTACCTGCCAGACTTCAAATCTTAACTAAAATGATGCTCCCCATTTTTGATTACGCAGATGTAGTTTACAACACTGCCTCTGAAACCACCCTATCCAAGCTCAACATCCTCCTGAATTCTTTCTGCCTCTTCGCTATGAACTCACCCCTTAGAACACATCACTGCGATCTGTACTCCATCCTAGGAATAGCCCTGCTGTCTCACAGGCGTTACATCCACTCACTCAATTTGATATCTAAATTCTGGTTCAACCTGCTACCTCCCTACCTTAAGGGTAGTCCCTCACTGGTTCCCGACACCCCCTATGTACTAAGACACAGAAATGAAAGAACCTTTAGCATATCACGACCATCCTTGTCTTCTGGCAAAGCTGCTGTCTCCTACCGACTCTCCACTTTGTGGAATAAACTTACCCCTTCCATTAGAAACACCTTCTCTTACAAATACACCTCCTATCACTTCTCTCTTGCCTCTGCACCAGGTGATTGCCACTGCCTCCTGTTACTCTATAACCACCCAGCTCCTACTTGACCTCATTCACACCTACCTCACCTATTGCTGCTTATTCCTGTTCTTCTCAACTCATCTCATGCAACTTAATTGTTTATAGCATGCCCCTGCTACCTGTGTCTCTTTTAGCCTAGAATTGTGGAAGCTTCTGCTGGAACTATTTGTATTCAAACTGCCAACATGTAAATACTGTAACTATCTATAAATAATTTTGTTACTCTTGTAAATACTGAAACTATCTGTGAATAATTTTCTTAATATCCTTTCTTTGTTGCTACTGTATGTACTCTCACTGCTTGTATCCTGTGATTGCCCATCTTAACATTTCCACCAATTCAGCTGCAAATGCCCCAGCACCCAGCACTTACAATCAGTCTTTGCACCCCTAGCACCTTATCTGTCATATTCCCTCGACAAGGCCCCCTGGCTGCACTGTCTCCCGCCCTCGCCTACCTCCCCCCATATCTCCACTCCTTCCCCCACCCCAACCACCTCCAGTACTCCCCATTACCCCTGCACCTCCCCTCGATCTCCTACACTACTTCCCCACCACCCACCCTTCCTTGTCTTGCTCATAGCTCAAGTCTTTGTACTGGTTATTACATGTCTGTAAGTCAATGACTATATGTTTGTAACTAAAAATGATGACTGTTGCACACACTGACATGGAACCTTTGTAAAAGAGCCTCAGCTCAAAGGTAGTGTAATCCTAGATTGAAATAAATAAAATAAAATACTCCTCAATTCCCCTTCCCTGGGTCATGCCTGGAAATGAACCTCGGCTCAGTGTGCCTATCCTGTTCAACAAATGTTTAAATAAATAAAATAAAAGTATCACATCTGCCACTGAGTGATCAAAAATGAGGGCATGGCCCTGCCACTTTTTTCCGACTGCTCCAATTTCTACCTCACCATGTCCCCATGGAAGATAGACTTCTTCTGAAGTGATGTGATTGAAACATTCAAACACCTTAAAGGCATTAACAAGGTGAAAGAGTCTAACATGTTTCAATATAAGAAAAATAGCAGGACAAGAGGACACAGCATGAGATTAGAGGGAGGCCGATTAAGGGTTAATGTGAGGAAGTTCTTTTTCACAGAAAGGGTGGTGGATACAAGGAACGGCCTACCTCAGGAAGTGGTGGATATGAATATAGTGCAGGGCTTCAAACAGACATGGGATAGGCATAAGGGAGCAATACAGATGAGTATGAATAGATAGGGCATTGATAGAGCAGTGGCCAATGGAACATTCATAAGGTAGAAAAATAAATGGGCAGACTGGATGGGCCTTGCGGTCCTTATCTGCCATCAGCTTCTATGTTTCTATGTTTCTGTTTCCATCTCTGTTCCTTTTTGGTACCAGGTCCATGCCTCTGGGTATATCTTCCATGCTTTATGTGAGATAATGGTGTGGGTTGCTCCTGTGTCAACCACACCCTACACCAGAGTCCCTGCCAGCATAACTGTGAGGTGTAACAACTGTGCCCTCCTCTCTTCCTTTGGACCTGCTTCTCTCCCTGTGACAGTTATTGATTCTTGTGGACTTGCAGTGGTAGCCAAGTTGGTTCCCTCCAATGGCCTGGTAACTTGCACAACACTAGCTGCTGGTGATTGTTGAGGACAGCTGTAACTGAGATGACCTGGGATGTCACATTCAAAACACCTCTTTTCTCCTGATGCTGCTGCTGCTGCTCTCCACCCTTAGTTTGGCCATGGCTGTGCTGTCTGAACACTCCACCTGTCCTCTAATAACCAGTGCAGAAGTCCCTCTGGTAGGGCCTGTCTGTCGAAACTCAACCCTGGATGGGTTTTGGTACCAGTTCAGGTAGTCTGTCAATTTGTGGGCCTTTTGGATCAGGTCCTCAATAGTCAGGGGTTTGGTGCACACAAAATGGTTATGCAGTTTAGATTCTAAGGTGCATGTGTTGAACTCCACTCCTTCATTTTCACACGCTCCAGGGTACAGATGTTGGTACACCTCCCATTTGTCCTGGATAGTCATTAAGTTTATCTCTTGGCTGTTGGAGACAATCAAGCTCCCTTCTGAGTTGCTGCCTGTTATGGATTTTGTCAAAATATTCTAAGAAGTGCAGCTTGCACTGCCTCCAGTTCTGGATCTAAGTGATCTTATACCACCACCACTTGCTGGCATGTCTTCGCAAGGCACCCTCCCAGTGCTGTAGCCAGTTCTCTTTAGGGATGTTAGTTTGCCTGAGTACTTGCTCAAACCCTCTCAAGATGTCTCTGGGGTCCTCTTTTGAGTCACCTGCAAAGGTGGGCAGATTATTTCCCATCCATGGTGTGAAGATAGGGACAATGGGTGGTGCAGTATTGTCTCGCCACTGTCTATATTCATTCCTAATGTGGTCAGCATACTCCTGTTCTGCTTCTCTCTGTCTTCCTGGAGTAGACTTGGGATATGAGTCCCATGTCCTTTGTACTTGTGGTTCTCTACCTCTTCCTCTGTTCTCCATTGCCATACTCAGGTGTTCCATACTGGAGACAAGCTTGGTCAGCATGCTTTCCAGCCTATCCATTCTCTCTCCAACTTGTTTGCCCTCTTCGTGGCTCTCTGCTACACTTGGTTTTGCCCATCTATGACCTCTCCAGCTTGTGTAGCTTGCATCTGCAGGAGATCTCTGCTGGCAACCAGCAGAAAAGACATACCAAAATGGTAACAGCTCATTTCCAGAAGGGTCCTGGGGAAGGAGGAAGGGAGGACAATGAGGAAGACTAAGAACAATAATGCAATAATAGGTGAATAAGAATCAAAAATAACAATTGTGGAAAGACAAGGACTATGAGAAGTAAAATACATAACTATACAATAAAATGCTGGAAGATACCCATATTTGCAATTGCAGTATAATAAGGTACTGGAGATAACAAAATTTGCAATGTGCAGAGGCAATGCAGAGTTAAAGGTGGGAGCAATAGTTATCAACTGGGGACGGTGACATGGGGACTACACTAGTGTAGATGTGTGCTGAAGGGGGATGACTATGGGCAGCAGCACTGGGACCAGTATCGGGGCAACTACTGGAATGAGTACTGAAATCATCGAGGAAGGAGAAGAGTGAGTGGTGGGAAGAGGCAGAGCAGATGGTAATGGGGAGAGAATGTCTTAGTTTGGGGAAATGAAAGGAGAGGACAGCTTGACCAGCATTGGATTTCCTTGAAGGAAGTGTGAGAGAATGATAGTCTGAGTTGTGAAGGGGTTAAGAAATGGCTGGGGTGGAAGAGTGGAAGGTAGCAAGGTAGGAGGGGAGGGAGCCAAGCCAATATTTATAGATGAAGGAAGTACAATGGGCAAGGCATCTGGCCACAAGGGAGTGGAAGGAGAGAGAGAGAGAGAGAGAGAGAGAGAGAAAGAGGAGTACAGGGAGCAGTGGTGGGCCGGGGTGGGGGGAGTCCATAGCAAAGTGGAAAAAGGAGTGAAAGAGGGACTCTGGTCTGGCCAGGGTGAACTTGAGAGCAGCACTGTATACTATGTCACCTCAGTTGAAGATGAACAGTGTCATCTTTGAGACAATCTCTCGACATGCAAAAAGTGGGGTGCACCCTTTATTCCTGTAAAGCACACCACCAAGTTTGGGGTGCAGCTTCTTGTGGATGGCATGCACATGCATTGAGAAACTGATGTGCTGAAAGTCAGACCTTGAGGTGATGAATGAAGGAACATCCACAACTACTGCACCATCAAGGGTATGGAAGGAGAGGAGTGGGGTGAGCCTGGCAAGCCTCTGCCTAGTGTCAAAAGTCACAGAGACAATTTTACTGGCACTGAGGGACAGCTGAGTTGCCAAGAACCAGTGCTGGATGTTAGCATAGTCCAGTTAGAGCCTGGTTGTCAGGTCATAAGCAGAGAAACCAGATGCAAAGAGTATCGTGTTACTTGCGTACATGTGAATGGATGCAGAGGAGCTGACAGTGATGAGGTCATTCAGAAAGATGGAGAAGAGTATTGGGTAAAGAACACCCCTGGAGGATGCCTGCATGATAGGGAATAAAGGATATGGATTCACAAATACAGACAGCTTGAGACCAGCCCTCAAGGTAGGAGTGGAGCCAACCAACTGAGGATTCAGAAAGTCCTGCAGCCTTGAGCTTGCCCAGGAGGAGGAACTGGGCAACAGTGTTGAAGGCTTTGGCCACATCTAAAAATGGCAGAGGCAACCAAGTGATGATCCATGCCAGATAGAGTGGATTCAGTAAGCTGGAGGAGGGAAGTAGTGGAGGAGGAGGAGGAGGAGGAGGAGCAGTGTGATTTCCAGAAGCCAGACTGGAAGGTGTGAAAAAGGAGGATAAATCAAGGAGGGAGGGAGCTGAGACAGCACAAGGTGTTCTTGAATCTTAGCCAGAGTGGGGAGCAGGGAGACAGGGCAATAGTTGTCAGGAGAGGAGGAGGAGGAGGATTGACCCCCTCCTTTGAGAAGCGGGATGACTGTGGCTTGTTTCCAAGTGTCTCAGGTGGAAGCTAAGGAAAAGCAGAAGTTGACAAGGGAGGTAATAGGTAGAGCAATAATAGTGGCAGAGAGATGGAGGAGTTTGGGGTCACGCCCATCAGGTATCACACCCTTGAGGGGGTTAAGAGCCAAGAGTGCCTTAAGAGAAGCAGTAGGAGCGGTATAAGAGAATGAGAAGAGTGGTGTGGGGTGAAAGGGGGAGGGTTAGAAGAAAGGGAAAAGGAGGAAGACAGAAGGGAGTGAGCACAGGAGGTGAAGAATTAGTTCAAAGCTGAGGCAATGGAGAAGGGGTCAGAAATAGGTATGTCACCAATTTGAGGACCCGGGAGTGGACTGGGTTGAGGGGGAGACAATGGCATCTATAAACTTCCAGAACACAGAGGGGTGGAGCATGGATGTGAAATAACAGAAACAGAATTTGTTAGCAGAAAATGACCGCTTAGCCCACCCAATCTGCCCAAGTGGTTCCTGCCTAGTCTGTCTCTGCAGACCCTAACTAATCTTCAGTGACCCTCCCATCCCCCTCAATACCAATTTACTAATATTCCCTTACATCCATCGCATGCATGCTTGAAGCCCCCTACTGTTTTCACATCCACTACTTCTGCTGGCAATCTCTTCCAGGTATCCACCACTCTTTCAGTGAAGTAATACTTCCTCACATCCTTCTATAGCTCTGCCCCCCAGCTTCATTTCCTGCCCTCTGGTACTGGTGCTCATTCTCATTTGAAGGAGACTCCCCTCCTCCACACTTCACCCAATAAAGTACATGTAGGTCTCTATCAGGCATCCTCTCACTCTCTCCTCTCTTCCAGGGTGTACATATTGAGATGCCCCAGTCTCTCTCTTCATGGATTCACAGCAGGGAGATGTTGTCAAACAAATCTGATAGATTTCTTTGACTGGGCAACCAGGGTGGTGGATCATGGAGTGGCAGTGGACATAGCCTGCCAAGATTTTAACAAGGCATTTGACACCGTCCCACACAGGAGGCTAGTAAACAAGTTGTGCAGTCTGGGAGTAGGTCTTAAGGTGGTACACTGGGTCTGAAATTGGCTAAGCAACAGAATGCAGAGAGTGGTGGTAAATGGAGTTTAATCCCAGGAGAGGGGGTGACAAGTGGGGTGTCACAGAGTTCGGTTCTGGGGCTGGTTCTCTTCAATGTCTTCATTAGTGACATTGCAGAGGGGCTGGAAAGGAAGGTAATCCTCTTTGTGGATGACATTAAGATATGCAATAGAATAGACAGTCCAGACAGGGTAGAAAAAATGAGAAGAGACCTAGGCAAATTGGAGTAGTGGTTCAGAGTGTAGTAGCTTAAATTCAATACAAAAAAGTGCAAAGTCATGCACTTGGGCCACAGGAATCCTGGAGAGGAACACAAAATGTTGGGGGGGGGGAATCCTAACAACAACAAAACTGGAAAGGGACCTGGGGATAAACATATTGGATGACCTGAAGGTGGCCAAACAATGTGACAAGTCAGTGGGGATGACCAGAGGGATGCTGGTGTGCGTAGGGAGGGGCATCACTAGTAGAAAACAGGAGATGGTGCTGCCAATGTACAGACAATTGGTCAGACCACATCTGGAATACTGTGTTCAGTTCTGGAGACCGCATCTCTGGAAGGACATTGACAGAATGGAGGCAGTCCAGAGAAGGGAGACAAAAATGGTGAAAAGAGTGCACCAGAAAACATATGAGGAAAGACTGAAATATCTCAATATGCATACTCTGGAGGAAAGGAGTTAGAGGGGGGATATGATAGAGACATTCAAGTACCTTAGGTGAATCAACAAGGTCTAGGAGGGCAGCATCTTTCAAAAAAAGAGATATGTAAGAACAAGGGGTCACAATATGAGACTGGGGAGGGGATTCAGAGATAATGTGAGGAAGTATTTTTTCACAGAAAGAGTGGTGAATGCATGGAGCAGCCTCCAAGTGGAGGTCATAGAGGCTAAAATTATTGGTGAGTTCAAGAATGCATGGGATAAACAGAAGGCAACCCTAATGATAGGAAAGAGAGAGTAAGCTGCTGATCTGGAGTTTAAGTAGGTAGGAAAATGGGCAGACTAGGTAGGCCAGGAGGTCCTTATCTTCCATCAAAATCTATGTTTTTATAGGGGTTTTGATGCAACCCCTGTACCATTTTAGTTGCCCTCCTCTGGAGTACCTCCACCCAATCTATGTCCTTTTTGAGGTGCAGCCTCCAGAACTGGACGCAATACTCCAGATGGGGTCCCATAAGCGAGCGATACAGAGGCAAACTCACTTCCCTCCTCCTCCTAGAGATACCTTTCCCTATGCATCCCAGCATCACACTAGCCATACTCACTGCTTTGTCACACTGAGGTCATCAGATATGATAACCCTAAGGTCCCTTTCCTGCTTAGTGACTGTCAGTATCTCCCACCGATCTTACACTCTGCTCCTGGGTTCATATGCCCTAGGTGCATAATGTTGTACTTTTTGGCAATGAACCCTAACTTCCATACTCTTGACCACTCCTCCAATATCCCAAGGTCCCTATGCATTCGCTCAACCCACTCCTGAGTTTTGACCCTATTAAAGATTTTCATGTCATCTGAAAAATGACATACATTCCCTTCTAGTTCTTCTGCAATGACTGTTATGAAGACATTGAAGAGGACCTGTCCCAGTTATGAGCCCTGCAACACCCTGTTTTTCACTCTTCTCATTACTGTGAGTGCCATTAACCACCAGCCTCCATTGTCTATACATTAACCAGTTTCTTACCCAATTGACTACTTTAGATCACACCCCTATGCTGCTCAATTTTTTTATCAGTCTCCTGTGTGGTGCAGTGTCGAAGGAATTGCTAATGTCCAGATAGACCACATCCACTGCCCACCCCAATCTGTTACCCTGTCTACCTAGTCAAAGAAATCAATCAAATGTGTTTGGCATAACCCTCTCCCATGTGAATCCATGCTGTCTTTGGTCTTGTTGCTCACTGGAGCCAAGATACTCTACCAACATTTCCTTTAGCAGTGTTTCTACTACTTTGCCTACCACTTATGAAACTGACTAGCCTATAGTTGCAAGCCTCCTCCCTGCTGCTGCTCTTATGTAGAGAAGGACCATGTCTCCCCTCTTGCAGTCCTCAAGAGCCATGCCTGCTTAATGTGAGCTGTTAAAAAAAGGCACCAGTGGGACCTCTAACACCACCCTGAGTTCCTTTAGTACCCTTTATGTGTATCCCATCTGGTCTCATAGTCTTGCAGACTTTCAGAGCTGCAAGTCCCTTCAGGACTCTTTCCTCTGAAAATTGACTTGTGTCCCCCTCCCCCCCTTTGTTCCTGCTGCTCACTGGTGGTCTGCCCCCCCATTATGTAGTGATGACTGAGCAGAAATACCTACTCAGGGTGTCTTCTTTTTCATGATCCTCTTCTACACAATCTCCTACCACCTTCCTTATCCTCACTATTTCTCCCCTTGCTTTCCTCTTATCTCTTATGTACCTGAAGAAAGTCTTATACCCTTTAGCTACCCCTTTGACTATTCTTTCCACTGTCTGCACCTTTTCTCCCCTGACTTTCCTGCTCCCCTCTGTTTTACTTGCTGTGCATCCCTGTCTTCCTCCCACTGCATTTCCTTGTAGCTGCAGAATGCCACCTTTTTTTCCCCTTACCGCCTTGTCCACTTCCCTAGAGAACCATAACGGTCTCTTTTTTTCCTTCTACATTTACTCATTTCCTTCATGCAGAGGTTGGTTGCCTTACTTATGCCATCCCTTATTTTTTCCCACTGTGCCTCTACCCCTCTCTGGCAATCCACCCATGAGGCAATTTCTGAGGCAGTCTCTCATTTCCTTAAAGTCCACCCTCCTAAAGTCCAAGACCCTAACCCTCATGTGGTTTGCCTCTGTTCCCATCTTTATGTTAAACCACACTGTACAGTGATCTCTGGTACCTATGGCACTGATTACTGTGGCATCTGCAATGCTGTCTTGGTTTGTAAGCACTAGGTCCAGCACTGCCACATCCCTGGTGGGTTCCTTGACTAGCTTCCTGGAAGTCAAAGGTGACCCTGCTCCTTGCTTAAGTTGCTGTTAGAAGGCTCCAATCCACATCTGGAAGAATGAAGTCCCTAACTAGCAGCAGCTCCCCCCTTACTTGCCATCATGATGATAGTTTACCCAGGTACCTTATCCAACTCCTCTCCCTGTGCTTTAGGTCTTATACCACACCTGTATGGATAGCAGCCCCAGTACCTGTCTCCAGGATAACCCACAGCACCTCTAGCCCTTCAATTTCCCCTGGGTTCTCCTGTTCTTCAGTGGCCTTGATTCCCTCACTCACAAATAGTACAATCCCTCCTCCCTTCCCTGTCTCTCCTGAACAGAGAGTAGCCTGATATGGACATGTCCCAGTAATGGCTATCAGTGCACCTTGACTCCATTAAGACCTCAGAATCCAGGCTAGCTTCCACCATGATGGCTATTTCTCAGACTCCTTGTACTGGTGAACATGGTGTCCCATTCCTGACTCCCTTCCTGCCTGTATTCAGACCTGGCATATCAGGTAGCTGTACAGGCATTTTGAAGGGTGCAGTACTTGTTTAGGTCAGCAGGGGATCCAGAAGTTTTGTGGGTCTGCCAGGCAAGGTCAGATGCATAGAGGCAAGTCAGTAACTCAGTCAAAATCTATGGGAGGTGTGAACCTCAGACAATGTTTTTTCTATTGGTGGGCATGGAGATCTCAGACAGACATAATTTTGACATTGAAATAATGGAGGGCAGTATTCTTGTTGCTGTAGAGATGAGCAACCAGTCAGTAGCCACCGGGTCAGCATGGAAAGAGGACACATCCAGCCACCTGAAGGACCAGATATAAATTAATTTCGGGGAGGGTCTTTGGCATGGTGAATCTTACACATGCAGTAGACTATATGTTGGTCACTGAGGGCATTAAGAGGGATATTAGGATCCATGATATGGGGGGTGGCAGATGAGAACCAAGTCCCGAAGGGTGGGATTGAGGGATTTGTCATTGTGCTGGTTGGGTTATTGATCCATTTGTTAAGTTGAAGGAACTTAATGTTTTGGCACAATTTATTAAGAGAAGGAGAGAGCCAATTGCGGTTAAAATGAGAGAGGATGAGCAGCTCACCAGAGGAGGCAAGAGAGGAGATTATTGTGAGGAGCTCTGAGACTGAAGGTGTGGACATGCCAGGGCAGCAGCAGGCATGAGCCACAAATATAGGGAGGGAGAGAGAGAAGGGGAGGGAGAGCTTGAGGTGGAGCAACTCAAAGGCAGATTGACAGGTGATGGAGAGTACAGAGTAGAACTGGATGTTGAAAGACACGTAGATTACAACTCCACTGCCTCTCTTAACATGATCCTGCTGTATGATTGTGTAGCTAGTGGTGGCAACTACAGTATCAGGAATCTTAAGGGATAACAAAGGCTCCAAGATCTCCAACACTTCAGGCTTGAGATTAGCCTTGAGCAGTTGCAGCTGATCAATCTTTGGGAGGAGGCTTTGGATATTTTTTTAAAACCCAAGGTGAGTCCATTACAAATAAATAATAAGTTTATTAATGAATGATCCAAGTGAAATGGCTAACTCCCTGAATGAATATTTTTGCCAAGCATTTAGTACATCTCAGCCATCAACAAGGGGATCCAAGACACCAAATGTATTTGATGCTGAATTTTCCATCAAGAAATCAATAAAAAACATAACATTAAACTGGACTCCTCCTCAGGGCCAGACGGAATTACAGGTGGCATGATCAGAATTTTGAAAAATCATCTTGCCCTTCCATTACAATTGCTGTACAATTAAAGTATCCAGAGGGAGCAGGTTCCTAAAGATTGGAGGACAGCAAATAAATGGTATGCCATTATTCAAAAAAGGGTGGTAAAGGTGACAGAGATAATTATAGACCAATCAGTCTCACTCCCATTTTTTGTGAGCTTATGGAAGGAATCACCAAGGACAAACTCTCTATAGCTTTAGGTGATTTCAATCCATCCCAACATGAGTTTTGTAAAGGACATTCCTGTATAACCAACCTTCTTAGCATCTATCAATCTGTTAGTCTAAACCTTGACCATAAAAGCCATGTGATGTTATTTTCCTAGATTTCAAAAAGGCATTTGACTCAGTACCTCACCGGGCAACAATCAATACACTTAATGCAATGAATACACAATCCTACTATGCCAATTGGATCCAAAACACTCTCCAAAATCACTCTCAAAGTGTAATTATAGAAGAGCACCTGTCCAACTGGAAACCAGTACGTCGTGGAGTCCCACAGCGGTCTGTACTTGTCCCCCTTATTTTTCAGATCTTTGTAGCTGATTTGTCATCAGAACTTGAATGCTGGATGATCAAATACGCAGATGCTTGTAAGACTGGGGGAACCTGCAGTAACAACGATGAAATTATTTCACTGCAAAGGGATTTGGATAGTCTCACAATGTTCAATGTTTGGGGCATGTCTTTCAATTTAAATAAGTGTAGCATGATTCACTTTTTGACAAGGAACCCAAAAAATGACTATATTCTTAATCGGCCCAATTCTAGAAGAGATACGTCTAGTGTAACTTGACTTGCACCAAAAAGAATGGTGCAAGTAGCAAATTACACCAGCAGAGGCTAGTTTTCCATTAGCAGGTTATACCGACCTGCCACTAGAGGGATTCTTGGTCTTTCTACACAAATCACTGTACTCAGTCGTGGGCAATATGGCCTGCATTATCATTCTCAATATCATTATCATTGCCTTTAAAGTGCTAATTTTCTGCCCCCTGCTGCACTGCTGACGCTTGCCATTGCAAAGCGTTTAACCTGCTGTGCTCTGTCTTTTTTCCTCAGAAGAGGACCCTCGCTAAGTGCCCACAGTCGAGCACCGGGGCCAGTCTCTGTCAGCAGGCGGTTGGCAGCCGCAAGCCGACTCTCGGAACCGCCAGACCGGAGGGACTGACAGGGAAAGGTACGGCAAAACTGCAATTTTTATGCCTACCCACCCTTCCCCCTTCTGTAGCCTTTCTTATATAGACACCTTCCCGCCAAAACATAAATCACGCCCCCTGCGTCTCGCTGCCCTGTAGCCTGCTTTATATCACCTTGTTAGCTACCAAATCAGCAGAATCCCTTTCTGCTCGCTCATGCTGCCCACACTGTTGAGCCGAAGCTTGACCATTGTTTGCCCTTACACATCACAGTGAGAAATACATATGCTAGGCACCCCCTATTGTGTTTTTCTGTCCTTCTCCCTCTAATTTATATTCCCTTTTTTTAAACTCTACTCACTGGACAGTAGCTGAATAAGTCGTTTATATTAGCAATCTACTGAGGGCACCATGAAAGACATTTGATATAGTACCTTCTGCATACCAGTTATACTTTTCATAATGGGGGGATTTCTCTGGATTCTGCTAGCTCTATTACTGTATCCTGAGCGCAGTGAAAAGGATATCTCTCAGAGAATGCCACACAGGGAGATGTATTACATTACTCGACTTACTGCATTACTGCAACAGTCACAAGGACTGGGTATGTATATATGACCTCCCAATGCTACAACATAACCCATGGAGCAGTTGCCATGGAGGGACTCAGGCAGATTTACTATCTTATGGGACCTTGCTTCAACTCTGTACAGAAAATTATTCAATGCACCTGTCTGAAAGACTACTAATCAGCGCTCTAACAAGAGGCCAAAGCTCCATATCCGGATGGCAAACAAAGTGGTATCAGAATAAAAAAAAATGGGCAAAGGCAAGAATCTTTAACCTATCTCTTGCTGCAACTATGAAACTATTGATACTATTATTAATATGCACAGGAAATGTAGAACTTAACCCAGGACCCCCAGAGGTCATCACTGCACCAACAGACTTAGCCAAGATCAAAGGGCTAAGCTTTCTCCATATTAATGTATGCAGTCTGTTAAAGAAGATCACGATGATCCAAGCCAGGGTTAACCATACCCTACCAGATATACTAGTAGCGTCTGAGACGTGGCTCAGGCCTGTCACCGCCAACAAAGACATAAACTTACCTAATTATCAAGTATTCAGAGCTGACTGCCAAACTAGGGGTGGGGGTGTAGCGATATATGTGAAGGACAGCCTATCTGTAACCTGCCTTGACTCATTATCCATGGTAAAGGAATTTGAATGCCTATCCTTCAAAGTGGCCCTCTGCCACACCACATCGCTGCAACTAATCGGCTGCTATAGGCCCCACTCAGCTGACCTCAAGCTATTATCCCACTTGGGTGACCTAATCAAAAAGGGAACAGAAGAAACTATAATCATAGGATACCTAAACCTAAACTGGCTCTCAAAGGCAGCTGCACCCTTAATATCATTCTGTGATACGCATGGGTTTACACAGCTCATAAATGAACCCACCAGGTAGCAAGGGTTTAGTTTTTTCTTCTTTTCAGAAAGGGAATTGGTTGATTAGTATCTTGTTTTTTTTTTTTTTTTTTTTCCTTTCTTTGACTTGATCGAGTAAGGCGGTCAATATATAGATAACTTGAGATTCTAGTAAGGGCTAAAGGGGACCGGAGTGTAAGCCTTCCAGATGTTAGGTGGGATGGGGACTCTCTCTCTTTCTTTCTAGGGGACGTGGCAGGACTCCATCTCTGATTTAACCCAAGGGGTGTTTTGATCTCCACCACTGGATTAGTACCTTGAAATAGTATATATGGTGGCATGGTGGAGTTGACTCCTGTTTGGATTCTTTCTTATTTTCTCTTTTCTTCTCTCCATGCGGATTGGTGAACTGCTCTTTATTTGTTTAGATTATATTTTTTGATAATATTTTACTATTTGGCAATGTGGGTTGTAGTTTCTATACAGGGGTCCCTACTGGATACGTGTACTGCTTTGAGATGGATTCCTGCTGGGTATGTATATATGGGACTGTATATAGTTCATACAGCCAGTTTTCGGGCTGTATACCCTGGTTTTTCCAGGCTTTTATTTTTAGTTGTAATGGATGTTGATTGTTAATCAAAATTCAATAAAGATATGTTGAACAAAATAATAAATAAATAAATAAATAAACCCACCAGAATCAACAAAAAGAATACAAGCAACAGCACACTATTAGATGTTATACTAGTGAATAAACCTCACCTTTTCTCGCATGTTGGAGTACTATTCAATGACATCAGTGACCACTGCCTTATTGAGGGAATAAGATCAGCATGCAAGCCGTCATCCCCACCAAGTTCACAATGAGGAGATCAAAGCAAAAATTCAACATTGAGGCATATCTGGAAGAGATAAACCACTCCACACGATGGCAAGAGTTTTACTTGTAAACACAGTGGATGATATAGCATCGAGTGCTAAATGACATTATTACAGGTGCCCTTAATATCCATACTCCAATTTCTAAAGATACGCATCAAAATAAAACCTACCGTTGGTTCACTCCTGACCTTAAAGCCACCCTCCTTGACAGAGACAAGTTATGGAAAAAGGCACGAATAACTAAGATATCAACTGATTGGGAGCTGTTCAAAAAAGCCAGGAATATCTGCAGCAGGAAAGTACAAGATGCTAAGGCTGCTTATTATATGTCTGAACTAGACTCCTCCTGCCACAACCCTGCCAAGTTCTGGAACACCATAAAAGACATAACAGGATACGATCCAAGTAACACACTCCCAGCCAAAATATACAATGGCAAGGGAACCATCTCTGATAGACTGGAAGTCCTGGAATCATTCAACAATCACTTTACAACTGCTGGTCTAGCATTCGACACCTCTTCAGCTAACCAAATGCGTTCCCAGTTAGGTATCAAGAACACTGAAGCACGGCAACGGAGTCCACCTTCTCCTTCATACCAGCCACCCTGAAGCAGGTGGAAGAATTAATATCACAGCTGGACACCAAAAAAAGTGCAGGTGCAGACTCCCTTGATCCCTACTTTTTTAAATTGCCATACAAGTATTAGCAGTGGTAATAACACACCTATTTAACCTCTCACTACAACTAGGATTATCCCACTACTGAAAGCAGGGGACCCCATGGACCTCAACAACTACAGGCCAATCTCTATCCTCCCTGTGCTATCCAAGCTGCTAGAAAACATAGTAAGCACCAACTAAGAGGATCTGTTGAAGAGGCTAATATTTTAAATCCAGCGCAATCTGGGTTTAGAACCAACCACAGCACCATCACAGCCCTGGCTAAAGTAACCAATGATTGGCAACTCGAACTGGACAAAAAAAATTGTGTCTGTGCTGTATTTTTAGACCTGAGTAAGGCATTCAATACAGTCGACCACGAACTGCTCCTCTCCTCCCTGAAATCCACAGGACTCGACTCAACCTCCATTAGATGGTTTAATAACTATCTCACGGGAAGGACCCAGCAGGTGAAGGCTGAAGGAGACCTATCACCACTCAAATCTCTCCAAAGAGGAGTTCCCCAAGGCTCCATCCTTGGCCCAATCCTATTTGCCATCTATATCAATAGCATTGACAGTAACCTCACCAAAGCCACTGTACACCTGTTTGCAGATGATACAGTATTGTATGTCAGTCACCCCTCTCCTGTAAAAGCATGCATAGAGCTACAAGCAGAATTCAACCTATTACAACACCAACTTCTGGAAAAAAAACTCCTGCTAAATGCAAAAAAAACAAAGGCAATGTTTTTCTGTCCCCAAACACATGCCAGACATTCCTTCCTAAACAATCTCCCCCACATATCCACTGTCCTTGGTGAAAATCTTGAATATGTTACAAAATTCAAATATCTGGGGGTCTGGGTAGACAGTAGATTTGACTACTTAGATCATCTGGAAGATCTGCTAAAAAACTCCGTCCGAGGCTTGGGCTCTATTACAGAATAAAGCACTTTCTCACAAGTGATTCTAAAAAGAAGCTGGTCCAGGCTACATTTCTATCAGTATTAAATTATGCAGATTTTCTATATGGTCGTTGCCCCAACTCATATCTGAGCAAAGTGGACATGCTTTACCATAGAGCCTTGAGGTTTATTACAGATCTTCCTCTCAGCACTCACCACTGTTTGTTTTATGCTGCAGTTGAATGGACCTTGCTCCAATTTAGAAGAGACAGGAATGCCACACTATGGACTTATAGAGCGATATCAAAGATGCTACCAAATTATGTCTCAGACTGCTTCACACAAATCACATCAAGTAAATATGCCCTAAGAAGTCTAAACTTCATTATGCTTAAAGTGCCCAAATTCAATTCTCGATATGGTAGATCTGCTATCAGCTATATCTTATCTGCCTTATGGAATACGATGCAGAAGACCCTGAAAGTGAACAGATATGTCTCATTTACATCCTTTAAATATCTGTATTCAAGGCTTATCCAAGAAAAATGTAATTGTTTCCACAAACAGTAGAGTATTCCTAATCTTATCCATCTCCCTCCCCAGATAGCCAACTCACGCAAGGTATCCACCTTTACTAAGAGTCACCACCCCTCACACTCCATGCACCCCTCCTTTCCATCCGCCTCCCCTTAATCCCTTGTCATATATCACAGCCCTATACTCCTGTTATACAAACCCCCTAGTGCTACCCTCCTGCCCTCTTCATAAGGCCCACAGTTTATCCGTTCCACAGTATAGGCCCCCACCATCTTCCTCCTCCCCCACCAGCCAGACACACCACTTCCCGCTGCCCTTCCCCTCACCCCTTATTACCACTATACCTGAATTTAATGTATAGTCTGATTAGAATGTATCCTTAGACTGCGTGTGTACTGAATATTCTATGTAGTATGTGTGTGTATATTGAATATTTTTTATGTATCTATGTAAATTGAACCTTGACCTTTCCAGGTCCATCTTGCAAATGAGCTGTGCTCAACGATGTTCGCCTGGATAAATAAAGATTTGATTGATTGATTGATTGATTGATTGAGTTGTGACATACAGTATTCTATAAAGTGGCCTGTGACATGCCACAGGCTACTTGCGCCAAAGTGGCCATACACCAGTACTTACGCCCTAAAACCCCTGTTCGTGGTGCTAGGAGGTTTACGGCAGCAGTTGCGCCCTATTCTGGAAGGGTAGCAGCAAAGTCCCCAATGTTGGGATTCTACAACAACCCCCAGAGGAGAACCGTCAACGTAAGTTACACCAGCATTTAGCTGGCATTACTGTAATTATGCCCTTCAGGGATTGTGCAGACCTGCCAGCAGACCGGCACCTGATCCATGTGCCCTACCCCCATGCCCTGCACACCACAGTAGGTGCCCCACAGGGCATCTCTCATCCCCACAGCCCCCGATCCCCAACACGGTATGTGCCCAGCACCAGCAGGGCATCTCACACCCCCGACCCCCAATCCCTCAACCTTTCCATGCCCCGCAGGACTGCCCACATACCCCATAACCCTGAACCCCCATACTGTGTAGTGCCCTGCAGGGCAGCTGTGGCAACCCCCAGGACCCGTTTTCTGAACCCCAAATCCAGGACCCTGCAATGCGACCTAATGTATACACACCCTTATTCCCTGGTAGTCTAGTGGCTCCCAACCCCCGACTTAGCTGTGCCAGTTCACCCTGCACCCCCGACCCATCCCCTGACCCATCCCCAGCCGGCGACTGGCACAGCCCACCACTCCCTCACGGCCAGCCACAGAATGAGCTCTGGGGCGTTTACTGTATAATCACGCTCAATGCATGAATCTACATTCCACCATTGGGTGTGATTATACAATAACACTCTATGGAGCTCAATCAGTGGCTGGCCATGAAGGGTGAGCTGTGCCAGTCGCTGGCAGAATGGGAGTCAGGGATCGAGAGTGTACTGGCACAGCTGAGTGAGGGTCACTGACTACTAGGGAATAGGAGTCATGTACATTTGGTGGCATTGCAGGTTCTGTTCGGAATGGGTCCTGGGGTGTAACACAGCTGCCCTGCAGGACATATCCTTGTTTGGGGATAGGGGGCTGGGGGACATAGCTGCCTTGTGGGGCTTTGGGGCGGCTATGAGCTCACCCAGCTGGGATGCGACTTGTGACATGCCCCTCGTCATGCCTTTGTTTGGAGTAGCCATCAGCATGCCACAAGTTGCAGGACTTGGCTGCGGGACCTTGCCACTTCTAGAATTGGGCGCAGGGTCCATGTTGCAATGGAGTTTGGCACAAGTTGCCTTTGGCGGTGACTTGTGCCATTCTTTTAAAGTCACACCCAATGACCATAAGTTAAGAAAATCTCAGGAGGAAAGAGGTCTAGGCATTATAATTACCAACAACTTTTCCTTCAGCAAGCAAATAACAGAAAACATAAATAAAGCAAACGAGGTATGGTGGTCAATAAGGCGCAACATCAAAATCAAAAGAACAAGCTGTCCTTCTACCACTTTACAGAGCTTACATTCATCCTCTGTTAGGCTATTCCTCCCAATTATGGTCCCCATATAAAAAAATGATATTGTAAGACTAGAAAAAATCCAAAGAAAATCACCAAATGCATAAAAGGGTGCAGGTCACTTTCCTACGATGAAAGGCTTACAAAAACTGGTCTCATGTCTCTGGAGACAAGAAGATTCTGCAGAGACCTACTGATTGCTAGGGAAACTATAAAAGATTTTCATATAATGTCAGGAGTTGGACTTGAGTTTAAACAGATTAATATTAACACCTGGGGCTATCCACTACAACTGGAAAGAAAAAGCTTTATAAGTACCAAAAGGCGATATTCTTTTTTCTCAAAGAAAGGTTAGGCCCAGGAACTCATTACCAAAATCAGTGGTTATCTGTAACAATAAACATACATTTAAAAATAATTTAGATAAACCTATTTTATCCAGCAATGCTCCACATTTTTATGGGTAAAACATAGAAGCTAATCATGGGCATTCATGCTCTCAAGCTCCTCGACCTTTCCTTAGTTGTCCTTAGTTATATTAATATGGGTCACTTTTAGCCTTTTCCAGGACATACTGTGCACGTTATTTTTTTCCAAAACATAAAGATATTCTTTCTCAGTAGAAGACAATGGGTTAAATTCTCAAAGGACAGCACAAGCTGTGCTAATAGCAGCTTGCATCAATTGCAGGTGTGTCAGGGACCCTATGCCAGATTCTGTATCAGGTAGGGTCATGTCGGCAAAGTCCTGGAGCTTGTGGCAACTGTTGTCATGCACCACACAGACACCGCATCTGTAAGGTTTGCTGCAAGCTGCTGCTGTGGTCAGGTGGCACTCTTGTATGGGCAGACAGAGGTTGTAGGTGAATGTTGTACTGCCTGAAGAGTACGTGCAACACTTACAATAGCAACATGCGAAATATAAAGCATTCCCTGGTGGCTAGCAGGCCCCCCAGCCCTGATCTCCTTTTTATTAATAGTATAACTGTCCCTGGTGGTCTAGCAAACCTCCCTCCCTCCCTATCAAGATCTGCCTCTATAATATGACATATAACTGTCCCTGGTGGTCTAGTGGATTCCCCTCGCTAGCCAGATCTGCCCCTATAATATAACATATAACTGTCCCCGGTGGTCTGGAGGACCCCTATCCCCAATCTGCCCCTATAATATAACATATAACATTCTGTGGTGATGTGGTGGACTTCCTCCCCAGCATGCAGTGCTCCACCACCTTACGTCCCTCACCTCATCCATGAGTCAGCGATTTGCACAGCCCTCAAATGTCCACCATGGCCAGCCACTGACTGAGCTGTCACTGAGCATGTACTGTATGCAGTACATGCTTGCCTGACATAGTTCAGTTGAAGACGACCATGAGGTGAAAACAAAGGCTGTGCTGGTCCGCCATCTCATGGATGGGATGAGAAGCTGGGTGATGGGGCACTGCCTGACAGGGTGGGGGGTTGGGGTTCACTAGACCACCAAGAAATTATATATGTTATATCATAGGGAAGATCGGGGATAGGGAGGGGGTTCGCTAGACCACAAGGGATGTGATTACTATTAATAAAAAGGGGATTGGTGCAGGGGGTCCACTAGGCCACCAGAGACAGTTATATGTTATATGATAAGAGTAGATCAGGGATAGGGAGGGTGTCTGCTAGACCACCAGGGACAGATATGTTTCTATCAACCTAGTCCAGCCTAATCCTCATAGCTTATCAAATGACTCCCAGGTCCAGGCTGGTGCCACCGACCTGAAGTGTATGTATCTGTTAACTGTTTCCACTAGTACAATGTACCTGTTTATGCAATTTTTTGTACTTGTATAACACCGACCACCATACTCTGTTACCTGTAACTATTTGATAAGGTACTGCTCGAGGTACATGCTCTTTATTGTAATTGTTTTTGTCTAGATGTCACTATTGTATTCTATGTCTCTGTATTCAGTGACGTGGAACCTTTATAAAGGAGTCTTTGACTCAAAGGTATGTGTTCCGATTTCCTCAATAAATAAATAAATAAATCAAGGGGAGATTGGGAATAGAGAGAGAGAGAAAGAGGGGACTGTGGCACATGATCCCTACTGCCTAGGGGGTGGCGCATGGTCTCTAAACCCTCCCAGAGAACACACTTCTAAGTACCCTTAGACCAGCCCTCGCTGGTCTAATTGTACTTAAAATTGTACCCTCTGGGAGGGTTTTGAGAATCCCAACTTAGGGGATATGGCAGCTTGCATCTGCCGCTAGCCCCCTAGCACCATGCCACAGCCTATTTTATACTGCAAGGATGGCACAAGCCCCATTTGGCACGCACAACCTGTTTGGTGCGGACTACTTTTGAGAATTGCTCCCAGCATATCTTTTGGTACAAGCCGCACCTTGCACCATCCTTTGTGGTGCAAGCCTCTTGCACCATTCAGGAAAGATATAAGAACCGGGCCCAATGTCTCCTTTCCCTTCTTATCTACTTTAAGCCCTGCAATGCTGAAATCACCAGTTATCATAACATACCCTATTTCGCAGGCATTTTCTAACACCCTTCTTATTTCATCAACCTGACTCTTATTAAAGTCTGGCAGCCTATAAAAATATTCCAAAAAAAGTCTTTGTCCCTTTTCTTCTTGATTTGTAGCCAACGTAACTCCAGTTCATGATGCAGATCTTTTAATATTTCAGTGTCAGCTACTTTGAGGATATCTCTTAAATATATTGCCACGCCACATCCCCTTTTGTTATACCTGTCTTTTCAGAAAATAATGTAACCTTCTGAGTTTTTTGCCCATATCCCTCCCTTCATCTACGAAGTTTCTACTATACTAACAAGGTCCATTTTCTCAGTTGCCAATAAAGTTGTTAAATAATCCATTTTAATATTGAAGCATCTAGCATTTAAGAGTATGTTACATTACATCCCTCTAATACCAGTCCTCAGCTTCCTGGGGGGCTTTGGGTTTATCACTTTTTTACTTTTTGCAAACACCCACTTTTCTTTACACTCAATACGGTAGTGCTCAAGTAACAGATCCCTCTGTCCACTTCACTTTTTAGTTTAAAGCCTGATTAGCTTTATTAGAGATTCTTTCTCTTAACAAATGCAACCCTTTTCTATTCAGATATAGCCCATTGCTTTTATAAAGATCTCTTCTCAGAAAAAAGTCCCAGTTTTGTAGGAAAGTAGATTTCTCTTGCATTGCCCATCTACATATCCATGCATTCATCAGTTTGATTCCTCTAGTTCCACCTTTCAGTGCCCTTGGCACTGGTGGAAATACTGATATTATAATTTTGCATCCCATATTCTTCAATTTTCCTCCTACCTCCTCAAAGTTCTTTCTACAGCTGCAGTTGGTGGAGCCTGCAGCCATCTTGCTGTGGCTAAGAAAATGGGATACTGAACAGCACACCTTTTGGAGTTCCATTACTGTTCTGAAACTCTAAAATTGCTCTCCTCATCCCATACAATTGAGTGACTCAACACACACACACACCCCTGGCGGGTGCACTACTTTTCCTGCCATCTTTGGTTTCACTCGCAGAGATCATGGTGGAACATGGCACAGTCTGCCATGTTGAAGATGGACACTGAACTGTATTGGTCATGTAGAATACAGTTCAGTGTCATGTGCCATGTTCCACTGTGACCTCCAAAAGCTCAGCTGCAGCCGTATCTGCTCTGGACAGATTTTGTTGATATATCCATCCAGTTTACTAACAATGAGGGCTATGCATGAATGGGCGGAAAGTACATGCCAGAGGTGCGTACCCACTGGGTAGTTATGTGCCCGTGGACAGGTGCGATCATGCCAGTATGCACTAATACCGGCCAACTGTCCATGGCCCCGCCCCCCCAATGCACAGGAGTGTGCAGGGTGACCTGGGACACAGTAGTAGACCCAAGCAGGCATCCAATCAGAAGCCTTTCCTGGGTCCAGTAGAGGATCCCCAGCTCAGGATGGCATGGGACCAGGTAAGTGCATAGCATGCAGGCACCTGGGAAGTAACAGATGGGTGCTGCCATCCTATTGTCCCCTACAGCAGTGCCCTGTCCCCAGCTGTATCTATAATCACATCCCCCACCACTCATCTGTTCCCCGTCTCTGGCTGTATGCATAATCACACACACCCCTGCCACACATCTGTGCCCTGTTCCCTGCAGTATGTATTATCACCCCCCCCACCACAAAGCAATGCCCCATCCCTGAGCACAGGTATGAGAGCCCTACCAACACACACAGGTAGCCTGGGCCAGTTTCCATAATCAAGAACCCCCTCCAAACAACCACAGCCTCTTCCTGGCAGAGTCAGTGCTGATGGGCACCTTCACACCACCCCATGACTGCCAATCCCTGCACCTCTGCCCCTTCATTGTTGGTTAGTGCCCCCCTGCAGCACTGACAACACTACCCCCCATTCCCCCATACCAGGCAATCAGTGTCACAGCTCTTGGCGGCCAATGGCACATCCCTCCTCACATCTCCACAGCAACTGGCCATCCAACTGATGCTGGGAGTGTGCCGCCTATATATAGCCATGTACTCCCAGCATCAGTTGGACAGCCAGTGGCCATGGAGGTGTGTGGAGGGCTGTGCTGCTGGCCATCCAGAGCACCAGCACTGACTGGCTGGTATGGGCAACAAGGGGTGGTGTTGTCAGTGCCACAGGGGTTGGGGGTGGGGTGGAGGTGGTCACTGGCCACCAGTGAAGGGGCAGGAGTTCAGGGATCAGCATTTGGGGTGGTGGTGTGAAGGTGCTTATTAGAACTGATTCTGCTAGGATGGAGTTCTAGTTGTGTATGTGTGTGTGGGGGGGGCTCTCATATCTGTGTTCAGGGATGGGGTGCTGCTGTATGGCAGGTGATTATATATACACCGCTAGTGATAGGGCACAGATGTGTGATGGGGGTATGTGTGATGATACATACAGCCAGGGACGGGGCACATATGTGTGGCGGGGGTGTTTGTGATTACATATACAGCCGGGAACAGGGGACAGATGTGTGGTGGGGGTGGGGGTGATTATACAGACAGCCAGGAATGGGGCACAGTTGTGTGGTGGGGGGGTTTATAGAACAACGATGGGGACAGGCAGACACATGTGTGTGTGTGTGTCGGGTGGGCTGCCATACAGGATGGGAGCGGCAGTACTGTAGTGGGTGGGGGCTTGTAACTGGCTGCCTTGGTCAGGTGGGTATTCTGTGTATGCGTGGCATGTACAGCAGTTATGGCAGTGTCCCCCCTGTCATAAACTGTGCATTCCTATGCCCCCCCTGCATGCAGTATTACATGCCTTTGTGAATGGCGCATAGTGCAGGCATGCCTCCAGCATGACCTCCCCAGCACATTGCTGACCACGCCACCAGGGGATCCAGCATGTACCTGACTTGTGTGCCATTTGTGAATGCCGCCAGGGGTCCATTGGACCCTAGCTGTGTGGCATTCATGCATATCTATGCCTACATATGCCGTCCGGTTTGTGTGGCATGTAGACATAGTGCATAGGGCCCTATATTGTTAGTTCCTGCATATATAGTAACAACTGGAGAGGCTCCAGACCCTTTACGTAGACCCTTTATATTGTTTTTGATATCAAAGACCAATGCCCCTGGAAAACAACATGGCAATCATTCTCCATATCATCCTTACACGTTACAGTGTCACTGAACCTGATAATGGAGTACCCCAACACAAAGATTTGCCTTACACTATTCTCTGAGACCAGTAAATTTTATGTCTGATTTGTTTCGTTTTCCATAAAGGTTTCTGTTCTCCTTAGCATGAATGGATGGCTTCTCAGCCATGTCCCTATGCACTTACAGCCATCTCTTACCTCCTTTTGATCAGAGACTTCTATTTCCTACAGATTCTCTACTGCTGTCACCCCCCGGTCACACATCCAGATCTGTTCCAGAGTTCCTGACTGGAGCAGCAGTGCAGGCCACAGTGCAATGGGCAGGGCTTCAAAAAGCCCACCTCCATGTTCCCTCTTGTTTTCTCCCTGGGTTCCTGGACATGCAATGAACACAATACACATGTTGCACCTCCACGGAGACACCCCTGGTGCTCTGTACATGAGATTCCCATTGTGTGGACTGTTTGTGCTGCCATCCAGATACCGCTAGGCAGCAGTTGACAGCGAGACATGGCAGCCAGCCTTCCTGAGGGAGGAGAGCAGTCCTATGGACACTCAATCCTCCCTCATCCAGCTAGACTCTGAGTGACCCATGTCTGTTTCTGAACCTGCATCACTGGCATGGCAGTAGGTGAGGTGATCAGTGCTTCAGTCCTCCACACTACTGGGCTGGCCCACCTGATTTGTTTTCTAATGGATTTCTAATGTTAAATTTCTGTTCAGACCGCTAATGCCAGGTAGTCTGTGATACCATCTTTTTGTTCCTATTGCCATTCCCCACTAGCTACCACCCCTCTTGCTCCTGATAATTGTTCTGATTCTTTTTCCTTTAGTCTGTGCCACCTTGGCTAAAAATCTCATTCTGGATTCTTAGTGCAGGGTTTGGACTATTAAACTGTTTTAATTCTTGCCCTGCTTGATCTGGAAAGTCCTGTATTACTCTGGTATTGTGTAGGATATCAACCCTGGGCTTCAATTTGGCATTTGCACAGTGCTGTATGTCTGGGTCTGTCCCTTCCTTGGATCTCTTCCTGTTGTCACAAGGGGAAAGAAGCACAGTAGCTAGTGTAGTGGTGTCTGTGGGAGAGGATGGAGTATTTACTGGTAATTGTTGTAAGATTGGGGGAGTGTCAGGATTTATTTGCTGTTTCTGAGCCATTGTTTTACTTTTCTACTGCTCCCCACCCACCTTTAATGAATATACATACTCAAGGCAAATTTTGTGCCTTGCAACATGTGGTCACCTATGCCACACCATGCCTCAACCAGATGCCTTGGTGCATCATAACAACCTTGACTGAGAGTGTGACCATGAAAAGTTTGTAGATCTCTCCATCAGAATCTGCTATTGCCATTCTGGGCTCAGGTTGCAAAGACTGAGTTGCTAACATTCAAGATAGCCATATGCTGCCTAGCGCCAAGAAGCCAGCTGCCCCACTGTTTATTTTTGCTGATCAGTTGTAGCTACTTTACAGTACTTCCTGCATCTGTGCACTCACATGTTGATGGAACACCTAACACAAATTAATCCATGGCCACCATCTTTGTAAATACCACATTACTGTGTGTGTGTCAGTGAAAAAATGTACTGCAGTCCTCTACTGGTTTGGTAACCTTCAACACAAGCTTTCAGTCAAGTGCATTATAAATATCTCTTACGTACTCTGAAATGTCAAGCATGTAACTCAGACTATCTGCTCAATAGTAAAACTAACAAACATAAAACTGGTACTCCTCTAGGAGTTTCACAGAGGCACAAATCTGCTGTTCTGATGGCAGCCTGGCTGTTTGTCTAAGCTATGTGCACAACATAAAGGATTCTGTATGTGCCAGTCAGCTTGCTGTCTTTTGACATTTTGGTAGATTTGTTACTGTGCTTCTCTGAACTTTGCTCTAACTGTTTAAATATTAAAATATTGTTCAATGGAGGGAATTCTGTTTCAGACATTCCCAGTAATAGTAAAATGATATGATGATAGAAATAGTCAAGGCTTATAATGGTTCTAAATCCCAGTGCATAAAACTTCCTCAAAGCCTCTCTTTCCTCTAGAAAGGTTTAGGAACTACAGTTGCCTTAGTACCAAATAAGTAGAAGACAGAAAAGCAAAGCTGCTCACCCTGGAGCTCAATTTCTTTGAAATCAATATGCCACAAGAGAGAGATGAGACTTGCATGTTATTAGGTGCAGTCAATCAAGTTCTGATTCTTCCAAGTAGCATCAGCTTCAGACAGTTGACTTGTGGCTATATCCACTTGGTTGCGATCAACGTGGGAGGCTCCTTCTGAGAAATAAAAACACAGAGAAAAAGTAGGTTTGAAAATAAAGATCTGATTTCATATTCTAGGTATGTGTCAAGGTTTTCCATAGGCGTATGCTTACAAAAAAAGAGATGCAGGAAAAGGAGGGTTACACAATGGTTTTCATGTATAAATAGCAGATCATTCTGCATGGCACACAGCAGTAACGCTAAGAAGAAGTTGGATGTATTGCTTAATGTAAGTCCTCTTGTATTACAATTTTGTAAAATTTTGCAACAATTTGTTTACCCTAAAATTAGTTGAACTTCTAAGTCTCTGCAGAGGTGAATCAAAGAGTCCCTATTACGCTATTATGATAGCACTTTATGTACAAAAGTGAAACTAGGGTTTTGTTCTTGATATCCAGTTGTTTGGAAAAGGTTAGAAAAGAGACAGGGTGAGAAATCATTCTCTAAGGCTAACCTGTCATCCATTTAAATCTGATTTAAATATGCTTGGTAGCAACATTATCTTTCCATCTCAGTACATGCTGAATGATAGACTCATTCAATGGCACAAGGAAGTACAATGGTGATTATCCACTCGATATTTCATCAGGCATAATTTGTGTTTTTATTTATTTATTTTGATAATGTGTGACTTAGGAATAACACAATAAGCAGCTCATTTACAGATATATACTGGGGCAGGGGTTACTGTATATAGACACGTTTTATTGATAAGGAGACTGTTGGGCAGAATGCCAAGGAAAATTCCTGCTGTTCAGTAAATGCCATGGGAACTCTCATTTGCACCTGGAAAGGCACCTGAGATGGGTAGAATGGACCTCAGTTTAGCATCTCATACAATGGACAGCACTTCAACAGTACATCACCTCTATTGCTGCACTACAGTGGCATTGCTGGGTACTCGCCTGAATTCCTGGTAAAGGGCAAGGACCATGCTCAGTCAAAGGTAGAAGATTATGCTGACCATTTAGGATTCTGGTTCTGATTGCCAGACGTCTATTAATTCTATATAATAGACAACATTTTTAATGTATTTTAGAAATAATACAAGACAGACAGATATGTCAGGTATGGGTCAAGAAAGAAGTATTTAAAAGCTCCACTGCTTCCAGATGAACTCCATCCCTAGTGTTGTAGTAACTAGGCAATTACAGAGTTAGCAACATAAATCAGATGGAGAATTTAATGGAAGACAGTATTGAAGGGTTCCATTGATGTAACTTTTACAGCCAGAAGATCTTAGCAAATACTTTTTATCAGAGTTTTGTATAGAGGTTTTACCCCTTCCAGCCCCACCACACTTGTGAGAACTGGAGTTTTTGACACAGATTTTCTCCAGAGCCTGCCCACCTCCCTTTGCCATGGCAGACCCTATGTTGGCATCATGCATGTACAAGGCACCCCTGTAGAAGGAGTTGGGTTTCTAGCCTGACCCCAGGGGTCACTGCAGTGCTAGTGCTCCACTGCCAACCCTCCTTGGCTGAGGTGCACCACTGAGCAGCAGCTGCCCAAGCCTGGCCTGCCTCCTGATACAGCTTCTGGATTCTGCCCCCAAATCTTGGTCTCCAGCATGGCAGCATGACAAACTGCTATTTAGCCACTAAGAACTTTGTATGTGATTGTTGAATTAAAGAAACTTTTTCAGATAGTTTTAGGCAATGGATAACTCATTCTAGGCTTTGGTGGTTTAGGTAGGAGAAAGAGTATTACCATTTATTCTTCGGTCGGGGGTTGCAAAGTGGGAGTGGCAAATGCAAATGTGTGCAACTCCTTGATTTGCATGTACTGATGCTGCAGTGGCGATGGGCCATCCTCTCTCTCCCTTAGAATGTCAAAGACAATGTGTAGTAGGATACACACAGAAACTAAGACAAACACTCTAGTAGGACATACAAATACACTCTGTCTATTTAAAAGCACACTCCATCTACAGAAACAGATACATTTCAGTTAATGAGGTAAACCTGTGCACCAGGAAAAACTTTATAAAATCTGTAAGTAAATGTTATATAAATCAATTTTCAACTTCCAAAATGTACTATACAAGCCAAACAATATGAATTTGAATACAGTACTTGATAATAGATTAAGTAGCAGCACTCCCTTTCGCCTGTGAATGAAACACTCTAATTCTGTAAACAGTTTCTCATGCACACAGTAGGTGCCCTGGAAATAGGATTGTTTAGGTAAGTTTTTAAATATTTGTGTAGTATTGATCAGAGTTGGTCAATGTAATATTAATACACACATGGAGACCAAGCTTAGGGTTACAAGAGTGGTCTCAATTATAGTCTTAGGGTGCCAGACCTGCTCACCTTCAGTGCTCCCTAAGACTGCATGTGAGACCACTCTTGTGACCATTGCAGTGCTCTTGGTAGATATATTGACATAACAAAAATGATGGCATCTCAAGGCTGTAATCAGCTAATAATTACTGGTTACAGCTTTTTCCCATAGGGAAACCAGGTTATAATTCCAGCATTATAACCAGCTGGTTATAATGACATTCATATGCCTGGTTTCCCTACTTCCACGTATGCGCTTACGGCGATCTTCCTGTTTTCGGCCATTCCCTGCCATCTCTCTCTTCAGAATGGCACCCGCTCCAATTCCCTGACACAAGCAGTCAGTGGTAAGTTATTTTCTTTTTTCCCAGACAGGGGAACTAAAATCTCACTCGGCACAAATGGTAAATCACAATGTGGAAAAACAAAACACAACAGTACAATCCACAATGGACCCCACACACTGAAATCTTAACTGCCCACAGCTTGTAACAAACCTATTTATTTTGTACAATTGCTGTGGTGAATAAACAATCCCCAGCAATTATACAAAATAAAGGATGGGTAGGGGGTTTAAAACTTGGACTTTACACATCCCCTCGAGGTGGGATGCCAGAATAAACCCCTCGAGCTTCGCTTTCGGGTTTATGTGGCATCCCACCCCTCGGGGGGGGGTGTAAAATCCTCATTATAATCCCCCTACCCATCCGTTATTCTCTATATAATGCAATTTACCCTTAAAGCATGTGGGTATTTAGGTATTACAACCCTGTGATGTCATTATTTTCCTTTATACAACCCATTCCTACCTGTCTGTCTGTCTGTCTATCTATCTATCTATCTATCTGTCCCTCTATCTATCTGTTATCTATGAAATACAAAATCACATTTACCCCAATCATACAAAGCATCATTGAATGTATATGCAAGTCAACAAGAAAATTTAGACTTGTTCTGCTTTAAGCAAGAGTGCACGGTGCAGGATGGTTTGTCACACAATCTGCAAAAGCAAAGAACAGATGACACAGACACATGTTTTGTCATTCTCTGGACCAATCAGTGTGCTCTCCTGTATCTGAACCCACTAACGCTGATATTTTTTTCTTTAAAGACAATTCTTGAAGAAAAGACCTATAGTTGAAACATCAGTTCTAGCTCTATTTTATTTATTTTTAGCTTATATTTAATATTTATATATATATATATATGTGTGTGTGTATATTCATATATATATATATATATATATATATATATCCCTGTGATAGTTACTTTCAGTCTAATAGACTATAGCACAGTCAAATGACCAAACCTAATTTGTGCTATAATCCTAATGCCATGACAGTAGCCAGTATTCTCTGGCCTACTGCTCTCAAGCCATTCAACAGTCTTTTGAGAAAAAGCAGGACATTTCTTAACCTGGTTGACTATCTTTAAAAGCTGCTGCTATGTATAAGTTGCTGCAGTACAGCTACTTGTTAAAAACTATTGCTGCTTGTTAAGTATTGTTGCAGCTCATAAACAAGCATCTGTCAATGCCCAATGTTTCCTTGCATGGTGTATATGACAGGGGTGTATTAGTTACGAGCCTACATTCGCAAACTGCAACATAGCCTCATAACTTTGCTGTTTTTTAATATTTGTATGCCACATTTTCAATATAGCCTTCTTATGACCTCACCTCATGAACAACGGTGGAGAAAACTTTCAACTCCTGCCTGAAAGGTGATTTTGTGTAGTGATTGTGAAATCACCTTTCGGGATGTAAGAACACATTTTGGCCAGGATTTGAAAAACTGACTGCTATCATATTCATGAGGTGCTGAAAAGAAATGACTTTGTTGAAAATTTAGGGTCAAAATATTGAAAATTACCAAAGTTATGAGCCTGTGTTCGCAAACTTCAACGTAGCTTCATAACTGTTGTTTTTTAATGTTTTTATGTCAAATTTTCAACACAGCCTTCTTATGACCCCACCTCATGAACAGTTGTGCAGAAAATGTTCAACTTCTGCCTGAAAGGTGATTTCAAGCAGTGACCATGAAATCACCTTTCGTGACAGATTTACCTTTTTTTTTTATTTAGTATGCTTTATTATTTTTCTGCAAACAACAACTATTACAGAAATACAGATAGTGACAGATTTACCTAACATCACTTGCATTGTTCATGAGGTGGTGTCCCAAAAAAATGTATGTTGAAAATCTGGGGCAAAAATATTGAAAAATGCCCAAGTTATGCTACTATGTTCAACTCCACCCCCCCATTGAAATACAATGAGCCACATACCTGATTTCCTCAGTTCATGGTCAGGCGTTGAAGAGTGAAGATGTCACTGTGGTGTGGAGAAGATCATGGAATCAGACACCACTTGGTAAGTAAGAGCTTGGAGAGTTGCAGGGTGGTGGGTGCTGAGTTGGAGGGTTGGGTGAGAGGGACTAATGGGGCAACAGACAACAATGGATGGGTTTCTGTTTTACAGAGCCCCCCAAAAAACAACAACAAAATGATGAGGACAGTTTTCAACATTGCAGGTGATAACATTGAGATTGTGCACCCTGTGTTACTGCTACATTTATGGGGGGCTGAGAGGGAGGGTTGGGTGGGGGAACAGTACTATAGAAAAAACAAAATGGGATAGGGAATGGAGGTTCGAGGTGGGACAGCACATAGACGGAGGGAGTGGGAGGGTTTTGCAATGGTCGCAGAAAATGTGTGGTGAAGTCAAGCAACCAAAATGAGGTGTATATGCCCAGTATATAAACTACTAGACAGCTATGTTTCTCAGCCCTATTTCTTAATACCTGTTTTCCACCTATGTCACAAAAAATTCTCTGAAGATAAACTGCACTTCTTAAATGCACAACAGACCCGCAGATATTAATATGAAGGGGGGGCTGCACCTCCAACACAATGAGTGTATCCCTCCTCAGAAATCCCAGTTCAGGGACCATGTTGGGCTTGGGAAGAATACCTTCAGTTGTTGGGCAACGAGATGCAGTTAATAAACAAAAAGGGGAACCATAACACTAATGAAATTACTGAGTGCAGTTGCCAAATACAGAGAGAAAACATGGCGTCCCCCCAAAAAATGAATAGCCCTCCAATCCATATAGTCTCTAATCAATCATCTTACCTGAAGGCCCCGAGTAGGTGGGGGAGGGGCCAGACTAGCCAATAAAGACCACGTTATGCATTGGTGTGGAGCTCCTCCCCAGTTGCAGATCCACAGAAGGTTTCAGGGCTTCACAGAAACAGACCTGCACACCAAGAATAATTATTAAAAAATTACACCTTTGTGTAAAATACAGAAAAAGCTTCCTCAGACCTGCCCCTTCTATTGGGTTGTGGCTGAGAACTGCTGGGCAGGACTCAGCACTGTGAACCGGGGGGTGGGGGAACAAATGAATAAAAAAAAGACTTGTTATTTAAGGCACAAAATCTCAAAAATATTTGGACAGGAAGAGCACAAGGAAAGAAACTGATGACTGAAAACAATAGCTAACAGTTCTGGAGCCACTCTCAGGCCACTGTATTTAGGATAATCAGTTGGTTTCACTTTTAATTCAGGCAGGACAGTGACCTAAAGGTCCTTCTCAGATTTTTAAACAGCAGGTGTTACTTACGGCACATTTATTTTTTTCCATTAACATAAGAATTTTTATTAACATAAGCATTTTTATTTTTATTATTTTTTGTAATGCTCTAGTTGTATACAAGAATTCCATTACTCAATGGCACTGGTTGTTTCCAGTAGTTAGGATTTACAACCATTGTATTAGGCACTGGGAGATATACATTAAACAGGCAGACAGTTTATTGAATGACTGCTAGTGTTTTCATGTCAGGCTGTTGCGGAGGCTGAATACTATTGTTATACACTGAGACCATAATAAACTTGAACCCACATTATGTTGCAGGGTGTAATATTTTTCAAGTCAGAGACCTATAATTCTTCAAGCTGGAAATCTGTTGTGTTGATATGACAGCCTGTGGGATGCAGCAGCCAGATAAAACCACGGAAAGGGCAATCAAGTTGAGCCAAAACTAGTGATTGGGCCAGCGCAGCCCCTCACCCTACAGTCCTGGCCCCTATGAGTGATGTACATAAAGCCACTCAGCTGCTTACCGGCTGACTTTACGTAAATGAAAGTACTGAAGCACTCTCTCATTGGAGTGTGCTTCAGTCCTTTCAAGTATGCAAAGTTTACGCCCATGAAACTGTGACCACTATCATACTAGACTTACGTGATCATTGGTCTGTCAGGGATGAGCTCAATGTAGAGTGCCCTGCATTGGACTAGTCCATGACACACCTCTGAAATGCCGTTTGCTGAAGTTTCTTGTGCATGCACAAGAACAGATGACACAGACACATGTTGTGTCATTCTCTGGACCAATCAGTGTGCTCTTTGGGCTTTTCCCAACTTATCTCAGAACCTACCAGAGAGAACTCCAAAAACTGTAGCAACAGCTCTCTCCTTGACGTCATCCTATCGAATCACCACATAAAACTCTGAATACCACAGTGTTCCACGGTGACCTGAGTGACCACAGTATTTTTGTCTTTACCTGAGGCCAGGAAAGAGGCTACTGTGCTACCAGATACACAACAAAATGCAGCTTCCATATATTCAGTGCTTCCCACTACCTTAATGACCTTAGGGCAATCAACTGGGAAAGCCTCTACCTCACCAAAATTGTGGAAGAGGTCGCTGCGGTCCTCAATACCCATATCCTTTGCCTAGCTGACAATCATGTCCCCTTGTCAATATCAGCCTGTAAACTCTCACACCCCTGGTTCATGCCAGCCCTAAAAGCCACACTCACCTCATGGGATGAAGTATGGTGCACCAAGTCCCCTACTGACTGGCAAGCCTGTAGAACTGTGAGAAATTCCTGTGTCAAACTTATCCACTCTGCAAAATCTAATTACTACATTGATGCTCTTGAGCAGGCCAAAGGGAGCTCAGCCAAGACCTGATGCACTATTAAATACAGAGAAGGGTGTAAAGCAGCCCCCCTCTGTCCCCACCAAGATCATTGTCAATGGGGATACCCTCAAAGACCACAGTCTTATCTTATAGAAAATAAACTCCCACTTTGCCACAGCTGGGCTAGCATTTGACTCCTCCCCTATGCAGAGCTACCCCACCCCCCACTGCCTTCCACTGCCTCTCCAGCACCCCCTTCATCACACCCCCTCCAACTACTTCCTGTAACTTACAAGGACACTGAAGACCACCTTCGTAGGCTGGACACCAAGGTGTGCAGTGGATCTGATGGGATTGAACCCTTTTTTCTTAAACTTGAATAGTACTTTCCTCACCACCCCCATTCTCCACATTTTTAATTTATCAGTCCCAACTGCCACAGTCCCATCCTGCTGGAAGTCAGCTCACATATTGCCCCTCTTTAAATCCAGCGACCCTTCCATCCTGAACAATTATAGACCAATCTCCAGCCTCTCTGTCCTCTCCAAAATTCTAGAAAAAACTCATATATAACCAACTGAATGATTATATCAAAGCTCACTCTCTCTCAACCATGCGCAATCTGGCCTCAGGTCTGGGCATGGTGGGAGAATGGAGAGGGGTGGACAGATAGAGGTCATGGGGACTAGGAGATGCCTTCGGGAAAAGTGGGGCCAGAAAAGGGGTGCATCCTGCCTGATTTCCATACCCAAGGGCTCCACAAATAGTGGGCAGGTCCTGAGCTCTTCCTTGATGACCCATCCAACCCAGGCGGTGTTGTGTAATGCCAGATTGATTAGGAACAAGACGACTATTATAGCTGATCTCATTGGAACATCGGATCTGACATGCATCACCGAGACCTGGCTGGATGAGAATGCAGGCCCTACTTTGGCATCTGCTGTTCCAGCTGGGTTCTCGGTGATACACCGCCTGAGATTGGATCATAGGGGTGGGGGTATAGCCATTATGTTTAAAATGGAACTGAGCCTTCTAGATGTGCCAGTGGGGTGCACTTGATCCTTTGAGTGTATCCTGGGAGCAGGTGTAGGGTTCAGGATACTTCTCATCTACCATCCACCCGGTGATGATGGAGAATTCCTGAAAGAGTTTGTGGACTTCATTGTCAGCATGGCTTTGGAGTCACCCAGATGGTTAATTCTGGGCTACTTCAATGCCTGGATTGAAGATGAACTCTCACAATTTGGAAATAATCTCCTCCATCTTATGACTATGCTGGGCCTTACATAGGTGGTTACCTCTGCTACCCATATAGGGGTCACTCCTTGGAGATTGTGTTCCTCCTGGGGATAGAGATCACGGAATTGGGGGTGGAACCATTTGGCTGGTCATACCATCACACCATAAGGTTCAGTTTTGAGGCACCCCCAAATAGGCTTGCCCCATGGAGATGGTCCAGTATCACCCCTTGAGGGGAGTTACCCCAGAGGGCCTATCAGCAGTGCTGGATCTATCTGGTTTATCAAGTGAATGCATGAGTCCAAGGGGTCTCATACTTGCCTATAATAAGGCGGTGGGTGACACCTTGGACTTAATTGCTCCTGTTTATGTTTGCCCACTCACCCTGCACCTGAGGACCCCCTGGTTTGATGGATCCTTGAAGGAGCTGAGAAGAGTGGAGTGAAGGCTAGAGATAGTGTGGTGGAAATCTGGTGGAAATCACCCATAAGAAGGCAGAATTCCTGTCAGAGAAGATTACTGCTGCATGGAATCAACTGGCTCAGCTCTTCTGGACTGTGGACAGACTGTGAAATCCAGTCTGTCTTCAGTCTGGAAGAGATTTTTCACAAATGAAGTGTAATAAGCTTGCTCGATTCTTCGCAGATAAGATTGCCAGCACCAGGTCGGGTATCAGCCCAACTCTCTCTATAATAATTGCAGAGATTGGCGGGAGGTGACAAGCACCCTTTCTACCTGGTCTGACTTTAACCGACCTGAATTCATGGACATCGTGAGGATTGTCCAGACTTTATGACCAACCAGCTGTAGTTTGGATCTGGGCCCCACACCACTATTGGTAGGCTGTGTAGATGTTATCTGTCTGATCCTTGCTGAGATTTTCTGGAGTTCCTTGGAGCAAGGGGCCTTTCCTGATCCCCTCAAAGAGGTGGTCATTTGACCTCTCCTTAAAAAACCCTCCTTGGATCCAGACTGTCTAGCTAACTACAGACCTGTCTCTAACCTACCCTTTGTGGGTAAGGTTATTGAGAAGGTGGCTGTGTTGCAGTTGGATGATCATCTTACAACCCACAGTGTCTATGATGCTGTCTAATCTGGGTTTAGGAAAAGACATAGCACCAAGACTGCCCTGGTCCTGGTTTTAAATGATCTCCTAATTGTGAGAGATTGAAAGGCTCATATTATCTTAGTCCTTCTCGATCTCTCGGCGGCATTTGACACTGTGGACCATGGTGTGCTTTTGGATTGTCTGCAGCTTCTTTGCGGACTGTCTGGGACAGTCTTAAGCTGGTTTCAATCTTTCCTTATGGGCAGGTCACAGGGGGTTGTCACTGGAATTTATTCCTCTGATACCCTCCCCCTGTCCTGTGGGGTGCTGCAGAGCTCCATATTGGCACCCATGTTGTTCGCAGTGTATATGCTGCCATTAGGAGATATCATTAGGTGATACAGTTTGGGTTTCCACTGCTATGCAGATGATACCCAACTGTGTATGTCCTTTATTCCCAGACAGGATGATGCGATCTCCGTGCTTAGCAACTGTCTATCCGAGATCAGGAATTGGATGAGCACTAGCTGGCTGAGGTTAAATCCAGATATGACCGAGGTGTTGGTTATGGACCTGGGTCGCCCGGAGGTGGGTCTTAGGGCTGGGCTTCCTTCAGGCCTATGGCTTGACGGTGTCCAGCTCATGACCTCAGACCAGGTGTACATAACCTGGGCATTATCTTTGACAGTGGTTTGACCCTGAAATCACAAGTGTCTGCTGTTGTCAAATCTTCCTTTTACCATCTTAGAAATATCACCCGAGTGAAACACCTGGTTCCTCCGGCTGATCTTCCTACATTGGTCCACGCCTTCGTAATCACCTGCCTTGATTACTGCAATGCCCTTTAACTAGGGCTTCTGGGGGTTGATATCCATCACTTGCAGGTAGTGCAGGATGCAGCGGCCAGGCTTTTGACTGGTACATCCAGGACTAGTCATATTACGCCTGTGCTGCGCAAACTACACTGGCTGCCAGTACAGTGGTGGATCACCTTTAAGGTCGGGTTACTGAACTATAAAGCCCTACATGAACAGGGACCCCAGTATCTACAAGATCTCCTTATTTCCTACTGCCCCTCCTGCTCACTCCGATCTGCTGACGAGGGATTGCTAGAGATTCCCAGGGTCTGGTTAAAAACATGTGGGGCACGTGCTTTTTCTTATGCTGTCCCTGCCCTGTAGAATTCTCTGCCTCGTTGGTTAAGAGAATGCCTGACCATCTCAAGTTTTAAATCTGAGCTCAAAACGTATTTGTTTTATCAGGCTTTTTCTGCAGGCTTTTAAAATTTTAAATGTATGTTTATTATTTGATTATACTGTTTGTTCATCTCATTGCACAGTGCCTTGATATCTGAAAGGCACTTAAGAAATAAAGTTTTACTTACTTATTTACTTACTTACAGACATAATCACAGTACTATATCTTCCCTGGGTAAAGTCACCAATGACTGGTTCACCGCGTGGGACTCTAAGCAAGTCACAGGTGCCGTTTTTCTTGACCTGAACAAGGCATTCAATACTGTGGACCATAACATATCCCTTCTCAGCTTCTCCAACATAGGTGCCTCCACCTCCACAGTTCACTAGCTCTCCAGCTACCTCACAGGGTGCGTTCAGCAGGTAAAAGCAGACGGTCTTCTCTCAAACCCTCTCCCCATCACTAGAGGTGACCCCAAGGGTCCATTCTCGGCCCCATCCTCTTTCCTATCTACATCAATTCTCTTAATCTCACCATCAATAACTCTAAACTGCACTTTTTCGCAGATGATACAGTACTTTACATTTCTAAGCCCTCTTTCGCTGACATCTGTAAAGAGCTACAAACTGACATCCTTCAGCTTAAATATAACCTCACCTGTGCCAAGCTTTTGCTTAATGTTAAAAAAAAATCAAAGTTATGTTCTTCTGCCAAAATAACAATCCCATCCCTACCGTACCGGATCAAAGACCACCAAAGCAACTGTCACAACTTCCCTAGGAGAACCACTGGAAGTTGTTGACAAATTCAAATACTTAGGAGTATGGATTGACAACAAACTATCCTTCATCGCCCTTACCGATAATCTTTCCACCAAGCTTAAAGCCAGAATAGGCTTCTTTTTCAGACACAAAGCCTATTCCCAACTGAGGTCAGACTCACACTCATGCAGGTGACATTCCTCCCACTTTTAGATTATGGTGAAATAATTTACAACTGCACTTCAGCAGCCAACCTTCATAGGCTCAACATCCTCTTCCACCATGCACTTCATTTTATCAACAATGCAGCCCCTAGGATCCACCACTGTGATCTCTATTCTATTGCTGGGTTGACATTCCTAGCTACCAGAAGACTGCTCCACCTTGGTATTTGGACACTCAAAGCACTTCACAATAAACTCCCAGAATATATCTCCTCTCTAGTCCAAATCTCGCATTGCACTTATTCCCTACAAAAGTCTTCCTTCCTTCCTCCTACTGGATAGCCCCCAAACTAGAACCTTCCTTGGCAAAGGAGCTAGATCACATTCCCTCCCTGTGGCCTGGAACAGCATACAAACAACACTCAAGCTCCCCGGCCTAATCACTGTTAACTTCTTCAAGTTGCTCGCTTCAAGGTGCTTCACCATTGAATACAAATGCTCAGGGGCTTAGCCCTCAATAATCCCTCCTTGCCTCCCCCCTCTTCTTCCTTCCATTCCCTCTGGCCCTGTTTTCTATTTATTGTCCTATTCATCATCCCTACTCTCTCCTATAGCCCTCCCCTCTGGACTATCTGAATTTTTCATGTTCGTACGCATTCCTGCTCTTCCTCCTGCTGGTTTCCTTATCTCATATATCTACTACTGTAGATTGTCTCATTATTGTATTATGTAAACTGCCTCAGTATTGCAATATACTAATGCCTGGATCTGTTTTGCCTTTATCTGGTTGTATACTGTGACAAAGGAATTTCATTATTGTATGCAAATTACTACCTGTCATTTGTAAGCCTGTTTTGTACACCTATTTTTGTTATATTCTTGACTTCATGTAAGCCAACTTATGTTTGCCTTTTAAGTATTAGGATCTCCTGGTGAATGAGCATGCTCAATGGAGTTTTCCTACAATAAACTTGAACTTGTAAAAAGAAGAAAATACAAAAACAAGGAAACATGAAAAGTAGCTCAGCTTAGTAAACATAGCTACTGGTTAACAGAAACAGAAAGCTACACTAAGAAACAGAAAAGTATACTCAGGCTGCCCAAAAAACTGTACAATATGTTATTTAAGCAATAATGCATGACAGGGTGTGTGTTGTGCTGGGATAACTTCACACCTGGGGTGATTAGGCAAGAGGCCACAGGCCGAGTGTGACTAATCACCCCAGAAGTGATGTTATCCCAGCACAACACACACCCTGGAGTGCATTATTGCTATTATACAATGGCTCCTTTGTAAAAAAAAAAAAAAATAGAGATAAAAATACTGTTTTAAAAGCATTTTTAGCTATGTGTAGGTTACATATATATAAAAAAAATCCCTTGTTACTAGTGCTGGCCAGCAGGTGGCAGTGTCTGTATATCCCTGTTTCATTCTGTCATGGTTTCAAAGTCCCTGTGCTGTTTTGTGGGTCCCCTTTTGAGCAGCTGCTTCTGAGAACACAGTAACTCCCCCTCTCCAACCATGTCACTGATTTTTTTGTCTGCTTTGTTTAGTAATTTACTGCAGGCTCTGTGAGGGATGTTCAGGGAAACTGGTTAGCAAGCGTTTCAGTTTCACTATCGGGTCAACTGGTGAGCGGTACAGATGGTTTAGATTCATAGATTGATATTGAAGTGTGACCGCAGAAAAGGACTGAAAAAGGCCCACCAAGTCTGCCCATTTGAAGGTAACGATGTGTTCTAGGACGACAAGAGGTTTTAAAAAGATGTTTTTACTGTCCATGGGGAGAAACAAAAAATGTGGTCTCGCGCTGTCTCAGCTCGGCTCGCTGATCGCATGTTGAATGAAGCCAACTTGGCTGATATTAAGGATTTGAAAAAAAAGAAAAAAAAACTGCCTATGAGCTTTTTTGTTGTTGTTGAAATGAATAGTGGGAGGGAAGTTTGCATTTTTAATGGGATGTAAAGGCATGGAACACTGGAGATTGCATTGGAGCAGCGATGTTTTAACTGTGCTGTCCAGCGGGGATCACTCAAGTAGGCTGTGTGGAGTGATCCCCTTAATGATTGATGCGGTCTTCTCGGTGCTGGGACTAGACCCGTGATGTTGTACTGGGATAACATCACGGGTCCAGTCTCAGACTGACCAATCAGAGCCCAAGATTTTTTTTGCCATTGTATAATAAAAAAAAGACATGGTCACCCTTGGGGCAATAGGTTTCCACTGTAAGTGTCAACTCTAGTCCATATTTGTATACCATACTTACATAGCACTTGTATGTCACACAACAGGAAGATAACCATTTGTATATTTTTGTAGCTAAGAGTTTATTCAGTTTTAAAACTTGGACTTACTTTTACTGCAGTGTCTTTAATAGAAACAATGCCATTCAAAGTTACAAAATTGCTGTTAAATCAGCAACAGGAGTAAGCAATCTATTGAATGTGGTACACTACATGGCAGATACCCAGTAATTCCATAAGGGCACAAATATACAATAGATTCTAGGACATGACCTGAAGAAAGAAAAGCACAGAATAGAAATATTTTACTACCCATGGTTTAAAAATAAAAAGAACAAACAACAAAAAATAAATGGTGTACCTTGATTTGTTGCATAACTGACATCTAGAAAGCATGTTATCTAGAGGTCAGCTACATCACAATCAAGAGATCTTGAACATTCAAATTTTAATTAGCTACCTGAGGTCTACTCAATGGGAAAACAATTTAATAAGGCTTGATGATATCAAAATTGATCAATGCAGCAGTCTAACTGGGCATGTTAATTAGAATTGTGACAGACAGATACGCAGTGAAAGCTCCCAAAACAGCTAATTTGAAAGATTTACATGTAAGCCATGTGGTATAAATTGGACGTTCTATGGCCTGACTCAGAATACATTTATTTTCACTTGTTAGGGGCCTGTATTTTTATAATTTACCCGTGGCTTTGCCACTAGTGAGTTATCATCCTGCCCCCTCACCTTTTAAAGGGACACTGTCAACTGCCCTTAGGCCTCAAATTGTACCCTAGAGAAAAAAACACATTTTATGATTGCTCACATTCTGTATAGATTGGTGATGTGGCTGGTAATTTGACTCTGATTCATTTTTAATTTTTAAAATTAAAGAACAAACTGCCCATGATACTGGTGTTACCAAGCAAAAACATGTTTGTTTACATTCTTTGATCAACTTCCACTGAATCTTTCCAGGACTAGGGAATGCCACTGAGACATTCTTGCCACTCACGATGCAGTGGGAGGAGCGGAGGTTAATGCATCATGAGTGGCTGCACTGTTTGGGGTGTTCCTTATGTTCAGGATGTAAGCAATAAGAGGAGATCAATGATTTGAAGCAAAACAATGTTGGGTATGAGTGCACCCTCCCCATGCATTTCGGTTCCACTAAGAAAGGAAACAAATCAAACAACCAACAAACTTCAATGAGATTTAGAGAAAGAAAGCAATCATAAAATGTGGGTTTTCAACTAGAAACAATATTATGCAAAAAAGGTTGGTGTCCCTTTATGGTAAATGTTATGAGGCAAGTCAGGCCATTGCCTGCCGGTTGGTTTGTCTGTCTATCTATCTATGTTTTGTCTGTCTATATATACTGTATGTCTGTCTCTGTCTGTTTGTATACTGAATAGTGTTGCAATATATAATTTTGAAATGCATTTGTATGTATTTGTTTTACCATCGAGAAGGCGTCATTGAACAAAGCTCATTTACAAGGAGGTACTGGTTAGGAAAGGCAGGTTAAAAGACAAACAAGGGTATTTCTGAACACTACTATACAGAGGTACAGAGTTACAGAAACAACAAATGGGCAGCTATAACTAAAATTATACAAAAAAATAGGAAAAAAGATTTGTACAAAACTAGATGTGAGATGGTTTTATATATATGACAGAGGCATAATATGTGCAATACAGTGAAGGGTCCATCATTTTACAAAGCAGATAATATATGGGCAGCCATATACAACAAGTCTGTTTCTGCATTAAGAAGTTCACTTGTTGCCATTTGAACTTGAGATGAAGACACAGGCTTGTAAGTAAGTAAACTTTATTTCTAAAGTGCCCATTCTCTGAGGTTCTAGGCACTAAACAATGGTATATAACAATGTAAAAATATAAACAGGTAATAAAATATAACATATTTAAATTAATAAAACTAAAAAATTAGAAAACACTGCCAGTAAGATTAGTATTATTAGCAGAAAGCCTCCTTGAATAGGTGGGACTTCAGACCCTTCTTAAAGGCTTCCTAATGAGGGGACCTCCTATAAAGACCTTGGGAGTGAGTTCCACAGGGTCAGACTGCCTACTGAAAAAGCTCACTTCCTAGATGACTTCAGCCAAACCCTGGAAAACTGCTAGGAGGCTGTCCTCAGAGGAATGGAGAGGACGGAGGGGTTAGTAAGGAGATAGTTGGTCATGCTGGCAGCTAGAACCAAGGATGTTTGTTGTCTGTGTATGGATGCCAGTATATTATCTTCTATAGTGTATGAGTTTCTGTGCTCATTTTAGATACTCTGTTTCATTTCAGTAAATTGTGTTGGGGGGGGCTTTTGAAGGTTGGTGGTAGCCTCAAATTACTAATTCAGTATGTGGATAGTGACTGCAGCTGCAGCTGTTTCTGTAAGTTCAAGTTTAAAAAAAATAGCTTCCAGCTCGATTGGCTAGAGAAAAGCAGCTATACGGTGGCATGCCAAGTTGTGCTGCAGGAATGACATCATTACTGCAGAACAACAACATATTGATGTCACTATTGCAGCACAATATAGAGAATAATGGATAGTTACCTATCAGTAACAAGCTGGTTAATGCATCGAGAGGTTGCCATGGTGACTGCATTAACCTAGAGAGCAAAACTCAAGAGGTTTGGTCGCCATTGGCAACCTCGAGACACATTAAGCCAGCTTGTTACCAAGAGGTAACTATCCAATGTTTTTATAGTGTAGGATGCCCCCACAAGCAGTAAAAGTTCATGAAGTAAATCATTCCTACTGTTTTTTTTTTCTCCATCTTTGCCTCTTTCCTTTGCTCTCCTTGTCACTGCAGCCGCATCCTGGATGTGTAACATGCACGCACTAGTGTTATAGTGTATGATGGACCATTGTTTCTGATAGAAATCTATAACTTTCTAAACATTGTTATTCTGTAGTAGCTATGTAACTAGTGCAGCATAACAGCTATGATGATGATGTAGCTACTACAGCATAACAGTGTTTAGAAAGTTATAGATTTCTATTGGAAACAATGGTCCATCATACATTATAACCCTATTCTAAGTATGGATTTCCATGCAGAACAACATTCTACCTTATACTATTTAGCGACATTATGCAGTGGATCTAAATTATCTAGTCACATTCATAAAGTAGAATTTTTTATGTAATTACATATATTAAAATGAATTTGGGGACCGCTCTGTGATACAAATGGAGTTTACACTCTTTTACGACGACAGGGATATTGTGCTGCATTTGTGCTGCATTTCACAAAGTGTGGATACAGCATCTGGTTCCATTTATATGTTTTTATTTCATCAAAGAATACATTAACTAAAAAGCCTGTGAATGTACAAAATAAGTGAATTGCCGCAGCAACAGTTGATGGCTGATGACTTCTTGATATTGTATATTATTCCAGTATATAGTCGACACTGTCTTTTACATGATTTCCAGATACATGCTCAGTACAAATTCAAATCCTGAAATTCACAACATTTCACTAACACAACTAAAGTAGATTGTCAGGAAATTTACAAGAAAACAGTTATTCACAAACTGTTAAGTATTGCGGGTTCTAACCAAATAGATTACATTTATAAACTGTGTAATCTATGTCACCTAAATTTTGAATTACTTTTTAATATACTTTATACTGAAAGTAACAGGAAAGAATTCCATGCCCATTCCTTCAGCCATATACGGTAAATTCTTTTTTCTTTTCTTTTCCAAACATAAAAACATAGAGCACTTGTCTAGGAAAATGGTAGTTTTCTCACATGGTAAATGTGATTGTGGAGTGGAGGGGGGGTAGTCCTCTGAGTGCTCCAGTTCTTACAGATAGGGTATTAAGGTCCACCTGATAGGCAGTCCCACGTGCGACTTCTAAGTTTGAAATCCAAGCTCCATCCCTCAGTACACTACCCACTAAGCCCAATTTTGATATCTTCCAATGCTTGTTCATCTGAAATAAAATTGGTTAGGTATATATGGCTTGCCATCAATAATGAAGCATAAATCCCAAACCAATTCCTGAAACTTATCACCTATTCAAACTACAGACTAACAGTTATTGGCCTGTACAGATTGTCAGTTATATGTACTTTGCTGATCTGGTCTGTTCATGTACTGTCTCCTCTGGGCAGGATGTGGAGTGCCACAGAGGACTACCTCCAACAATCACCTTTACAAGATAAGTAAACTACCATTGTGGATGGTATCCTCTGAGGCACCCCAATTCTTATAGGTAGGGTTTTAACAAACAGTACCCATTCAATCAGGGTGGGAGAGACAGACCATGCTTGTAGTCAGAGGACATGGCCACCTGTAGTACAGTGTGGCCAAAATTTGTCTTATGGTCTTGTGCAATGTCTAGTCTGTAATGTCTTGTGAATGTGTGCATAGATGACCATGTGGCCACTGCACATATTTCTTCTGATGTGGCTATGTTTCTTTCTGCCCAGGATGTGGCCACTGTACATGTAGAATGCACCTTAAAGTTCTTTGGTGGTAGCTTGTTAGTCACTCTGTAAGTCTCGTGTAAGGCCCTTTTCAGCCATGGTATAGTGGTTGATTTGGATGCTGCCAGCCCCTTTCTGCACCCTTGTGCAAACACGAAAAGTCTATCTGACTTACTGAAATGTGCAGTCCTGTTGCTGTATGTTGCCAGCACCTTCCTCATGCATAGCATTTGGAGAACTAGTTTCTCCTCAGCTGTAGACACCAGCACAGTAGCCTGTAATGGTAATGTTTCTGTCTTTTGGAAATCTGAGACAACTTTAGGAAAGAATTATGGCATTGTCCTTAATGACACTCTGTCCACATGAAACATTAGATAGGGTGCCCTGCATGACAATGCCTGTAGTTCGCTTATCCTCCTGGCTGCACATATTGCTACCATGAAGCCAGTTTTCTGGTTCAGCCATTTTAGTTCCACTGATGAAAGTGTCTCAGTTGAGGGGGGGGGGGTGTCATAGCTCTCAGCAACAGGTTCAGGTCCCATGGTGCAGTGATCAGTCTTTTCCTGGGATGTACACTGCTGGCTGCTTTCATGAAGCGTAGTATGTCAGGGTGTACTCCTGGCTGGATAGTTCATATTTCATTCCTGTTTGGTTGAGCACCATGTGATGAATATTGTCCATTGTCTGGAATAATCTCTTTGAGATAGAATCATGGTATCTATGACTCTGGGGTGATAGAAACCCTCTAGTATTATCTCCCTGTTCAGGAGCCAGGCCATCAGTTTGATGGTCTGCAGATTGAAATGCCTCACTGGCCCTTGTTGCAGTATGTCAGGTCATTCTGGTAGCCTCCATGGTCTGTCTATCATCTTTGTCAGAATGGTTGCAAACTACGCTCTTCAGAGCCAGTATGGAGTGATTAGTATCCAGCCTATGCATGAGACAGGTTAAGAAGGGGAGGATAAGATGGAGACTACTGTGGTTTACTAAGGAGCTGGCTAAAAAGATAATGGCAAATAGAAGGGTCTTCAGGCAGTACAAAGCAAAGTAGACAGAGGTGACCAGGGAAACTTATCAGAGACAGCAAAGGGAGCAGGGGAGGGAAGTCAGGAGGACCAAAGCAAGAACAGAGGACAAGACAGCCAATACTGCAGGGAGGAATAATAAACTTTTCTTTAGATGCACTGGGGAAAAAGGAAAATCAGCAGGGGGACTCAGGCTGAGTGGCGAAGGAGGTCCCAGTGGATAAGGATAGACAGAAGACTGAAATCTTGAAAGAATACTTCAGCTCAGTTTTTACAGACGAGGTGGAGGAGGATGAGATTGAAAGTCAGGTGAGAGGACCAGTTGGACCAGAGAGGGACACTTGTCCCTTCACAGTGGACAAAGTCCAAAAGGAACTGGCAAGATTCAAGGTGGACAGGGCCATGGGTCCTGATGCAGTGCACCCCAGACTGCTGAGGGAGCTCAGGGAGGTTCTGACAGAGCCCCTGGCTGCCCTGTACAACAGATCACTGGTTACAGGGGAGGTGCCAAGGGGCTGGAAAATGGTAGACATTGTTCCAATCCACAAGGGTGGTAAAAGGGAGGATCCAGGGATCTACAGGCCAGTAAGCCTTATTTCAGTGGCTGGCAAGGTAATGGAGACACACTTGTCAAGGAACGGATCGGGGATTACCTGGAAGCCAGAGGGCTGCAGAACCAGAAACAACATGGATTAATCTGGGATAAGCCCTGCCAGACCAACCTGATTGAATTCTTTGATGAGGCAACCAAGGTGGTAGATCAGGGTGGGGCGGTGGATGTGACCTATCTGGACTTCAGAAAGGCTTTTGATACTGCATCACATAGGAGGTTGGTAATAAAGCTGAGGAGCATGGGGGTGCAAAGATAGAGAAATGGGTGGGGAACTGACTTAGGTATAACAGCCAAAGGGTGGTGGTGAATGGGGTATGCTCAGAGGTGGGGAGGGTGACCAGTGGGGTACCACAGGGGTCAGTGTTGTGGCCGGTTCTTTTTAATGTCTATGTCAGTGATATAACAGAAGATGTGGGAGGGAGGATATGCCTGTTTACAGATGATGCAAAACTCTGTAGCAGGGTGGACATATGGGGGGGGGGTGGATAGGATGAAGGCAGACTTGAGGAAGTTGTAGGAGTGGTCCAGTAGGTGGCAACTGAGGTTCAATGATAAGAAGTGCAGAATCATGCACTTGGGGCACAGGGACTCAGGTGCGGAATACAAACTTGGGGGGCAGGTGCTAGTGGTCACAAGGGCAGAGAGGAACCTGGGAGTAATTTAGTACAGATGATCTTAAGATAAAAATAGTAAGGGGGATAATCAACAGGAGGAGAGAGGTGCTTCTCCCCCTGTATGTATCACTGGTATGACCGCATCTTGAGTATGGTGTACAGTTTTGGAAGCACTATCTCTGCAAGGACAAGGACAGGCTGGAGGCTGTGCAGAGGATGAGTACCAAGATGATGATGGATATGCAAGGGATGTCCTATGAGGAGAGGCTAAAAGAATTAAACCTGTACCCCCTAGAGGACAGGAGAAGAAAAGGGGATATATTTGACATTTAAATATTTAAAGGAAATTGGCAGGGCACAGGTGGAGAGTCTGTTTCAATGGAGCAGAGCTTCTAACACTAGCAGGCACAGTATAAAGTTGTTGAAAGGCAGGGTCTGGGGCAATGTGAAGAAGTTTTTCTTGACTGAGAGGGTGGTGAATGACTGGAATAGTTTACTGGAGGAAGTGGTAGGAGTGGCAACGATCACACAGTTCAAATATGCATGGGATAAGTACATGGGTACTGTATTCTAGGGGTGGGAGGGGCAGATTTGAGGGCCCCCCAGTAGATGGACACTACTTGAGGGTTTTCATGGGCAGACTAGGTCGGCCATGTTGTCCTTATCTGCTGGCAACATCTATGAATCTATGAATCTACTATTACCTATTACCTTTGATCTGGTTTGCTGGATATTCTTGAGGACTTGTGGTATCAGATGGACTGGCGGGAATACGTATGCCATGTTGAACCTCCACTCCAGGGACAGGGCGCTCACCCCCACAGCTCTGTGGTTCCTGAATCTGGAGAAGAACTTCACTGTTTGAGTATCAGTGTGTGTGGCCACTACATCTATCTGTACTTGTCCCCATCATTGGTTAATCATTGCAAAGACCTGTGGATGTAATTACTATTCCCCTGGGTGGATTTGCTGTCTGCTTAGCCAGTTTGCCATTATGTTTAACTTGCCCACCAGGTGTACTGCTGAGAAGTGTGTGAGGTATTTCTTCATCCATGTCATTACCGTGGCTGTTTCGTGTTGCACTCCTTTGTTTTTGGCTCCCCTTGCTTCACTATGTTTGCCATTGTGACTTTGTTGGCTGACTCTATGAGGATGTTCTTGATCCCTGATAATGCTGCTGAAGTGGATTAATGGCTGGAAGACTGCTCGTATTTCCATAATGTTGATTGACAACTTGATTCTCTGAGAGACCATGTTTCTTTTGCAGTATGTTGTCATGTTGAGGCCCCCCATCCCTTCATGTTGACATCCATGTTGATGACTAAGTCATGCTGAATGTCCAGTGGCATGCTTTTGTATAGGTGTTGCCTGTTTGTGCACCATCCCAGTGATTCTGATACACCTGGGCTGATGTTCATGGTGACCGACATCTCACAGTCAAGTTTTGCTCCTTGGGAATGGTCAGGATCATTGGTGGTCCAATGTTCCACCTGAATCATGGCAGTAGGTGGATGCATGATACCATGGAACCTAGCACTTGAGAGACTGTTTCACTGTTGCTCTATTTGCTCTGTGTAAGCTTTCTGCTTGGTTGACTATGCTGTTCACCCTCTTTTCTGAAAGATTTACTTGTCCTTTTCTCATATCTATGAGGGTGCCTAGGTGTTCCATGTTCTGACTGGGGGACCAGGCAGCTCTTGGGTCTGTTTATGATCTATCTGTGGTCCTCCAGACATTGTAAGACTGTTTAGGTTCCTCTCAATGACTGTTTGAATGATCTGGTCAGAATAAACTGGCCGTCCTAGTATGGTAGCTACTGTATGCCTTGTTCTCTCATCTTTGGGGCCATCACTATGTATACTTTGGTGAATGTTCTTGGGGCTGAGGCTAGTCTGAACGATAATGCTTGGTACTGCTAATGTTGCCCCATAATGCAAATGTGAGGCAGTTTCTGATATGCTGGTCTGATCAGAATGTGTAGGTAGGCATCCTTCATATCAACTTGTCATTAGATAGTTAGCCGGTCATATGGCTTGTATGGTTGACTGGATTGTCTTCATCTTGAAGGGTTGGTACCTCACAAAATGGTTTACAAATCTGAGATTTAATTCTGGTCAGAGATCTCCTGACTTTCTTGGCACTGTGAAGAATATGGAATATAATCCTTGTCCTCTTTCTACATGTGGGACTTCCATGATGGCTCTGTTGTCAATTATGTTTTGAATTATCTATTGTACTTGTTGTGGATGTATTTCTGGTTTGCAATTGGGGAAATTACTAGTCTGTTGCATGGATTGGTCAGTTGTATGGTGTAGTCATTGTTAGACTGCTGCTTGGGTTTGAAAGGGCTGCTAAATCAGTCCCTGTTTGTTGAATTATGGCCTCAGGATCTGTTATTGCTGTTGTGGCTGTTTGAGTTGTTTTGGGAATGAAAATTGGGGTTCCTGTTTCCATGACAGGGATGCATTCTGTCCCTGATAAGTCTGTTTTTGTGGGACCATGATTTTGCAGGTAAGTAAGTAAAACCCAGGTTCCTGTCCATCCTCTGTGTTTTTGTGTCCCCCTTTAAGTATCTTTCCAGACCCTTGCATAACAGGTAATTACTGTTAAATGGCAATTTGATTAACAGCACTTTTGGTTCATTTTCTTTATCCCGCAATTTGAGCCACCAAGCACATATAGCTTTATTCAATAATGTCACTGCCCTGGCATTTACCCTTAAAGAGTCAACTGCCATGTCTGCCAAATATTTGGTGGACTGAATGGCTTGTTGTAGGAAAGCAGACTCTGATGAGTCAGGAGTGAGAGGTTTTTTTAAAGATATTACATCCAGATTAGTTGAACCCTGGTTGCATATATGGCCATTGTAGCTGTCCTGGTGGCCAAACCAGCTAGCTCAAACTTTTTCTTGAAGATACCCTCTATTTTTCTGTTGGTTGGGCCTTGGAGGACAGATGTTCCTTTGAACAGTTATACCATCCTCTTGTTTAGTGCTGATATCTGGGGATGTACTGATGGTGTATTGCACCACCATTTTAGTTTAACTTCTTGTAATGGGTACACCCTGTCCCAGAAATGCCTTTCTGGTATCCTGGTGATCTCTGCTGCTTCCCACTCATTGGCTATCACCTCACCTATTACCTCACATATGGGAAAGGTGTCCTCACATTTGGCCACCAGCAGTTGTGAGGCAATTAACTTCAATTGTGAATGAGATGATGCCACATCAAACTCCACCTTGGTTTTGATTGTACAGACAATCTCTAGGACTTGTTCTGGGAAGCGCATCTTGGCCGTTAAGGACCGAGGGTCTTTCAGTGCTTCCATCACTATATCTGATTGTGCATCCAACTCCTGGTCTGATTCTGAGGAGTCACTGTCTGATAGAGAGGTGATTGGGGCTGTAGGACTTAGTGGGTTCTCATGGGCTCTGGTTGCGGTGTATTGTGAGGCCCAGTTATCTCCACCAGGTGATGTTGCATGGTGCCCATGAGTTGCTGTAGTGCCTATATAATTTGTTTGTTCTGGTAAATGATTGCATTAATGTCAGGTGCTTCCTTCCTGGTTCCTTTCTTAGCGGCTCGTTGTGAGTGTTACCATGGTTTCCATGGGAATCAGATTCTCTGATGAGCCACTGGTGCCCTCAGAGGAGGATGCCAACTTCAATAGTTCTGATGGGTCCTCCGTATAGGAAGAGCCTAACTGGGAGAGGTTAGAGCTTGGCAGGGGCACAGTTCAGGTCTTGCATTTCTTGTTTCTGACCATTTTGTCTGAAAGACTAAATAGAAGTGGGACTTAGTGTCAGAATCAGGCTGATTTATTCAGTGTGCTAGTGACATGCACACTGAGTAACTCCACTGTCCATTTTATAACTTGCCCTGGGCCCTGGGCCTCTGCTGTGCCATGGTGCCTGTTTTATGCACCCATTAGACCCAAAGAACATTTGTGATCAATCTCCCTATTTATGTGCTATCATAGTTCAGTCCTGTATATGCAGGAGTAAAAGTATGGCTGTCATTGTAGGAGTTATATGTGTTGGGACTACAAACATGGCCACTCATACAGGAGGCATATGTGTTTGAACTACTAATATGGCCACTGGAAGTGATGTGGGTGTGTCACTTCTGATCAGCCTTACTGGCCAATATCAGGAACATTGCATGTATTAGACATCCTTTACATGACTCATATGCCTAGACACCCAGAATTTATTATCAGATGTGTCAGCAAGAATTGATTAAAAAAGGCCACTTGTCTAGTGCTCTAGTCTGGTATCTGTCCTCCCAACATGGTGGAACATGTCCAAGCATGCTCAATACTTGGACACCACTGTGCACAAGATGGTGGAAGCTTTCTGCACATGCTCATTCTTGCACACAGCTCGTAGATGTCCTGAGCCTGTGAAAATCACACAGAGCTTTACACAGGACCAGAAGAATCTGAAGAAGAAAGGTAATAAAACTAACTGCTGCTTCTTTGTCTTGGGTAGTCATGTTTGGAACCATTTAAACCAATGGTCTGGCATGACACTGTAGTCTTTGCCTAGGGTTAGATAACAGTTTAGCCCTTACCCTGCTGTTCCTGCTTCTTCTGTGTGCATATTTATAACTCTATGACTTCCCAGGTGTATTTCATGGCAGTCTCACTGCCCTCCAACCATTTCCAGGCTATGCAGCTGTTAGCAGGAACTGCACTATCATATGCCCTCATAGCTCTTACAACCGAGCCCTGCTGATTAAGGGGACTCAGTGAGATCTGGAGCTTAGCATGCAGAGTGATCAGTATGTGAAGGGGACACAGTCATGCTTAGGTACAGAGGTAGGATTGTCTCTGTGAGCAGCTGTTTCAAATGGGAGCTTTGCCCATGCAAAGCTTCATACATTCCTTTCTCATTCTTGTGATTTTCCAGTTGCACAGGGCTGTTGAAATTCCTGATGTGTTTAGCAACAAGCCTTTCTTTATGGGAGTCGATGCCTCAAGTGGTGCTAACCATCACTAGATTGAGAGGTTAGCCTTATATAGATAGACCTGCAAAGAAGAGTTATTATTAGTCATATTTTTAGTAGTCAATTTTAGCTTGACCTGACTTACATTAGTGACAAGCCAACCTGAAGTCTTACCTCTTACCTTGGTCTTATGAGAAGTGGTTAAGGGTTTTTCAATGTCAATCTCTAGTACAGGAGCTGATAGAATGCTGCAGCCTGTTCAGATACACAATTGAAACTGGGCTTAGTGGGCAGTGTACTGAGGGATGTAGCTTGGATTCCAAACTTTGAAGTCACATGTGCATTAACAGTCTATCAGGTGGACCTTAATACCCTATCTGTAAGATTGGAGTGCCTCAAAGGATACCCCCACAATATCAGTTGCCAGGATCTCTACTTGGTGGCCAGGTTTCTGATTAAGACTGGGATTCCATTTCATGTATTTTAGGTTGCTACTGATGTAGATGGAAAGCCCTACTCCTTTACCAGGGTGGTTGTTGAGGCTAACAGTGGAGTAGTCATTGATGACCATTTCATTGTTACAGACTTTCTGTTTTGAGAATAACTTTTCATTGAAGAATATTAAACTAACTGTTGCTATCTAGACTACATGAGAAACAATTTCTAATCAGTAAGTAGAGAATGAGTCAGCCAGTAATTGATATAATAACTAACTTAGCATAGTAGTACACTTCTGAAATCTTATGTAAAAGTAACATAAAATTTACTGAGCATATAAACTAGTATTTATGAGGCCCATAAAACTTATTATTTGAGAGCTAACCCTCCAACATATATTCCATTTCTAAGCTGTATATGTAGCAACACCTGGAAGTTCAGACAAAGGAAGAGAGAAAGCAAAGGAGAGAGAGACAGAGACAGAGACAGAGACAGAGACAGAGAAGAAAGATAGTGGAAAGATAGAAAAGATAAGAACAGGTAATCTGACATCAGAATTTAAAGATGAATACAGAGAATACATATTTAAAGAAAATTTTTTTTTATAATGTAGCTACATACAGTAGTTCTAATCCACAGGGGTTAGATTCAAAAAAGCTCAAAAGCTGAGTGCAAAGGTTTGTACTGCACTTGGGCCTGACCTGGAGGTTACTATATTTAGTCAGACAGCCCACTGGCACTATCTGACTGAAAATTGGGCCATGTCAGTGCAGTGCTAGGTCAAGCTGTGCTGCCCCTAAATGGACTTGGGCTGGATGCTCACAGGGAATTATGCCCCAGGAACACACATCAGCTGCAGCCATAGCACGATATTTAGTCACAAAAGGCAAATGAGCCTATTGGGCATGTAGGGCACTAAGGGGCTATTTGCACACCCATTATAGGCTCATTTGTATGGGAAGTGGTGGCCAATTTGTCAGTCCAGTCCATAGCCACCAGCGTCGTGCTCCCTAGGGGACTCCTGGAGCCAGTAAAGGCAGTCCAGGATCCCTCCAAGCCCTCAGTCCCCAGCCACCAGTGTCGCTCTCCCTCAGGGACTCTTGGAACCAATAAAGGTAATTTACCCCTGCTTTCTAAGGGGGTTTCTGGGACTTTAAAGGTTTCTTTGTGACCTCCGACTGTGCCTGATAGTTTATGGATGCTGGTATTTTGGACCCATAAGGCAAAATCTCCCAGCGTTTCTAAGCAGAGCTTTAATTGGAGCCTTAAGGATGATTACTGCTGTTTCTAACTGCATTCTGAGTAATTGTTCTGCCATGAAAGCTAGGGCCCTGTATTTTACCACAGTTACTGTTGTAATTCTAACACAGGAGATCTTTGAATAGTTATTGCATAGTGTACAGCTCTAGCCTCTCTGTCTTTATTCAGCTCTGAAGTGAAGGCATTGGATTAAGGACTAATTAAGGACATAGAACTTTATCAGTTAAAGCAGAAAGAGGCTGGGAAGGCAGTCAGAATAGCAAAGGCAAAATCCAAGGAAAGGATAGCCAGTTCTGTTAAGAAGGGGGATACGACCTTTTATAGGTACATTAGGGAGTGAAGAAAGACCAAAGGAGGGATACTAAGGCTTAATAAAGGGGAGGGAATGTGGGTAGAGGGTGACAGTGAAAAAGCAGGGATACTGAACGAATATTTCTGCTCAGTATTCACAAAGGAAGAGGAAGAGGAGGTACCTAAACCAAACAAGAGAAACTCTCTGAAGACGGGGGTCGATACCAGTCCATTTACAGAAGAAAGGGTTCTGAAAGAACTAATAAAATTGAAGGTGGACAAAGCAATGGGGCCTGATGGGATTCACCCCAGTATTCTAAAAGAACTAAGGGTAGAACTAGTGACACCACTGACTACTCTCTTTAACAAATCATGGGAGGATGGGGTGGTACCCAAGGACTGGAGGACGGCAGATGTGATTCCTCTTCACAAAAGTGGGAGCAGGACAGAGGCAGGAAACTACAGACCAGTTAGTTTGACCTCAGTGGTAGGGAAAATGATGGAATCACTTCTGAAGGAAAGAATTGTTGAGTACCTAGAGGCCAGTGGGGCACAGGACCCAAGGCAGCATGGATTCACGATGGGAAGGTCGTGTCAGATGAATCTAATAGATTTCTTTGACTGGGTGACCAAAGTAGTAGACCAGGGAGGGGCTGTGGACATGGCCTACCTAGATTTTAGCAAGGCATTTGATACAGTCCCATACAAAGATTAATATACAAGTTAGCCAGCTTTGGAGTGGGTCCCAAGGTGGTAGCCTGGATAAAAAATTGGCTAGACAACAGGACGCAAAGGGTAGTAGTAAATGGGTAATACAGTGAAGAAAGGAGGGTTACTAGCAGGGTACTGCAGGGTTCAGTACTGGGACCGGTCCTTTTAATGTCTTTATAAGTGACATTGCAGAGAATTGGAAGGAAAAGTATGTCTCTTTGCAGACGACACAAAGATCTGCAACAGGGTTGATACACAAGATGGAGTGGAAAGGATGAGAAGGACTTGGCAAGGTTGGAGGAATGGTCAAATGTATGAGCTCAGATTCAATGCAGAGAAGTGCAAGGTAATGCACATGGGAAACAAAACCAGGGAAGCATACACAATGGGGTGAGATACTGACAACAGTAAAATGGAAAGGGACCTGCGGGTAATTATATCAGATGACCTAAAGGTGGGCAAGCAATGTGAGAAAGCAGTAAGGAAGGCTGGGGATACTGGGATGCATAGGAAGAGGCATCAATAGTAGAAAACAAGAAGTTGTTATCCCTCTGTACAAACAGTTGGTGAGACCCCATCTGAGTACTGTGCAGTTCTGGAGACCCCATCTCCACAAAGACAAGATAGAGTGAGGCTGTCCAGAGGAGGCAACTAAAATGATGCAGGTCTGCAACCAGAAGACATACAAAGAAAAAACTAAAGGAGCTTAATATGTAAACCCTTGAGGAAAGAAGGAGAGGGACATGATAGAAACTTTCAAGTACCTCAAGGAATCAACAAAGTCCAAGAGAGTAGCATCCTTCAGAAAAGAGAGATGTGCAAGAACAAGGGGGCACAATTTGAAGGTAGAGGGGACATCTCAGAGGTAATGTGAGGAAGTATTTTTTCACAGAGAGGGTTGTGGATGCATGAAACAGCCTCCCTGAGGAGGTCGTGGAGTCAAGACCAGTGGGGGAATTCAAGAATGCATGGGACAGGCACAAGGCAGTCCTAGTGGGAGGTAGGAGGAAGTAAGCTGTTGGTTAACTAGGATCTGCAGCTCATCTGTTAGGTAGGAAAATGGGCAGACTAGGTGGGCCAAGCGGTCCTTATCTGCCATCAAATTCTATGTTTCTATGTTTAATTGTACCTGTTTCTGGCATTGTTTGGTTACCTGATCAGGTTGCTTCACTGAATTTGGAACCCCCCAGGACCTCAGCCAGACCTACCATGCTATGGTGGCATTCTTTCCCAGAATTCCTGAAGGTCTCCATTTTTCCTGTACTCTAGCCGGTGCTAGCTCATGCACAGTGCCTCTCTCCCTCCAGACAGTCACTGACCTGTTCCATACCCCCTCTTCCACTGTATACTAATCATCCCTTTGTTCTTTCACCCTTATAGGCAGCTAAGGATCCCTCCAAGCCCTCAGTCCACAGCCACCAGCGTCGCTCTCCCTTGGGGACTCCTGGAGCCAGTAAAGGTAATTTACCCCTGCTGCACAATCTCTAAAGGGGTGTTAGCCCATTGATGCTTCATGTTGACTGCCCTGCCCACCCAGCCACTCTCCCACTCAAGGCTGTCCCCAAATTTATTGCCTTACCCAGGTCATGTGACTGGTCACATGTCTTGAGGCTCCTTTTTCTAAGTGTCCATTTCCTCCATTAGCCCATTATACTTACTGGCCACTAGGAGTCAGTGTTGCCATCCTTTGGATTTGTTCTCCCGTACTCTCCTTTCTAGCTTTTCTCCCTGTCTTACCTGCCTCAACCTCTTCCATCTCTCACTCTTGCCACATCCCTGCCCTCTTCTTGACTCCTGTACCCATTATCAAACCCTGCACCTTCTATACTCCAGGTGGAGCCTCTACCACTGTGCAACTGCAGCAACCCTACTAGTGTCCTGCCCTTTCTGCCTCTTAACCATCTCTCCATTTCCTCACTACATCTGCCCCCCTTTCAGGATGGCCACCCACACTTCCCCCTTCTCTGTCTTTTACTTCTTCCTTCTCCCCACCCTAGTCCTAGCCCCCATGCTGGCACCCAATTATTCCCCTGGTACCTGATCCCCCACCTTGGCCTTCCTCCCTCTGCCTACACTATGCACTCCTGTGCCTCCTCACCAGCCCCCCAACCTTTATACCACCCTGTATATCCCTGTTCACTGCTATGCACGTATATTCCCTCCCCATACCAGTTGTTGACCCTAAGCTCTCCTGCTAATGTTCACTAGGTCACAACTCTCCCAAGCTACTCAAGCTCTTGCTGCTCACACCCCTGCTTATATTCCTTATGCTGATGTCCGGGAACATACACCCCAACCCAGGCCCCAGCTCCCCTTCTAACTCCCACCACCATGCTGCTGAAGGCCTGTGCCTAGCCTCCATCAACATTTGCAGCTTGTTTTGAAAAATTCAAATCTCTCCAGGGCTGGATTGCCCACCATCAAGGAGACATACTCTCCCTGGTAGAAACAAGGCTCTCCAAAAATACCCCTGTCTCGGTGATCACTATTCCCAGGTACTGTGTCTTTTGAGCTGACAGAATTGGCAAACGTGGAGGGGGCTGTGCTATCTACATTCGTGATACCCTTCAGTGCCAAGCTCTCCCTCCTGCACAACTAGATCATGGAGCCCAAACTCTCTCCCTGAAAATTACAACCAATAATGCCACAACGCCTCTTTGTCACCTCCATCTATATCCAATCCCAGAATAAAAAAGCTACCTTCCTCTCTGTCCTTAACCACCTCCACCTGTTGCCCCCAAAGACCGAATGCCTTGCTCAGTGACTTCAGTGTCAACTGGCTTTCCCCCACTACTGCCTCCTCAAAGATGCTATTGCCACATTGGACTTTTCACAAGTTGTCCCCTTCCTAACTAGGTATAACTCCAAAACTGGCACTGCCACCCTGCTAGATCTGATACTAACCAACTTCCCCTCCAGAATCACAAATGTTGCAGTGCTCCCCAATGCCATGAGTGACCACTCCCCTGTTTCCTGCTCCTGGTCCTATAGGAGAGTTAAACTGCAGCCCAGTACCCTCCTGCAAAGCCGTGTGAAACCTGGGAAGTTTCAGCTTCTCAAACACTAATTTGGCTCATGGGATTGGTTGCCCATCTATAGGGCCACCGATATCAACTCGGCTCTAGACTACTTCATTTCCTCATTCAACGCTATCTGTTACATTTATGCCCCCTACCTAAAGTGCACTGTTAAGGGACCCCCCACCCTGTGGATTTCTTAATCCCTCCTCAACCTGATGAGCCATCGTGACTCCCTCTGGCATATTGTCCTGGCCTCAGATAAGCCAGCTGACAGACAACATTACCAGGCCATGAGAAACAAATGCACATGGGAGATATGCAAAGCCAACGCTGAGCACTTCAAGGCCTCCCACACCTCCACATGGGGCTCTGGTAGAAAATTCTGGGATAACTATAAGGAGCTAAATGGGAAATCCCTGCCCCCCGGTCATCAACAATAATGGTAATACCACCACTGACCCCAAACTCATTGCTGACATCCTGAACTCATCCTTCTCTGACCTCAGCAGCATACTCCCCCCATTTCTTTGACCACCTACCTCTCATGCTCCCCACACCCCCTACCTCACTCCCTTTCTGCCTCTAGAAAGTCACCCCAGCAGAAGCCAAGCCATACCCCTAAAGGCCTTAGGGCACTTGCGTTTTAGTGGGGACTCCATGGACCTCAAAATTCTGTGCCTTACCATTGATGAAGTCCTCTCCCCCCTCACCAGTATTATTAATCATTCCCTCTGTCTTGGCAAGTTCCCCTCCAAATGGAAAACATCTGTCATCAAATAAACATTGCAAATGAATAAGCAATATTCATTATGATCAATGGTAATAGTTAAACTAAACGTTTGTCATACTTAGTATTTAACATAACCGTCATGCATAAGAACACATACTTATAAGATCAATATCTCACATTATTTCTGTATAAAACTTGTTTTAAATTTATAACATATAAAAAGTATTTTCTATGAGAACTGGTAACAACTCATTACATCAGTGTTTTGTACTACACTTTCATAAAACTCAGTTTTAACTTTTCAAATCATGCAACATTTCTTAGTTCAAAGCTTAAACTAGATATATCCAAATACTATAGTTAAAAGCAAGTTTCATTCTTACTTTCACAGAGAAGCCAATTTAAATTACTTAACTATTAAAAATGAATTAGTAAGTAACACAATTATACTTATATTTTTGGTTGTAGAAGTGGTTCTTCTTCTCTCAACTTAGAACTCTTGGTTGAGTCTGACTCTTGATGAGAAGTTTCTTTGTCAGCTAACCTTCTTGACCCTGGAACATTTATTGCATAGACTACCACTGCAAGTTACATTTTCTTTGCTGAAAGTCTTGGATTTGTAGAACACAGCTTCAATCTGCGTAGTCCATAGCAACACTGGATTCAAAGAACTTTCTTGTGGATAGCAAAGTTGTTTCAAGAACTGGAACTTAATGACTCCTTCATGTTGTACATCTGCTATTAACCCTAGGACACTAACCTCCCTCTGCTCAGCACGCTGTATAGCTTGTGTGAGTTTTAAAGATAAGTCTGTGTCAAGTCAGCAGCAGGCAACATTACTTCACTCAAAATGCTCAGAAAACTAAAACATAGACTTTGCTTCATACACAATGAGAATGACCTTGCATCTGGATCTTAATAATAATAATAACAATTAATTCATTTATAAAGTGCCTTTCAACTAACCAAGGTGCTGAACACATTAAAACAATAACATCAAATATAAATCCAATAATACATATAAATAAAATCATAGCATAATAACATCAAACATTAAAATCAGTTAGTAAAATATGAAGTAAGATCTCAACACAGTAACAATTAGGCTATGAATAACCATCCAAGAAGGCCAGTCACCAGAGATAGGTTTTCAAATTATTTTTGAATTCCTCCATGGAGGTGCACTCCCATAACCGGTGTGGTAGAGAATTCCAAAGAGTGGGTGCAGCATAAGAAAATGCTCTGCTGCCAGAAGATTTTAAACTCACTCTTGGAATCTCTGGCAACCCCTCATCGGCCGAGCACAGCGATTGGCCGGAGTAGTAAGGCTCCAGGAGTTCTTTCAGATAGGCAGGACCCTGATCGTGAAGGGCTCTAAAAGTCAATAAAATGAATTTAAAGGTGATCCACCACCGTATAGGAAGCCAGTGCAGTTCGCGCAGCACCGGGGTAATATGACAGGACCTACTTGTCCCAGTCAAAACCCGGGCTGCTGTGTTCTGCACCAGCTGTATGCGATGAATTTCAACCCCAGAAAGACCAAAGTATAGGGCGTTGCAGTAGTCCAAACGCAAGGACACAAAGGCGTGGACCAACATTGACAAAGAGTCAGACGGAACAAGGTGTCTAACCCTGGTGATATTCCTAAGATGGTAAAAGGAAGTCCTGACAATGGCCGACACTTGAGACAGTAAGGTCAGCCTGTTGTCTAAGACAATCCCAAGGTTACTCACCCATTCAGAGGTCGGGAGTGACATGCCACCAAGAGAAATTCCAGAGGGCGTGCCATCATGCGACCTCTGTATCTGACAACCCAGATCCACAACCAGGACCTCTGTCTTCTCTGAGTTCAACTTTAACCACCTAGAATCCATCCATCCAGGATTTCTTCTAGACAGTTGTTAAACACCATGAGAGCTCCATCTGGTTGGGTGCAAAAGACAGGTATAGCTGGGTATCATCTGCATGGCAGTGAAACCTCAGCCCATACCATCTCATAATGTCTCTGAGGGGCAGCATGTACACCACAAATAACATGGGTGATAGCATGGAACCCTGAGGCACCCCACACAACAAAGGAGTTGGGCCAGAGGAAAAGACTCCTGACACAACTCTTTGTGATCTCCCAGTGAGGAATGAGGTGAACCATTGTAAAACAATTCCCGACATTCCACAAATTTGCCTCAGGTGTGCTATCAACACCAGGTGATCCACAATGTCAAAAACTGAGGAGATATCAAGGAGAACCAGAATGGAACGTCTCTTCTGATCTCTCGCTCTCAGAAGATCATTAAGCACCCGAACCAGCACAGTCTCAGTACTATGTCTTTTACGAAAACCGGACTGGGAGGATTCGTAGATGTTATGGATGGTTAAATGGTCTTCCAATTGGGCTGCCACTACATTCTCAATAACCTTCCCAATAAAGGGAAGGTTAGAGATAGGTCTGTAGTTTGAGAAACAGTCTGGGTCCAAGGTAGCTTTCTTCAAGAGAGGTGTCATCACCGCCTCTTTCAGGGAGCTAGGAAACTCATCTGACTCCAGGGAGCACCAGACTATTTGCACCAGGACTGGACCGATGATATCAGTGCAACCCAAAATTAGGGTAACCGGTCCTGGATCCAAACTACAGCTTGTGAGACACACACTATGGATGATCCTCATAATATCCGTGAAATCAGGTCAACCAAAGGAACTCCAAGAGAGCTGGAGTACTGTGAACTCACACTGTTCTACAGCATCACCCTTAGATATTGCCAGGCACAAGTCCACTGTGATGTCGGCCACTTTAGTTGCAAAGTAACGAGCGAGCTCCTCACACTCTAATTGCGAAAAGGCTTTTCGAACTTGCAGACAGGCTGGGTTGCACAGTCTGTCCACAGTCTGAAACAGCTGAGCCGGTTGATTCCAAACAACTGCAATCTCCCTGGACAGGAATTCTGCCTTCTTATGGATGATTGCAGATTGATAGATAGAATAATATTCCATCAATCTAAGGTGGTCAACTTCAAGGGCGGACTTGTGCCAACATCGCTCTAACCTTTGTCCCTGTCTCTGCATCTCCCTCAATGTCCCATCGAACCAAGGGGGTTCTGGGGTGAAGGGATAAGAGGCGCTCACTAACAGGAGCAATAAGATCCAGGGTTGCACTGCATAAGCTTTGGGCTATCATTAGGCTGGTCCCAGCATTCCAAACAGTCATGGCCCAAAGTTCTTTGGCCTAGCTATAGCATAAAGCCTTTGGTATTCTTAGTTAAACTAACGTAGATTCTTCTGCATCAATATTTTGGTCCAGACTGAGGTGTGACCAGACAAATTCACTAATATAAAACAGCCCTAGTAATGACATCACAGATTTTAATTGGCCTGAATCAGTAGAAAGGTAGGACATCTCAGAAGATAAATGATGACATACAGACATGCCTCTTAAGACATCCCCTTTCTCCTCAAGACCAGTTTTTCATTCAAAATTATTTACCTTAATTTAGCATTTTAATTTAACCTAATTTAAACATTAAACTTACATAATCAGATGTGTCTCCTCAGGCAAATCATTCTGGTAGAAGTCTGATATTTCTAGCATGGATACTTTTTAAATTACCTATTAAGGGTTATAACTTCATAATTTCAATAAAACGTCTTACAATAAAATGATAGTCTTGCTCTAAGTATTCTAAGCTACAGAATGATATAAGATTTGTAAGAAAAATCCATTCCTAAAATCCTTAAAACATTACTTTTTTGTAGAAACACATGGGTTCTTTGTTCTACTCAAAGACATAAATCATAAACTGTCAGAAATATTCTTTTAGACTGTTTGTTTCTCTATAGCAACAAAATGCAGACTTAAGAGTCAAATTATTAGACTTTTTTAAGACATGAGCTATCATGAGATACTAGATTTATTTAGTTTTCTAATAGTAAAATGATATTAAATACATTTTAATTATAACTCCAGAACCCTTGGTCCTGCAGTCATGAAAATTAGTAACCTTATTCATCATGCTAGTGTCCAATAACTGTCCAGTTTTCATGGTGGCAGTGCATTGCATCTTTAAACTATGAATAAAACTTCTTATTCCTATACAAAGTAATGGGACTTTTAAAGTCATTTTGTAAGACAATGTTTTTTTCTTGGTGCTAGCCTGCATCAGTCACATGACCTCCTATCTGATTGCAGTCATGGATACCTACCTTTGGCTAGGACCGAAATATTCCTGGAATGTGGGACATGTAAGTTAGGCTCCATCTTATCTCTGTTCTACAGCTTACCTTGGAAAGTGTTCACTAATATAATGGTTTAAAAACCAAAATGGAGTCTCATCTTCATTTCCTCAGACCTCATTTACCATATGGCAAAGGGATGCTTATGGAACAGAGATATTTTCCTTTTAAGCATTAAAGCCAGATACCTTGTCTTAAGGTTTAATTAACTACCACTTTTTGTTTTTTCTGAGGAACTTATGCAAACAATAATCTTAAACAGAAATTAGTCCCATGTAGAAATCACATAAAATAATAATAATGAAAAAACATAAATTCTTGATAATAAAAATTATTTTTCCATCAAGGGTTTTGTCCCTACAAACATGGCTTCCGACAGGGCCATAGCACCACATTGGCAATGTTAGAATTCACATTCTCCCTACACTCTACCCTAGACAAAGGCTATCTAGCTGGTGCTACCTTTGTAGACCCGACGAAAGCCTTTGACACCATTAACCACTCCCTCCTCCTCTCCACCCTCACCCACTCAGGTCTCTCACTTGAAGCCACAAGTTGGTTTGCTGATTGTCTGGCCGACAGATCACAGCAAGTCAATGCCTGCTCCATCTACCTCCCAATCAAGTCAGGGGTCCCGCAAGGTTTCATCTTCAGAGCCCTTCTATTCAGCCTATTCCTTAACACTCTCCCGAAAGCCTGCCCTGGTCAGATGCTACTATATGCTGATGATGCAGTCTTGTTCTCCACTAGCTCTGACCCTTATATGCTCCAACTCTCCCTACAAAAATCCTTCTCAGATGCTGAGACCTGGTTTGCTGAACACCACCTAGTCTAAAATTATAAAAAAGACAAGGTTATGTTGTTTGCCAACCACCAGAACAGGCACAAGAACTTTACCCTCCTAATTCTCAACTCCCTAAAGCAGCTCCTTGGCCAGGTAACCTCCTTCAAATACCTCAGTATCACCCTTGATCTGGCACTCACCTTCCATGGACCTATACACCACCTATGCACTGCAGTCAACACAAGAATTGGACTACTCCACCCGATCAAGCACTGTCTCACCCCTGATGCTCTCTGCCATACCATCTCCTCCTCCATCCTTGCCCTTATTGAGTATGGGATCCTAATATATGGAGCCGCTGATACCACATCCCTCCATAGAGTAGGGATAACACTCAATAAGGCCTGTCACCTTGTCCTTGGCTGTGACTGCTTCACACACACCTGCACCCTATACCATTTGACCAACTGGCTGAACTTCAACAGTAGGCTCAAATACCAAACCTGCCTCCTGGCTAAAAAGATCTCCGCTGGGCTACCTTCTCCTGGGCTCTCCACCCTTCTACAACCAGTCTCCCTTTCAATTGTCACCTGGGCCTCCACTAAATCCCCTTTCACTATTCCCTGTTTCAAGACCACCTTTAGCCAAAGATCCTTTTCCTACATAGCCCCACTTTAGATGAACTCCATTACTACCTCTATCACCACTGAATGTAAGCTGGGCTGTTTTAAAAACCTCCTCAAGGGTCAACTTCAGACCACTAACACCTGTGATTGTCCTTAAGTGTCTCTGCCCCCCTTTTCCCCAACAAAGGACTTACTCCTGCACCTTCAAACCCTGCCGACTCCCTGCCCCACCCTCTTGACAATGGATCTTGTCTGGCACATTCTTCCAGTACTGCTGGCTCTAACCTCTCAGCCCTATCTCCCCTCCTGCTGGCTGCAGCTTAACAATATGTCTCATTGAATTTTATTAGGTAACCTGCTTATATGTTCTCTTGATACCTGACTATATACCTTGTTATCTTTTATCTGATTGTATTATAATTTATGTTATATTACTGTCCTCTGATGTGAAGCCTTTGTAAATGAGTCCCCGACTCAAAGGTTGTAATTCCGAAATGTTCAATAAATAAAATAAATAAATAAATGTGTGCCTATCCTGTGGGCCCCTGCCACATCAGCTTTCATGCTAAGCAGCAATCCCCACCCCCGAACGCTTGTTCCAATATATTAATGTGTTCCCTGGAGTCTAGAGTCACCCCCACCTTCTAATTCCCCTGTCCCAGTATGTGCCCATGATTCCCTGGTTCTTAGTGGTACCCCCCACCCTGAACACATATTCTGTAGATGATCATCATTGTCCTGATGTGCAAATGATAGTCCCCCCAACCCTGAACATCTATCCCCATATAGCTACACATTGTCTGGTATATAGTAGCACCCCTGCCTTCTGGTCACCCATCATGGTACATCTCCTGTAGTCCCTGATGTCTAGTAGCAGTCCCTGAACAGCTACCTACTGACCACCCATTCCAGTGATTCCAACCATTCCCTGGTGTCTTGTGGCATCCTTCCCCAAGTCAGCTATCCCATTGCTTGAAATATAGTCCCTAGTCACAAGTGTCTAGTGGCACTCCCCCTGAACACCCATCCCATTGATTGTAGTATGGTCCCTGGTGTCCAGTGGCACCATCACCCCCTGAATATCCTGTCTGGGTTAGTAACACCATGTTCTGGTGTCTGATGGCATCCCCCACTCCCCCATCTCCCTACCCATGTCCTCTATACAATCTCTGGCATCTAGTGGTACCCCTGTCCCCACCCACAAATGCTGGGTGACAAATGCACTGGCACACCTTGCTGGTCCACCAGTGGCCCCCAAACCCAACACCACAACCACCTTAGCCCCCCTTACTAGGCAAGATAGGGATGTGCAATGCATAACCCTATGGTAACCAGCACATCCCTTTGCACACCTCCACAGCTGGCTTTTGTATGAGCTATAGTATACTGTGTGTGCCCTCACTGTAGCTCACAAGGCAGTTGACTGAGGAGGTGTGAGAAGGGCTGTGCTGTTCACCAGAAAAGAATGTGTCACATGTCCCTATATAGGGGGACATGGGCAGGAGATGAGAGGGTGGAGGGTGCCACTGGACATTATGGATATGGTGCTACTCACCTGGACAGGTGATCAGAGCATGGGGGATGTTACTGGACACCAGGGACTATATTACAGTAAATGGGATGGGTTTTCAGGGGTAGAGTGCCACTAGACACCAGTGACTATAATGCAACCAATGGGATGGCTGGTCGGAAGATGTCACTAGATACTGGGAACTGTATTGCAATCAACAGGATGGATGTTTGGTGGGGGTGCCACTAGATACTAGAGAAAGTTCAGAATCACCAGAATGGGTGCTCAGTGGGTGGGGGTGACACTAGACACCAGGGACTACATGAGACATACAAAGAATGGTGATCAGAAGGATGTGGGGGTGCAACTAGACACCAGGGAATATGTCAGGTAACTGGGACAGGAACTCAGGGGGTGCCATTATACACCAGGGCATACATCGTTTGACTGGGATGAAGACTCAGAGGGTGGGGGTGCTACTAGACACCAGGACATATGTTAGGTACCTGGGATGGAGGTTAAGGGACAAGACACTAGGGATATCTTAGCATCATTGGGATGGGTGTGCAGGGGGGCACTGGACACCAAGGACACTATTCCCAGCAATGGGATGGGTGTATGAGGTATCACTGGTTAGGGGATCAGAGGGTGGAAGCAAGCAGCTGCAGTACAGCCATCACACCATTGGTTGGGTGGGAACACAGGCTTTGCACCTAGTTAAGACTAGGTTTGCAAAGGTGGTAAATAGTGCCCTTTTGGGTGCCATTTATTGCCCACACAAACCTCTGAAATTGCCGCTGCACCCTCATGCAGGGGTGGACCCACTCATTTGCATGGGTGCAGTGTTATGTATGTTGGTGCTTAGGTGGTAACAGGTTTAGCCAGTGCTACAGAGGTCTCTGAATATAGACCCCACCCAAAAAAGCAGGCACAAAACCTGATTAGCACAGACAAACACCAGTTAGCATCCATGCTAACTTTTCAATATCTTGCCCCAGATGTCACATGATTTATAAGGGACTTCCATGTTTTTTGTCAGTTATATATGTTGTTTTAAGCCCATGTGAGAGCATCTCTAGTTTGATGGATTCTATTAATTCATTAGACCATTCACTAACAGAAGGTGGCCTGTTATCAACCCATAGTGTAAGTATGCAGTATCTTTGCTGCAATAGAGGTTAGAACTAATGAATATTTTATCTAATAGATATTTGTTTTGCTGAATCAAAAGATCCTATTATACAAGTATTTATACTCATATGTTTGTGAACATCTTTGAAATTTATTAATCTTAGCTTTATAAATTTTCCCAAATTTTTGAATTATTGGGCAGTTCCAAAACATGTGCAGCATATTTGCTTCCTCTAAATTACAATTGGGATCATTGTTAGTGGTCAGTAGTTTTGTATTTTTCATGTGTGAAGAAGAATAGTGTATGTTGTTAAGACTTTTAAACTGCATAATTTTGTGGTTTACCAATGAGAAGTCCTCAATTGAAAATACCCATATTTTCACCGACTCCTATGCTGAAACATCTTTATTCAGGAAGAGCATCCATCATGTGATTCTGTCCTCAGCAATTCCTCTTACTGAATTGATTAGTAATTTGCATAAAACCTTGATAAAAGCTGTATTCATTAAGATTTTAAGGAAAGCTCTTGTGTCTGTGGTTGTCTGAAATTTTATATCTTTATTAGTGTATGTAACCCCTTGTTACCCGGGGTTACTAGAATCCCAGTAAGACCTAGTGGTAGGCAGGGAAGGCAGTGGGTTTCACACTGTCTCACTCTGTTCTCAGTCTCAGCTGAGACTGAGGGATGACATCACCAATAGAACTTTCGCAGCTGCATAAGCCACATTGGAATCTGCAGCAGAGGGAGTTAGATAGAATGTTGGGAGTTTTCAAAGAGAGAGTCTGCAGTTTGGTTTGAAGAGTGAAGGTGTGCTCAAGTGCTGTTGGGTCTCAGTGCCCTTCTCCTCCAGAAGCAATCCCCATGTAGATTCCTGGGGCAACTCCTTAATTTCAAGAGGAAGAAAAGCTGCCTGTTCAGTTCAGCCTTTGTTTTGGAAAGTTGGAAGATTTGTGATTGCCTGTGGGGCACCTGCAACTAAAGGGTGAGTGTCTGCTCTGACAAAAAGGGCAAAATGTTTTCTTCACCCTGGGACATGTGTGGGAATCTAGGAATTGAGCTACATTTTGAGAAGCCTATAGGACTAGGCCAAACAAGTGGAGTAGTGTCAAATGCTAGAGTGCTGTGTGATTCAAGTAATATGTAGAGGAGGTGCGACAGTTCATCTACCATTTAATCTACATTCAGAAGTCCAGTTTTCCCAGGGAAATGGCTGGGTATGGGCTATGGGAGCTGGAGGTGGGCAAACCCCCCATCTTTGGTAACCAGGTCCACCTCTATGGATTTCTGCTGTGGTTGCTACTTTGCCTCATGCACTTGGCCAGTGATGAGGGAAGTACCAAGACGTGGGGTTGCAAAAGGGAAAATCTCTCTAGGAGTCGTAGACTCTAAGTGGTGTGGGGATCCACAACAAGTATAAAGAAGAATGCTCTTTGTGAGATGGGGAGTCATAAGAAGTAAGGAAGAAATCTCTCTAGGAGTCACAGACTCTAAGTGGTGTGGGGAGCCATGACAGGATAATTGGTTCATTCTTCCAATGGATCGTGGATCAAGTGGCCGGCGTGGGAGCCAGGCCAGTCAGGCTGTGTATCCAAAGTGTGTTCAAGTCCGGGCTGTGTGCCTGGTGGGTCCAGAGCCTGAAAACAGTATAATTGGTTCATTCTTCCAGTGGACCACATTGTAGTCTCTAATCTGCATTACCAGTAAATGTAGCCCCATGGGGGTCCATCTATGCTTTGTTTTGTTCAGCTAGTATGTGAATAAAAGCCACACTGAAGAATCTCATTCCTGGTTCTGGACATTACAGTTATTGCTTCCTGTGTTTGGATTTACTTGGGTGCCCCTGTGCAGAGTAGTCAAACCTAGGCTCCCCTGTGCAGAGTAACCTCATCCTCCCCAAACCCAGGTTCCCACCAGGTACTGCTGTCAGCTTCAACAGCATGCCACCTGTCATTTTGGCAAAAAGGCAGGGGTGAGGGGTTACATGTATACACCAAGCAGTGTGTATTTTAAAAGTGAGTACCATTATCTTGGAGTTTTCTGTCATTTTTGAGGTCATCAGAATTCTTAAAGCTACAGTCTCTGATTAAAACATGCACTATGGAAATTCCTTTGCCACATCAGTCTTCTTTAATAATTATGTGTTTATAATTAGATTTGTGCTGTACCATAGTGGCTGAAGGGTGGATTTGCTTAAGTTTAGAATGATTAATTTTGATAGTTGGTTTAGAATTTGTATACAGTCTGAGATTATTGTGCTATCTATAGATTTTGTGTTCAGTGGAGTTTTCTTGATGTCTATCCCTAAATACTTTAATGAAATCAGAGGCCCATTCTATTCCTAGTTCTATATCATCTCTTTTGTTACATTTACTGTTTAGTGGCAGAAAGCTGGTGTAAGTTAATTTTATATCCTGATAATTTACCATATTGTTTCAATACCACAGTAATTGGGCCCATGTAATCTTTAGGATCTGAGATACAGAGGAGAACATCATCTGCATACAAAGTACATTTCTTTGGTAATATTAAATGTAGCCTGAAAATTGAAAATAGAATAAGAATCAACATTTTGACCATATGCCTTCTTCAGGAATTATCTAAAAGAGAAAAAAAGTCAAAATTAGTGGAGAGGTGTGTGGAAATAAGGTATTTATATATGTGAGAAAATAAAATCGGGGAATGATCTAGGAGAAAAAGTGATAATAGGTAAGTTAAGAACAGAAGCCGGAAAACAAAAAGGTGATGATGAGCATGAAATGGCATAGTAAGAGTACATGAGACGAAGAGTCCTCAAGTGTGGACTAATTAACAGGGTACATTTCTTTACCCATATAGTCAGTTCCCTTTATTTCCTTTTGAGATTACAAATTCCAGACCAATGGGCATAAAGTTAGATTAAACAGCAAAGGAGATAGAAAACAACCCTGTCTTGTTCCTCACTAAAATTTAAATGTTGGGGAAATTAAGCCATTGGCAAATAGCATGGAAGTTGGATCTTTATGTAGGGTACAAATTTATTTAATATATTCCATTGGGAAACCATATATTGATAGAATTTTAAAGAGGTAAAACCAATGCACACAATCACAAACCTTCTTGAAATCACATGATAATAGACCCATTGTAACTCAACCCATTTTGCATGTTTGATTAGATGGAATATCTTTCTTGAATTGTCCACTGCTAGTCTTCCTTTCATGAAGTCAGTTTGTTGGGGCAGTATTAGACAGGGGATTACTTCTTCTAGTCTTTTAACTAATACTTTTACTAGGATTTTAATGTCCATATCAATTAGAGAGATGGTCTGTCATTTGTACATAACAGTGGGTCTTTTTTTTGTTGCTTGGGTATTAGTGTTACAAGGTCTTACTTCATTAAAATTGGCATACGTTCTCCCAATAATTCTGCTAGAGCGAAAATCTTTCTTGAAATTATCATAAAAACTTGAGGAAATCGATATGGACTAGAGGACTTGTTTTTATTTAATTCTCAGATTGCACCTTGTATCTCAGATCATGTTAAAATTGCTTTCTTTAATTTGTTTATGCAAGTTTCATCTACTTTTGGAATCCCTAATCCTTCACAGAATTGTTATATCTTGTCTTCTTTGCTAATAAGAAATCTCTTGCTAATTCTTTTTACACAATTTATATTAGTTCTATTACCAGGTTTTTTAAAATATCTGATTGTTAATAATTTGACTGCTTTATGTCCCAAATCTATATAATTAAGTTTAGCTTTTCTAACACAGAACTCTGCTTCTCCTGTTAATGTCATTGTACTCTGTCTTAGCATTTGTCCACTTCTTCCAGTTCTATTCAGAATTTATGTTAAGTTATTTCTAATTTTTAATGTCTTCTAACTTAGTTTTCAATTTCATGCATCTTTTTTTATATTTGAAGAGATTCCTATTAAATGTCTTTTTGTGTAACATTTGAAAGTATCCCAAGTGCTCAACCATCCAGTATCACTGGACTGTTAAACTAAAAAAATATTGAATTTTTTCTTTGATATTTATAATGATAGCTTCTTAATTTATGATAAAGTTGTTTACCTTCCATCTATTACTAACACATAGGCTAGAAAAAAAGCATTTCGAGAGTTATTGGTAAGTGGTCAGATATTATTATTGGAAGGATATTTATAGAAATCAGTTCTTTTATACTGTCTCTTAGGAGCTGAATTCTAGATCCTGTTCTGTGGGTACAAGACCAATAAGTATATTCCTTAGACAATGGGCACATAGTTTTCCAAAGATCCACTAGATCAAGGTTGTTTTGGACTATCATCAGGTCTTTATAAGAACTGGTTAAAGAATAATTAGGTCCAGACTCATCTAATAAAGGGTCTTGTATACAGTTAGTGTCACCTACTATTTTGATCCAACTATTTATGTAAGGAGTTAAAAGCATCATTATTTTAGAAAAAAAAATCATATGTACCATTTCTGGGCCCATAAACATTAACACATGTCACTATTTTCTTATCAAATTTACCAGACTCAATTAAAAAATACCACTGTTGATCTTCAATACTCATCATTTGAAAGTTTATTCCTCTTTTTATAACAATGAGCAAGTCTGACTTTTTAGAGCCATCACCTGCAGCAAAGACTTATGCTACTCATTTTCTTCTCATTAATTTGTAATCTTTATGTTTTATGTGTGTTTCATGTAGAAGAGTTGTTTGGGCTTCTTGTTTCTTAAGGACAAAAGAAAGGGTCCTACAAGACCTTCACAAAAGAAAGGGCCTTACAAGAACTCGCTAAGCTCAGGGTGGACAAGGCAATAGGACCTGATGTCATACATCCCAGGGTACTAAAAGAGCTAAGGATGGAACTAGCAGAGCCATTATCAGAACTGTTTAGTGAGTCTCTGAGCACAGGAGAGGTCCCAGAAGACTGGAGAAGGGCTCATGTTATCCTGCTCCACAAGAGTGGTAGCAGGGAGGAGGCAGGGAACTACAGACCAGTCAGTCTTACCTCAGTAGTGGGCAAGATTATGGAGGCACTACTTAAGGAAAGGATAGTGCAACACCTGTAATCCATAGGAGCACAGGATCCAAGACAACATGGGTTTACAACAGGAAGATCATGTTAAACAAATCTCATAAATTTCTTTGACTGGGTAACAAAAGTGGTGGACCAAGGGGGTGCAGATGATGTCACCTACCTTGATTTCAGCAAAGCTTTCAATACTGTGCCATATAGAAGATTGATTAATAAGCTGGGTAGGCTCAGGGTGGGTCAGAAGTTGGTCAACTTGGTGGCAAACTGGTTGGCGGGCAAAAAACAGAGAGTGGTGGTAAATGGTATACAGTCAGAAGAGATGCAAGTCACAAGTGGGGTACCTCAGGGATCAGTCCTGGGGCCAGTCCTTTTCAATGTCTTCATCAGTGACATTGCAGATGGACTGGAGGGTAAAGTTTGCCTGTTTGCAGATGACACCAAGTTCTGCAACACAGTAGATGATCCAGATGAGTGGGCAGAATGAGAAGAGATCTGGATGAACTGACAAAATCATCGTAAGAGTGACAACTGGGGTTTAATGCAATGAAGTGCAAGAACATGTGCATATAGGTTGGGAGGGGAGTTGTTGGCAACCACAAGGAAAGAAAGAGACTTGGGCATCATCATCACAGATGACTTGAAATCATCCAAGCAGACCACTAAAGCAGTAGGTAAGGCTAGATAGATGTTGGAGTGTATTAGTAGGGGTATCACAAGTCGTAAGAGGGAGGTACTAATCCCCCTTTGCAAGATACTGGTTAGGCCCCATTTGGAGTACTGCATGCAGTACTGGAGGCCACACCTGCACCTGCACAAGGACATTAACAAAATGAAGGCAGTCCAGAGAAGGGCAACCAAAATGGTGCAGGGACTGCATCAGAAAACATATGAGGACAGATTAATGGAGCTCCATAGGTATACCATAGAGCAAAGGAGTGAGAGAGGCGATATGATTGAAAGATCTTGAGGGCATTAACAAGGTGAAAGAGTCCAACATGTTTCAATATAAGAAAAATAGCAGGACAAGAGGACACAGAATGAGATTAGAGGAAGGCTGATTAAGGGTTAATGTGAGGAATTTCTTTTTCACAGAAAGAGTGGTGGATGCATGGAACAGCTTACCTCAGGAAGTGGTGGATATGAATACAGTACAGGGCTTCAAACATACATGGGCTAGGTATAAGGGAGCAATATGGATGAGTATGAATAGACAGGCCATTGACAGAGTAAAGGCCTATGGCACAATCATAAGATAAAACAAATGGGCAGACTGGATGGGCCTTGCGGTCTTTATCTGCCATCAATGTCTATGTTTCAATATTTCTATGTATCTTGAAATTTTATACCTTTTGATTTTGTTCACTGAGATCTCTTACATTTCATGTAATGAAAGCGGTGGTTATTGCCATATATAGTGATTAATAATATAACAGTTTATAATAGTTTTTAATAAGTTTTCCTTGTTGATCCCATAATGTTTGAAGCCCCTATTAAACCATGTTTGATTTCCTGTTATAACAAAGACGCTGCTCAATATATTTACAATAACACTGTCTGACCACATCCTCTTACAGGACTAAAATATGGCAAGCGCAGAAAGCAGAGGAGAGATAGGGAAAGATAAACAATAAAAAAGAACCACTCATTTGTCTTGTAGAAGAAAGCAAAACAGAAAGAAATAGAAACACCAGCAAACTTGATTTACATAATGTGCAAAATGTTATATGAGAAATGTTGTTCCTTAATAAATTAAAGTGTTCTACTGCAAGCAGAGCACTTGACTGACTTCCAGGGGTTGGTTCCTCCAATAATAGCATCTTTGATTTTTCTTTTTCTATATTTGGCTCCTTTAATAAAGGATCAGCTTTAAGAGGTACCAATTCCATTTTGAGATTAAAGGCAGCTTTAAATCTGTGATAACAGTATTTTCTTTAATGTTAAAATACCCTTCATTGCCCTTCCAACCATTTGGAATATCCTACAGAAATCTTTGAATCTTACTAAAATGATTAGCCTGCAGACCCTTAAGTTCCTGTTGAATCACTACTTGCAGGAGGATTGTAACTGTTACGCACAATCAGCTCTCAAATTTACTGTTGGTTGCATTGTGTTGCATCACCCTTTATAGCACTTGATGAAATATACCCTGTTTTGTTGCTGTGAGTTATGTATCCTTTTTTTCCCATCCCTCTGCCCCCCTCCAAATAGTTATGTCTGCAATCATTCATTGAACATAGCTTAGTCTGAGGTTGTTTCTTGTTGTGTAGCATAGTCTTTATTCTGTTCCTCTATACTATGGCACTTTGTATTGTATGTTTTGAAATACCATTCCCTTGGGGAAATGTCCTGCTTTCTGTTGTCATTTAACCTAGACCTTATGTTAGAATTGTTAACTGTCATTGTCCTTAAATTCTATACATATTGTAATGCTTTTCTACCCTGTTGTGTCCCTCCAGGACCACCTTGTAAATGAGCTTGCTCAATGGTGTTATTCCTGGTAAATAATAATTGATTGGCTTGAAAATGATGAAAGCCAACAGAATGCAGATCCTGAAATTTTCTAACCTGGTGCTGTCATTAGCTGTCATTAGCATGAAGCTATGGAATGATGAGTATTTTCTGCTGTACGTCTTGGTCTCAAGTTTCAAAGGGTGATGCAGGGCCTGCATCAAGCCCTGCATCAGATCCATTCTTTGGTGCAGCTGAACCAAACTCCTGTGACTGAACTGCAACCAACGTTAGTACATCGAGTGCAGTTGTGATAGTTTCCACACCTTGCAGCAGCTTGCACCAAATATTTGGCACACGCCACATAAAAAGATCCCCCAAATGGCACAAATTACACCAGGGAAAAGCTGGTCTAACTTGCGGCATTTGGTCCTCAGGACTGAAAATCTCAGTCACCAAACGGGAGAATGGTGCAAGCTCCTTGCTCCAAATGATCTGTACACCAAGGGCTTGTAACATTCTCAAGCCCATTGTTTGTACTTATGTTTACTGAAAAAGTTGTTAGAAAATAGCAAAGCTATTGTAGTATATTTGCTGTAATCATTTGAAAGGTAAAAACAAAACAAGAGAACAAACAGTGTTAAGAGTTTGAACTGGTTTCGGTGGGATGATTACATAGAGTGCAGTGCAGTGTGACCTCTTTTCTCAGCACCATTCTTCCAGTCTCCAGAAGCCAGTAACTGTGATGGCAAGGATGTTGGGTTGTTGCAGTGTGGTCCAGGTGTGCAAGAGGGTGAGTTTTGGTAGTAAACATCTAGGGCCAAGTTTGCACAGGCAGTAACAGGTCTTTGCCTGTGGAAACCAGGGTTTGCCCTGGAACCCCATATTCAAAAAGGGCTGTTGCATAGGCAAAAAGGGTTAGCACCTGTGAAAAGCATAATGTATGCATGCAGGCAAGGGATGGGGCATGACCATGAATAGGTGAGCTGCCCCATATTCAGCAGCTTTATGCTGCACAAAAGGTTTTAGCCTGGTAATCTGGCACAAGCCAAATACTGCCCAACAAAACCTCAACTTAATCTGTACAACCATAGTGGCTGATGGAGGTAATGCATCTACCCAGCTCATTAGCTGCTGGGGCAGCACACTCACCCTCTGTGGTCCCTGGCACCGCCCCTCTGATTGACAGCCCCTACTGTGCAAATATACTCCCTGATGTTAGTAGTCCCCCCAAATCATCAGCCTGTATGTCTGAATCACAATCTCTAATGCTAGTGGCCCCCCTCCCTCCAGTCGCCAGTCCATATGTCAAAATCACAATCTCTGGTGCTATTTGTTCTCCCCTCTGATCGCCAGCCCATTGTAAAAGTTGTGACATTCCCTGGGGTCCAGTGGTTCCCCTCTAGGCACTGATCCACAGTACTACCTGTCACAACTCCCCAGTCCCTGGCATCTAGCAGTCCCCCTCACTGCAGCAGCAAGTACCTACCCCCCAGTTACCTTACCAGTATCCTTGGTGCCAAGAGTGCTTATGGTGACTGTGGCAGCCCTCCACACACCTGCTCAGCCAGCCACTGTATATCCAGGCATGGAGAGCACCCCTTATTTATAGGACAGGGTGATGCATCCTGTCCTATACTGTATATAAGGGGTGCTCTCCATGCCTGAACATATGGTGGCTGGGCAAGGAGATGTGTTGAGGGTTGAAGTTGTCACAGTATGCATCTGTGGCACTGAGGATACTGGTAAGGTGACTTGGAGTGGTGGGTGCTCACTGCCATGATGGGGGGGCCACTGGACACCACAGAGTTGTGATTTGTTACAGATGGTAATGGGGATCACTGCCCAGAGAAACCATTGCACACACCAGTGGTCAGGCAGCACATTTGCCAGACAACATGGTCACTGTTGGTATTGTCCTGTCGATGTAGTGTCAGTCGACAATATTGATGTTGAACTGACAAGGTGGAACCATGAATCATTAGGTTCTATTTTCAACCATGTCTGTGGACAATAAAGCAAGAAAAATGCACACAATTTTAATTAATACAAACATAAATACAGTATGTAAGTACAATGTTACAAAAAACATGTACATTTAGACACGTTGTGCAAAGAATTGCAATGTTTATGTTTAAACTGGAATTTTATTTGGTCTAAATTCATACTCTTTGGTAAAGCCTTAAAAAGTTATAGGCCCAGACTAAAAATAAATGTTCATCAATCCTTATTCTAAATAATTTCTCATAGAATGTTTTAGTACTTACCTTAAAGAGTAAACAATTTGAAAAATTATCAGTTTATTATTCAGTTTCAACAGTTGTTTGGTTATGTACAGCATACCGCATATTGAAAATTCTAGTATTAATTCCTGGACATGGGGAAATAGTAAAACACTGACATGAATTCTTGAAGTAGGATAAAGAATACAGCTGTTTAGAACAGGAGTGTAAATTCAGGATTGGGTGGTACATTTTACAAAGACTTGGGAAACTACTGCAGTAAGGAGCTTGTGGTAGTTATACGACACAAAATTTAAGGGGTGAGGGCATAGATTTTAGAAGGACTGCAGCATACAAATCTTGGGAGGTATACAGGATGCAAACATACTGAATGTGGTGCAGGCACAAATTTTGGGAGGGAAAAGGTACCAATTTCTGTAAAGAAAAAGTGTACAAATTACGATATTGGTGCAAACATAGAAACATAGAAATTGTCAGCAGATAAGGACCACCAGGCCCATCCAGTCTGCCCATAGGCCCTATACATTGTACAGTATGTGGCCACTGACCTTGTGAGATGGATGGTTTTTCATCACTCCTTCCCTCCCCTCTCAAGGTTCCCTTGTGCCTGTCCCAGGCATGCTTAAACCCCTCCACTGTGCTTGCCCCTACTACCTCATGTGTCAGACTATACCAAGTGTCAACTACCCTTTCTGTGTAGAAAAACTTCCTCACATTACCTCTTAATCTACCCCCCTCCAATTTCATGTCATGCCCCCTTGTTCTAGTACTTTTTTACATTGGAAAAGGTCCCCCACCTGCACCTTGTTTATGCCCTTGAGGTACTTGAAAGTTTTAATTATGCCCGCCCCCCAATGAGTACATACTTAGGTCCCTTAGTCCCTCCTCATATGTTTTGTGGTGCAAGCTCTGCACAATCTCTGTTGCCCTTCTCTAGATAGTCTCCACCTTGTTTATGGCCTTGTGCAAGTGTGGCCACCAGAACAGCATGCAGTTCTCCAGGTGAGGCCTTACCAATGTTTTATACAATGGCAACACCACCTCCCCGCCTCCTGCTAGTGATATCCTTTCTTATGCACCCCAGCATGCCACTGGCCCTCCCTGTCACCTTTGCACATTACTTTGATACCTTAACTCACTGAGGCCTCAGGAACTCTTTGAGAGTTCCACCACTTCTGGCTTGTATACTTTTAATAGTGCAACCTGGAGCTTTCTGAACAAAATCAAACCATAATCAGCATGCCACAAACAAATGTGAATACCTCATGAACCGTAAGTGCTACACACAAAGTATGGGCAACAAAGTTGTTCGGCACAAAATTACCTTTATAACGGTGCTATGCAAATTAATTATAAGTAAAAAACAAAGAACCTCTGTGTGCAAGCACTTAATTATAAATTGTTCCTTTTTTTTTCTATATTGGTTGAAATAGCGAAGAAAAACTCTTTTCAATAAAAAAGACAACGTAAACCATTTTTTGTGGGAAAATATCTAACATATCAACACCAAATTAAGTATCAATACATTAGGTGGAGGTACAAAATGAATTTTGCACTAAAAACCAATTTTTCTGATATGATACATGTATTTTTTTCTGTTTTGTTCAAGGTGGCTAGGTAAAGCTTGAGAGACAAAGGTCAGCCATACACACCATACCATACAAACATGTGAATATCTTCTAAAGTATACATGACAGACACATTGTATCAGTGGCAAAGTTGTTCAGCACAAAATTACCTTTCCAATGGTGTTATGTAGTCAATTCTACTCGCTTTGGTATGTGAAATATTTAAGTTTTAAGCAGTGATGTCCTCAGACATCCTAAGTCCTCATTTGCACAAGGTGCAGGATGTCTGGAGGCGTTAAAGACCTCAGGAATATCTTTTCTGCTGCCACCTACAGGTGTCTTGGGGCCTCAATAAGTTAAGGTCATTTATTTATTTATTTATTGAAGTCTCAGAATTGCAACCTTTGGGCCAGGGGCTAATTTACAAAGGCTCCACATCATAGATGGAGGAAACAAGGATAATTTACATGGTTACAAGAGACTGAATGAAGGTACAGGGTACAAACAATAAAGCAAAAAATACATAGTAAGTGCTGCAAAGGTTACAGGGGTTACATGGTTACAATTTACAAGGTACAAGAAACTGAATGAAGGTACAGAGTAGAATAAAAATAAAGCAGAAAAAATATATAGTAAGTGTTACATAGGTATCAAGAGTTACATGGTTACTGATGTTGTACACTTTGTAAAAGCAGCTAAAAGGATGACCCTGTCATGGGCATCTAAGGTATGAAGTTAACAGCAGGCAAGTAAGTGAGTATGTAGAAACCTAACAGAAAGTAAATGAATTGAGCAGCCAGAGATAGGAATTGGATATGAAGGGTACGTAGTCCTAATTCATCTAACGTTGGTGCCGAGATAAGAAGACAAGACTGAAAGTAGGAAAAAGAGTATATGAGTGGAAATGACTGAGAGTAAGAGAAAGAAAATACAGGAGGGGTTTACTAGGGGTGCTGATGGGGATAGAAGGAGGGGAGTGTTAAATGCTGGGAAGGGGGAAGGTGAGACAAGAGAGGTTTTAAGGATACAAGGTGAGGTAATACAAGAACTAGGTAGTGTGTCAGAGTTGAAGGGGGAAGGTAGAGGTATCAAAAGTTGGGATGTGGCCAGGAGTGGAATAGTTAGGGGGGGTGGGAAAAGGTACAGGTAAGAGTGATAGAAAATAGTTGGAAGAGAGAGATTGGTGCTAGTTAGATGGAGAGAGACTCAAGTAATTAGGTGAGGCAATCACAGCTGTTGAGTTTCAATAAATGCTGCCGAAGTTTGGTTTTGAAGGGTCCTAATTTGGAGTCAGCTAGGAGATCAGGTGGAAGGTTATTTAGCCAGCTGGGTGTGCTATACATAAATGTTCACTGGGCTTGCACAGTATGGCAGAAGGGGACCTGAAGGATGGGATTGGATGTGCGTCTGGTGCAGTGGGGTTTTTGTCCTGTTGAGAAGCAGTAGAAATGAGAGAGGAGCTAGTCCCAGACTAGTAATATTGATAAAGGGGGCCAAAGACTAACCTTTTTTGTGAACAGGTAAGTTTGGTAGAAAACTCTACCCTGGAGGTTCAACCAGTTCACTGTTGTGTAAAGATCATAGGTGTGGGTGTAGCAGTGGGCTCCAGTGACTAGGTGGCAAGCCTTATTAAGAGCAACACTTAATCTCCTAAGTGTGGTGTTGGTGTAGATAATAAGCCCAAAGTCAATAATTGAGAGGATGTAACTAGTGACGGATAAGGGGAGTGCATCTTGGGTCATGCTGTGTCTGTGTCTATACAGAAGCCCTAGCCTGATGCTAACAGTTCTGAATATTGTGTTTATACGTTCATGAAAGAATAGCTAACTATCGAGGGCTATGCCTAGATACTTAAAGTTGTAGACCTGTTCAAGGGGTGAGCTGAGATTGTTTGTGATATGCAGTTGGGCATTTTTATACTTGCTGTGTGGGCTAGCAAAGAGCATCACTTTGGTTTTCTTATAGTTTAGAATTAGTTTTTGTTTTGAGAACCAGGCCTCAACTGCAGTAAAACTCTTCTGCAGATTGCTGGCGAGGGGTAGAGGATTAGTTTGGCTGGTGAATAGCACAGCGTCATCCACATAAAGGAGCAGGTTGGTGTGATATACTTGGGGCAGGGAATTAAGGAAGAGGTTAAGTAGGAAATGGCCCAGGATTGAGCCTTGGGAAACTCCTGAGCATACTGTGTGATGGAGAGAGAGTATATTGTGTATTTTTAATCTTTTGGTTCTGCTTTTGAGGTAGCTTTTAAACCATCCTGTGACTTCTTGAGACAGTCCAAGGGTGGGTAGGGACTTGAGAACTAGAGAGTGATTAATAGTATTGAATGCCTTTGTGAGGTCAATGTAGATAGACCCCACAAGGTGTCCATGATCTAATGCCTTATGGATGAAATTGGTGCATTCTAAAAGGTCAGTGGTGGTGCTGTGCCCCTTTCTAAAATCATGCTGTTGGGCACACTGTATATTATAGGTGTCAAAATACTCAGTCAACTGATCAACAACTATGCACTCCAATGCTTTGGAAAGGGGAGGTAAGATGGAAATAGGACAGTAATTAAAGTGTGAGGACTTGTCACTACTCTTGTGAGCAGGCGTCACCACTGCCGCCTTCCATACCGAAGGGAATTGACCAAGATAGAGGGATAGGTTGAGGATCTTGGTGAGAGGTGACTGGACTGCATTTAAGGAGAGGTAGAGCATTTTAAGATCAAGGGTGTTGCTACTAAATCTAGAATTGCTGAGTACCCGCAGTAGATATTTTTTTTGTGGACGTGGTAGTAATTGCCTTGAAATAGAAGGGGAGGGGGAGTAGTGTAGGATGGATCTGCATTATGGTCACTCTCCTGGTGGGGGGGTAAGTGAAGAAGTTGGGAGGGAGTATCCAGCTCGGGTCAGTGAAAGCAGTATTGAATATATCTGCAATTTCTTTAGGATCTTGAATGGTGGTTCCATTTATATTGAGCATCGAAAGGGGATTTGCTGGGTTTACCAGTGAAGTTTTTTATGTTGTCCCAGACTTGTTTGCTATTGCCCCAAGAGTTAGAGAACAGGTCTTGGAAGTGGGTAATTTTAGCAATACATACTGCATGGGTGCAGGCAATGCTGGCTTCCTTGTAGCATTGCCAGACCCTATCATTTTTAGTGGCACTTGCTATATGCCAAAGGTGGTCACAAGTGACCATGAGGTCAAGGAGGGATGTGGTGTTGCTAGCCCTTTTGCTTTTCTGATTTTTGAAAGGGGCAAACATATCACATGCTTTGTTAAAAAGTGAGATAAAGTGCTCCAGAACTAGGTCCACACTAGTGGTGGTGTCAATAAGTCACCAGTTGCACTGGTGGAGGTAATCTTGAATTTATTTGAGCTGCCCACATCTTACGGCACACAGGAAGGTCATCCTTTTGGGGGGTTTGGGAAGCTGGTTATCAGAGATGATAACCCCTAGGTTTCTTTCCTTCTTGGTGACAGTCAGCTCCTCCCCCCAACCTGTAGCTCTCCCCAGGGTTCCCTCTACCCAGGTGCATTATTTTGCACTTTTGTTGCATTGAACCTCAGTTGCCACATCTCTGACCATCTTTCAAGCTTCTCCAGGTCTTTCTTCATTGTCTGCACCCCTTCTGGAGTATCCACCCTGTTGCAGATCTTGATGCCATCTGCAAACAAGCAGACATTTTCTTCCAGCCCCTCTGCAATGTCACTAATGAAGACATTGAACAGGACTGGTCCCAGTACTGATCCCTGAGGTACCTGGCTGGTCACCCCCATCTGCCTAGATTGTACCATATTTACCACCATCCTCTGTCTCCTGTCTGTTAACCAGTTCCTAACCCAGTTCACCACCTTCTCTCCCATGCCCAGACTATCCATCTTGTTAACTAACCTTCTATGTGGGACGGTGTTGAAGGCTTTGCTGAAATCTAGGTAGGCGATGTCTACTGCCCATCCCTGATTTACTTCCCTAGTCTCCAAATCAAAACAAAAATATCAGATTCATTTGACATGACCTTCTTGCTGTGCATCCATGTTTCCTCAGATCATGGGCAACCCTGGATTTCAGGTGTGTCACTATCCTTTCTTTCAGCAGTACCTCCATGATCTTTCCCACCACTGAGGTCAGGCTGACTGGTCTGTAGTTCCCCGCCTCCTCCCTACTGCTACTTTTGTGCTGTGGGACCACATGTGCCCTCCTTCAGTCCTCTGGAACTACACCCCTGTTGAGTGACTCCATGAACGGGGCTGCCAGAGGCACTACCAGTTCCCTTTGCAGCTCCCTTAATACCTTTGGGTGGATGCCATCTGGCCCCATGGCCTTATCCACCTTCAGCTTTGTGAGTTCTTCCAGAACTCTGTCCACTGTGAATGGACTGGTGTCCACTTCTCCCCCCCTTTGCCTCTGCTCCCCATCTGTGGTCTTTGACCCCCCCTCCCTAGCGAATACTGAACAGAAGTATTTGTTCAGTATTTCTGCCTTGTCCAGATCCCCCTCCTTACACCCCCCCTCCTCCTCTTTGAGCCTCACAACCCCCACCATCATTTTCTCTTCTTTTGCTGATATACCTATAAAATGCCTTGTCCCCTTTTATCACAGACCATGCTAAACCCTCCTCTGTCTGTGCCTTAGTTCTCCTAACAGCCTTTCCTGCTTCCCTTAGACATTCAAGGTACATCTCCCTGTCCTCCTTCTTTTGGGTCCCCTTAGTCTTTTAGCCTTGACTTTGTCCCCCACTTCCTTAGAGAACCATAGTGGTTTCCTTCTTCTTTTCCCTTTGGTCACTATCCAAACACATTGGTTTGTTATCCCTACTATGATTCCTTTCAATTTCTCCCATTGTTCTTCCACCCCCCCTCTATTACCTCTTCCTTTCCCAGGACAGCTTGCATACATCTACCCATTTTAGTTAAATCCGCCCTCCTAAAATCTAATACTTTTGCCTTTGTGTGACATGCTTGAGTCCATGTTGCCATGCTGAACCACACCATGCTGTGGCCACTGGACTCCAGCTGCCTTTCAACCTGTATTTCTTTGACTCAGTTCCCATTGGTCCATACCAGGTCCAGAATTGATTTGTCCCTGGTTTGTTCATGCACCAGCTGCCTGAGTCCAACCCCCTGCAGAGATTCTAGGATGGCTGTTCTTCTAGCTGAAGCAGCCACCTGGGTGGTCCAATCTATGTCCAGCACATTGAAATCCCCAAGTAGCAGGATTTCACCTTTAACTGCCATGTTCTTTATGTCCTCACTAGTTCCCTGCCAACTTCCTCCCTCTGTGCCGGAGGTCTGTAGATCACCCCTGTGGGTATTGCTGTTCCATTCCCTGGCTCCAGGGTGACCCACTCAGTCACTCCCTGTCTTCTCTGAATTTCTGCAACCTTTATACTATTTCTGATGTGCAGGGCCACCCCTTGCACATTTTATCCTCCCTGTCCCTCCTGATCAGTGTATAGCCTGGTATATTGACTTCCCAGCCATGATTAGCAGAGTACCATGTCTCTGTTTTTGCTACTATGTCAAAGTCTGCATCTGCCAACAAGGCTTCCAGGTCTGGAACCTCATTTCCTAGGCTATGGGCATTTGTTAACATGACCTTCCATGTTTTGCAGCCTGCCCTCCCTCTACTCCTGTCATCCCTCTCCAGCATCGACACCCCACCCTGGTTTCCTTTCTTATGTGCTCCCCATGTATCTCTTGTTATACACTCTTTGCCTACCTGCACCTCCCTACCTTCATCAGCTGTATCTGTTGGCAACTTATGTTCCTGCATGTTCCCATAGGGGGTGTTCCTAAGCCTCCTGTCCCTTCTGGCTCTCCCCCCTTGGCTAGTTAAAATGCTCACAGCTGAAGCATTTCAACTTTTCACTAAGGGCCAAGGTACCCTTCTCAGACAGATAAAGACCATCCTCCTTATATAAGCTCACATCTGTCCAGGTCAGGACCCAGTCCCCTATGAAGCCAAAACCCTCCTCTCCACACCAGTCCTTCAACCAGGAGTTGAAGGTATGGATGTGAAGTGCCCTATCCTCCCCTGTGCCCTGGACAGGCAGCACCTCCAAGAATGAGACAGAGTGTGCTATCTGTTGCAGGTTCACTTCAGCTTCCTGAAATCCACCTGGACTCTGGCTAACTCCACCCTTCTCCCTGTTAGGCTGTTGGTCCCCAGAAGGACAATGACATCCAGCTGCTCCCTCCTAGCTAGTGCCCTAGCAATCCTATGGATCCACTCCCCATCCCTCCATGCAGCACTTCCCGGGATGCAATTGACCTCCCTCTCTCCCTGCTAGGTGTCCCTAACTCCACTCCCTGGACAATAGAGTCCCCCACTAGAAGAAACTTCCACCTCCTCCAGGGTCCCCAGCCTCCCTTCTCTGTGGCTTCATCCTGGAGGACCCACCCATCCTCTCTGGTCCCAGCCTTGGGTTCCTGAGTGGGGCTTTTCTGTTCCACCAAAACAGTGTAGGAGTTACTAAGCGGGACCGGTTAGGGGGCATGCTTTTGACCACCTCCCTCACCCTCCCCAAGCCCACTGTACTCCAATCACTCATCTTCTCGGACATTCTTTAAGGTTCAGGCTGTGGATGCAGTGGTCTATGGGAGGGGGTGGATGCCACCTGCAGCCTGACCAACTCTGCTCAGATATAATTAACACAAGAGTAACCACTCAAACAACTTAGGATGTGCAAAGAACAAAGTAAACTAAACCAGGACAAAAAGCTCAAACACCATCCACTCACCCACAAAAATGAAGCAAGGCACCAATGTAATTTCAAAGTGCAAATGCAGCATTTTTATTGCAAAAGCCACTGGATTATTAGGGAATGCCTAGGGAAGTGCTGGCCCATTTTGGAAACTGAACTTGCACTAACTGAAGTTGCCAGGCATCCACCAAAAGTTTCATATAGGAGAGGTCAAAATCTGAAGGACCTCTTGGTGCATAACTTCCAACCAATGCACCAAGAAAAAAATTAAATTGGTTACCATCTCAAGCACAAGGTTGTCACTTGTGGTAGATGTTTGCTTTGCCAGCATGTAATAAAAGGAAAGAATTTTAGTACAGTTAATAATGGTAAAACTTTTTTGATACAACAGTTCATAAATGTCGAACCTAATCCTGGCCCCACCCTCCATGCCTCTGCAATTCCTCAGGAATGGCGGCTGAGTAAGGGGTTAAAGGTGGCTCATCTCAACATTCGTAGTCTGCTTCCCAACCTGGACGAGCTTGTCGCATGGGTCACACTCTACAAGCCCGACATCCTTGGTATAATGGAGACCTGGCTCAAGCCCTCAATCCCCGACTCAACCTGTGCGCTGCCTGGCTATAAGCTCATATGATTGGACAGGTCTCACAACAAGAGGGGAGGAGGCATTCTGATATACTACAGAAGCCACCTCAAAGTGTCCCTGGTGACCCACCAGACATCCCCTCAGTCCCCCTGTGAGCTGCTTCATGTCATGCTACTCCTCGGCAACGCTAAGAAATTACACGTAGTATGTATCTGTAACCCCCCAAAGGGAGGGCTTCAGGATCTCACCCACCTACTGGACACTGTTGGCCCCAGCATTGGTGACAATGAGCTCCTAATCCTGGGTGACGTGAATTTAAACTGGAATGGTGGTAACGTAAAGCAGTTCGAACCCCTACTTGCCAGCCTATCCCTGATGCAACTCATGCAGGAGCCCACCTGATGGTCGGCTAATGGAGCCTCCAGCTCCCTACTGGACTGGATCCTGTCAAATCACCCTGATAGGATCTCCTCCACAGGGACCCTGTCCGACTCCATCTCAGATCACTCCCCGATCTTCTGTGTGTGGAAAATCCCCTTCCCTAAGATGCCTCATAAAATCATCCACGTCAGAAACTTTTCCAGGCTTGATCAGGATGCATTTATGGAGGACTAAGGCTCACGGACTGGTCAGGGGAGTATAGTGCCCCTGACCCCTCCGCAGCCTTAATGCAGTTTTTCAACTCCTTCGGGGCCCTGCAAGACAGGTATGCCCCAAGCATCAGATGGAGGGTCAGGGGGACAGCCACAAAATGGCTGCATGGGAGCCTCCTTGCCCTTATGCGGGTGAGGGACAAGTGCTGGGCCCGCTTCAAATGCTCCCTTGACCAGTCCCTGCTACAACAATACAGACAACTCAGAAACGAGTGTAAAAAGGCTATTAGGGTTGCCAAAAGTGACTTCTGCAAGTCCGCCCTCTTCAGCTCCGCAAATGACCCTAGGAGGTTCTGGAGAAACATAAAAAAACCTTGGTCAGTAGTTCCTCTAACTCAGGAGTAACTGACATGTTAATTGGAGGAATCTCCTGCAACAACCCACAGACTATTGCAAATGCCCTCAACTCCCACTTCACTGACCTATCCACTCTCTCTCACAATCTAGCTGACAGGAGTGCCAACTGCCCCTCATCCCCGGATTGGCTGGAGTCCGACCCCTCCAGACCTCCCTTTGCCCTAAGGGCTGTGTTGGACAAGGAGATGCTGACTCCCCTCTCTAGCCTCTCTCAGTACTCCAGCGCTGGCCTAGACAATCTTGAGCCCAAGCTTCTGAAACTTGGAGCCCCCCACATTGCCTTCCCGGTGGCTCACATTATCAACCTGTCTCTTGCCATGGGGAAGATTCCAGATATCTGGAAGGTCACCAGGGTAGTCCCTGTATTAAAGCAGGGCAAACCTCAAGTCCCTGATAACTATTGGCCAATCGCCGCCATACTACCAGCCATCAGCAAACTACTCGAAAAGGTAGTAGCTGTACAACTCTCTGAATACATTCAAGCCTATGAGCTGTTGTCCCCCACCCAGCATGGTTTTCGTAAAGGGCACAGCACTACTACGGCCCTGATCTCTGTCTTGTCTAGTATTAGAACAGCCATGGACCAGGGGTTACTCTCTGGAGCAGTGTTCATTGACCTGTCCAAGGCCTTTGACCTTGTTGACCATGACCTGCTTTGCACCCAGATGAGGTCCCTTGGCATGTCCCCGTCAGTTCTGAAATGGCTAACTGACTACCTGCATGGTAGAGTACAGTTGACCAAATTCAATAAAGTCCTCTCAGATCCCCTACCCGTGACCTCTGGTGTTCCTCAGGGCTCTGTTCTGGGACCGCTTCTCTTCTCTCTCTTTATTAACCATCTTCCTACCATAGTAACCAAATGTCGGGTCACCCTGTATGTGGACGACCTGGTTATCTTGGCCCACTCCCGGGATACTGCCACCCTTAATCTCCATCTATCTGAGGACTTCAAAAACATTCAGGCCTGGCTAACCCAACAGAAGTTGGTCCTCAACCTGAAAAAACACAGGCTATGTTATTTGGCTCAACAGCCAAGATACATGCCTCCCCAGTCCCGCTGCAAATCAATTGTGCAGATGGAACCCCACTTCTCAATGTGACCTCTCTCAAATACCTTGGGGTGACGCTCGACCCCCAACTGGACCTAGGGAGCCATATCCTCAATGCCTGCAGAGCTGTGAACTGCAAGCTGGGACTGGCCTACAGGGCCAAATACAACCTAACTCCTGCTGCTCGTCTGGCACTTGCAAGGGGTGTACTACTCCTTTCCCTCAGCTATGGCCTCCACCTTTTTGCTCGTACCTCGAAAGCCCTCCTCACCCGATGGCACACGACGTACAACAATATTTGTCATTTCGCTCTGGCCGCCCCCCGCCTTACCCATCATTGTGAACTCTATGACAAGCTTGGTTGGCTTTCCCTGACTAATCACTTAAACTTTGGACTAGGGTGCCTTGTGAGTAAGGTGATCAGTACTGGCTCCCCCCCGGAGCTGGCTCAGCTCCTCTCTCCTGCTGACCACTCCTCCTACCCCCTCAGGTCCCATGGTCCTGGGATACTAAAAGTACCCCAAACCCGCACCCTTATGGGGGACAGGGACTTCACTGCATGGGGTCCCAGGCTCTGGAACACCTTTCCTGAGCTGGTTCGCTCCGCCCCTTCCCATCAGTGTCTCCGGAAATCCCTGTGGGGGCACCTAAAGCTGGCTTCACATTGCGATTGCCCTTAGCCACCCCCTGCTCCATGCCCCAGGTACTGTAACTCCTCAGTACTCCCACACTTGGAACACTCACCGAACCGACAAGATTGTTGACCTCGGGCCATCACTTCCTAAGCACTTGCCTATGCTTGTAGGCTCAATGCTACCGAATGCTTGCTCATTTTGTACTTTACCTTTGTCTGTCATATATATTGATGCTTTTTCTGCCTGTTTGTTCTGCTGACTCAATGTATTAAGTCGCAGTATTGTACCAGTTCACCTGCTACACTGTTACAATGTGTTCTGTAACACTCAATGTACTAAGTTACGATATTGCACTTGTACACCTGTTATACTGCAACGATGTGGTCTGTAATACCTGTTGTAATGATGTGTTCTGTAATACCTGTTGTAATGATGTGGTCTGTAATACCTGTTGTACTCTCCCAGGTCGTTCCTGAAAATAGGCATACAACTTGTCTAGTGTACTTACCCAGTAAACAAAAGCTAAATAAATAAATTGCAGTTCTCAATGGGTGGTTTGTTTGGCTATATATAGCTGCAAAGCTTTTTATGTGGGGAAAACTAGGCGCTTATTTAAAAACAGAATTGGGGAACATCTAAGTTCTGTTAGGTTGGGGGACCCACATAATGCCCTTTCATGCCATATACAGGCTAGTCATGATGGGGTGGAACATCAATTTACCTTTCAAGGTATACAGAAAGTGAAGCTGGGCTCCAGAGGGGGGACCATGATTTGATCCTTAAAAGGCAGGAGGCCTTCTGGATTTATACTTTGGGGGCCATGAGACCACTGGGTCTCAATGACAATACAGATTTATCCATTTTTCTTTGGAAGAAGTGAAGATACAGGACATGGTTATGTTACCGTGTTTGAAACCACTATTTAGGTATATACATTAAGCTTGAATATTGAAATACATTAAGCATTAAACAAATTAAAAATTTTGAATTTTGTATGTAGTCAAGAATTGTTCAACTTTGAATGAAATAACTATGTACCTGATTTTCCATGACCTATTCATTTTTGTGAAGGTATCTTTTAAGGCCTTGGTGGAAATTGAATCCTATGGATTTATGTTATTTCATTTAAGTAAGAGGTAATAATATTTACTGTCAATTAATAGAACACACACTAAGGAATTCAATGATAACCATCCATTATGCCCTATTTTCCCTTACAAAATGTCCCCCCCCCCCCCCGTTTAGTCCACATTGACTTGTTTTATCTGTAGTTTCAGGTTTTAACTGTTACCAGTCATTAATGTTGTGATCATACCTTATTTATTTATTATAGCCTCCCTAGTTCACTTATATATATTCTATAGGCATTTAATGTACATAATGATTTGGACATTTAGTGAAGGGAGAAAAAGTAAAAGCGTTTACATATACATTTTCGGTGTGGCTTTAACTGCTATATATAAATAAAGCTGTAGGACCTTCTATATAGTTCGATTTTTAAGTACTCACTATTACACGCATTCACTTTTTGCATTTTTGCACAATGTTATATTGTATATGGCTATGTATGTAGTAATATACTATATTGATGTATGTCACTTTAAGATTCACATATTTAAGGGTGAGACTGGGAATCTCAGGCAGTCCCTAATGATGTCTTAGGGTGAAACCGGTTGGAGGTTTTGTCTACAGGTGTGGCTGCTTGGTTTCCCTGTTCTGAGAGGTAGGACGTAGGATGTTTGTCTGACCTTGTGGCTTTTTGCAATAAAAATGCTGCTTTTGCACTTTGAAATTACATTTGTGCCTTGCTTCATTTTTGGGAGTGAGTGGATGGTGCTTGAACATTTTGTCCTGGTTCAACTCTGCTCAGAGACAGGCAACCTCCTGCCTCAGCCCAGAGAGGTGCCCACAGACAGGGCAGTATCACAGCCTCCAGAACATCTCCTGAAGACTGCTGCTCCAAAGCCACTGCACTGCACCACTCCCATCATGTCTGTTTCCCTCCCCAGTCTACTGCCTGCTTAAGATGCCTATTTTTTTTATCTCCCAAAGGTTTTTTTCTGCCTTTGCAACTTCCTGTATTGGTGCAGGATGTTGCAAGACCCTATGGGACCTACCCTATAACTGTAGGGCAAGCCCTGGGGTGAGTGGGTTGTGAGCGGGATTATACTGCAGTCTGTGTCCAAAAACAATCAACCAAGGTGTCCTTTGCCAGTGACTCCTCACTGCACTCACCGCGGTCCAGACACAGTCAATTACAAACACATAGTCACACACTTACCAGCTAGAATCCCTCAATCCTGCCCAAACTAAATGGAGAAGCACACTGAAATGGCAGTTAATAAAAGACTTCAAATTCAAATTACACTAATCCCTGTAATATGATGGCTGCACTTAAGGTTCAGACACAGCCAATTACAAACACATAGTCACATACTTACCAGTTAGGATTCCTCAATCCTGCCCAAACTAAATGGAGAAGCACTCTGAAGAAATTATAATTATTATGAGGGGTGCAGGTATAAATTTTTGGAGGGAAACAGGGTGCTTATTTTCAGATGGGCATAGGGTACACAGTTTGAAAGGGACACAAGTTGCAAGGTTTGGGAGGAGTGTATGGTGCATATGCATTGAGATAGTTAATCACTTTAAATTTATTTATTTATTTATTTATTGAGAATATTGGAAAACAACCTTTGAGTCTGGGACTCATTTACAAAAGCTCCTCGTCAGAGTACAATACATCAATTGATAGGCAGTATACAATATTATAGTGAGGTTAGAGAAGAAAACAATAGGGATTGAGCAGTGCTAACAGTACTAAACAGCTGTACAAGTCCTGAGGGGAGTTTGTGTACGTCAGGGAACAGTAGAATCAATGAGATGGTGAGGCCTGTACACTAGCAAGTGACGTGAGCAGTCGGGATACCAACATTGTCATTAACACACAGTCATTACAATAATAGCACTGGAAATTAAAAACTTACAGACATTACAATAGCAGTAATGGAATAAAGAGAAAAGCCCAAATTTCTAGCCGAGCGTAGGCAGTATCCCATTCCTAGTCAGAGCATTGGCAATGACGGGTGGAGATTATGTGGCCTTTAAGGGCTGTTTTGAAGGAGCCTAGTCTGGAGATGGAGGTAATGGCCAGGGGGAGCTCATTGTACCAACATGGTGCTCTGTAGGAAAAGGATCTTTGGGCAAGGGTGGTTGTGGCCCTGGGAACAGTCCATGTTAGTCTATCTGCCGTTCAGGTATTTGCTCTGATATGAGCAGCACGGAGGGAGGCAGAGACTCCGGGGGGGGGGGCCTAGTTGTATTTTCTTTGTAAGGAGACACGTTTGATAATGTACTCTTTCATCTAGGCTGAGGATATTTGTTAGTGCATACAGGGTGCAGCTGTGGGTATGCTTATCTACTCCAGCAAGGAGCCTACAGGCTTTGTTGATGGCTAGGTGGATTTTGTTTAGTGCAGTGTGGTCAGCAGCTCAGTAGATGGTTAACCCATAGTCTACAAGGGAGAGAACAGAGGCGGTAATAGCAATGTTTAGGGCCTATGGAGGTAGGCAGTCTCTGTGCTGATACAGTAGTCCTGTGCATGTATTTATGGCAGAGGAAAGATTACTGATATGAGGGTGGAATGAGACTTTAGGATCGAAAGTAATGCCCAGATATTTATAGGTGTAAACCTGTTCCAGTGGAAGGAGAGCTTTGGAAAGGATTGTAAGCTGGGCATTGTAGTCCTTGCTCTGGCAGTGGGCAAAGAGCATCAATTTAGATTTTTTATGTTGACCACCAGTCTATGGTCAGTGAACCAATTTTCAGCATGGTTGAAGGCAAGTTGTAAGGAGGACTGAAGGATTGTGGGATCTGAGTGGGAGGCATACATTACTGCATCATCTGCATATAACAGGAGATTGCATGGACAGGATTTGGGCAAGGTATTCAGGAAGGTGCTGAATAGTAGTGGGCTGCGTATGGAGCCTTGGGGGACTCCCGAGTGGACAGGTCGAGTGGATGAGAGGGTGCTGTTTATCTTCACACACTATGACCTATCTGTAAGGTAACTTGTGAACTAGGCGATGGGTCCGGGGGACAGACCAGAGCAGCGAAGAGTATTTAGGAGCAGGGTGTGGGAGACTGTGTTGAACGCTTTCGATAGGTCTATGAACACAGCTTCCGTTAGTTGCTTATTATCTAGGGCATTGTGCAGTAAGTTGGAGAACTCTATAAGGGCAGAAGTTGTGCTGTGCCCAGCTTTCTTAAACCATATTGTTCCCTACATAGTATGTTGTGCAGAAGTAGGTAGTCTGTGAGTTGGATGGCAACACTTTTTTCCAATGCTTTTGAGAAGGGAGGAAGAATGGAGATAGGCCGGTAATTATTGGGTATGGTAGGGTCTCCACTCTTTAGTATTGGCGTGATGGTGGCCACCTTCCAGTCAGTTTGGAACTGCCCTAGGCATAGGGAGAGATTAAGGAGATCGGTCGGGGGGGAGCACCAAGTCAAGTACCAAATTTGGGATTTTCATGTCAAAGGAGTCTTTGCAGTAGTTTGAGTTTCCTAGAGCTTTTACTAGGTATAATCTCGCATCATTTTTAGTAATAACCCTGAGGTTGAAGGGGGGGTATGTATTGCTTGGCTCTGGGTTAATAGGGGCGGGGTCAAAAACACTGTGTGGAAGAACTGTGCTTAGGTCAGAAAATGCAGCATTTAGGCCACTGGTAACGGTGAGTGGGTCTGAGGTAATATTATTGTTGACAGTTAGCTGGGAGGGGAAGGCATCCTGGATTTTCCGTTAAGTTCCTTTAGGTTGTCCCAAAACAGCCTAGCATTCCCCCAGGAGGAGGCAAGGGTGGATTTGTAGTAGTTAGATTTGGCCATTTTAATAGCCCAGGTACACTTGTTGCGAGACATTTTATAGGTAAGCCTGTCCGCCTGAATACCAGAGGCAGATGCTTTGTACCAGAGGTTGTCACGGTTCTTTAGTTGCTGGAGTAGTACTGGCGAGACCCAGGGGGCATTTCGTTTTTTGGATTGAACCTTTGTGAGGGGGGCCAAAGTATCACAAACCTTATTGAAAGTGTGGGTGAAATAGTCAAGGGCTACATCTATGGAAGGGGCGCGTCTGATGGGAGACCAATCACACAGGGCAAGATGTCTCCTTAGCTTAGTGAGGCCTCCAGATTGAAAACGATGTCTGGTGAAACTGTTTGGTTGGGGTAGTTGCCGTTAACATGACCAGGTGAAGAGGATGGGGAAGTGATCGCATAATGTGCCTGGGAGAACATTTATGTTTGAGATTCTGTTTGGGCGATTGGTGAGTAGGAGTTCGATCAGGGTGCTAGAGCCATTTCTGGGATTTACCCTGGTTGGCTGGTTAACTAATTGGGCTAGATCTAGCACTGAAAGGGTGTCTTTTATAAGGGCGGCCGCACTTGATAACCAGCTCACATTAAAATCCCCCGGGATAATGTGTTCTGTTTTAGGTGGGAAGCTGGAGATATAGTCGGTAAGTGATTGAAAAGCTGAGGCTTGGTTTCGTGGTGGGATGTAGGCCACAGTAATAGTTACAGGGTCTCTGGAAGGGTCAGGTGAGAGTTTTATTGTTAGGGCTTGGGCCCTGTGCTTCAGGGTGGGTGTTGGTAGGTTTTGGTATAGCAATGAGTCTCAGGTGTAAAAGGTACACCCCTCTCCCCGTTTGCCAATTCGGTTGATTCTATAAAGAGTGAGGCTTGGGAGTGCAACAGCGGAGTCCGGGACTTTCTTTGACAGCCAGGTTTCAGTGAGGGCTAGCACATCTGGTTGATGCTGCAGCATCCAGCATTGTAGAGGTGCTAGTTTTTTGGGTAAGCTGCAGATGTTCATCACAGTTATACTTAGTCCAAGGCGTGGTGCACTAGGACTGCAAGAGATAGGGCCTGGGTTGGGGTGGACATTTCCTGACATAAGGAACAGTAGCGTAAAGATTCTGTGGAGGGCCAGTACTCTCTGTTTGCTGGTGTTAGCGTGATGCTTTTTTGCTGATTTGCCACCTGGGCAAGGATGGCCAGGGAGCAGAGGGTAGGGTAGGAGAGAAATGCAAGAGGACATAGCGAGTGGTGTTGTGAAGAGATATCTGGGTGATGAGTAGGGGGGGAAGGCAGCATGGTGACAGTGAAGGTGAGAGTAGGTGGGAGCCGGTGTTGTGTCACAGGGGTGCCAGAGGGTGAGCCAAGGGCAAGGGACTGAGGATTCTCTGGAGGAGGGTGACAAAGGTGAGGAGTAAAGCAAGCATTCTAGTACTGGTGCACTGCTGCCAGTGGGAGAGTGCCAGGGATTGGGAAGCAGCAGGGAAACTGTCAATAAAGTCATAGGAAGGGGTTCTTAGGAGAGAGAGTAGTAAGGAGAGTAAGAAGCACGAGACCATAGGAGCCTAATAAAGTGTTAAGCAGGGGAATCAGTGGCTGTAGATGCAGGACAGACTGCCTCAAGTGGTGAAAATCGGGAGAAGTATAAAAACGTTAAGCAACAGTAGGGAAAAAATGTAAGGTGTTAAGCAGGGGAAATTAGTGGTTGGGAAAGCACGACAGGGCTGCCTCAAGTGGTGAAGAGGTATAGGCTGCTAATGGTAAAGTGTGCTGATTGGTTCAGACACAGCCTGAGCCCTATTGGTTCCACCTCAGCCCTATATAAGAGTGTGTCGACCAAGGCTGGTGGTGGGGCGGCAGGGCAAACACAAGTCCAAACTGTGTTACAGTCCTGTGGCTCCACAGTGTGTCTGTACTCCAGTTTGTACCTGGTGGTGGTCTCAGGGGTGGGGGACTCTGGCTCTCGTGACCTCAATGGACCCTTGCTGGATCCTGGGACTATGCTGCGGAAAGCAGGTAAGATGGATTATATAGACAGAGCTGCTATGGAAGGAGTTCACAACACAATGCTTCTAGGGAGTGAACTTAATTACTCAGATGTCTGCCCTGATGTAAAAAAAGATGACATTTACTATCTCATTAATTAGATGTTTGCTTTCAGCCTCTGAATTGCCCCCAGTTAAAAAAGTAACTGTAACTGAGGCTTGTTCAGAAGCTTGAATTATAGATTCTGAATTGCCCCCAATGTAAAATAAGTAACTTTAAGTGATTTTACATGTATACTTTCCAGTCTCTGAAATTGATCCCGATGTAAAAGAACTAATTTAAAGTTAAGCCTTAGTATTGAGGAGTGATATTTAAGCCCCCCCCTATGTAGTAATCATTTATGAACAGCTTTTTCCAGTTAACTAACAATTACATTCAAACAGGCTGAAAACAGGAGAGGAGGTTTCTTAAAGGTCCTTAAAGTACATTACTGGATGCATAAGACTAGTGCTAGTAGTGATCAAATTTTTGAGAAAATGAAACTATCTCCATTGCTGAGCCGACAGAAATTTTTAAAGAAAAAAGGCACCAAAGCAAACAAGTCCAAACTGCGTCACAGTCCTGTGGCTCCACAGTGTGTCCGTGTTCCAATTCATACCTGGTGGTGATCTCAGAGGGTAGGGAGGGTGCCTGCACTCTGGAGCTCGTGACCTCAATGGACCCTCGCTGGATCCTGGGAATATGCTGGTGGTGATCTCAGGGGGTGGGGGGAGGGTGCCTGCACTCTGGCCCTTGTGACCTCAATGGACCCTCGCTGGATCCTGGGAATACCTAGGAGTTGTTTTGGACAGCACCTTTACTTATGATATACATGTTGATTCTATTTTAAAAACAATCCACTATTGGTTACATAGAAACACAGAACATAGAAACATAGACTTTGACGGCAGATAAGGACCGCTTGGCCCATCTAGTCTGCCCATTTCCCTACCTACAGGATAGGCTGCAGATCCTAGTTAACCAACAGCCTATTTCTTCCTACCCCCACAAGAATTGCCTTATGTCTGTCCCATGCATTTTTGAATTCTCCCACAGTTTTAGACCCCACAACCTCCTCAGGAAGGCTGTTCCATGCATCCACTACCCTCTCTGGATAATAATACTTCCTCACATTGCCCCAGAACCTCCCCCCCATCTTTAAATTGTGTCCCCTTGTTCTTGCATGTCTCTTTTTTTGAAAGATGCTACCCTCTTGGACTTTGTTGATTCCACTGAGGTACTTAAAATTTTCTATCATGTCCCCCCTCTCCCTTTTTTCCTCAAGGGTATACATATTAAGCTCCTTTAGTCTCTCCTCATACAGCTTCTCTTGCAGACCCTGCACCATTTTAGTTGCCCTCCTCTGGACTGCCTCTATCCTGTCTATGTCCCTGCGGAGATGGGGTCTCCAGAACTGGACACAGTACTCCAGATGGGGTCTCACCAATTGTCTGTACAGAGGGATAACAGCTTCCTGTTTTCTGCTGGTGATGCCTCCCTATGCAATCCCAGTATACCCCAGCCCTCCCTACTGCCTTCTCACATTGTTTGCTAACCTTACAGTCATCTGATATGATTACCCCAGGTCCCTTTCCTTTTTGTTGTTACTACCTCCCCCCATTGTGTATTCTTCCCCTGGGTTCTTGTTTCCCAGGTGCATTATTTTGCACTTCTTTGCATTGAATCCAAGCTGCCATACTTCTGACCATTCCTCCAACCTTGCCAAGTCCCTTCTCATCCTTTCCATGCCTCCTTGTGTATCAACCCTGTTGCAGATCTTTGTGTCATCTGCAAAGAGGCATACTTTTCCTTCCAGTCCCTCTGCAATGTCACTTATGAAGACATTAAAAAGGACTGGACCCAGTACTGAATGCTGCAGTACTCCACTAGTAACCCCCCTTTCTTCAGAGTGGACTCCATTACAATTACCTTCGGTGTCCTGTTGTCCAGCCAATGTTTTACCCAGGCTACCACACTGGGACCCACTCCCAGGCTGGTTAATTTGACTATTAATCTTTTGTGTGGGACTGTGTCAAATGCCTTGCTAAAGTCAAGGTAGGCCATGTCCACAGCCCCTCCCTGGTCTACTACTTTGGTCACCCAGTCAAAGAAATCTATTAGATTCGTCTGACATGACCTTCCCACTGTGAACCCATGCTGCCTTGGGTCCTGTGCCCCTGGCCTCTAGGTACTCAACAATTCTTTCCTTCAGAAGTGACTCCATCACTTTCCCTACCACAGAGGTCAAACTGACAGGTCTGTAGTTTCGCCTCTGTCTTGGTCCCACTTTTATGAAGGGAATCACATCCGCCTTCCTCCAGTCCTCGGGTACCACACCATCCTCCCATGATTTATTAAAAGAGTAGCCAGTTGTTTCACTAGTTCTCATAATTATTTTAGAATTCTGGGTGAATTCATCAGGCCCCATTGCTTTGTCCACCTTCAGTTTTAGGAGTTCTGCAGAACCCTTTCTTCATGAAAGGACTGGGATCGACTTCCATCAAGAGTGCTTCTGTTAATTGGATTAGGCACGCCCCTCCTTTTATGAATACTGAGCAGAAATATTCGTTCAGTATCCCTACCTTTTCACTGTCCCCTCTGCCCACCCACTGTTCATTCTATTCAGCCTCACTATCCCTCCCTTGTCTTTCTCTCGCTGATGTACCTATAAAGGTTTTATCCCCCTTCTTAACCGAGTTGGCTATCTTTTCCTCAGTTTTGGCCTTTGCTATTCTGACTTCCCTCCTGCTTTCTTCTGCCCTTAACTGGTACAGCTCTCTGTCCTGCTCCTTCTGTGTTTCCTTCGGAATGCTGTCTTTTCTTCCTGACTTTCACAGCCACTCTTTTGAGAACCATAGTGGCTTTTTCTTTCATTTTGATTTGTTTATTTGCTTCACACAAAAGGCTTGTTGCCTCTGTGATGGCATTTTGATGATTCCTATTGTTGTTCCACCTCCTTCTAGCCTGTTTGCTAGTGCTTTTCTGAGGCACTCTCCCATCTTGCCAAAGTCAGCCCTCCTGAAGTCCAGTACCCTCACTTTTGTATGGCTTGACTCTGTAGCTGAGTTTAACATGAACCACACTGTTTGATGGTCACTTGTTCCCAGATGGCAACCCAATTCTAGATCTGAGATCCTCTCACTGCCCCCATTTGAGAGTATGAGGTCTAAGATTGCTCCCTAACAAGTGGGTTCTGAAACTAGCTGTCTGAGGCCTGCCACCTGTAGGGCATCAAGAATGGCCCCTGCTCTTGGATGTGGCTGCAGCAAATGTGTTCCAGTTAACATCTGGCATATTCAGGTCTCCCAGCAACAGTATCTCCCCTTTCTCTGCCATCCTAAGAATGCCTTCTATCATATCCTTGTCCATTCCCTTCCCCTGACATGGGGGTCTGTACACAACCCCTGTGCAGATTGTGGTGCCCTTTCCAGTCTCCAAGGTGACCCACAGTGCCTCTTCTCCTCCCTGTTTACTCTTTTGTTCAGTTGCTTTTATCCCTTCCTTTACATGAGAGCTACTCCTCCCCTCTTCTTCCCCCTCCTGTCTCTCCTGTTGGTTATGTACCCTGGTATGTTAACATCCAGTCATGGTTCTCTGTGTACCATGTTTCTGTGACTGCTATGATATCCAGTCATCCCTCTTCCATCAAGGCCACCAGCTCAGGGAGCTTGTTGCCCAGACTACGGGCGTTGATACTCATCACCCTCCATTTCTTTTTTCTTTTTTTTTTTTTATTTTAAAGGCTTTATTAGTACATCAGACCCTCCATTTCTTGATGGCCTTACCCCTTTTTGACCCATCCCTGTTCTTATTGCGTTTGTTACTTTCTCCATTTACCCCTGTGCTTCTCCCTATTGTTGGGTTGTTTGCAGTGGGTTTGGCAAAGTCTTCTGCCTGAAGCTTGTGTACTCCTAGTTAAGAGTCTGCTTCTCCCAGTCTTTAACTATGGCATTTTATGCTACTCTGGTAAAAGTGGTATATAATGCAATTTGTCAATTTATAATTGGTTTATCATTATACACCCATCACTGCTTGTTGCACTGTGCAGTACAGTCATCTTCTTTTGATGTCCTTGTTAAATTTAAAACTTCGACTTTTTTTCACAAAATCATTTTGGAGAGGTTCCCATGTCCATTCTCTAATTATTACCTCTACAGCAAAATAACCACATCACCAGATCCCAGGTTCATTAATGTTTATGATTCCTTTCCATAGAACTTGTTTTGGTCAGAGAGCCTTTGATTACACTGGTATATGTTCTTATACTAACTTACCAGTGTTTGATACATATTGCAAGTCTATGTTTTTTCTACAGAACACTTACTGAACATTTTTTTGTAACCAATCTCAATGCAATTGTGACTAACTTATTCTGTCTAATGTTCTTTTTTAATTTTTGTATTGTTGTTGTCTTAAATGCTGGTCTCACTTGAGCACTGGCAACTGCTCAGTGTGCTTTTCCAGGGTAAATAATAAAATGAAAAATGAAAATGTTTTAGAAAGGGTATAATATGTAAATTATGGGATACTGATTATAATACTTTAGGAGTGGTATGTTGTTCAGATTTCTGGATGGGTGTATGTGTGTGAAGGTCATTTTAATTTTATTGGTGGTTTGGGTTGTAAATTATAGGCCGGGTTAGGTTGCAAATTATAAGTGATGCATGGAGTATACATTTCTGAATTAGTTCAGGTTGCAAAATGTGGGAGATTTGATTTATGTGTTTTTTATTTGCTTTACTTTTTTAGCTCCCCAAGGGACCGGCCCCCAGTAGCCCTACCTCATGCCCAGCCCCATATCCAGCACCCAGGGATCTGAAGTTATACCCTGGATTGCCCCTAGGGTGGGGCCTTCAGGAAAGAGCCCTGCCTCCCATCAGATGATGGTATATGGCTCTGGTAGTGCCACAGGTCACTGGTGTGGGACTAGCGGCACAAGGCGGGTGCCGTCCTGCCTGGCTCCTAGTTTTCCATTTTCTGCCTGGGAAGTGGGACATGCAATGACATCAGGGGCATGTACGCTGATGTCTACCCCACCTCCAGTAACTGGTTGTGCTGACTGTCAGACCCCTGGCTTCCACCAGGGATTGAGCAAGTGCTGGAAACTTCCCCACCCTACCTTCAAGAGGAGGACAGCAGTCTTCTGGGATGCTCAGTCCCCCTCCCCTTGGCTAGCCCTCTGATGCCCAGGCTCACTTCCGAAGCCAGGTTATCAGTGTCACAAGTGGTAGTGCTACCACTGCACCAGCAGGCAGACCTAAAATGTTAGAAATGTGATGGGTGTATAATTGTGAAGGGGTGTGGGCACACATTACTGAAAGGTACTGTGTGTGGGTTGGGATAAATTCATGAGAATGGTGTGGGGTTTAGATGAAATGTCTAGGAGGGAAACATGCAATAGAACCCTACTCTTACAATGAAACACTATTTCTGAAAATGCTTTCTAAATCTTTCTTCCCAAATTTCCCACGCATGCTATTAGTTATCTCAGCCTTTTGATATATAGGCCCTGATATTCAGAGTTGTACCCTGCAATGGTGCATGTGGTGGCACAGCGCAACAGTGTTGCACTGGTGAATATCAGGGATATATTCAAGGGAGATGAGCAATGGCGCATCTCCTTTGAATATATCAGGTAATGCACACTGTGCAAATATGATGTACTGGTGCATCCCCCCCAGACAGGGCTGAATACCAGGAATGAGAACTGCACCAGTGCAACAGAGTTCTGCTGTGCCCAGATTCCTGATATTCAGCCAACAGTACGCAAATGGGTCCATAATGTATGCAAGATGCAAATGAAGCCATTTGCATGTCATTATGGCCCCATTTGCATGAGATGTGCAGGGCAGGCCAGCGAAATGCACATGGTGCCTTGCACAGCATGTAGTGCTGCCAGAGGGGGCCTAGGGGCACCCCTCCCCATATCCCCAAACCATAGAGTTCCCTGTCCAATCTTCCGTGGTAGTCTAGTGGCACCCCACTCCCTCCCTCCCTGTAGGTCAATCGCTGTCACATAACTTTTAAAGTATTATCTGGTAGTCTAGTGGCACACACCTTCCTCCCTGTCACCTGATCACTGTAAAATACCTTTTAAATGATTCCCTGGTAGTCTAGTGGTAACCCCCTTCCTCCACGTAGCCGTGATTGCCAAATATAAGAGGAAATATATCCCTGGTATTCTAGCAGTACACCCCAACCCACCCATAACCCCAATCGCCGGTGAACCGTACTGAAATAACTCTTTGGTGGTCCAGTGACACCCACCCTCCCCCACCCTCACAGGACCCCCTGCCACCCAGCTCCCTCTCCGCCATTGGTGAGGCAGCTGCAAGCCCGTGTATACTATCTGGCTGCCTGCTGAATAGCAGCTTACAGTATCAGCTGTAATCCTATTGGTCCACATTGTGGACCAATGAGCTTGCAGTGCATACTGTAATAGTCATTCACAAATATGTGAATGAAGTCATTCATTCACATATTTGTGAATGACTATTACAGTATGGGCTTACAGCTGATACTATAAGCTGTCATTCAGTGGGCAGCCGGGTGGTATACAGGTGGTTTGCTGCTGCCCACCAATGATAGGGTGGAGCTGGGTGGGCAGGGGGGCCTGTGAGGGGGGTGCCACTCGACCAGCAGAGAGTTATTTCGTATGGTTCACTGGCAATCAGGGTTACGGTGGGGTGGGTGGGGTGGGTGTACCACTAGACTACCAGGATATATTTCCTGTTATATCTAGCATTCATGGCTATGGGGGGGAGATGGGGGTACTAGACTACTAGGGAATCTTTTAAAAGGTATTTTATGGCAATTAGGCTACAGGGAGGGGGGGGATGCCACTAGACTACCAGAGAATAATTTAAATGTTATTTTATGGTGTTTGGGCTACAGGGATAGAGGAGGGTGCCACTGGATGACCAGGTAGATTTGTGGGTGCTTGTGAATGGTGTTCTGGTGGGGTCTGAGCCACCCACACCTGGTAGTCATTGTGTTGCGCCCTGCACTACAGTGGCCCACCTGTGGGTGGTTAACATTTGAGCCTTCTTTTTTGGGCTCAACTGTGTGCCCTAGTATGTGTTGCATTTCAGGGTTGTGCCAGCATGTGCGCCACACATCCCAGGCTGAATATTAGGATGTGCTGCATATGCATGGACACGCGCAGCATACATAATATTTGTGCCCCAGCACATTGGGACTTGCGCTGTGCAAGTCTCTCCTTTGAATATTGCCCTGGGGCACATTTCTAGGCTTGTGCTGGTACAACTCAGTTGCACCAGGTGCAAACCCTTTAAATATCTGGGCCACAGTATTTAGCAGTTATATCTGATCAGGTGGAGGTGTTTTCACCTACTTTAAAACATTACATCATATCACCTCTATAATTTATAGGAGTATAGTTTTACACTCTGTCCAGAGGTTTTCCTTCATCATGATTTTAGTTGGTTTCTCAAAGAATGAAATGAAATTTATTCACCTTGATTTCCTATTACTGAGTCAGTATTGTAACACTGAATCTAAGTTTTATTACATTGCTTGAACAAATCTGACTATAATACAGTAATTGTTTAGTACAAGCAGGAAGGTGGCTAAGGAAGAAAGCAGACAACAGCCAATACACAAAGCAATGGGGAATACTCACAGGGTAAGTAGCTTGGTTCAGTAGCTTCCAGGTTGAATTACCACAGCTGGGTCACAGGATGATATAGCAGAAGTTTTGTTTACTACAGTCTTGTCTTCACCACTTCTGTGGTATTATCTCAGCTTTTTGCAGCCAGAACTAATTGCTCCCCCTCCACCCCTTCCCCCATCTCCTCTTTTGGCCAGAGCATCCTTATATAGTATAGCAAGAGATACCGTATTAATATACTGACTCTAGCATAACTGCCCACTTACTGTGTCAGCATTACATTCCTCCCAAATTCTTCTCCCTTCCACTGTGTTATTGCACTCCTTCCCTGGACCACCACAGCAATTGCTCTACCCATACATGTTTACCATAACTTGTATCTGCATTGCTGATGTTTCTCTTCTTACGTACGAACCCTTGCATGGTGTTACTTGTACTTGTATCATCTGTAATTTGCTTATATGTAATTTGTATCCTGGGGTTCTGCCTACATTGTAAAAAATTATCAATTTTGTGTAGATTGCTTAACTATGTATACATATGCCAACCAGGTCCACCTTGCAAATGAGCTTTGCTCAACTGTGACCACCTGGATAAATAAAGACTTTGATTGATTGATTACAGTAGTTAAAAGCAGCAGCAAAAAACAGACTATACCCCCAACAAGGCCAAATGTTTTCATGCCCATTCACACTTTCTTAAGGCATAAAGTACCCCTGGGCAAGATGCTTAAATATAGGATGCTTAAAATAACAGTGCAATAAAAAAACAGTGCAACAATATTAAGTTTTGAATTTGGTACAGTTATGAACCTTAAGCCCCAGTACATTATGAAAATTACATACCAAAAAATATATACTGTATATACCACAAAGAAAAAGTAAGGAGGCAGGGGAGAGGCTGGGGTGGACAGTTGCAGGGAAAAACAGTAAAAGGAACATGAAAAGCATCAACTTAAGTATGTTATGCATAAATAATCAAAAATAAATTATTAATAATAAATAGATATTAATTCATCATTATACCAAACCAGGGAACCAACACATGCTCAATTTACAGAAACTGTCCCAGCAGAAAAATTCATTTAAATCCTGTGACTGTCACCAAGCTGTGGTTCTTTGAATTAGAGACCTGGAGATTATTAAACTAAGTTGCTTGCACTGTGACTGTAATTATTTCTATCAATTGTCCTAATACTGATATTTAAGTTTGCAGGTCCTTAATATATTGATTCTGATATAAATGACTTTATGAATAAAGGGAGTACATGGGCCTCCCTTCAGTCATCTGGTGCACACTGTATGTAAACTGATTCATTAAATAAATATTAAAATAGGGGATTCTGGCTCATTAGACAATGCTCTGTGCATTTATAGATTTATGCTATGGGCCCAGGAGCCTTGCTAACATTCATTCCTTTAGCAATTGTCTATTGTTCAGATGTTCACATTCTGAGCACATCTCCCATTTTCTTCCTTCCCATTAAAGCTCATTGTTATCTATCACCACTCAAGCCTGACTCATCAATCCTTTTCCAATTCATTGATCCCCTTAGTAACCAGACCAACTTGCTAATCTGAAAGTGGACAAGGCCATGGGACCAGATGGAATACACCCAAGGGTGCTAAGGGAACTCAGGGGGTGTCTGATGCACCACAAATGGCCTTATTCAACAACTCACTGGACACAGGAGTGGTTCCAGAAGACTGGAGAAGAGCAGATGTAGTTCCCATCTATAAAAGTGGCAGCATGGTGGAGGCTAGAAACTACAGGAAGGCGAGTCTCACATCAGTGATGGGGAAATTACAGCCCCGGAGCATATATGTAAGTTGAAATGTTCTAAGCTTACCCTAATTCAAAATGGCTGCCTATAGCTGAGTCAGTTAAAGGAAAGGCTAGAAGAATATCTTAAATCTAATGGGTTCCAAAACCAAAGGCAGCATGGATCCGGGGGGGGGGGGTCATACCAGATAAATCTGATTGTTTTCTTTGACTGGGTGACCAGAGAAATAGATCAGGGCAGAAGACATGGTCCACTTGGACTTCAACAAGGCCTGCATTACTTTGCCACATTGGAGACTGATAAAGAAACTGGAAAGTCTAGGGGTGGGATCCAAAGTGGTAAAATGGTTAAAAAAATGGTTAATGTATAGGCGACTGACAGTGGTGGTAAACAACACTCACTAATGAGGGGAGAGTGATCAGTGGGGTGCCTTAGGGCACAGCACTGGGATCAGTCCTCTTCAATGTCTTATTAAGTGATATTGCAGAGGAACTGAAAGGGGAGGTATGATTTTTTGCAGATGACGCAAAACTCTATAACAGGATGTCTACTCAGGAGGGTATGGAGAGAATGAGTTGGGACAATAGAAAACTTGAGGGGTGGTTGAGGGCATGGCAGCTGGGGTTCAATGCCAAAAAGTGCAAAATCATGCACTTAAGGCATAGGAACCAAGGAGGTGGGTATAAAATGGTGGGAGTACTGATGGCCACGAAGCAGAACGGAGACCTTGGAGTTCTCATTTCTGATGACCTCAAAGTGGCAGGGCAGTGTGACAAAGAAGTGGGCAGAACCAGTGAAATACTGGGGTGCATAGGTATAGATATCACCAGTAGGAGGAGGGAGATGGTGTTACCACTGTATTGGTCACTGATGAGATCCCACCTGAAGTATTGTCTCCAATTCTGAAGGCCACATCTCAGAAAGGGCATAGAGTGGAGACAGTCTAGAGGAGGGCAACTAAAAAGGTGCAGGGATTACATCAAAAGCCATTCAAGGAGAGACTGAGGGAGCTCAGCCTGTCCACCCCAGAAGACAGGAGATAAGAGTGTGTGATGTGAAAGACATCTACAGGTACCTCACTAGGGTGAACAGAGTGTAGGATGGGAGCCTATTTCAAATGAGGTAGTGCACCAGACAAGTGGGCATGCAATGAAGCTGGGGTGAGAGTTTGAGAGAGATGTGATAAGAGTGGAGGATGCCTAGAACAGTTTGTCGGCAGATTTGGTGGAAGCAAAAACATTGGGGGACTTTAAACATGGGTCTGCAGAGATAGAATAGGCAGGGATACTCTGGGCAGAGTGGGTATGCCAAGTTGTCCTTTTCTGCCAACAATTTCTATGTTTCTGTGTTTCAGCTCTCTGCCCCCAAGGTGTGACTGACAATACTTTCAGAAGCAGTTGCAGGACTCCCAAGTCACGGTTCATGTAAAAATCTGAAAAGTATTCTTGATGCACTACAGGTTGTTCCCAGGTGTGTAAAATTCAAATTTCTCACAATATTGATGTTTGAAAGTGCTGGCAACCACCACACTCTTTCCTGCACCATTGAGTCTACCGTTAACACCTACTTCACTGAGCCATCTGTCACACTCCCAGTATGAAGACTTTGCCTTCTCTTTCATTTGAAAATCAATCACATTCACTCCATCAAATCCACCTCCCCTCCCCTCTCCATCTCTCCCCTCACGCTATACATTTACACTCAGCCTTCTCTTCCTCTTCCACCTCCCAACGTCTGCTAGTCTTCTCCACTCTCCACTGAAGATACTGCCAGAATAATTAATTTAATGAAAAAGGTCACGTCTGTAATTGATTCTATTTCTTCCTCCCCAGCCTCCTCATGTCTTCCTACTCTTACCCCATGTTCATCACCACCACAATAATCATCATCATCATTATCAATATTTTATTGCACCAGTTTCCATGATGGCAAAAATTTACATGAAACAAGAAGACAACTATAAAATACTGAAATTGTTAAACACAGTTTATACAAAGAAACAAAATAGAAATTTAAATAGCTCATACCACAGGTAATCATTCTGAATAATGCTTTGACAGAATTAAAAGATTATACTATGGTCTCCAAAACGGTTACACTGAATGTTATGATTAATATAGTTAGCCTACTATCAGTTGACCTCATGTTCCCAAATCTGATCCCAGATCTTTGCTTGAAAAATTATTTTAATGTTTGAGAATTAATATACAGAAGCAACACTAGTAGGACTGTACATTTGTCAAAAGGAGTAACTCTGATGAAACTTAGCTGATACATTATTTCTTTTATGGGGTGCTTATTTTGCTTTAATTATTCAGCAAATAAAACAGTATTTTGCCTTAATTTTTCAGCATATAAAAAAGGCCAAAAATTAGCCTTATAAAAGTACCAGCTAGAACTGATTAGGTTCCTTCAAATGACAAACATATTTTCCTGTTAACATATTCTTATCCCTTGTACTATGCTTCATTTAGAAACCACTCCTGTCTTTTGCATTTCAATTGAATTTCTCAAATGTGCCCTTGTATTGGTGAAGAATATGTCTTTCACTTGCTTTTCAGAATTAAATTCTCAATTTTGTCCAAAAAGCATTTCTGTATAAACAAAGGAAGACTTTCCCTTGGATCATGTCAATCCCGCAGATTGCATAAAAAAAAATCAAGCTGGAATTCTGCTGAAATTTCTGAAATTTTGCAAAATTCCATTCGGTCAGAATTTCAACATTTTGCTCGGCCCTAACTGCCATCTTATGGGTAACCTCCCCTCTTTAGCAATGTTATGGGTGTGGGCAGGACAGTAGTGTGGTGGGTAGGTAACTGGCTGGGCGGCAGGACACAGAGGGTGGTGGTAAATGGCTGTCACTCCACAGAGGGAAGAGTGACCAGTGGGGTACCACAGGGATCAGTGCTGGGACCGGTCCTATTCAACATCTTCATCAGTGACATTGCGCAGGACCTAGAAGGCAGAATTTCACAGTTCACTGATGACACAAAGCTCTGTAACAGAGTAGACACATCAGATGGTGTAGACAGAATGAAAAGGGACCTGCAGAAACTTGAAGAACTGTCAGGGGTTTGGCAGTTGAAATTCAATGCAAAGAAGTGCAAGATAATGCATATGGGGCACAAAACCCTGGCACAATATATCAGTTGGAGCGTGAGGATATAGCATGCACCAAGCATGAAAGGGGTCTTGGGGTTATCATCTCTGATGACCTCAAGGTAGGGAAACAGTGTGACAAGGCAGCAGGTAAAGCAAATAGGATGCTGGGATGCATAGGCAGGGGCATCACCAGCAGGAAAAGGGAGGTCATAATTCCACTATACAAGACACTAGTGAGGCCCCACCTGGAGTACAATGTACAGTTCTGGAGACCTTACCTACGTAAGGACATAGACAGGTAGAGAAGGTTCAGAGGAGGGCAACAAAGATGGTACATGGATTGCATCACAAGTCCTATGAGGACAGGTTGAAGGAACTGAACATGTACTCCCTGAAGGAGAGGAGGAGGAGAGAGGGGATAGGATAGAGACATACAAGTATCTTACAGGGAGGAACAGGGTGCAGGAATACACTATTTTAAGTGAAAAAGATGTTCCAGGACTAGAGGCATGGGATGAAGTTGGAGGAGGACAATTAAGAGGAAGCGTGAGGAAGAATTTCTTCACAGAATGGGTGGTGGACAAGTGGGAACACCCTGCCAGAGGAAGTGGTGGGGGCTGAAACAATCACGGGATTTAAGAATGCATGGGATAGACATAAAGGAATTCTGAAGGTCAGGGGTAAGGGGCAACAGACTTCTAGGAAAACATAAACTGAACTTACAAGCTCAAATGGGCAGACTGGGTGGGCCATAGGCCCTTATCTGCTGACACTGTCTATGTATCTATGATGGGAAATGCCTTCTTCCCGCTGTTTTCTTCATGACTAAATATTGGTTCAATGGCCTATGCAGCCAGCAAGTGTTATGCTTGTGCAACTGTGTTACTTAGGTTTTGGCCATTCGCACTCTCTATTCCAGAGGAATTACCACCCTGTAAGGGTACCAAGAGCAAGGGACCCTCTAAAGGGTTACAGCCCTAGAGGTGCTGTGGGAGGTTTCCCTTGGCTAAAGGTATCTTAAGAAGTATCTCCAAAAAGAAATAGCATGAAGCTTATAAGCAATCAGAAGTTGTGAGTCATGGTAATAGATGAGCATGAGGCAGCTTGATATTGTAATGGGATAGCAGGGTAGCCATGGCATGAGTTTGATGGGTTACAAAAGGGGATGAGAAAACTTCCTAAGGAGAGAGGGAATGGCAGTAGGGACACCATCCCCCTCCATCTAACAGCTGATCCTGCCTACAAAACTAGAGAACCCTATGCTAACAGTTATGACCTGAGACATGGAGGAGAGGAAAAAACCATTTGAGGAGGAAATCTCTGGGGATCCAAGGCCTAATTCGCCTTCCCACCAGGCTTGGGATATTTTATTTAGTGACGACTATGCTGCTGCAATTTGCAAACCCAATTAAAGGGAAGTGTAAAATATTCCAATTTGGAGGAAAGCTCTTGCTCTATCATTCTAACAGGAATGCCTTGGAGGGTTGTGAGTCACTGCACTCTGCAACTGATGACCTCCAAGGTGGGAGGAGGAGAGCAATAACCACTGAGGCACTAACCCGGCCTACTCATCCTGAACACAAACCAGGTGAAACAGAGGCAGTCATAGGGAGAATAGTGTTGAAGGGTTCCTCTGAATCCCACTTGGGCAGCAAAAGGGGCCCCTATGAGAGCCCCCACCCCTTCAAGCTGAGTCTTAACTTCTACAAATTGCGATGCCAGCAGTATGGTTGATGACTGAAGGTCCACCCAGAGCGAGGATATTCCCAGCTATAGGCCAGGTGGGAAGGACCCTGCCTCAAGCTTCGCATGCCTAAGCGGCGGACTCTAGGTGCAGAGCGAGACCATCAGTGAAGGGAAGCCCTCTGACAGAATGGTATTGCTGGCTAGCCCCAGGACTGATGAGTAGCTGAATGAGCATTAAGTGCCAAGACCTTGTAAGGGGCAGATGGCAGGGAGCAGTGAGCAAATGATGGCATAATCAGGGATTGATCTGGACGTAGTTCAGAAAGGCAGGGTAGTTGTTCAGGAAAGCATAACAATAATCGGACCTACACATAGGTCAGTAAGCAATGGGAATAGTCGGACCGACACATTGGTCTGCAAAACACAGTAGCAATGATGTGACATGAATGTAAATGGGGCAGCAGTATGACAGTGGGGAAAAGCCAGCCAGGCATTCAAAAGCCAAATTAGGGTGACAAATACTCTGAGGATTTTCAGCGGTGAAGGCAGGATTTAGAACAGAAATAATTAGCCACATGGGGCCATGATTCCCCAAACACTTCCCAGTCCCCTCCATAGGAAAAACAAGAAAGTGCTGTTAGGGTCGAGAACCACATGCAGATACTAAAACTAGTTAACAACATCAGCAGTAGCTTTAGCTGACCTCAGAGTGGAACAGCAGTGTACAAACAGGGAATAGCATCAGCTATGAGTGATTGTATTCTATAAGCATGGAAGGAGAAAAGCACAATGCTATGAAAACAGCTATTACCACAGGGGAGATAGACTGAGCAGGTAAAACATGATTGAACTGCAGAGCAAGATTCAGAGGGAGGTTGAATTAGGTGAAAACAATTAGGCTTACTAGCATGGGGAGCAATTTGGCCTGTAGCATGGGAAGCAGCTTTGGGCTGTGTAGAAACACAAGTATTGGTTACAATAGCAATTGGAGTAAGTAAAAGAAGTAGCTGGAGCTACAAAAAAGACAACTACTAGGAGCAAGCAAATGATAGGAGCTGAGAAACCAACTCCCCCAAAAAAGAAAACAAAAACACAAACACAAACACAGAAGGAACAGGGGAGGAATAAAATGAAGCATATAGCCAGAGGCAATATACAAACCAGAAGCAGAGGAACAAATGCAGAGTCCAGCAGAAGAAGAAGCAAGATGGGGGGGGGGGGGGTCAGGGCAGGCCCCAGCCAGCTGCAGAGAGCAAATGGACAGAGCCTTCAGCAGGCAAAGAAAAAGTGCTTCAGAAGGAGGCTAAGGGGAACTGCTTATATAGCTCAGGAAGTGAGAGTGGCTGGCTGTTTGTCCATCGAACCATTGGCGGAGCCTTCCAATTCTCTGCTGTCTGCCCTACCTTACCCCACCTCATTTTTCTCTCCCTCTGTCAACACATTACACTCTCTCAGAAACATTAGAACACATTCATTCTCTATTCATTGCTTCAGTATAGTGTAGGGAATGCCTCCTTTTTTTCTAGAAGACTCCCTTCTACATTATCTGGGACAATCTCCTACTCCCTGCTCACTCCTCCTTCTCACACTTCATTTTAAAGCTTTACTCCATGATCATACAACCCTATCCTGTACCTATTTCTAGTGGCCTCCTAACATTTATTTCTTCTGACTGTCCAGTGTCGCAGCTGCTGAAAGTTTCCTTGTTAGCAGTGTCTTACTGCAGTTTCAACATTTGTCACTTGCTGCTGCTGACTTACTTGAATGTATATTTATTCTTGTCTGTGTATCCACTGTAATGCACAGCTCCTGACATTTTTTGTACATGCTTTATTGTGTTTTATCATGGTGTATTGTATATTTTATCCTATGCTTCCTTCCCCAGGTGGCTTCTGAAAATGAGCCTTGTACCTAACTTTAAATCTTCTGGCCAAGTTGGCTAACTACTCTGTGTCTCACACTTTTGTCACAGTACATTACCTATTTTTGGCCTAACTTAAAGCCTTGCTCAGATGGTTTGTCAGTGATGAATAGACATCATTTCTGGAATGGTTTTTACTGTGGTTGGCTGTACCATTATCATCTTCAGTTTTTGCCTTTTTGAGTTATATAAGTCTTTAAAATAAATCAATATTTTTTGGCACATATAGCCGACTACTCTGTGTCTAACACTGAAGTCACTGCACATTGTCATAGCACATTGTTTGTCAGTGAAGAACCAACATAATTTTTAGAACCACAACATTCACCATGTGCTGCAGCACCATTCTTCTGTGGTGTGTGCTTGAAGTGGCCTGAAAAAATAAAATACTCTCCTAATTCAGTCTTATTCATAAACTAAAGGTTTTCTACAGTCAAACCATGGTGAACTAGTTCAAACCCATTCAAATTTTGATGAACTCTGCCTGGTTCAAACTTTGATTTTTCACGTTTAAACATTAAAAGGTTTGAACAGCTCTACTAAAAAGAAAGAACATAAATAATAGTTTTGTATCACAAGACTCTATAAGACTCTACAAGAGTTAGTCAAACAAAAAAGAAATTGCAACAAAGAACTATACCAATAAAAAGTGGTATAAATTGTTGTACAAATGTTCAAGTGGTTAAGGTAACATCATTCCACTTGGGGGGTGAAGAGTTGCCATTCTGGACCTGCAGTTCCAGATGATGGCAGTAGTAGTTATGGGAGCTCTTCCAGTGATGCCTCCTGCACTCCTCGTGAAACAGCTGACACCTGGTGGCCTTGGGGACTGTGATCCATTCTACAAGGAATCAGACTCCTACTCACCACCATCTGAGATGTCAGGGCCTTAAGATGAGCAATTGGTGAGAGGGCACTGAAATGCCAACAGCAGGCCTCACCCAAATGTTGTGGGCTCATGATGTCCCTAGGGAACTCATCATTGTTAGTAATGGTGCTGCCTCTTTAGGACCTCATGACCCCACACAACTCTGTGTGCCCTGTCTGTTGTACATTCAGTGTGCCAGCAGGGTGGTGGCCTTCAAAGAGGCCCTGAAGTCCCATCTCTTTCAGACAACCTACTGCCTAAGTTAATTTTGTCAATTCCATTATCTAACATAGTAAACTGAAGCTAGGGGATAGTTTGCTCCCATGAACTTTTTATTTATTTAGTAATTAACCTATTAATTTTCTTGTCTGTTTGATTTTCTGAATCTGTTTTCTGTATTTGTTGATTTTTTTGTTTTATCATCTATATATGGTGTCTGAAGCCCGAGGAAAAGGGTTCCTGTAAATAAAATTGTCTTGCGTTTATCCCTTAAAATGATTTGCTACCATGCAACACATTCCTGTGAAATGGTCCAGTAGGATGGGACCACCAGGCTGTTGAACAATGTGACAATGTCACAAAGTGTCGGGGGGGTGGCCCTAGCCATGGTATCAACCCTCGAGAGGGCAACGGTTGTTGAAAAGCCCTCCCCAGCTCCCCTCAGTTCCCTGAAGCTACAAGGCTGGCAGCAGGGAGGGTCGAGAGGGAAACAGTTGTTGAAAAGCCCTCCCCAGCTCCCCTCGGTTCCCCGAAGCTACAAGGCTGGCAGCAGGAAGGGTCAAGAGGGCAATGGTTGTTGAAAAGCCCTCCCCAGCTCCCCTCGGTTCCCCGAAGCTACAAGGCTGGCAGCAGGAAGGTACACGATCTCAAGACTGCGCTCTGGTTTTAAACCTTGGCGCCTTTTTTCTGTTCAGCTCCCTGGCGCTGTAGTATTCGCTGCTGCAGCCACTTTAAACCCAAGGAAATTAATGTATTTCGACTCACAAGACTGTGCCTAAGACTGTACCTACGATACACTCTAGCCTGCCTACCTTGATTTAATTAACTGTTGCTGATTCTGGTACACTGCAGCTGCTGTTTTAATTAATTTTAGCATATCCTTTAACACAGCAGCTGCTTGCAGGCTTGAAACTTATTATTAGTAGAGTTCTAGTTATTACATGTTTGTTTGCACTATAAGCTAGTGTACTGTTGGGGGACGGTGGCTGGTGTGTGCATATTATTAGTAGAGTTCAGTTATTACATTGTTGTTTGCACTATAAGCTAGTTTACTACTGGGGGACGGTGGCTGGTGGTACACTGCAGCTGCTGTTTAATTAATTTTAGCATATCCTCTAACACAGCAGCTGCTTGCAGGCTTGAAATTTTCACTGTTTTTTCCAGTAACTCAAGTATAAAATTGAGCTGAAAGTGTGCTTTTTACAATTTCTATTTCATTCCTACTGATTTGTTCTGTTTGCTTCTCACTTGCTGCTAAGTTCTAATCCCCCCTTCCCCGTCCCCGATTAACTCCTTTGTGCATATTCACTGTCTGACCCAGCCCTGATTTTCCCTGTATTTAAGCCCTTGTATCTCTTCTCTTCTCTTTTCCCCAGGGTCGAGAGGGCAACGGTTGCTGAAAAGCCCTCTCCAGCTCTCCTCGGTTCCCCGAAGCTACAAGGCTGGCAGCAGGAAAGTACGTAATCTCAAGACTGCACTCGGTTTTAAACCTTGGCGCCTTTTTTCTGTTCAGCTCCCTGGCGCTGTAGTATTCACTGCTGCAGCCACTTTAAACCCAAGGAAATTAATGTATTTCGACTCACAAGACTGTGCCTGAGACTGTACCTACGATACACTCTAGACTGCCTACCTTGATTTAATTAACTGTTGCTGATTCTGGTACACTGCAGCTGCTGTTTTAATTAATTTTAGGATATCCTTTAACACAGCAGCTGCTTGCATGCTTGAAATTTTCACCCACCCCCTCCTCCACCATTAATTAAATACACTAGCTATCCTGCCCCTTTTGTTCCAACCTATAAACTCATTTGAAGGGCAGTCCTACCCCTTCCCCTTGTTGCATTAGTCCTATTTCAAACCAGCGAGGCAGTCCTTTCCTTTTTTTTTTTCCCCCTCCACTCACTCTCGCCTATTCTCTATGTTTGCCTCTGTTCTACACTTATTTTGTCTGGAAAAGTAACTCAGACTGAGGGTATCCCAGTTTTATCTTTTCCCCTCACCTTTTCAAATTTCCCCTGCTCCTGTCCGCTCCTCATAAACTGCACTCTACTGGAATATCTGCCTCTTGTGAATAACTTGTATAATTGACTGCCAACCTCTGGCCACTAAGGGTTTCACTCAAACTGCCTTCACTATAGGTGTCACCCTGCCCTTAAGTCACCATTTCTGTCCTTATATTCTACTCTTATAGGGACAATCCACCTCTGATTTACAGAGGTTTCATACAAAGGCATACATAACTTTCTCTCTTGCATGCATAAGGTCACTTCTGGTGGTATCAGGATTACTACCATACTGTCGTCCTCTCCCATCTCTCGTGTAACATACCAGCTGGATACCCTGGGTCCCACTGCCATGAAGAATTCTCCTTTATATTCTCCAACCTTATACCAACTAGAACCTTGCTCCCTTCTCCTAACCTATCCCTCCATATAACTCATCCTTCCAAATTAGGGCATTTCCTTCTCTACCACCCCCCTAGCATGCCCAAATACCTCAAGCGCAATTACAGATTCTACAAAGAAGTTTGGGTGATGCTTCTGCAGTTATGCTTATCAGAAGACATAGAATCTAACCCTGGCCCCCATTGGAATGCCAGGTCCACGGATGACTCCTCATGGTTTTCCACTAAGGGCATGAAAATTGCCCACATGAATATCAGAAGTTTACCAGCAAACTTTCCTGAACTTGAAGCTTGGATAGCCCTCTACTGTCCGGACATACTTGGACTAACTGAAACATGGCTCAGGCCAGAGATGCCTGATTCCATGTACAAAATACCTGGCTACAGCTTGTCCAGATCCAATCGCCCCACCAAACAAAAGGGTGGAGGAGTTGCCCTTTATTATAAAGAGCATCTCAATATCTCTGTACACCAGTCTTGGATAACAAATCACTGTGAAGCTCTGTATATGGTTCTACAACTAGGTGGTGATAAAAGGCTAAATCTGATCTGTGCCTTCAATCCTCCAAAGGGGGCTCTCCCTGGCTTAAATGGGCTCTTGGATTATCTGGCCACTCTAAAGGGTAGATCTGAAGTCATACTAATGGGAGACTTCAACCTAGACCTATCAGGGAGTCACGCTGGTACATATACTGAAGCTGTCACCCGACTTAACCTTGCTCAACTTATCTCTAGCCCTACACGCATCTCTTCCAACTCAGAGCGCGCCAATCTCTCCTGGACTGGATGGCTACAAATAGAGCAAATAAAATAATTGCTGCAGGGACCTTTTCGGATTCTATCAGTGATCACCTGCCTACGTTCTGTATCTGGAATGGCCACTGCCTTAAACCCCCCCCAAGAATCATTCAATTTCTGGATTTTGCCAAACTAAACCAAACTGCACTTCTTGAGGATATTAATAATATAGACTGGTCTCCCATCTATCACACTGATGATGTAAACACAGCACTTGAATACCTGATGTCTCAGCTTCTGGTCCTTCAGGATCTGCACATCCCTCTGAAAAAAGGCATCTCAGGGGCTCCCCTAATAAATGGCTAAAAAAAGACCTCCTTCGAGCCATGATAAAAAGAGACAAGGCCTGGACCTTGGCAAAGAAGTCCCAACAATCAGAAAACTGGGTTAACTGTAGACAACTGAGAAATGCCTGCAAAAAAGATTTTCCGGAAGGCTAAAAGGAGCTACTGCCTTAAGCTTCTCCAGTCTTCAGCGGGTGATACCAGGGGTTTTTGGAACCACATCAAAAATTTCTTTGGGCAAAGGCCCAAGACGGCCATTACCAACATGACACTGAATGATGCAAACTGTAATAAGTTACCTACTATTGCTAATGCTCTTAATGCACAATTGTCGGATCTCTCCGAATACACTGATAAATTCAACCAACCTCTTTCACCTCCGCCTGAGGTGCAACTTTCGCATGAAAACCCTTTTCGACTCACATTAGTCTCCTCCACCGAAGTGCTGCATCTCCTCAAATCAGTATCCACCTATGGATCTGTTGGCCCGGATGGGCTACTGCCAAGCTTCTTGAAGCAGGCAGCACCTGCCCTTGCTGTTCCTATTGCAAGAATCTTTAATCTTTCCATAATAACCCAAATGGTACCAACATTGTGGAAAACTGCTCTCGTTGTCCCTGTTCACAAAAAAAGGGATACCAAAAATATGTCAAACTATAGACCGATTGCCATTCTCTCTACCCTAAATAAACTTCTCGAGAAGGCCATCGCTAATCAGGTCACAAATTACCTGCACCTAAACAACCTTATATCCCCTACCCAGCATGGATTCTGAACAGGACACAGCACCACAACTGCTCTACTTCAGCTGACAAATGCAGTCCTTACAGCGATGGATAAGAGCCTGCTCACTGGGGCCATATTTATCGATCTCACAAAGGCATTTGACCTTGTGAATCACTCTCTGCTACTTTCCAAACTGTCCTGCCTTGGCTTTGACCTGTTGACTATCTGCTAGTTCAATAGCTACCTCTCAGGGAGGTTGCAATTTGTCCAAATTGAATCCGCCGTCTCAAATCTTTCCCCTACCTCTGTTGGAGTCCCCCAAGGATCTATTTTTGGCCCACCACTTTTCTCCCTTTTCATTAACAACTTGCCCTCCCTTCCCTTCTCCTCCTTGTTAATCCTTTATGCTGATGACATGGTGCTTCTCTCCAGTGGTAAAGATCCCTTATCAGTAAGAGCACATCTTCAAGCAGACTTCAACTGCTTGGGAGTGGTTACTACAGAACAGGCTCCTAATGAATGCTAAGAAAACTGTAACTATGCTTTTTGGCCCCCCATCAAGAATCAGATCTCTTACCCCAGACTTATTGATTCATTCTCTAGATGACTCCCCTCTTGAATTTGTTACCTCTGTCAGGTATCTAGGAGTCATTCTCGACCCATCTCTTGACTTTAACCTCCACATTGAGGCTACACGTAAGACAGTTTACTCAAAACTTGGTCTTGCCTTTAAAATTAGGTCCTCCCTCAATGATGCTGCCCGGCTTGCTATTGCACAAGGATTTCTCCTCCCTGCTCTAACATATTGCTCTCAGGTTTACCTTAAAGCTAGCAAAGGAGCACTCCAGAAATGGAGCACCTGCTATAACAGTATATGCAGATTTGCTCTCTCCACTCACAGACTTACCTATCATTGTCTGCTCTATTCGAAACTAAATTGGCTCTCACCAGACTCACTCAGACACTATTCTGCAGGCTGTACAATTGATAATATGATCAGAATGGGGTCCCCTAAATACCTTGCTGAACTATTAACTCAGCCCTCCCAAGCATACCTCCTCAGGGCATCTGCTCAAACCCAACTTGAAATTCCCAGATATCTCACACAAAAAGGAGAAAGATCCTTCGCCATATCTGCCCCCCGCTCCTGGAGCTCCATTCCCTCCCACATCAAACTCTCCAAATCCCACAAGACCTTTAAACTGGGTCTTCGGGCACACCTATTAGAATCCGACTGCTGCTCTTGTGCTGTAACTTGAGCCTCTCTCCTAGCATTTTCTCCTCCCTATGGCACTTACTGATTTCCTGCTGGTCTCCAAAATCTGAAAGTTTGCCACATCCAGCAGAAATCCCTATTGTTATAATGCTACTTCATTTAATTTTTGTTTGCTGTTTGTCGTTTCAATTTAGTCATTGATGTATCATCAGATGAAAATAATTAATGTAATGTTATCTGTTTCTTTTTGTCATCACTGATAATTACTGTACCTGGCTGTATACTGTTCATATGTTTGTTCTCACCTCATGCTGCATCATGAATACTCTTTAATGTTGACTCTGGTCTCCCCTGTCTGTACTCTCCCGGGTCGTGCCTGAATATAGGCAACATTGTTGTCTAGTGTACTTACCCGGTAAACAAAAAACAAATAAATAAACATAGATGGTCTCAATCACATTGGTGGGATCCCCTCAGGGCAGGTAGGATTGGTGGGGGGTTATATTACATAGAAATATACCATGAAAAATACTAAAGATAAGGGGATTATAAAAGGCCACAATTAAAAACAACTCCCTTCAGCTATAGAGGAATGCTGGCACATGGCAATTAAGAATTATCAAACAGAGAAGTCGACCCATACTATGAGACTATAGACCAATACTTTTGACAGCACAGGGATGCTAGAGAAAGTATGTTCCTTCATAAGGGTGGTTAATTTTGTTCCCTAAGGAAATAAGTAGAAGAAAAAAGTCAATGGAGGAAGACAAAGCTGAAGCAGACACGGGTATAGTGTGAGAATGATAATGATGTATAATGATCAAAACAAAGACATGTGATCTTTTTTTCTGAAATAAATATATCAGATATGGAAACTAAAATAAAAATGCAATGTCTACAATTACAGTACTCTGGAAAATGTTGTACAGATTTTGGCATGATGAACATTAACCATATGCACAGATTTTTGGGGGTATTTTAGGATTAGAACTCTGATAACCTTCCAAAGTTTGACTATGTAAACTTTGACTGTTGAACCAGATAAAGTCCACCAAAGTCTTCTTACTAGCAGACTAATTTACACTGGTTAATGATTAAAAAGCATTAGGAAATTACATTTATTTAATAAGTTTTTCTTTTACAATTTTTGGTCAAGAAAGACACATTAAGCAGAAACTTGTTTCCAGGTTTATCCTGGCAGTACAGGGAAGTTAAGTGACTTGTCATGGTCACACAGTATGCAAGTGGGGGCTGTGGGATTCAACCCAGATTTTTTGGTTTGCAGCTCAGTGCTGTTAACCATTACATTATACTGCCTCCCAAATAACATAATGCTCTGGGCTAATGAAGCACCCAAAATAGCAGGATAATGCAGTGGTCTACATTAAGAACTAATGGTTCAAAAATTGTCTTCATTCAGTCAGTGCCAAATATGAACAATGCTAGTAAACAAGAGTATGTGGTTAACAATGCTCAAAATAAAATGGTTTGTAAGGCCTATGTTTGCAGAAAATATCAATACAGAATCCCACATAGAGTAGGCTACTGGTTCCAAAAACTGTTTCCAGTGGAACAGTACCACACATGGACAAAGCTTCCTGTCATGCCATGACAGCACTAGTTTCATAGATAATATTGTCCCAGAATTATTTATTCAGCCTATCAGAAATTCACACAAGAGTAACCCAAAGCAGACTGAGTGAACACAACAGTGCAGCATCCCACAGGGTGGGCTACAGTATACTGTTAAAGGGCGACTAAGATTGAACAACTCAGATCTGAGCAATTCAGTCTCAGCACCTGTAAGGTCAGTGATCCTGAAAGGGTAGTGTCTGGGAAGGGCAGGGCAAAGGGAAGAATGACAGGATATTGGAAGTGGACAGAAGGTATCCGGGAGGTATGTGAGGAGTGGTGAGGTGGGAAGCCACTGAGCTGGCTGTGTGGCATAGTGGTTAGGGGGGCTGGCTCTAGTGGGGAGAGTGCAAGGTTTGGGACTGCGGAGGAGCACAGTATTTTGTGCTCTACTGTGCTGGTGTTTGGTTTTGTTTTTCCAGTTCTCCCCCTTCCTGACATGCACCCACTCCCGGAGTTTGTTATTTTCAGTATGGGGGTGTGGGGGGGGGAGTAGAAGGGAGTATTCTCACTGTGAATGTCATCATCATTTTTATTTTTGGCGATGTGCATTCACCCTAATGGCAATTACCATTTGGAGAACACTGTTATCACATAGAACCGTGGGCTACTGGTTCCAAAGATTGTTTGCCCATTGAAACAGTGCCACACATTGGCAAGGATTCCCACTATGGTATGGATAAGCATTGTACACACTGGTTTCATGGGCAACATTGTCCCCAAAATTATTTATTTGGCCTATGTAGGCCTGACAAAAATTCACAAAACATTAATCTGAAGAAGACAGAGCGACGACAACAGGGCAGCATCTCACAGTGTGTGTGTGTGTAAGCAACTGGTCCCAAAAAAAATAATGGATACAGAAGTCCTTCCCATACTCCTCAGCATCATTTGCCTTTAACCCAGCTGGAAGTATAGGAGAGTTATCATCCAATGACTGTGGCAAAAAGAGCATTGGAAAAAAGGGCAGGTTATTTTTTTGAAAACTCAGTCTCTCTACATTTTGGGTTGAAAGGCATGTTCTCCTATTGGTGTCAATAGTGCCTGAAACATAGAAGAAACAGAATTTGTGGGCAGAAAAGGATGACTTGGTACACTTAGTCTGCTCAGATGCTACCTGCCTAATTTGCCTTTGTAGACCCTATCTGGTCTCCAGCGACCTTCTTTTTCCTTGTTTTAATATCCTGCTATGTCTGTCCCACATATGCTTAAAGCCCACACTGTTTTAGCCGCCACCACTTCCACTGGCAGTCTGTTTCAGCCATCTACCACCCTTTCAGTGAAGAAATATACTGTATCCTCATATTTCTCTTGAATATTCCCCACTCCAGCTTCATTACATGCTACCTGTTCTTGGCCTGCAGCACTGAAAATTTTCTTCAAGAACCTACTTGCAGGTGGGCAATCACTGGCATCTCATCTCCTTCTGCTACTGGCACATTCTCATTTGGATAATCCTGCACCATTTTCTTTGCTGGTATTTCAGGCACCACTGTGTCAGAAAGTGACTTGCTGTGTTTTTCATCAAGCCATAGTCAGACAGTTGCTCCCACAGTAGTTTGTCATCAATGGCTGTCTTTCTGGTGGTGGTGGGGGGGGGCAGGCAGTAGCAGCATCACAAAGTCTTAGCTGACTTAGAGACAAAAATTAGTGACGTCTATGATGTTCAGTAGTAGCAGTGGAAACACATTGGGATCTTCTTTTTTCCCTCTCCTCCACCTGGCCTGTCAGTGCAATTGCAAGGAATAATGAGTGTTGTTTTTGTGCTCTATTTGTTCTCCTGCTCTCCTGCTCTTCATTTGTGCCATATGTACAGAGACCAGATGGATAAGCAAGGCTTTATAGGACTGCTGATCCTTATCTCATTCTTGTGTATCAAAGAATCTTTCAAACGTGTCTTTCAATGGAGGGTGTAAGAGAGTGGTCAGGATGTAGTGGTCAGCTGTATGCATTTCTGAAATGCATGTGATATTGAAGAAACATGTTCTTATATTTCTGCTAGCTTGATAGTAATGGTATCCTCTGTGTCCTTATATTGAATTTTCATACAAACATGTTGCAGGTTAATGAGGACAATAAATGGGAGTACATGGCTTATACCAGCTGCATTAGCACTTGCCACCCATGTGGCCTCCTCAAAAGGCTTCAGCACTGTGCAGACAGTCTCCATCAGTAGCTACTGATTTGGGCTGAGGGTTTCCTTTCCCTTGCCATACCATGTTCAAAGGCATACTGTTGGATAGTCTTCTCTTGTTCCAACAGTGGTTGCATCATGTAATAGGTGGATTTTCATCTTGTTGCTACACCTTTTTTCAGGTGGGGGAGGGGAAGGTGGTTCTTCTGCTGAATGTCTCATAGCAACTTCTGTACCTTTACAGAATGGAAAACAATGACCACAAACCTTTTTGTCCAAACCTACACACGTCTGTACAGTGATGCCTTCCTTATGCAGGAATGCCTGAATTACCAGATTTACTGTATATACAGTAAACAAACCATGGAACATGTGCATAATCCCCATCGTCAACTACCCTTACAATGTTCTTTGCATTATTTGATACTATTAAACCCGGTACTGATGAATGTGTTGTCAGCCACTCATCAACTCTCTAATGAAGGAAGTGTAACACGTTTTCTGCATGATGGTTATTGTCAAAGCCAGCAATATATAACACTGTCTGCTTATGGAGGTTGGAGGTTCCCAGTGACTTGCAGCTACTGCTACTGCTGCTACTGAAACTTAACCTAGAGTAATAGTAAGAGGAGAACAAAGAGGGGAAACTGACCCAATTAGCACACTGCCACATAAGCAGTAGTTTGACCAGTGGTCCACATGTCAGTAGTGATGCAAACCACTGGAATAAATTATGCTTTCAAGGCATGCAACACAGTGTTGTAGACACTGATATGAATCAGGAAGAGCCACTGTGGAAAAGTAGGTACAGCTGAGCACGAGACAATTTGGCACTGCAACTTGAATGAACAATAGAAAACCTGCATTGCTTATAAAGGAAAATGGCAGCAAGTTGGTCGTTAACATTTCCACAGTTGCTCTTGTTAACTTGCTCACCTCTGGTCTGATGGCATTATATTTCTGGCCCATTTCCAGGGACTCGACCCGTGAGATATGAGTGCTTTTGTTCCTTGAACGTTACTGTTGGCTCCAATTTTTGCCACCCCAGGGGTGGAAGTGGCCAAGGATTTGCAGCCCCTTGAAGGTGTGGGAGTCAGTGGGCTAAAGAACTGATCAATGGAAGAAGCTGGAGTCAGGCATCTGCTGCCACTTGAATGCTTTCTTCCTCTTCCTCTCTACCTGGTCACCTAATGTTCTTCTCCCCCTGCCCATCATCATTATCATGATCAGCTTCTCTGCAAGGTGGTGCTGTTCCTTTCATTATGTGTTGAGGGCCTTCTCATGCTGAGATCTGTGGAACTTCAGCAAAAGCCTTTTCATAGATGTTCCCAACCTTGTTCCCTCCTTACCCTAACTCAGGCTTTCTTTACAGAAAAGACACATTACATGTGTCTGAGAGTCTTTGTCCACTCAATAGAAATTCCACACCACTGACATCACCAGTTTGGTCTTTTCTTCTGGCCTCTCTGCTGTTGCATAATGGGTGGACTACAGTGGTCTGCTTCCATATCACCCTTCTTCTTTTCCTCCACCCATTCTTCAGGTTCAGAAAATGGTTCTTCTTCCTCTACCATGTGTCCTGGATCTCCAGTCTTGCCTGTGTCTTTATCTGCTGTCCATTCAGATGCTTATTGTTGGGATTTCCCTCATCATTTTGTGTCTTTTTATTTTTTGTTAACCACCACATTCAGTCTTTTTTAATCTCTTACATGCACCTGTCCCAAGACCAACTCCCACCTGTTCCACCTCCTCCTCCTCCACCGAACTTCAGCTATCAGTTTTATTGGGTGTATAATCATTACCTGTATCTCTGTTCCAAGCTCCACCAAATCACTTTGCTCCTCTTCCTCTGCCTGTCACTACCTGATGCACTCCTTTCATTTTCCTTTATTCTATAATGGTTGCTTTCTCTGCAACTCTTGCAGTACTACTGAGAGTGATTGCTACAGTATGCAATACTTTATAGACTGTTTGACTACTGTCATCTTCCTCTACACTTGCATTTCCCACTGAAGCAGAGGGTCTATAACCAAGCCCACTCCACTTAGAATTTTCTTAGATCTGACTGGATGATCCCATGCCACCATTTCCTTGCCCTCTCTGTTGCTCCATTTCCTAATGCCTAGTACAGGACCCCATCACTTAAGTGAAGACTTTTTTTATTGTATTTGTTATTTTTTTCTCTTTTTATGGGATGCCACCATGGACTTCCAGTGTCCAGCATTGACTTACTCCCAGCACCTGGCACACACTTGCCAGACAGTGCCCATACTGCATTGTAATAGCACAACTCATGGCAACATGCACATAGGCTGCTTCAGGAATCAGAAGGAGGAAGAAACTGCAGCAACTTGGGGAACATGAAGGCTGCAACTAGAAAAATAGTCTGAATGTATATTAAAAAAAATGCATGGGATCTCACCAAGAACTATCTGGGTCCAGGCACAGATTTATTATCAGCTGGTACACACTTGCTTCCCACTGCTTAAATCACATTGCAACAACACAGCTCAGGATGGCACACATCAGGGCACATAATGGGGAGAAGGAAGGAACTTCAGCAATTTGAGTGATATATATTTTATATATATATTACTTTTTATAGGATGTCACCAATATACTAACTGCCAGTGGCTGGGTACCAATATGCTGCCAGCTGGTATACATTTCCTCCTCACTGCCAAGATCACATGGCAACAGTGCAGCTCAGGACAACACACAGCTGTTTCAGGAATCAGAAGGAGAAGGAGGAAGGAACTTCAGCTATTTGAGGAGACTGAAAATTTGAGTTTTGCTTTATTTTATGGAATATCACAAAGGGGCCAACTACCAGTGGCCAGGCACCAACACACTTCCAGATGGAACACATTTGCTGCCCACTGTCTAGATCACACAGCAATAGCACAACTCAGAACACAACACATAGACACACAGACACACACATGCACACTGGCTACTTCAGGATTCAGGAGAAGGAGGAAACTGCAGCAACTTGGGGGAAGTGAAGCCTGCCACAAGGAAAAAAAAAAGCTGACTTTATTTAAATTTTTTATGGGATGCTACCAAGAAGCCAGTCACCAGTGGCCGGGGACTGGCATGCTGACAGCTGGCACACACTTGCTGCTTACTGCCAAAGTCACACTGCAACAGCATAGCTCAGGATGAAATACATAGGCTGCTTTAGGACTAAGGAGGAGTAAGGAAGTGCAGAAACTTGTGGGAATATGAAAACTACCACTAGAACAAACAAATTCTGGCCAGAGCCGATAGAGCTGCATGGGGGGAATTTTGGGTAAAAATATTGAAAATTAACAAAGTTCCGAGCCTGCCTTAGCAAAATGTAACATAGGCTCATAAATGTATTGTTTTGTAATATTTGTGCACAAAATGTTCAACATAACCTTATTATGACTGTGGCCCATGAACAAGCGCAGAGAACATTTTCAGCTCCTGCCCGAAAGGTAAATTCGCACAGGGGCCACTAAATCACCTTTTGGGTTGTGAAAAAACATTTTGGCCAGGATTCGAAAAAATGACAGCTGTCACACTAATGAGGTGCTATAAAGATATAGCCATGTAGTAAATGTTGGGTAAAATATTGAAAATGACCAAAGTTATGAGCCTGTGTTTGTAAAATTCAATGTAGGTTCATTACTTTGTTGTTTTTTAACATTTTTTCACCAAATTTTCAACATAGCCTTCTTATGACTCCACCTCATTAACAAGGGCAGAGAAAATGTTCGACTCCTGTCTGAAAGGTGATTTTGCACAGGGACTGTGAAATCACATTTTGTGATGTAAAAAAACATTTTGGCCAGGATTTGAAAAATGACAGCTGTCACACTCATGAGGTGCTGTAAAGATATGGCCATGTTCTGAATTTTGGGGAAAAATACTGAAAATTACCAAAGTTATGAGCCCGCATTCACAAAATTCAATGTAGGCTCATAACTTTGTTGTTTTTTTAATATTTTTACACCAAATTTTTAACATAGCCTTCTTATGACTCCACCCCTCATAAACAAGGGCAGAGAAAATGTTTAACTACTGCCCAAAAGATGATTTTGAACAGGGACCACAAAATCACCTTTTGGGACAGATCTACTTAATGACTGTTCAATTGTTCATGAGGTAGGGTCCCAAAGAAGACATGTTGAAAACTTGGAAAAAAATATGTAAAAATGCCAAAGTTATGCCACCATGTTCAAAACCCGATTGAAATACAATGAACCATATACCTGTTTCTTCAGTTTTTGGTCCGGCTCTGAAAAGTGAAGACGTATCTGTGGTCCAGACAGAATTATGGCATTGGATCCTCGATGGGTAAGTAAGGGCTTGGGAGATGCGGGTTGGTTGGTGATAAGTGGGAGAGTCGGGTTGGTGGGGGTGCAATGGCCTCAGAAGGCATCGATGGACTTTTTATTTTACAGGCTAAAAAAAAAAACAAAAGAGGATTCCTACACTGGGGGATTGGGCACCCCTCAGTACCACTGTTACATTTCTGGTGGGGAGTGGAGTGGTGGGTGCTGAGAGGGAGAGTAAGGTGGGGGGTAGGAAACAATAAATATATATTTTTTTAAATAAAAAGGCAAAAATAACCGCGCATGAGTGGTAGTGGATGGGGGGACGTCAGTAGATCAGGACACTACGAGGATTCCTGCACTTGGAGATTGGGCACCCTAGAATGCCACTGTTACATTTCTAGGGGGCAGTGGGGTGGTGGGTACTGAGAGTTAGGGTCAGCTGGGGGGAAGAAACAATAAATATATTAAAAAAAGGCAAACATAACTGTGCATGCCCAGTAGTGGATGGGAGGGGGGCAATGAGAAGGATTTCAGGATTGGGACACTGGAGGATTGGTCACCCCCAGTGTCACTAGTATGTTTCTGGGGGGGTTGTGGGATGGTGTGTCCTGAGAGGGAGGGTCAGGTGGGGGGGGTATGTGTAATTTTAAAATCATGTAGTGCAACTGCCTATACAGACAGCGAGCGGAGTGCTTCACAGACGCGGAGCCAACTGTGTTGAAACTCCAACATATTCTTCAGTAGGAAGGAATGCAGGAGTTCTTTTCAAATAGCAAGAGGTCTATACAGCTATGCCCACTGCAGCCCTAAAAACTGACTTTACATTTTTTTGTGAGAGTCTACTAAGGTGCCAACTACCAGTGGCTAAGCACTGGCACTCTGTCAGCTGGCATATACTTGCTGCCCACTACCCAGATCAGAATTCAGCAGCACAGGTGAAGATGACACACATAGGCTGCTTCATGAACCAGGAGGAGAAAAGAAACTGCAGTAACTTGAGGGAACATGAAGATTACCACAAGAAAATAACATTTATGGGATGCCACCAAGTTGCCAGCTACTATTGGCTGGGCACCAGCATGCTGCCAGCTAGCACACACATGCTGCCCACTACCCAGGTCACACTGCAACAGCACAGCTCAGGATGACACACTAAGGATGTTTCAGGACTATGTAGGAGGAAGAAACTGCAGCAACTTGGGGGAGCGTGAAGGGATTTCACCAAGGTGCAGCTACAAGTGGCCAGACATTGGCACACTGCCAGCTGGTACACATTCGCTGCCCACTCTCCAGATTATACTGCAAAAGCACAGTTTAGGGTGACATTCGCACAGGCTGCTTCAGGACTCAGAAGGAGGAGGATGAAGAATAAGCATGAACTGCTGCAACTTGGGGGAACTAACAGTGGCTGGGCACCAGCATGCCACCAGCTGGCAAACACTTGCTGCCCACTACCCAGCTCACACTTCAACAGCACAGCTCAGGATAACACACATAGGATGCTTCAGGACTAAGGGTGAGGAAGAAACTGCAGCAACTTGGGGTAATGTGAAAACTGCCACTGGAAAACAAACTGACTTTAAAATTTAAATTTGTTTACAGGATGCCACCAAGGTGTTAACTACAAGTGGCTGGTGACTGGCACACTGCCACCTGGCACACACTTGCTGCTCACTGCACAGGTCACACTTCAACAGTACATCTCAGGTTGACACACACAAGCTGCTTCAGGACTCAGGGGATGGAAGGAACTGCAGCAACTTGGGGGAACATGAACACTGCCACAAGAAAATAAAATGACTATTTACATTTTGTACAGCATGCCAGCAAGGCACTAAGTACCAGTGGTCAGGCACTGTTACTCTGGGAGCTGGAACACACTTGCTGTCCACTGCCCAGGTCACACTGTAACAGCATATCTCAGGATGACACACACATGCTGCTTCAGGACTAAGGAGGAGGATGGAGATGCAGCAACTTGGGTGCAATTGAGGAATGCCACCACAGTTCAACAGCACATCTCAGGATGACACAGACAAGCTGCTTCAGGACTCGGGGAAGAGGAGGGAACTGCAGCAACTTGGGGGAACATGGAGACTGCCACAAGAAAATAAAACGACTTTCCATTTTTTTATGGGATGCCACCAAGGTACCAACTACCAGTGGCTGGGCACTGACATGCTGCCAGCTGGCACACACTTGCTGCCCACTACCCAGATCATGGTTCAACAGCACAGCTTAGGATGACACACACAGACTAGACTGTTTCAGGACTTGGGAGGAGGAAGAAACTGCAGCAACCTAGGGGAACATGAAGACAGCCAGAAAAAAAATTACTTGATTTTGAAGTTTTTTTTTTTTTATGGGATACTACCAAGGTACCAACTGCCAGTAGCAGGCACTGGCATGCTGCCAGCTGGAACACGCTTGTGGCCCAGTAAAATTACAATGGTATGTGTAGATAAGTTGACCCAGTACTGTGATATAGTGCAGCTGCAGTGAAAAACAATACAGTGGTATAACGTAGTTGTGGTAAAAAAAAATATGCATGTTACTTAATGCATTCTTTTACCACAACTGTGTTATACCACAGTAGATTTTTTTTATCACAAGTACATTATACTACAATACTGGGACAAGTTTTGTATAATTACCACTATAACTCAAAAAAAATAACATCTCAGGATTCAGACAAGGGCCTCAGACAGCCTGTAGGTATGACCTGCTAAAATGCTACTTCTGCCATGAAAAAAAGTGTGCTGCACTGCTGATGAGATTCAGATTAGGCAAATGGGCACTGGCAGGCTTCTGTCTCATGCCCCACTGCCCAAAGCACACTCATCCAGAGTCCAAACCCTCCCCTTTCAGTTCCCCTCAGGCAAGCCTCTGATCCCAGAGGCCTGCTGCTTTGCAAACACTGCTCAGTCAGACACTTTTTACTTTCATTTTTATTTCTTCTTTTTCCTCCTAAATATCCTCCTTCAGCAGCCCTGCTGCTATCAGGAGTATAGGTTGAACTTTTGAAGATCTTTTGGCTTTTTTGAAGAATATCCTAGCTATCAGATTAGAAGCTGAAAGCCCTGCTGAGCTAACAGCCTGACGACAGATGCACGAGTGAGCTTTCATGCTGGCTCAGGTTGTCGAGCTACAAGTCACATTAAACTGTTCCTCCTATGAATTGTTTTAGCATTTCTGGCTGAGTTGCATAAGTTTTGCTGGATCCTGCACAAAGTCCTATACAAACTGTTCCTTTAGTTTTAAAGCTCTGTTTTGCATTGCACTGTGACTGGACTGCTGATGAATTCCAATTATGTGTGGTTCATAGCTCAGTGCTCATGTAACATATATATTGGAATGATGTAGATGGTTGTTGGATACAGAGGCCAGCATAGAATTATTTGTGCTTAGGTACTTGGATACTTGAATTGAGTTGGTTTATAATATTTGATGGTTTTGGCCTTTCTCTGTATCCCACCTGTAGGAAGGAGGCGTGGTTAAGAATTATGAAGCCCCAAAAAGAATAAATATCAATGATTGTTCAGTAACTGAATGCTGAAGAAATCGTGCATAACAATTTAAGACAAGAATAGATGATCACCTCCTACAACTCCGGAGAGTGTGACCAGTAGCACTCAGGAGAGGAAAAACCCCTTGGGGGAAACCTCTGAGGACCCATGGCTACTGACCTGCCCATCCTTCTGGGCATATTAAAGGAGAGAGATCCTAATTAAACTAAATTAGTCAGCTAATCTGAATTCTAATAGTAGAATTTAATCCAGATAATTGGAGCTTAAGCAAAAACCGAATTGTAAATGTCCAGTGAAGTAATTTCCTCCTAATAAACTCCAAGTCAGAATCCATGTACAATTTGGAATGATGGAGAATGGATATCTTGAAGGACCGTCTTCCGTACTTCAGCTGATAGAGGGCATGCATAATCCATGAAATTGTATGATAGTGGAAATGAAGTTGATGACTGATGAACTTAATACTGGAGACCTGAAAGATAGATGAATCCAAGCTTTGACGTCAACGAGGCAGGATGAATAGAAGTAATACGACATCCAGTTTTCTAATAATAGAGGGCTTGTATAGTATGCGGAATGAGAGAAGGTTTGAAGCCAGGTTATCGAGTGACGAATCCAGTTCTGATAAGTAAGTATAGTCTTTAGGAATTGAAATGAAAGCAATGGCTGTAGAGCTGAGCTGGAATAATGGCAGGCTGTATAGTAATCTGAGACACTGGTGCAAGGCTATGAGCATCCAAGTAGTATAATATGGCTAGCCCAAAAATAAGTCAGGTGTACTGCTAATCTGAAGTGAGAGGCAGTAGGAGCAGGATTGCACCAATGTAGGCAGAGAGAAGGAACAGGACGTGGCAACCAGCCCCTGAAGAAAGTGTAGCTGAATTGATAGCAGGTGATGTAGGAGAGAGAGGCGGCTGATTCCAGGTAAGGGACGCGCAGTCAGACCCATGGAAGTCTGCTGGTAGAATAGAGCATGACAGTTAGTCCCTCAACGAAAAGCGCAGCTTGTTCAGCAGCTGGAGAGGTAAGTAGAGAGGCGACTAGCTCCAGGTAACAGGAAATGGCAGCCAGACCTACGGAGGTCAGCCAGCAGGAATAGTGCATGGTATACAGCCTACAGGAGGCGTATCGTGAGTCAGTTTAGAGCAGATTAGTACTGCATTGTAAGGCAGACATATAGAATGGAATGGTGCTGAGGACTGATGGATCCATTAGATCAAGGATGGCAGGGATCGCGTTGAAGAGACCGTGGCATAGAGATGGCAACTTGACGAGGAATAGCAGTTGAAACTGTAGGTATGCAATGTTTGAGGCATCAGTAACATGACGAAACCCGAATAGTCGAGCATAAGAGTCCTGGATGGAGATAACTGAAGAGGCTGAGTCAAATGGAGTATCGCTGTCACAGATCCATAGGTGGTAGAGCACAATCAGGATAAGGTCTTCATGAGAGGCGCAACTAAGTATCCTGGAAAGGGTGAAGCAGCAGCAATGCCACACGGCTGAAGCAGCAGGACAAAGCATCCAAGAAAAGAGGAGGAGCAAAGAAATGGCCAGGTGCGAATCCATAATAAAGGAGCTTCCGGCTGGCTAACATAGCAGCAGGTAGGTGAATAGTAGAACGAGCAAATCTCTATGCCCTGAGCTGGGCGAGGCAGAAGTAGGAAACCCCCAGCCCAATGGGCGAAGGCAGGTCGTAGAAGCATACGATTAGTAGGTAAACCTCACAGCCCGATGGGCGAAGGCAGATCATAGAAGCAGGCGATTAGTAGGTAATCCTCCCAGCCCGATGGGTGAAGGAAGGTCACAGAAGCAGGTGATTAGTATGTTCAAGTAGAAGTAGTAAGCATCCGGAACTGTAGTGGATCAAGTTGTAGATATCAGGTAAACTAAGGAAGGCATTATGGAATAGAACTCGGCAGGGAGTTCTTGGCAGAAATAATAGTAACTCCGAAGGAGTTGAAATAGCATGACGAGAAGCATCCAAGAGAATTGAGGTGAATATTGTAATCTACTCCAGAAATAATCCAGTGGAAAGCAGAAGCTGTAGGAAGCATGATTTGGAGAGGTAAATCCGACTGAATGAAGCAGCTCTGTAGGAAGCATACATGGGAATGAGACGGAGCTGAGCCCAATGAGATAAGGAAATGTGGCTAGACCAAGTGAGGGTCAGCCGATGGACCTTAGGATATTCGTTAGCAGCATATGTCAGCCAGTGAGTAATCGAGTAGTAGCTAAGCATAAGAAGGCTAGCATGTATCTGGACCAGAGAAGATCCGCTGGTAAGGTAAGTAGTCATTAACCGATGTCAGAGAACTGGAAGCAAATAACGTCATGCTGCAAGAAGCAGAGAAAGCTGGAGGACTAGAAGCAAAGGATGTTGCCCTGCACTGCAATTACAGGAAACTATAGCATGATAGGTATGTGCAAGACACACAGGAATCAGTCACATGCTGCTGCTTCAAATAATAGGGTATCCGGTTGGAGTTAAGCTACAGGGACAGCGTACTCACTAAAGTCAGCAAACAGAAAGGCTTCGTAGCTTAGGTCGTTGATCATTCATTCGCAGTGCAAAGAGAGTAAAGGCTAAGGCTCCTCTAGTGGGCATATTCAAGTACTGTAGGGATTGCTACGAAGGATGGCAGGGACTGTAGTGGTGCAGCGTGGCCAGAACGTAGAGCACCTGGCCCAAAAAGGTGGTTGTAGGAAGCCGAGCTAGAAATGCCAGCGACGTCCAAGATATGGGAGTGATCAGCAAGGTATAACAGTCAACAAGTACAGTAAGCATAGTCCCGGGCTGGCACACCTTAGCAAAACACATCTGCTATCCCTAGCTAGGTAGAATCATGCAGTTTTGCAGCCTAATACCAAATAAATAATTGTGATACATTTAAGTACTTTCTGCAGAGTTCGTAACATGCACATTGGCCCTGGTTAATTGCTTAAGGTCGCATCCGCTGGGTGAAGTATTACATGTAGAAGTTGAGTGGAGTCATTCGATGATGCTTGGTCGTGATGTTTGCTTAATTAGCACAGCACAAATTCTCCAGGCTGAGCAAGGGAGGAGCGGAGTAGAAAGAGTGCCCACAACCGTGAGAGTGAGCGTTGAGGCTCTGACTCCGCAGCGGTAGCCAAGTGCAGCCAGCGAATAAATTAGAGATGTGCGGCAGACTGAAGGAGCTGAGGAATGCAAGCATGAGGTGGTGACAGGGAAATATATGCATAGCAGCAATCCAGGCAAGCAGAGGACCGAGTAGAGGGGATCCACCAAGGGAGCCGAGAGAGCAACAGACGACACGAACTACGTCGCTGTAGCTAGAGGCAAGGCAGAACCCCAAAAGAAAACAAACAGTAACACGGGAGGGAGGGCAGGAAGGGAAGAAAAAACAGGAGAAAGGGTAAAACAAGCAAGGAAGGAGAGGAGCATGGGGGGATTCCCCACAAGCCCTAGCACGCAGCACGGAGCGAGTGCAGCGAGTGCGACTCGCTCTAAGCAGAGCGGGAGTTAGCTGTTCTAATTAAATAGGCAGTGGGGGAGGAGCTCTTGCCCCACATACTCCCGGGAATCTGTTTCAATTGAGTGGCAAATAATTTTACAAATATTGCTCTTGAGCAGCTTAAACATTGAAAAGCAATGCAATATGAGTTGACAGTGCATTGACAACTGCAAAAAAAATGCTAAATCAGCTCATTGGTGGAACAGTTTAATGTGACTTGTGCTATATCTACAGCACCAAAGCTGAGACACACACTTTGCCTAGTTAACTGTTTCATGTGCGAACTGCAGTTTGTGGTTCTACTGGTTTGCCTGGTCCATACCTTTCAGACCACAGCAGCCCCGCTGAAATAAAAGTCAGCCTATTTGCCCCAAAAGTTCACACAGTCCAAAAGAATCAAACATCTGAAGTTCAAGGCATTTGATAATTTTGTGGAACCCTACTTGCAGCACAAATTAGGATAATATTTGGAGTAACAGGTGGAGGTTATAGAGAAAATCTCAGAAATGAAAATAGGCAATGTATCAGTAAATCAATTGTTGGAACTCATACCATATAACAAGGAAAATGCAGGGATCGCTATGTTTTATTCTTATTATTGCATTTAAGAAATACATAACTAGTATGGGTTTAAAGAATACCTATAACCAGGAATGTATAGTGATGTAAAATGAATAACCATCTGGTGAAGCTGGCAGGTTGACTTCAGGAAGGTGATTTTGGCATTGACTGCATACTGTGGGTGGTACAGCACTACCCTCAAGGATAAAGCATTCTGTAATTAGATGTAAGTTTCCAGTGCAATAAACTGAAGTAATTAACAATTGATAATACTGATTCCAGCAGTATCCTGCCAGATATCACTGGCTGAAACTATGATACTGTGCTTCATACTGGGGGAAGCCTATATGAATCGTCCAAGGGCAATTTAAGTTTGTTCCTGAAAGAGGGAATAAACAGTGCAGGATTACTCGTATTGTGAAAGTCCATGAAAAAATATATTAAATGAGGTATTGGTCTTTCCTGTAAGTGTCAAGAGTCCTTGGATAAGAATGTCTAAATCATCTGTAAAAAGAATCAAGGCAATAGCTATTTCATGGGCTCTTGAAACTGAAAGTGATATCGCTGAGGGGCAAGCTGTAATTAACAACATACAACTTGCCCCTCGGAGACATCACTTTCTTGTTCAAGATTCCATGAATTAGCTACTGCCTTGATTTCCAGGGACACTGGTTTACCGGGATTGAGAAAGGGCATATTCCGTTTTGCACATTGTAAAAAATGGTATTGTCACCGGTGTCTGCTAAGCCAAAATCCGGTTTTACCAGTGTTTGTTTTTGTGTACTTTATTTAACAATTTTTAACTCTGCTAACATGCATTTTATCAATGTTGACTTCCACTATTACACATCCTTCCATCCTTGTACCAATTTAAAGTTATTTAGGTACAAGATGTGATGGCAGCAGCAACACTACAGCCCCCGTCCCTAAGATGTGATGGAAGCAGCACTATGGCCCCCATCCCTCTGGTGTGACAGAAGCAACAGCACTATGGCCCCCATCCCTTAGGTCTGATGGCAGCAGTACTATGGTCATCATTCCTCACGTGTGATGGCAGTATCAGCACTATGGCCCCCATCCCTCAGGTGGGACGGCAACAGGCCTACATTCCCCATCCACCAGTGGTGATTGCAGAAGCACTACAGCCCCCACCCCTTCAGTGTGATGGCAGTAGCAACAATGCAGTACACATCCCTCTGGGGTGATGGCAGTAGTGACAGCACTATGATCCCCTTTCAACACTCACACCCCACATGCACAAGTTACAAATGACTTGGTCTCTTTGCTTGTTAGAACTCAGATGTGAATTAATCTGAACAATCACCACTAAGGCGGACTACCTTTGTTTTTTCCTATCTATAATTTAACTGCTTGAATTGGATATCTGCCTGTGACACTGCTGACCAGGGTTAGGGAACAGACTTGAGTGCTGGAGGGCCAGCTGGTGAGTGAAGGCTTGAGTGTCCAATGACCACTCCCCTTCTCCCGAGAGGGAGGGTGGGTTTATGGCTCAGCATTTGCTGGCCCATGGTGGAGGCCAGAGGCACGACAATATGTCAGTCCTCACTGCGGGAGAAGTGTGACGGATGTCGGCTTGTGCCTTGACATCATGTAGCCTGTCACGCTCCCAAGAAAATGGGAAAACACTCGCTGGCCAACTGAAGGATGGCTGCTCTTCCCGCCATACATCAGAAGCCCCAGACATGTGTCCATTCTGACCCCCGACATGCCTAGGATACACAGAAAGCTCTTTGGGGCAGTTCTCCTTCCCTGGTAGCCTCCTACAGGGGTAGGGGCCCACTTAATGAAGGTTTTCTTTGGGTTAACTGGTAGCACAGCAGTAAGAGTCAGTGCATAGTGGTCAGGACTCAGCAGGCCTGAAGAAGTGGATGGCCAGGGGGTAGGAGGAGCAAAAAAAAACCTGCTTAAATTTGCTTCTTTGAAATAAAGTGTTTTCACCTAAAATCCACAAGTGATTAGTGGAGGACCTTCAATGGATTAATGCATCTCCAGACATGTGGATGCTTTTTTTTTCTACTTGGTGTCCATGAAAAGGGAGTCTCCAGTTTTCATGTCTTTGTTCAGATGTGAATTGAGCAACTACTCTGCCCACCAGCATCATACAGCCCTGGGGTCTTACCTTGTTAAGTACTCTTAAACACTTAACATTTGCTTTTGTTGAAGCAGTCTATCAGAAAACATTTTGTTGTCACAGAAACAGAACCAGCAGGTGGGAGAAAAGGTGCAAATGATTCAATTCACCTAAATGGAGTGCTAACTGTGATATCTTTTCATAAATAAGTAAGGCAGTTTCTTCTTTGTAAACATACTTTCATTCAGACTAGTTTTCATTAAAACAACTAAGGATTTTGGGTAGTCCTACTGATTATAAACTTGAATAAGTTAGTTGGTAACAGTGGTCCTATGCTTAGCAATCTCACAACCTAGATGCTTATATGCAAAGAATACAATAAAAACCTGACTAAAATCTAAAAACAAGCTTATAAAACGTATCTGAATATTTATCTTTACCTATACAAAATCATTGCAGCCCAAGTAAAACTCAAGTACATTATATGGTACCCTGACTTCTATTCTATGATGTAGTAAACATATATTGGTATTTTTTTTCATATTCTTTGTAATGCAGGTAAGGCCCACTAGGCAGAACTGTTTGTTTTAAGGAGTGACCTACAAGCACTTGGAAGGTTAAATGACTTGCTTGGATGCAAGTGGAGGTTGTGGGACTCAAACCCAAGTCTGCTAGATGTACCCAGTTCAATCACCGTTTGTTACTCTAACCACTAGGCATGGGTGCTTAAACTGAATGGCTGATTACAACAAAGCAGTGCAGGTGATTTCCTTACTGTTTCTATATGCAGTAAAGCAGAAAGAATGCAAAGCACAGCAGCATTCATTTTAAGATGCTGAAATCTGGGTCAGCCCACTGGCGCTGCAGTAGCACTATTGCTTGCAATGCCAGTGACCTAGGGTCAGAAGCAAACTCGGGTTGCTGGTGGTCTGGCCAGGGGAGTAGGATTGAGCACCTGGGGACTGCTCCCTCCTCTGGGAGGGTGGGCTGCAGGTCCTGCTTTACAACCACTGGTGTCACCACGGGTGGTGGTGCAATGGTGCTGCAGAGTGATCAGGAGGGGAGGACGCTAGCCAGGATCTGGAGCAGTGGCATATCTCTATGTGACCTACCTCCTTGGATCTCTAGTGCTGGTGCCCTCAGGGACAGAGACCAGAAAAGCAGGAACAAGCACCCCATATCAGCCACTGGCAGAAGGGACCCAGGTGCCCCAGACTACATAACCAGGCTCCATGAGGGACCCACTGGGCTGCCCGACACACAGTAAGGGAGTGTGGAGGGGTGACCTAGGGTCCGCTCCCTTCCCACCTGGGGGAGTACAACCCAGGCAGGATAGGGGCAGGCCCACAGGAGCTCCTGAGCATTACCTGGGGATGAAGCTAGGGAATACCGATGCTGTGAGAAGAGGACATAGACAGAGAAAATAAAAAAAATTTAAAAAGATACTGAAATCTTAGTGATTCTGTGCAGTGACATGCAATTTCCGTGAGGCACCGGTACAAGAATTCAAAATCCGTAAGCCATGCAGGATTCCGTGATTGTTACCGGTGTTACCGGTAAAAATGGAAAACCAGGGTCCCTGTTGATTTCATTTACAAATGAATTAGATATTCATATTTCTGAACTCCCAATACCTACAGGTAAGTTCAGTACCTTGTCTGAAATATATTTGCATGGGCTTTCAGTTTGTGAGTGACCCATGGAATGTTGACTTCCCTTTTAAGGAGATATATGGCATTTAGAAGTCAACCCCAGTCTTCTCCATCTTGGATGGCACTCTCTTGAGGTCATACCCAACTTAAAGTATTTAGATGTTTGGTTGGATGGAAGACTTGACTTCTCCACCCATATTCATGCCATCCACAGAAAGCTCTGCCTTAGACCCAGTGCTCTCTACCATAGCAAGGATTGTCTACCATTTCCAGTCGACTGCAAAATAATCACCTAGATGGTGCTTCAAGTATTTGACTATGTGAATGTGGTCTATGGTGAGACCATCTCCTCTTCTCTTGCCAGACTGGACACTCTGTGAAATGCCTTCTGCCATTTTGCAGCTAATGCTTCCTCTTGTACTGATCACTGCTCCCTATACATTAATCTCTCAATATAACATTTTCCCATTTTCTCATTCAGTGTACATCCTTCATTTCTAAATATTGTTTTTTTTTTCATTTCTCCCTTCTCACTTCTCCTCTCTCCCAACATTTTGGCCTCTTATACAGCTCTCTTCAGGGACCCCCCACACCATCTCCATTCCTTATTCTAAACCTGCTGATGTGCAATCCACTTCCTCCTTCCATTTTCCATCCATTCGGAATAACATCCTTCCATGCTGTTTGTCTCCCTCCTGTCATTCTTTCAAATAGCAGCTCACATTCCTTTTCACCCATTTTTACTCTTGCCCTTGCCTCGGCTATTCTGTCCTGTACCCTCTGCCTTTCAACTTTCTTTGTCTGTTTGTGTCCTCTGTGTTCACTCTCCTGATTTGCTCTTGCTGCCAGATAGCTTGTCTTAGCTTGGGTAATTCCTAACACTCCCTCCTAGACACGTCCTGACTATGTCACAACTGTCTGTTATATTTTATTATACTTCTAGTACAATGTGCCTATGTTCTTTGTCAGGTTTTTGCTCATTGTACATAATGCAATGAATTGTCATTGTTGACTGATTCTTAATTTCACTGAACTATTGTCTGTATCATCCTACTGTTTATTTTTCCTTGGTAGCTCATACTTGGCTGTATATTGTTTAGTGGCTGTATATTGTTTTGTTTAGAGTGACTGGACTGTATCATTGTGTATATTTGTCTCCCTGTACCACTTCCCCCAGCTCGCACCTGGAAACAAGCTTTAGTTCAATGTGCCTTTCCAGTTACCTATTTTCAAGGCCCCTAGAATTCTGCTGCCACAGAATTTTGCGCAGAACTTGCAATCTACCGTAGAACTTCTACGGTGCTGCAGAATTCACTCTTCTTGGTGATTTTTTATTAATATTTCTGTTTGTACATAGAATTTGGTTCTCTTTCCCTCTTTTTATATCCAAAACCCCCTTATATATTCAGAATGCGATGTTATCATTGCTATAACATCATACATTAGCTAATGAAATGGTTGCTTTCTGCAACAGAAATGAACAGTCACTTATCTACCACAGCTCCCATGAGACGGTGGCACAGCACATCATGCATGGTGATATTTGCTCAACCTGCACTACAGCCTAATACAATTTTTAGTCTTACATTGTTGCACTAGGGCCAACTTAAGCAAAACGTTGTCAATAGCACATAACCGTTAAGTCCATACCTCACTTTGTACAAACCTATTTGTGCCTTTAAGGTATAGAAACGCTATCTGAAATGAACAACTGGTAAAATGAATTTAATTGTAATTATGCCCAGAAAAGTGAAATATAATAATGTGTAGACCTGTTGAAAGAATAGACCTGTTAAATCAATAATTGCACTGTACGCATTTTTGCCAGGGTTATTGATTACATATTGTCATTGGTTGATAGAACCACCTAAAAGTTATTGAGAAATGTTGTGTGCAGGGACAGCTGTTGGGCCAGAGGGTAGCATGCTGTGTTTCCGTGCCAACAACTCAGGTTCAGAGATTAGCTCTGGGAGCTGGCTGGGCAGCACAAGGATTGGTGGAATACATCACTGCTTGGAGCCTGGGAAGGTATGGTGCAGTGTTCTGTCACATGGTGGAAACATTGTGATGGGCCAGAGAGCTGTATCTCACAATTGGTTCACATGCATGTCATGGTCTGATGGTGTTACGCAGTGTGTCAGGGAAAGCAGGTTGACATGAAAAATGAGTTTCGCAATAACTCCTCTATTTCATTTCCAGTGGGACCTGCATGAATGAGGATGCAAGTTCATGGAAATTAAAAAAAAAAAAAAAATATATATATATATATACACACACACACACACACACAGTGTATCTCTGTCTCTCTCACCACACACACACACACACACACACACACACACACACTCATATTTGTATGTATGTTACAGACTGCATATAAATATATAAGTGATACACAGTGGGAACCTCATGAGTTGTGTAGAAAGCACATACAAATATATAAGTGATAGACAGTGGAAACCTCATTAGTGGGATAGATAGCATGCATACAGAAATACCTTATTTATCACATACGTAAGATCCCCTCTGCATATGTCATTTATGCAACAGGCTAGGACCTTAAGGGAGAAACATTTGTTTTGCTTTTTTAAGCATAAAATTATTTTTGTAAGTCTGTTATTTTTTTAACTAGTGTTACTGTGCTTTCCACCATCCTGATTGCTATAACCACTGCCATGAAAGTGAAGTCAGGATGACAAGCTGACACTGTGGTGTGGTAGTTTGTTAGTGCTGCAGAACTTCTGCAGAAATTACAAACCACCGACGCAGATGTTCTGCTGCAAATGGTAGTCTTGCCACAGAACTTGGTCCCACTGTGCTGCAGAAAAGTAGGGGCCCTGCCTTTTTTCAATAAATACATAAATTAATAGATTACATGTTTCATCTGGTGAGACATGCTAATAAATATCATTACTGAAGTAGACCACAATGGATAATTGTTAATATTGTATCTGATGAGACATGCCAATGAAGAGCATCAGAAAAAAGTGTTTTCGCAGTTGAAGTGGCATCTATTACTGCTCTTCCAACTGGTTATGGTTAGGCACCTGTGCTGGATTTCCACAGCATTTTGGAATAAATGATATATAACAAAAATACAAATGAAATTTTGCAGTTTCTGTTGACTGTACTGTGATTAGGCAGATGTGTAACTGTAAAAATGGTAGAATGTTCAAATCAGAGCATGTCATACCACTCCATGAATGTTTTTTCAGTGTACTCAGCTGATACTCATGCTGACCAAACTATTTTTGCACACCTCAGATGTTAGGAATAAACCAGGGCCTGTATATTTAAAGCAGTTGCGCATGGCACAACTGAGTTGCACTGGCGCAAGTGTGGACTTGAGCCAAGGAGCAATATTTAGCGAGAGCCAGTGCACAGCACAAATCCCATTGCGCCAATGCGCAACTATAATGAATGCAGGTGCAATTGCAGGGGTATGCCCATGAATATCCAGCCTAATGTGATATTCAACCATGGAACCATGGAGGAGCAAATCAGAGATGCGTCGAGCAGACTCGTTCTTATAAATACTGGGCACAAGCACACAGAAAGCACTTGCTCTAGGTGAGAGGGAGTGAGAGAGTGAGAGAGTGAGAGAGAGAGAGTGAGGAAGAGAAAGAAAGACATACAGAAAGACAGACAGAGAGGGAGAGTGAGAGACAGACAGACAAACAGACAGACCAAGGCAGACACAGAGGGAGAGGGACAGAGGTGGCAGTGGAGAGGGAGACAGGGGCAGAAGAGTGTGACAGGCAAGCAGACACACTGCCAGGCAGTGCACCAGGGTGGCACACAGCCCACAGCAGCCAACCACCCAGGGGGATAGAGGATAGCAAGGGCCATGGATAGTGCGCCCTTCATGATGGAGGCTGTGATGAGGGGTGTGAGGGGGCAGCAGGAACAGTGACATGCCCGTGGAAGAGCCCGTCGGCGGTATGCCTGACACAGGCGGTACCACGCCTGCATCACCTTAGAGCAGTACAGTGACACGGAGATAATGGGATGGTTATGCCTGAACAGGGCCATTCTGAGGCAGCTCTGTGAGCTGTGAAGTGAGGAGATGCAAGCACCCATCAGACGGAGCCACGCCATGTCTGTGGAGACAAAGGTGACAGCCGTCATGTGCCTGCTCATCACGGGCACCTTCCAGAGACCAACAGGGGACACCAGAGGCATAACTCAGTCAGCCACATCCTGCCTCCTCACACAGTTCCTGAACACTCTGCTGCCATGTGCATCAGAATGCATCCATTTTTCCAGCACACAGGCGGAGTGTACAGCAACCATGCAGGACTTCCACAGGGTAGCACGTATGCCTGGCATGATTGGGGCCATTGACTTCACTCACATGGGCATCCACACGCCACCTGGCCCCGAGGATGTGGCGTACATCTTTAGGAAGGGGAACCCTAGTCTCAACTGTCAGGTGGTGTGCGATGCCACAGGGCACATAACTAATGTCTGTGCCATGCACCCTGGGAGTGCACATGATGCATTCATCTGGCACAGCTCTGCACTGTGCCACAGGTTCAAATGTGGGGATATCCACAGGCCACCTAGTGGGTGAGTATGGCACGGGCAAGGGGTGATGGGCAGAGCATACTATGGGATGGGGAAGGGCAGGGTGTGCATGTTGGCATGGTCAGCAGGGACAGGCAAGGGGTGCAGCCCAGCATAACAGAGGGCTAACCATGTCATTATCCACACAGGGGACAGGGTCTATCCACTCCGGCCCTGGCTTCTCACCCCCTACCGGTGCCCATCATCCCCAGCAGAGGAATGCTACAACGAGGCACACACTGGCATGTGCAACATCATTGAGAGAATTTTTGGCATGCTGAAAGCATGCTCCTGTTGCCTAGATAGGTCAGACGGTTCCCTACAGTACAGCCCCTCAAAAGCCTGTGGCCTATTCCTGGCCTGCTGCATACTGCATAACATGGCCATTGACCATAGGATATCTGTCAAGGCTGATGAGTGTGACAGTAGTGGGGACAATGGAGGCAATGGGCCAGAGGGAGGTGGACAGCCACCCCCTGGGTGGAGGGATCCCTGGCTGATCCAGCAGGCAAGACGGCACAGGGACACCATAGCATGGTAGCACTTTGGTGCACACAGGTAGGTGGTACAAAACACTAGGCTACACAAACAGGTACAGTACACATGCAGGGGCGTGCATGGCAATGGGCATGCACACACTGAGGCAGGTAGCAGGGGTAAAGGTGACAGGGGTACACACCCACATACAACCACACACAGCACCCCGCATAACCACCCCACATACACAGAGGTATGGGTATGTGACATGGATCAGATGCATTGCACTGGTGCACAGGCGTAACCGGTGCAGGACTGCTGTCATCATGCTCACATCCACATGGCCCAGTGGCCGGGCAAGCATGTACACAGGCAGCATGTGGCACGAAACACAGGTGCCAATCCTGAGGCAGGCACACACACACCGCCCATGCATGCACTGGGCAGCAGCTGCAGACTGCAGGCAGGGTGGGCCACACATCAGGGCCGCTGCACGGAACCATGGCAACCACAGCCATTGGGTGGCCATGCCTGGGCAGATTGGCAACCACAGTTAGTGAATCAGCCATGGAGGGGTGTTCAACAGCCCCCCAGGGGTAGAACCGCAGGACCGCGACCATGTCGGTGCAGGTGTGTTGAGACGCTGACATCTGAGCCTGGTGTTGACTGCGCAGGGGTAGCTGGACTCTGGGTATGCGGGGTAGATAGGGGTCATCTGTGCCCAGCCATGCCCTGTGGCAGCCAGTAGTGCAAAGCCATCTGAGATTGTGGTGGCAATGCGATCCAGGGAGGCAGTAGTGGCCTCCTGCATGTGCTTCATCCCCGCCAGGAGCTTCACAGTTCCCCTCTCCTGCTGCTTAGCTAACTGTTGCACCTCCACGTGCAGTGCGCACCCCAATGACGAGCAGCACCTGTTGCTGAATGGACTCCCACAGTAAACTGGTGTGCTCAGCCAGCGGCTTGGCATCCTGGGACTCCTGGGCCAGATGCCAATCTCCATGTGGTGAATGGCCATGCTGCACAGCCCCTCTCTCTGGTGGACGCTGCACAGTGGGGCCTGCAGGGGGACTAGGTACGGCAGATGCACCAGTGGCGGACCCTGCATCTGGCTGCTCGGTGGCACCTGCAGCCCGCTGCTGCTACCCGTCCAGCTGCTGCACACCACCCAGCACCTGCACAGCAGCAGCGCACACTGCTGTGCCCACAGTGGTGGTGGGCAGCTGTTCCACCACCGGCAGGGTGCCTGTGTTAGTGGCCAACAGGGGCATCTCCCCCACAATAGTGGCCATGCTGTCCAGGATGAACGTTACATCATCATCGGTGTCAGACCCCACCCCGATCTGTGTCTCTGTGCACAGGACCCCAAGGCTGGCATCCTGCAGGAACACATCCAGGGCCTCATCCAACCCCAGGTCCAGGACATCTGTCTGCACAGTGGTGGTGAGCTGCAGCCTGTCAGGCTCCCGGATGCCCATGGAGGTGGAAGGCTGGTCCTCTGGGGCTGGTCCAGTGACCACAGCTGCTGCCACTGCCAGCGTCCATCATCCACACAGAGGCATTCTGGTGCTGCAAGAGAAAGAGAGGTGTGTTAGTGATGCATTGCCCACATGTGCTCTCCCCACTGCCACTGCCTGTACCCTGCAGCATGGCATGCACGTGGGTGCATACATATGCACATGACAGGCATGCTGGCCGCATGCACACCAGCACGGCCATCTCCTCACCCTCCATGCCCCCAGCTGTGCATGGCTGACATACTTGCCATGCAGTGATGGTTTGCCACCCATCTGGAATCCACCGCCAGGTACACCCTCCACCGTGCTGAAGCACATGGTGGTTGCCCCAACTCCTCCTGCACCATGAGATGTGATGCAGCTGCAGGCCCCCATCCAGTGGCATTCCGGGAGGCATTGATGGCTGCCACCCTCTCCTTGATGCACCTCTTGTCCTTGCCCACCTTCCTCCTGCACTCCTGCACTGAGCGCTGGTGGCTACCCTGCTGGTTCACACATGCCACCTTCTCCACCCAGGCCCCAGCACTGTCCTGTGGTGTGCCAGTGGCACCACTCAACATTGGCTCCTTGTCAAGGTAGGCCTCGAACAAGGGCCTCTGTTTCTGCCTTAGTGAAATTGGGCCCATGCTTGTAAGCAGGACCATGCTCCCCACCCTCCTTATGTTCCAACATGTCACTTCCTGTGGACATGGAGAGCACAGTATGTCAGTGGCAGCAGCACCCTGTTCCATCCCCCCTGCACCCAGTGTACTACAGCAGCATGCACAACTTACCTCGAAAGGATGCAATACTGGTCCATGGCCTGTGCTGATCCGTGGCACTTTTATAGTGCATTACATGTATATGAGCTTTGGCGCAACAGTAATGACATGCTAATTCACTCAGTGCACCACACATTGGCTGATGAGCTCATTTGCATGTGGCAGCTGAATATCACATTTTTGCTCCATGTGTAATGAGTTTGCTCTGGAGCAAGTCATGGAGCAATGTGCACACATGCATGATGCACATGACCGCAGTAGACATGCGCCGGATGGTTTAATGTCACCAATCGTACACTGTGTGCTGACTGCGTGATGGGGCCATGGTGCATGGTGCGCTAGGCATGCTATTGCACACATGCGCACAGTGTGGTGGCCTAACCTTGATCCCTGCTGTGACCTCTGCCCCTGGGTGATCCCGGCGCCCATTATCCCGCCCAGCCATGTCCATGCCGCACATCTCTGAGACTGCATGATGGGTGGGCACAGATCATGTCCCCTCGGCCCACACATCTGGTGCATGCTGTGGCCACGTGCACTTACCACTGTCATTTTGCTCACCGGCTCACACTTGCAGCATGGCGCAGCAGAGAGCACCACTATCAGCTAACTGGACACAGGTTGAACTGGTCAACCTTGTTACCTGCATCCAGCCCCACACACCCCAACTGTTCAGCCAGGCACCACTGCAGCAGCCCCAGGTAGCAGTGTGGCAGGTCATTGCTGCCACACTGCTGCAGCACACAGGTGTGGCCAGGATGAGGGAGCAGTGTCACCACCACTATGGTGACCTGGCATGAAGGGACCCAGAGCACCTCAGGAGGCTGGAGGCGCGTGTCAGGCATGGAGCTGTGCCACAGCCAGGTGAGTAAGCCCATAATGCATGTGTGCCATGGTGCTGTACTGTGGTGTTGGCTAGGCTTCCTGGTATGCCCTGCAGGGTAGTGCACTGCCATTGTGTGCATCCTGCCACCACTTCCATTATGATGCCGCTGTGCGGGATGTTTCGGGCAGGGGCTCACCCTGTGCACAGGGGTGGGGGTGGTGGGCAGCTGCTGTGGTTGGTTACTGATGTGTACCTGTCTCTATTCCATTCCCAGGGCCTGAAAACAGGAGGAGGGCAGCAGCAGTGGTGGCAGGATGGCAGGCCACAGTGGGCCAGGGTGGCAGTAAAGGAATGGCTCTGGCACCAGTGGGGCCACAGAGAGCAGGTAGGCACTGACATGGTCCTTCGCACCGTACCTGGGGGGGTGATGGGGGTGTGGGTGCGGGCATGGATGCCTGTGCTGTGTGCCATGGTAGCTGTGTGTCACACTGTGCGTGGTGCCTGCCACTGTGGTGCATCCATTAAACACGTGTGCCAGCTATTGGTGGGGTGGGTGTGTGCCCAGCTGCCACTGAAATGGCTGTGGTGCTGCCTGAGCACTGTGTCATGTGACTGCCATAGCACAGTCGGGTGGCCACTGTGCAATGGGGACCACCTCTGTGCACTGTCATGGTGTGCTGCATTGCTGGCAGGTGTTGGCCCACACTCCTGTGGGTGGCCTCTACAGGTCCTCTGGGGGTGTGTGATCCCACTGCCCATTGTGCTCTGTGGATGGGCATGGTTCCTTGGGACATTGTACTGATCGTCTGTCCTGTCCCTTGTCCTAGGTGTCCAGTGGCAGTGCAGGAGGCCCTTCTACTGCTGGCTACTCTGCCAACTGATATTAATCACCTTGACAACCATGGAGACAATGCTGCAGGTCCGAAAGATGCTGCTGGTGGACAGGAGGCAGCGAAGACTGCAAGGGGCGGCAGGCCATGGCCGCTGCTAGTCAGGCCCTGGATTCCCCTGTTTCCCCAGCTGTACCTTCCCCTCAAGTCCCCCTTCCCTCTGTACAGTCCCTGTTCCCTATCCTCTTACCTCGCTTTCCTACCCACTCCCATACCCTTGTGTTGTACATAGTTGTGTTCTTCAATATATATATCTGTAGACATACCTGCCTATGTCTGTGTCTGCTTTGCAGGTGGTGTGAGGAGCCATGCTTCAGTGGCCCAGTGCCTTTTCATGTGATGTGCATATGTTGGGGCACATGTTGTGCTTCTGTGGATCACTGTTGTATGCTGAGGTGTGTCCCACTGTGGTGGTCACCCTTTACTCTGTCAGTGGCTGTGCCTTGGGGTTCCCATGGGGAGGTTGTCAGGGTGTGTTTGTGTGTGTGTGTGCTTTTCTGCATGGTCCTGGGTGTGGTCTGCTCTGGTCTGGGTGTGTTGGGGGGCATGGCCTGCAGCCTGTGGGGGGGCCCACTTGGTGGGCCTCCATTAACCATTGGCACCTCCTGTTGCCTACTGTCTGTGCCACTGTTGTGTTCTGGGGTGGGGGTCTGGGTGCCTGTGTGCACCCTGCTGTGCCCAGCTGGTGGTGACCTCCTGTGGTCTGTCACTGTGCTTCCCTGGCTCTGTCCCTGGGTCACCTCTCTGTGCTCTGCCCCCTCGATTGCTCTGCTGCTCTGCTCCCATGGTTGCCTTGGGGCTTATCTGTCTGCACCATGGCGTACCTGTGTTTGGGCCATGGTGCACCTCTGGTTGTGCCATGGCACATTCATGGTTGCACCACCGTGCAACCACAGTTGCACAATGGTGCACCTGTGCCACATTCAGCTGGGTTGTGCTGGCATAGTGCAGCAGTGCAACCTCTGAATATGGCTCCTGTTGCACCACAGCACATTGGATTTGCACTGAGCCAGGCTTGTGCTGGCTTTTGGCACATTTCTGAATATCTGGGCACAGATATACTATTGATATATATTATAGTTGCTGATACAGTTGTGCTACAGGATTTGTAAGGACTGAATGTTGGCAGTAACAATGAAAAAAGAGAATCTTTTAAAAGAAAGGTTAAATTAAGGACTCACTGAACACCTGTAGTAGCAGAAAATGTGGTTTTGTCTCTTTACATCATCAATGTCTTTAAATTCTTTCCATCCCTTTAAATCATGATTATTTTTATTGCTGTATTTTGTTATTGCATTTGATGCACTTGTGCACCAGACACCTTGGAACAATAATGGGAAATGAGAGGCGTGTCACTGCCAATCCAATTACAGCTGAAACTGCAATGGATTTGGCAGTGCACACCAATGACAAGACACTCTGGTGAAGACAGCAGTTCAGCTTTGCTGACGTGGCATGTCCTGGACTTAAAAGAAATGAACAGCTACAATGTGAGGGCTTCATTTCTTTCTGTAGCCTCAACTCCGGCCATGCACATTAGAGTGAACACTAATACACATGGCCCCAGTTATGGCCCTTCTTTGCTTCCTCTGACCCCCATCCCAGAAGCTTAAACATTAGTCAGGTGCAGCTTTCTTTCCGAGTGCTTAGTTTTCTGCACCCCCCCTCAACATTAGCCACAGTGTGGCTTTCTGTTAAAGCTGACATTGGGGTGCCCAATCCCATGTCAGCATGGATCCCCCCATTAATGTGGAATATTGGGAGCCCACCCAGTGTGCTGAAATGTGCTATTAAAAAAAGTAAAACCTTTGAAAAAAGAAAACTGTCTCTCGATGCCTTTTCTTTGATGCAGAATCCTGCATCAAACTGGTTTGCTCCCCCAAAGTCTTTTTGCTGACATCAGGGTGCCCAATCCATGAGTTGGCATGTATCCCCCCACATTGTGGCACACTGGGAGCCCACCCCAGTGTGCCAGGGTTTTTTTTTATATTTATTTCTCTTTCCTACACTGGGATGCCCACTCCCAGTGTCAGATGCCTCCCACCCCCAAGCCCACTTTCTTTGCCAATGGGGTGCCCAATCCCTTTGTTGTCAGCATGTATCCCATCCCCCAATTCATGTGGCACACTAGGAGCCCACCCCAGTCTGCCCAAAAATATTTATTTGTTTACCTGTAAATAAAGAAACCTCCTGACGAATTTTCTTTTAACCTGCAAAAAGAAAACGGTCCCTCGTCATCTCCCCAGTTCCGCCTTCCCCATCCCCACCCTCCCACTGAGCAACCACCTTTCCACACCCCCTCCTTATTCCATACTTACCTCCAGAGGTTTGCATTGTTATCTCCTCCGGACCGGGACGTCTGCACTCTTCAAAGCCAACCGGCAAACAGAAGAATCAAAGGTAAGTGTGTATAAAGGGAGTCAATGGGGAATTTCAACTTACGTTGTTATCTCAGCCATTTTTAGGAACTGTGGCCCCAATTTTTCAGCATGGTGTTCTTGGGACCTCACCTCATGAGCACTGTAACTGTTAATTCGTTACTCAGCCCTGAACCATGATTTCACGGTTGCTATGCAGATTTACCATTTGGGACTGATTAACAAAAGGACAGTGCCACTGTTTATGAGGTGGGGTCCCAAAAAGTCCACATTACAAATTTGGTGAAAAAATTCTAAACAATTACTGCGTTACAAGTGTGCATTGCACAGTTTCTACACACATTCATAACTACACCAATTTTTTTATATTTTCAACATTGTCATTATTTCACATCTTCTTATGAACAGTATAGCTGTCATTTTTCACATCCTGCCCAAAATGTGTTTTCGCACCTGTGTCCCAGAATGACATGGTCGCTGTACAAAATCAACTTTCTGAATGGATTAATGGAATCACAGTGTCACTGTTTATGAGGTGGGGTCCCAAAAAGTCCATGTTGAAAATTTGGTACAAAAATATCCAAAAATGCTTGAATTATGTACAGTCATTGAAATTTTGCTATGCATGCATAATTTTGGCAAATTTTTATATTTTCATTCCAAATATTCAACATTGCCAGTTATACACACCACCTCATGAACAGTATAGCTGTAATTTTTCACATCCTGCCTGAAATTTGTTTTTGCACCTGTAGTGCTGAATGGTGCAGTCACTGCACGAAATCACCTTTCAGGATTGAGTAACAAAATGATAGTGCCACTGTTCATGAGGTGGGGTCCCAAAAAGCCCATGTTGAAAATTTGGAGTGACAATACCAACAAATACCAATACCAACAAATGCCCTGGTTTCCAACCATAACACCCCCCAACCTGTAGAGACTGACAGGCATTGGGAGTGTGACTTGGGGTCGACGGCCATAATGTTCACACCATTCCACTCACACCCTGCAGCCAGTGACAGGCATCGAGATGTGCCTTGGGGTCTTCGGCCCTAACATTCACCCCATTCTCTCATATTGCACCCATCTTAGCTTATTTCCTTATGGAATGGGGTCAGCGTAAGGGCTGACTGCGACACCTGTCAGTGTCTGCAGGGTGGGTTGTGGTGGAATGGCATGAGCATTATGGCTGATGACCCAAAGGCACACCCCCAGCACCTGTCAGTCTCTGCAGGGTGGGAGTGCGGGTTGGCGTTAGGGTTGGAAGCCCTAATGCCTCAGTAAGGAAGTAAATCAGGGAGGGGCAGTGGACATCACCTACCTTGATTTCACGAAAGCCTTTGACACTGACCAACACAGAAGGCTGATTAACAAGATGGGTAGTCTGGCCACAGGCACACGCTGATAAACTGGGTTAGAAACTGGCTGACAGACAGAAGGCAAAGGGTGGTGGTAATGGGATCCAATCTGAGGAGAGGGTGGTGACCAGTGGGGTACCTCAGGGATTAATCCTGGGACCAGTCCTGTTCAATGTCTTCATTACAGACATTGCAGAACAGCTAGAAGGAAAGGTCTATCTTCCTGTTTGCAGATGACATCAACATCTGTAACAGAGTGAGTACTCCAGAAGGGGTGGAGAAAATGAGCAGGGACATGGAGAGGCTTGAAAAATGGTCTGAGGAGTAGCAATTGATATTCAATGCAAAGAAGCGCAAATAATGCACCTGGGAAGAGGGAAACCTGGGGGAGAGTTACAAGACTGGGGGGAGGAGGTTCTGATGATCACCAAGGAAGAAAGGGACCTAGGAGTTATCAGTTCTGTTGACCTAAAGGTGTCAAAACAGAGAACAAATGTTGCAAGGAGGGTCAGTGGCATGCTGGGGTGCATAGGCAACGGTATCACTAGCACAAGGTGTGAGGTGGTGATGCCATTGTATAATGCACTAGTGAGGCCTCACCTACAGTACTGTGTGAAATTCTGGAGGCCGCAACTGTGCAAAGACATTGGCATGGTGGAGGCAGTCCACAGAAAGACAACCAAGATGGTACATGGCTTGTAACATAGAACATATCAGGAGAGATTAAAGAACCTCAATATGTACTCGTTGGAAGAAAGAAGGGAGAAGGGGGAACTTGATAGACATGTTCAAGTACTTCAAGGGCATAAACAAGGTCTAGAGGCAGACATTTTCCAATGCATGAAATGTTCGGCATTGACAAATACTTGTTTTAATATAGTGTTACAGTGTATTCTAATTATGTGCTCTTGGATATGTTAAGCTCAAACTGGTATGACCCCAGCCTTGTGGTTTACTGTAGCTGTTTTCTATTTAGTGTCTTGGGGAGTTTTCCCAGCATTCCAGAAACTGGCATTTGTACAAAAAAATTACAAATGTAGCACAGCTAATCAATTTGGTTTCCTTTGCAAGTTCTGTGAAGAATAAAAAATCTGAACATGCAATGGCTCCAGTCGGTAGAAAGGCAAGTGAGAATTCTGAAATTGCAATACATGAATTATATTTTTGACACAGGAAGTATGATCTTGATAGCAACATTGGCCACCAGTGCATCACAGCATTGTTTTATACAGAGTGTCTCGATAACATATAGACCTACAGAGTATTGTATACCTTATCAAGAAAAAGGAAACAAGATTTAATGATGCTAGCTGAAACACTGTGATGCCTCTGGAGTTTGGAGAATGGCTGACCTATAAACCATATTTGCAAATCAATGGTTTACATAAAAAAGAAATACAGTATAGTATGTAGCAAATGATATGCATGACACTACAAGACTAAAGATGGGTAATATCTCACATACTGTATTTTGGACTGCATTACAAATGCATTTATTGAATTTGTTGTTAAAACAACTCAGCATCAGCGATTACCTTTGTGGAATAATAAGGTATTTAGTTGGTATAATTATCCAGAACAATTGTTTCCAGTGTTTATATGGAAGCAGGTATCACATTAGCTTAACCTTGCCACAGCAATTACAGATTCACAGTATGTTAGGAATATCTTGAAAGCACATTACTGCTGTGCATATCAACTGCATCCAAATACATTTCTGTTGTCATAATAGAATCTGAGGGCTGACAATGTATGTTTCACAGTATTTTGCTTTAAAATCAAATCAGGGCTAGATGTGTGTTGAACTACCACAAAATAATTCAGATTGTTTGTGTAAATGGCATTTGCTATTTTGTGAATAATGCAGATATCCTGGTCTATGAAAAGGGCGCCACCCACCTGAGAAAACCAGACTTGGCTTATTTAGATCACTACTTGAGCTATTAAAATGTGACATTGTTTTAGGTGAGGTTTGTATATTTCAAATCATGTCACGTTATGTTGTTGCTGAAAGATACTGTACATTCCTTGGAATCTAGGATTTCTGCCCCACAGTCTGACTTTGTCACTTGTTGTCAAGGAAGCAATATACTGTGAGATATTTCACTATAATGAAGAAATATTCTAGTGGCAAAATGCTAAAAATGTCCTATAAATATGACCCACACAGGGAATAATTTATACACTGTTAATAAGAAACACAGCTGTAAACCCCCTTTCTGAGGTGTACTGTTTTGTTACCTATTTTGTTCTATGTAGAGCTCAGTAGAACTATAATTTTCTTTGATGAATTATCTACAGCAAAAGTCAACCATATAACAAATTTTGTGGAGCTCTCACACACATTTTGGCTGAGTGAATTGGACTGTAAGGTGCCCAAAGTCAATAAAATATGAGAAAATGTCCAATTTCCTGAAATTCTGCCACATTGCATTGTCAACAGCTAAGCATTTTAGTGACACAGTAGTTTCACTGTAGTTATTGTTGGGAGACACTTTTTTAATTTTATTTACTTATTTAAACGTTTCACCTGGAAAGACATACTGAGCAGTCAGCTCATTTTCAGATGCGTCCTGGGGGCAGGAGGAGGTAGGTACAATATGAGGCATGATATAACAGATAACTTGAGAATACAGATACAGTTTGACAGAATACATTTAAAAGCATTACAGAGCTCAAAGTGCCTAGCTACTAAGTGAGAATACAACTGAAAATCACACAGTGTTCAGGTAAGGGAGGAAGGGAGAGAAGGGAGGTGGGGGGGAGGAGGGGGGAGAATGGGCAATACAGGATGAGGGGGACGAGGATTAGGAACAGTTGCAGGAGGGAGAGATGAGGCCACAGAGGAGGTAGGAGAAGGCATGAGATGAAGAGACACTCCAGATGGCATGAGGGAGGGAATTTTAGAGCTTAGGGAAATGGTGACTGGAAGCAGCTTGGCCAATGGCTGTTGTGGTGGGGAGGACTGCCAGGGTCCAAACATTGAAGCTTCCGAGGGTATGGGAGGAGAGAGGGGGATGGGAGAGTGAGGCAGAGACATAGGAGGGGAGGAAACTAAACCAGAATTTGCTCACAATGTTAATGCAATGGGTGTGGCACCTGTCCTCAAGAGAGAGAGAAAAGAAAGAGACTGATACAGAGAAGTGGTGAGTGCGAGGGGGACAGTCAAGTGCAAAGCAACATAAAGAGTGGAAGACAGTGCCCAGTCTGGCAAGAGAAGTACCAGGGGTGGCACTGTAGACTACATCTCTGTAGTCAAAGATTGGGAGGATCATTTTCTGGATAATAGCACAGTGCGCCGGCAACAGGATGCAATTGCAGTCTCTGTGCAAGGTACCAAGTTTGGGGTGCAATTTTTTGACAATAGCATCCACATGGCCAGAGAAGTTTAGGTGTTGGTCAAGCCAAAACTCTCAATACCTGAAGGTGGTGACATCCTCTAAAGGGGGAGCCATCAAGGGTGTGGTAGGAGGGAAGGGAGGGAAGCCTGGAGAGTCTCTGCCTCATGCAAAAATACATGGAGATGGTCTTCTTTGCATTTACTGTAGGAATAGCTGGTTAGAGTGTAGCCAGAGCTGAACTTGGTCAAAGTTGAACTGGAGTCAGTGTGCCATGTCAGCAGTGGAAGGGTCTGAGGTATAAAGAATAATTTCATCTACATATACGTGGATGGATGAGGATGAGCAGATGGAGGGGTGGTCATTGAAGAAGATGAAGAATAACAGTATTCCCAGCACAGAACTTTGTAGGACCTCAGTGGTTATAGGCAGGGGTGGGGAGATATCATCTCCAGTTTTGACAGATTGGGATTGGGACAGATTTACCTTTAAAGAGGAACTACGGTCACAAATTACAGGCATCAATAAGTTCAGAGTATGGATCAGCATAGCCCCAATCACCCTTATGCCAAAACTGAGATCCTTAAGTTACTTTGTTTAGAAGTTACAAATCATTTTACAACCCTAAATTCTCTGCCTGTTCAAAAAAGCCAGTTTCAGTGAAGAGGTGCTGCTGATGTCATCTACTGAACTCACAGTCTAGCTCTCCCTGTCAGCAAGCTTACATGACCTGCTTCTTCAAAGTTTAAAAACTATGTGCAAATGGTTTTCTCCAGTAAAACAGGCAGCACCATTCAATAAACATTGCTTTAAAACCTATGTGTGTTTCAGATTTTGTAACAAAGTTGGCAAATTCATATTTTTGGTTTTGGTGTTTTGTTGTTGTGGTCCTTTTCTTCTGGGTTGCTGGATGTTAAGTCACAGCACACTAATGTGAGATTTGCTGACTGGATAGCTCTGATGTGGTGAAAGGCTGCGATCATTCACAGCTATCATTCAATTGAGGTGATTACTCAGGATATCACTTTAAATCAATTATTCCATCACCCTGTAAATTGGGGTGGAAGAGGTAGCGCTATTTTGAAACCTTACTAAGAGTTTCTATGCAGTAGCCAGCTCAATGCTTAATCACTCACTCATTCACTCAATCAATCAATCAATATTTTATTGATCATCAAAGTATGAATGAATGAATAGGATACTCGGTTGAGAAGAGCTGATTTTCTGTTTTTTCATTGACAGGCTGTTACTTGAGCTATATTCAGGCTTATCTGTGTTGTACGCCACATTACAATGATTGCTTTACCAGAGCTAACACCTCCACCCCTAGTAGGAATTAACACATATAATGCCCCTATTAAAAGTTATTGTAAAGCAGACACTGACAAACAGCAATGCAATTACCAACATTGCATGACTTGTAGCAATACAACTTCCAAGCAGGCACTGCAGAGTAACACTTCACATGGTATCAGCAGCCTGGAGGCATACTGACTCAGCATCCTGCAACTCTAGAGAAATGAACCATTCCAAAAAGGCATTAGAAAACAAATTTGTCAACTTTGTTACAAAACCTGAAACTCATAGGTTCTATGGCACTGTTTTTAGAATGGTGATGCCTGTTTTACTTGTGAAAACCATTGCAGAATGTTCTTTTAACTTTGGAGAAACAGGTCCTATAAGCTTGCTGACAGGGAGGACTAGACTGTGAGTTCAGGAGATGACAACAGCAGCACCTCTTCACTGAAACTGTATTTTTTGAACAGGTAGTGAAATCAAGGTTACAAAATATCCCATAACTTTAAAATGAAGTAACACAGAATCCTAATGTCTGGTATGAGATTTATTGGGTGTATGCTTATTTTAATTATGCAATGTAGCACTTTTGGACAGAGTCCCTCTTTGATGTTAAATTGTGATTCTGCAGCCACATATATCTTGTTTGTTTCTCAATGGATTTTCACAAAAGCCTTGCAAGTGTGATCTGCATCTCAGAATTTCTTGATGTGGCATATTTAGTGAGAATAGGTTCAATGGCTTTCTCGCTAGAGATTAGCAAAACAGTGCAAAAGACCAATATTTAAAAAATTTAGGTCAGTGGATGCAATCCTCATAATCACACTCTTAATTACATCTTTTGCAATGCACACGCCTGTCATTGCAGCTGCACATTTACACCATTTGGTATACAAGTCCATTTGTGATAACAGGATCTTGCTGTTGTCTCACCTGTACAACAAGAAGTCTTTAGTTAATGATTGCAAAATAGCTGGCCTTTGAATAATGATGTGTGTGTGTGTGTGTATGTGTGTGTGTGTGTGGTGATAACTAGAATATTGACAAAGTATAGCAGAAAAAAGGTTGCAAAAAAGAAGTTATGATTTAAAATACATTTATGTGGTCATGCAAAAACAGAGCACATCTGTGTGTGAGCCAAAAGAAAATTGTTGAGCTTTTGATGATGGGCTCAGTTTTTACAGCTTCAGGGGCGAAGCTCTGCAGATGGCTTGTGATCATTATAAATGACTCTCTGGATTCCAACTGAAGAACAAAATTTGGAGTTGAAGCACAAGCACAGTCCGCAGTACATGAATCAGTCCACTGTCTCCATTGATTACAGAAGTTCCATGGTGCTATTTTGTGTATGTGGGGTGCAGTATTTTTGACCGTCACTTCTGCATGGTGTCATGCATGTGCAACAGAGCGCACCTTGAACAAGATGGCCACTGTGAGCTCTGTGCACATGCATGAGTATTGCGGCAATGATGCACATGGGCAAAGTAATCCACAATGCCCAAGATGGGCAGCGGTTGCTCTATGCTCATGTGCCCTATCGAGGCCTCAATGCACATGCACATGCACATGCATCGTACACAACTACAATGATCGTGGCTGTAGCTAGAGTTTGTTTCATCTGTGAAGACTGTCTTTTTGTATAGTATACTGTACTTTGGTATACTGAACATGCATTCCCTGCAGCTCATATGGTGGCTGACTGAGATGGTGACAGGAGGGCTGTGCCCGTCACTATATAGGGATGTACTACACATCCCTGGCAATGCTAGTGTGGGGGGTGGAAAGTTGGTGTTCATGATGAGGGTGGTGGTGGGGGCACTGGATCACCACTGTGTGCTGGTTTGTGTTTTGACCATCAGTCGGGGGGGCAGGGGTATCACTGCACAACAGGGATAGTGTATTGAACATCGGCTGGATGATTGGAAGTTGGGGGAGCACTAGACACAAAGAAAACCATATATACCTCTAGGATGAGTACTTGGAGAGTGGGGGTGCCACTAGACACCAAAGTATACTTTGTATAACCAAGATGAGGGATTGTGGGAGCCACTAGGCACCAGGGCATCCTTTATTTAACTGGGACGTACACTCAGAGGGTTGGGGATTCCAGTACACATTAGGGCATATTGTGTTTAACTGGGACAGGGACTCAGAGAGTGGGGGTGCCACTGAACACCAAGGAAACCATATACACCTCCGGGGCAGGGACTCGGAGGGTGGGATTGCCACTAGACACCAGGGTGTCCTTTGTTTAACCAGGATGTGGACTCAGAGGGTGGGGGCTGCCACAAGACACCAGGGCATACATTTGTTTCCAGTGCTTTTCTCTCCAATGACCACTGGACTCTCCCTCAGTTGTCACCCAGCTACTCCTGCCCTGCCTGAGACCCTCTCTTCCATGGGACACCAGACCTCTGACTCACCTGTGACACACCTGCTGGCAATCCCAGCTTGCACTCCCCGAGGCAGGGCTGCCATCTACCCCTTGGCATGTCCTTACCAGTATCCAGTGGCATGCAAGCAGAAGTGAAGATCGGAGGTTAATGGGATCCAGGAGGGCAGGATCCAGCAGAGGTCATGGTGCTGTGGCATGACATCATCCATGCACTTATCTGTGTTTTTTCTACTTCTTACACAGTACTCCCACCCTCCAGTCAATGAGTGAGGATGTGTAGTGATGTCCAGGGGAAGCACACATGCTCCCATGTGCACCACACTGATGTCTACCATGTCCCACCATCCCATGATGTGGAGGACTGTTGGCACAATACCTCTTAGCCACTGTCAGGAGGTATACTTCTGCTGGTGCCCTCTCTACCTATCCACTCCAGAGAAGGTAAGCAATCAATCGAACCTTCTCCCCCAGCGAATCCTCTGACAGGCTTGGCTCTCTTCTGAACCCGGGTAGTTGGCACTGCAAACAGTAGCATTACCACTGCTTGCGGTGGGCCAGCTTACTAGGGCAGATTTCATTTAATCGGACAGGAAATCTGGAGATGGGGGTGCCACTAGACACCAGGGACATTTTAACATTATAGGGACAGGTATGTGGGGGGGGTACTAGAATCATGGGAAAATATTAACATCAATGGGATGGCATGGGGGGCACTTGTCAGCATAGACCATATTACTATCAATGGGATAGGTGTAGGAGCGCCACTAGACACCAGGGAATACATATACATGGACAAGTTGGGTGTGTGGTGGTGGGGTAGTGCCACTAGCCACCTTGGCTGATATGGCTGGCACCTGCAGGATGGGTGAAAATGGGCCTCTGCTTCCAATGCAAATGAAATCATAATGGGCATGCTTGTGGCCCCTTAGTGCCATCCATGACCAATGTGGTCATTTGCATTTTGTGGCCAAATATCGTGCTATAGTTCCTGGCGCTAGCTGGTCTGGGGTTGCATTTCAATATGGGCCATATACAGCCCAGGTCCATGTTGAGGCAGCGCAGAGTGGCTACAGCTGATTCTCAGTCAGATAGTGCCGGTGCACTATCTGACTGAATATAGCAGCCTCTGGGTTTGGTGCAACTGCAGAACAAACCTTTGCACCCACTTTGCCCATATTTGAATATCTGTACCCTAGTGTTTGGGAGATAAAAACTACAAAAGCACACACATTAAGGTAAACTATAAAACCTGCAAGTTTCGGGTTTGAAATCCTTCAAGAGTTTTAGTTACAGCTGAGCAAACCAAGGTCTTAAATTATGTAATTTTTATTCTTTTGCACCTTTGTAACTGTGCCCCATATTGTAAATTTGGTAATGGTTGGTTCAGTGGTTAGTTCTAGAAGGTTAAAAAACATAAAAAATAAGGAAATTAAGATCTTTTTTGCTCACACATAGTGCAAAAATGGCTGGATGTTGAAACCTGAAGCTTCGAAGTGTGTTAAGAGTTTGGCTTAAGGATGATATTTCGATAGATGTTTTTTAATGAAAATTTATAGTTCTTGAATTATTTGTAAAATTAAGTTTAGTTTTCATGCATGCACAGTTCAAAAAAGAATTGGTCTAAGAATAAAAATGGTGGATTGCTTCAAAAGAGGGAAGGACAGGGAAGGGGAAAAGTTGTGGGTAGAGGGGGTGAGTGGAAGGGGAAAGGAGGAAGGTGGGGGAGGTCAAAATGGAAATGGGGGAAGAGTTCCCCGTGTAAATACATAGGAGCCACACAATCGAGCAGACTAGGTAGACCATAAGACCTTCATCTCCTGGCATTTTCATACATTTATATGTAATAACTGAATATTTGCAGAACTGATGTGCATCAGTTTCACCAGCTGAATTTCACTGATGTGATATAATGTTAGCATTTACGCGAGTGTTAGCGGTCACAAAGCTGGGCAACAACAAAATATTCTGTGCATTAAAAAAAGAAAATGTGTTGGAAGTCTGAAACATACAATATGTCATCATTATTGTAGGGTACAAGTTTGTTTCTACAAGTAATTTTAGTGCCAGAAAAGCAGCACTTTTTAAAGTAGTGATCAAATTATTCAGCTTTGAGTCACAAAATCAGGTACTGGTTTTGTGACTTGTGACACTGTTCATGTGACTTTCTTGGCCAGTTATGTGACTCTTAGTGGTCATGAATCTGGGGAAAAGACCTTTTCATGTAAAAAAAAAAAAAAAGAAAATGTATCTGACGTTAAATCTAAGACTGATGTGATCATCAGTGTAAGGTGTAAAATGTTGATGAAATTAGGCAGTTGCGAGTCACAAAAGCAGGCACTGTTCTGTGACTTGAAAAGCTGTTTGTGTGACTCACATGGCTGGTTTAATGACATTTAATAACTGGGTAGTATTTTTTCCCATAGGAAAAGTCGGTTGTAATTTGACGTTATAAAGAAGTGTTTATAACAATAAACACGTGCTGGTTTCCTATGAGAAAATCGCGAGCCGCACAGTGGCTCCACCTCTCAGAAGACTTTCTTTCATGCCAGTCGGCGCTACAAATAAAATGTATTTCTTTCATTCTTTCTTTTTTTAATAAAGTAATTTTTTGATGGTGGTGTACTGAGGGGCAGCTGGGGTCTTCCCATGCCTTTCTGCTCTGCCCTGACTCTCTCTATTCTTTCTGCCTTAGCTCACTGCCATGTCTCCGCTACGGAGTCTCCCACTCGGCTCCCTCCTTACCACCACAGCTCTTCACAAAGGACAAAACAAAGGACCAAGGGACAAAACAACAAATGGGGTTATACAGAGTCCTCACAGCCACTGCTGGGACACTGCTCCCAAGGAATAGCCGACTCTGTTTCAGATACTGCTCCACGTATTTTATATAATTACTCAGGTGAAAAAAATGCAACGCAGCAATTATATAAAACAATATATGGGGTGATGTGTGAAACTTGAATTTCACACACACCTTTAGTGCTGGATGCTTAGATAAACCCCTCAAGCTTAGATCTCAAAGTTTATCTAGCATCCAACACCTTGGGTGTGTGTAAAATTCTCGTTACCTACACCACCCCATATATTATTGTAGATATACAGCACTTTCTTCTTTTGTAACACTTGGGGCTGGTTTTTCAAAGACATGCATCCTGCCATTAGTGGTTTGGATCTGCAAAAGTATTCAGATGTGAATGCTTTTGTATCTGCATCTGAACCATAATTTCAAAGCAGTCAGGATGCATGTCTGTGAAGATGACTGCCTGTGTCTTACATGCACCCTGATAAGGCATGAAAGGTGAATTGCAAGATGATGACAGATCAGTCTGTGCCTGTAATGCATGTGTGACAATGCATTGCCTCACTGAAACACAACCTCCAACCTGATCCAACTGTCACAATACCTCACAAGTGGACAGCCATTCACTGTTGCCAGATGGCAGTCTGATGAAACCTATGATGATGTTTGACTATTAGATGGTCTAGCACTTATGTCTGATTAGCTGGCATTTACAGCCATGACTTTCATTTGCATCTGGAGTCTGCTGTAAAGCATGTGCTGTTGTTGTAAATAGATCATTACTTCTTAAAATTAGCTGTAGTCATAGGCAGCACATTCTACCTGCTGCAGGCATGGGAGGATCATGTATTTGTGACTGTCATATCCTTTGAAAATCCAAGCCTTAGTCTCCAAATGACAAAAAAATAATTATGGTTTTACACGGCCATGTAAAAAGCAAGGTTCAGGTCTGGTGTAGTAAGCCTCACCATGCAGCTGTTTCACATGTGGCCCACAGAGCCACTCACAAAGAAAGTTACAGTTGTAGTGCAGAGTTTGTCTGCATGCAGCTGCTTCATGAAAGGCCCACAGCGCCACTTGCAAAGCAAGTTACAGGTGTGGTGCAGTGCTCATCTGGTCTAGTGCAGTACTCATCAGGTCTGGTGTAGTGAGTGTCATCAAGCAGTTGCTTTGCAAATGGTAGGCAGGGTCACTCACAAAGCAAGTTACAGGTGTAGCATAGTGATGGTCACCATGCAGTTGCTTCAAGACAGGTCTGCATGGCTATTTGCAAAGTAAGTTACTGGTCAGTTGCTGTTACTACAAGCCTGCTTTTAGATACCTTTTCAAACAGTAAGAAAAATAATTGCAAAAAAAAACCTTGGTTAATGACTCTATTAGGGTTGAAAAATGCAAAACAGACAAAGTAAGGAAATGAAACATTATGGTTCAAATTCTCATGAATCTTGGAAAACCAGTAGTGTGGTATTCTGTGGGGATTTCAACCCTAATGCTCACCCCTTCCCCCAGCCTCTACCTTTATGACCCAAAGCAAAGCCACAGGTTTGGGCCATGCCCCACAGGAGTTCTGTTTCAAGGTACAGAATTGCAAGATGATGACAGATCAGTCTGTGCCTGGAGAGGGAGCCATGGGAGGGTGCTGGATGTCATTGTCCACCTAGGGACAATTGACCTGGCTAAGAAAGGGATTAGAGAAGTGCAGGAAGAGTTTGTGGAATTGGGGAGGGGCCTTAGTCAAGTAGTACGCACGGTAACCTTCTCGGAGGTGCTAGCCATCTATGGCATAGGAGAGGCTAGGGTGTTCCGCACCATGGGATTCAATCAGTGGTTGAAAAACTGGTGTGGAGCACAGGATTTGGCTTCATTGGGGACTTGGGTCCACCTGGAGTGATGCAAGCCTATACTGGCATGATGGGCTGCATCTGTCTGGGAGGAACCAGGATCCTAGGTGATAGGTTTAAATGCTTCATTGGCAAGCTTTAAACTAGCCAAGGGGAGGCACTGGAAAGGAGCAGGAAAACCCTAGCCCCCAAATAATCATGGTAGTAAGTGCGCAAACACCAACATAGAGGTGTCGATAGGAGAAGGGCAGGGGTAAATGGAGAAAGTGACAAAGGCAAGAAGGACAGGGATGGGGCAAAGGGAGTAAGGCCATCAGGAAATGGAGGTAATGAGTACCAATGCCCGTAGTCTGGGCAACAAGCTCCCTGAGCTGATGGCCTTAATGGAAGAGGGATGCCTGGATATTGTAGCAGTCACAGAAACATGGTACACAGAGAACCATGACTGGGATGTTAACATACCAGGGTACACAACCTACAGGAGAGACAGGCAGGGAGAAGAGGGAGGGTAGCTCTCTATGTAAAGGAAGGGATAAAAGCAACTGAACAAAAGAGTAAACAGGAGGAGAGGAGGCACTGTGGGTCACCTTGGAGACTGGAAGGGCACCACAATCCGCACGGGGTTGTGTACAGACCCCATGTCAGGGGAAGGAATGGACAAGGATATGATAGAAGGCATTCTTAGAATGGCAGAGAAAGGGGAGATACTGTTGATGGGAGACCTGAATATGCCAGATGTTAACTGGAGCACATTTGCTGCAGCCACATCCAAGAGCAGGGCCATTCTTGATGCACTACAGGTGGCAGGCATTAGACAGCTAGTTTCAAAACCCACTCGTGAGGGAGCAGTCTTAGACCTCATACTCTCAAACGGGGGCAGTGAGAGGATCTCAGATCTAGAAGTGGGTTGCCATCTGGGGACAAGTGACCATCAAACAGTGTGGTTCACGTTAAACTCAGCTACAGAGTCAAGCCATACAAAATGAGGGTACTGGACTTTGGGAGGGCTGACTTTGGCAAGATGGGAGAGTGCCTCAGAAAGCACTAGCAAACAGGCTAGAAGGAGGTGTGGAGCAACAATGGGGAATTATCAAGACTGCCATTACAGAGGCAACAAGCCTTTGTGTGAAACAAATAAACAAATCAAAACGAAAGAAAAAGCCACTATGGTTCTCAAAAGAGGTGGCTGCGAAAGTCAGGAAGAAAAAGATAGCATTCCGGAAGTATAAGGAAACACAGAAGGAGCAGGACAGAGAGCTGTACCAGTTAAGGCAGAAGGAAGCAGGGAGGAAGTCAGAACAGCAAAGGCCCAAACTGAGGAAAGATAGCCAACTCAGTTAAGAAGGGATAAAACCTTTTATAGGTACATCAGAGAGCGTAGAAGGACAAAGGGAGGGATAGTGAGGCTGAATAGAATGAACGGTGGGTGGGCAGAGGGGGACAGTGAAAAAGCAGGAATACTGAATGAATATTTCTGCTCAGTATTCACAAAAGAGGAGGTGGAAGTGCCTAATCCAATTAACAGAAGCACTCTTGATAGGGGGGTCGATCCCAGTCCTTTCACAGAAGAAAGGGTTCTGCAAGAACTCCGAAAACTGAAAGTGGACAAAGCAATGGGTCCTGATGGAATTCACCCCAGAATTCTAAAAGAATTAAGGGAGGAACTAGTGAAACCACTGGCTACTCTTTTTAATAAATCATGGGAGGATAGTGTGGTACCCGAGGACTGGAGGAAGGCGGATGTGATTCCCCTTCACAAAAGTGGGACCAAGACAGAGGCAGGAAACTACAGACCTGTCAGTCTGACCTCTGTGGTAGGGAAAGTGATGGAGTCACTTCTGAAGGAAAGAATAGTTGAGTACCTAGAGGTCAGTGGATCACAGGATCCAAGGCAGCATGGGTTCACAGCGGGAAGATCATGTCAGACGAATCTAATAGATTTCTTTGACTGGGTGACCAAAGTAGTAGACCAGGGAGGGGCTGTGGACATGGCCTACCTAGACTTTAGCAAGGCATTTGACACAGTCCCACACAAAAGATTAATAGTCAAATTAACCAGCCTGGAGTGGGACCCAGGGTGGTAGCCTGGTAAAACATTGGCTGGACAACAGGACACAGAAGGTAATTGTAAATGGAGTCCACTCTGAAGAAAGGGGGTTACTAGTGGGGTGCATGAGGTTCAGTATTGGGTCCAGTCCTTTTAATGTTTTCATCAGTGACATTGCAGAGGGACTGGAAGGAAAACTATGCCTTTTGCAGATGACACAAAGATCTGCAACAGGGTTGATACACAAGGAGGCGTGGAAAGGATGAAAGGGACTTGACAAGGTTGGAGGAATGGTCAGAAGTATAGCAGCTAGATTCAATGCAAAGAAGTGCAAAATAATGCACCTGGGAAACAAGAACACAGGGAAGAATACACAATAGGTGGGAGGTAGTAACAACAACAAAAGGAAAGGGACCTGGGGGTAATCATATCAGATGACCTTAAGGTTAGCAAGCAATGTGAGAAGGCAGTAGGGAAGGCTGGGGGTATACTGGGATGTATAGGGAGAGGCATCATCAGCAGAAAACAGGAAGTTGTTATCCCTCTGTACAGACAGTTGGTGATACCCATCTGGAGTACTGTCCAGTTCTGGAGACCCCATCTCCATGCAAGGACATAGACAGGATAGAGGCAGTCCAGAGGAGGGCAACTAAAATGGTGCAGGGTCTGCAAGAGAAGCCTTATGAGGAGAGACTAAAGGAGCTTAATATGTATACCCTTGAGGAAAGAAGGGAGAGGGAGGACATGACAGAAACTTTTAAGTACCTCAGTGGAATCAACAAAGTCCAAGAGGGTAGCATCTTTCAGAAAAAGAGACTTGCAAGAACAAGGGGACACAATTTAAAGATAGAAGGAGGGAGGTTCAGGGGCAATGTGAGGAAGTATTATTTCACAGAGAGGGTAGTGGATGCATGGAACAGCCTTCCTGAGGAGGTTGTGGGGTCTAAAACTGTGGGAGAATTCAAGAATGCATGGGACAGACATAAGACAATTCTTGTGGGGGGTAGGAAGAAATAGGCTGTTGGTTTACTAGGATTTGCGGCCTATTCTGTAGGTAGGGAAATGGGCAGACTAGATGGGCCTAGCGGTCCTTATCTGCCGTCAAAGTCAAAGTCTATGTACAGGCCTGTATCCATGCCTCAGGAGTCTGCTGTTCCACATAGGGTCCACAGGATCAGTCATAAATGTATTCATGCCGGGTCCTGTGGGCCCAGCATGAAGCACACAGTCAGTCATAACTTTGCTTGGGCAGGGTCCTGTAAGCCCTGGGAGAAGCAGGACAACAATCATAACTTTCTTCAGACAGGTTCACTGAGCCCACACACTGTCATGAGCGGTGGATGCCTACACCCAAGCATGTGATGATACACAGCACCCACATCAATCCATAGTGGGTATGTGACTTCATAGAACCTCCAAAAGAAGAGTATTTGAGGGTAAAGTTTGTAAGCACTATTCAGTGCACTAGCAACTACAGAGAGCTGCTGTGGAATGAGTCTCATTTGGGAAAGTGCTATGGTATATGTATAGTTAAAGTCAGCGGGCACTGACAAATAAAGTACGTTTCTTATGAAATTAATTATGAGGCTGTGATATGCTATCACTATTTCAGTGATGTATTTCTGTGTTTAAACATTTTTATACTTTACCATACTTTAGGACTACTTCACTTTAAAAAGTTTCCTGTGGGAACGGAAAACATTTGGATTACTATTTGGTGGGTAGATAAATTCTGAATATCTGAATAAATAAATAATGATTTCAATTCCTCTTATGAAAAATATTATTGCCTACAGTATGTGTTGGTATCCAAGCAACCTTGTGATGCAAAAAAATGTTTAAAAGCAAAACTCCACGGAATTTTTGCAGTGCAAAATAATAGAAAAAAAATTGCATGTGAAAAAATCTGCATAGCTCTAACTGGATGTGGAGGACCACTGTGTGCCAGGGATGTCATGGGCAGTCAGGAAGAATGGGCCTCATTGGTTATTTGGAGCAGGATGAGGATAATACATAACACTGGGAGAGAGAAATGAGGATTGTATTGGATCTTAAAGGGGAACCCGTATCAGTGTTGGGATGGAACCACTGATGCCAGGATAGGTGCATGGACATGTTTCAGCTGGGGTAAGAATGTGGGATATTACTAGACACCAAATAAATGTTTGGAACAAGGACAAGGGTGGTGGGCATGCTGTAATTGGGTGGAGGGTGTGGGGATACTACTAAGCTCAAACAGTTGCAACAGAGATGGAGCTGTGTTCCTGATATTAAAGACACAGTGCTAATGTATGAAGCATCTTGACATGCGCCAGGTGCAAATTACAGTACTAATTAGTGCAGCATCTGCTAACCCTCACTGAGGTGTTAGAGTAGATTGTCCTCCATAGTTCATGCTAACATCTGAAATGGCAGTATTCTGTACTCATAGGGTATAGTCCTTAGGGTTCTTGCCAGGATTTTTCCAGGAGGAGCTCTGTTAGTGGGGTTCTAGATACTGTTTCCATGCCAGGTGTCTGAGTCCAGAAGATCTGGGGTTTTAGAGGGTCTCTGATGCATTTGGGGCATATACATAAAGTAAATCATTTTTTGTTAGGTCCCAACACTGACTCCAAGGACATAATATCATTCTCTGGCCAGTCTGATGTACTTAGAGTCTTCAACGTGGGTCTTCCTCCAGACGATTTTTATATTCTAGGGGCTGGAAATTTAGACAAATGCCACAGGACTCTTGGACTAATTTCAGCTCACTCCTGTGTTACATTACATGTGCACAAATGTGAGCATACTATTTTCTAAGAAATTGCTGCATTTAAAGTGCAATCTAGATATATAGATACTTAGATGTTTATGGAGAGAAAAAATACAATAGTCCTTCTAAAGATGTCTGTTCAGTTTCTATCCAGGTCCTCACCAGTATAGCACAATCATCCCTTAGTTGGGATTGGAAAAGCCATCCTTCTCCTTTAGATCTCCCCTCCCATCAGTTTCAACAGTCCCATATGCCTATTCCACTCCCTCATAAAATTGGTCATTGACTTTACAGTGACCAGCTCTTCTGTCAGTTTATTCGTTTTCAACCAGCCTCTTCATGTAGAAATATTTGCTCAAGTCTATCTGAAATTTCTCTTATAGTTGTGGCCCCTTGAGATGGACCCCTTGCTAAGCTTAAACAGTTGCTGACTGTCCAGCTGTTACACTTCAGGTACTTAAAGGTTTTAATAATGACTCCTCTCTTTTTTCTGGATTCTTGCAAATACATGTATCGATCAAAAGTCTTTCCTTAGAAGTCTTCCCCCTCAGGTTAAAAGAAATTTTTGCTGATCTCCTCTGGATCAATTCCAGGTAGTCTGTGCCCTTTTCCAGATGAGAGGTCCCAGAACTGTGCACAATATTCCAGATATGGCCTCACCATGGAACAGTAGAGGGGTAGGATCACCTCTTTCTGCCCCCTTGAGTTCTACCTATGCAACCCAGCATCCTGTTAACTTCCCCATATGACTTGATACACTGGGCTAAGGTTTTGAGGCTGTCACTAATGATAGCTCCAAATTCTCATTTTCTGCTGTCTGTGCCTTTGAACCACATCCCAGTCCAACACTCAGTGCTTAGATTCCTACTCCCCAAGTGCTTAACCTTGTCATTTTTGGCATTGAATTTCAGTTGCCAAATTCTAGATCACCTTTCCAATATCTCCAGGTCTCTTTTCAATTTCTTGATGCCCACCTCACTGTCCATCCTGTCACATAGTATTATGTCATCCACAAATAGACACATCTTACCCTGGATCCCTTTTCCAACACTACATATAAATGCATTTAAGAGTACAGGGCCCAGAACTGACCCATGTGGAACCCTGTTCATACTCCTCTGACTTCAGTCATGTACCCATTAGTACCACCCTTTGAGTTCTCTCTTCTTGTTAATTCTCCACCTATCTAGGGGCTCTTTTCTCTACACATAAGTCCACCAATCTCTTTATCAGCCTTTGTTCAAGAACAGAAGTGGAAGCCTTTTTCAAATCCAGTTTTTGAAAATGCAGCACTTGATCTTTGCCCAACTCCTGCGTTATTGCATAGAAAAAAATCAAAAGATCAGTGAGGGTTATCTGACATGACCTCTCTTTCATAAAACAGTGCTGCTTGCTGCCCTGGAGTCCCATTGACTCCAGGAAGTGGATTAGCTGCTTCTTGATTATAGTCCCAAACAGGTTCCTTTTTCTTTTATTCCTCCTCTATGGTCCTGGCCCATCTTGTTACTGGCTTCTCTAGCCCCATCACCCAGCTTCCTATGGGCTTCCCTTCAACTCCATCCTCCACATGTCTCTCTCCCTACCTTAGGGGCTATAGGCTAGCAGGCAAAAGGCTGCATCTCTCACTGCCTAGACCTGGTCCCAAACTGGAGGAGTACCATGTTACCAGACCAGGGCCTGTGAAGAGCCAGTATTCATCCTGCTGGGGCCCCCTCAAGGTGGTTCCCGATAGTGGAAGTTGGAACAACTGGTCTATAGTTTCCTGGGCCACCCATCCCCACTCTTGTGGTGGGAGATGTCTGCTACCTTCCAGTCCCTGAGAACTACACCTGTCTTAATCAAGCTGCTGAATGGATCTGCCTATGGTGCCACTAGGGCCTTACCCAACTTCTTGAGCACCCATGGGTTTAAACTGTCTGGGCCTGGGAACTTACCCAACTGCAACCCATTCTTCCCCATAAGCATTCTGTCCTTTGTGATTCTATTCATTTCCAAATGTGTTCTCTGCCCTACCTAGATGCTCAGCTCTGGAAAAGCCTCCACGCCCTTAACTGTGTAGACCAAGTAGAAACATTCATTTGGAAATCCTCTTTCCGCCCATCGTACTCAATCCATGCCTTGTCCTTTTTCAGCCTTTCCATAGAGTCAGTCCTGAAAAGTGTATACCAGTGCTTGATTTCTGGTTCCCTTTGCCGATGCTCCAGTTAGAGTCTGGTATTTAGCAGTTTCCTAAAAGGATAGCTTTCTCTCCAGCTTCTGCTTTCCTAATATCCTGTATTAAACCCCATCCACATCTTCTGTTACAAGGGGGCATGTAGATGAATCCTAATTGAACACCCCCCATACATTGTAATCTGCATCCATAGTGACTCTACCATGCCCCCAGTCTCCTTATCCTCCATTACTCTGATACCCTCCCTGTTGTACAATGTAAACCCTCCTCTCCTTATTCCTATCCATCCTGAATAATAAGCAGCCTGGGGCAACGAGGTCACAGTCATTGTTGGGTGATGCCCATGTTTCCATCATTGCCATTATATTATGGTTGCTGTTGGCTACTGTTACCTGAAACTCTCTCATTGTATTAATAAGGCTTCTTTTATTTAAGCAGACCACCCTCTATGTACCCTGTCTGCTGTCCCTCTTCTGTCCATTGTGCTATCCCACTTTGCTTATTACCTTTAATAAGCATCTAACAGAACTCCCTCCCACATCAGGTTTGGTACGCACTCTTTGGTTTGTGATCCTGCACTGTACTCTATTTGTGTCTGTCCCAGTTCCTTGAATGTCTCTTATAATGTGGGATTACCATGAGCAGTAGGTCTCTCTCAGTTGGATTTATCCAATGGATCACCAAGCCTCAGCCTCCCTCCTACTAGTTTAACTGCCCTAAGATGAAGGCCTCACAATTCTGACCCAATGCCCTTGGTCTCTACCCCATGGGATGAAGGCCATGCAGTTGAAATGGGCCTTTGTCCCACCTAAAGTTACCACAGTTCACTAGGAAGCAAAACTCATCCTTGGTACCCAGCCATTTCAATCAATAATTGAACTAGAAGATTTTTGTCTTTCTTACCTCCCTCCTGCTGTGAGAACTTTAGAAAAGGTCACAGTACCAGCCAACCACTTGAACCTGGCCTTCAGTACCCTGAAACTGTCTTTAACTACTGCAGTGGGCTTCTATACCAGGTTGTTTTTCCCAGTAAAGAGAATAATATCTGGGGCCAGATATTCAAAACTTTGCCCCAGGGTTAAATTAGCCCAGAACCAATAGCCTGCTATATTCAAAAGAGATAGCCCAGTTGCTAAGCCTGCTGAATATAGCATGTTAAGGAAGCTGGGCAAACTGGGCTAGGAGTGCAGTGCAAAAATAGCCTGGGAATAAGAAAGCTCTGAATAGAGCAACCAGGAAGTGCAAACCACAACAGCAGCCCAGTGCACAGTGACGTAAAGGAAGGTAAAGGTGAACCATGTTGCCAATGTGTGTGCTAGCAAAGGAGTAGATTCATTAAAGCTGCAAGTGCCAGCAAATTTGAAATTCTGCAGAAATGTACCATGTTTCCAAAACACTTGCATGGTGCAAAAGACATTTGTGTGGCTCAAACGTTTGCCTGGGGCAAAAATTTACTATATTCAAAAGTGACATGCAATGATCCTACTTAGGCAGTCTCTGGGCAAACATCCAGATTATCATCTTATGTCCTGATTTGCATGTAGTTGCCCAGTGCTATTGCAGGGTCCCACATCTCCACCTGTAGGTCAGTCTGGAAGTACAGTGGCTGGCTGGTTCTGCACACAGCTCCACCTGTAGGTCAGTCTGGAAGTGCATGGTGGTAGCTGCAGGCTACATTTGTACAGAACCACATAGAATATTGTGCCCCAGGGGACTACACAGCACAGGCACATGTGGTGGTGCTGCATGCAACTGTCAAACTGTAGTTCCTGCTGCAGTGCACAGCAGATACTACAGTAACACGGGGGCCTGTAGTGTGAGGAACACATCAATGCCTATGGTGTGTAGGGCATCAATGACTGCTGCACCTTATCCAGTGACAGGCCCATCTTGCAGGTGTGTACTGACAGTGAACATTACTGTTATGCTATTGTGCAACCCACAGACACTGCAATACTGGCATGGGATATTCACAGTGACATATACATGGTTGGCTGTGTGTGCTGTCATGTCTGTACAGATGTGCAGTATGTGGCCGGGGGAGGGCACATTACACAGACAGGCACACTGGTGTTGGGGTATTCCCAACACTGGACCAGTTGCACTGTGCAGATTGTCTCAGCCTTGTGGCAGCACCCAGTATGTGGAGCAGACTGGCCACCTGTTCACCCTCCCCTCAACACCCTCCATGCCCTCAGTGCTGCATGTGTGTGCTGGATTTTGTTGGTGTCCACCAAAGGGTGGTCTGCAGGTGTGTGTGCTGTATGGACACACTGCCATGGTGTCCACTGGGTTCCAGGTCACCATTTACTGCCTGGCATGATTAGGACTGGTGGCAGATGATGGCATAGTAGGAGGTGTCATCCATGTGTAGCATGTTTCTTCCATGTCTGGTTTCTTTCTATGTTTACTATTTACTGGCCATGGTCATGCAAAGCCACACGAAAGTCACACAAAGCTGCACAAAGCCACAAAGTTGTGCAAGCTGGTTTGCCCAGATTTAAGACTACCATTTCCTGGGTGATAATTTTCACCACACAAGATGTCGTAGTAAGTTGCACAAAAACACTTTGCGTGGAGCTAATGCACTGAACATAGCATTGTGCCTGTATTCATGCACACACACCCTCTTTTTGCTCCTTGCATACATTATACTTTTGCCTGGCGCTAATGCAGTTTGTGTGCACTCTTTGAACTTTTGAATATAGTGGACTCGTACAAACCCAGTGCAAATCCTGCTCAAACAGTGTGCGCCCAGTGCAACGTTTTGAATATCTGACCCCTGGTTCCTTCCCACCTCCCTGACCATGCCCTCCATCCTAGGGAGTATTTTACATGCACAAAGGGGTTAAAAATCACCAAAATAGAATTCAGAATGGGGGGTGACAGTGGAAAGCATGACTGAGGAGAAGGACTTGGACAAATAATTTGAGGTATTTTAAAATCATCAGCGTAGTGCAACAGCACAGTGGGGAGGGTGAATAGGATTTTGAGATATCTAGGAAGGCGAATCAGCAGCCAGAGGAGAAGGATGGTTCTGCCCTTGTAGAGGTCCCTGGTTCATTCTCACCTGGAGTTCTGTGTGTAGTTCAGACAGCCACACTTGAAGAAAGACAAGGACAAGATAGCAGTGTCAGTGGCTCAGTAGGTAGCACACTCACCTCTGAGGCCGGGAGATCAGAGGGCTGTGGGTTCAGTTCCCACATCTGGCACTTGGGTTAATATCCCAGTACTGACACTGTAGTGCAGCATGAGAGGGGTGCTGCACTTCTGAGGTGCCATCTTTCGGATGATACGTTAAACCGAGGTTCCATCTGCCTGGATTGGTGGTAGTTCAGGTGGATGTTAAAGATCCCATGGCACTTATCGAAAAGAGTAGGGGAATTTCCCCGGTGTTCTGGCTAAATTTCCCTCATTCACTAAAAATACCACCAACAGCTTAACCTGGTTCGAGGTCAGTTGGCATTCATCTGTATCCCCCTCCCCCGAGTCATGCCTGAAAATAGGCAGGATTTGTCTAGTGCACTTATCCGGTCAACAAAAACTAAATAAAATAAATAAATAAATAAATAAAGGCAGAGCAGAGGAGAGTAACCAAACTAATCTATGGTCTGCAGGAAAAGACTTACACAAAGAGGTTGAAAGATCTTAACATGTGTACACTGGAGTCAAGAAGAGAAACAGGAGACATGATAGAGATGTACCAATACATTCATGGTTTAAAGTAGATATCAAAGAGTTGTTCATGTTCTGTGTAAGCACAAGCAGCATGGAAAACTTAATGAAGCCGTTGGGTTTGGAGATTTAAGAGGGTTGTCAGAAACCATTTCTTCATCAGTATGGTGGCTGAGGAGTGGACTAGACTACCAAAGGAGGCAATCTCTGTGAAATCAATAGGGTCTTCAAACAAGGGTAGAATAGACACATGGAACTGGTCAATACAGTGGCAAAAGAGGAGGTGTGCAAAAAAGAGGAAAAAGCCACTAGGGCCCTTACAATTAGCATTAGATATATAGGACTGAGCAGAATTCATGGGCCAAAAGGCCTTTTCCTGTTGACTATGTTTACGCTTCTATGTTTCTGTCTGCTCTGGTCCCTGAGAGATAGCACATTATCCTCCTCCTGGCCTATGGTACATATCACCTCCTCAGTGCCCCTAACAATTAAGTCCTCCACTACTGTATGAGCACCTTCTTATCAACTGTCTCTTGCTATGTTCACAGCCCCCATAACTGGCTTGGCTGCTGTTGGGGTCCTTTGGACAACAGCGTGCACTACCCTCACTGAGGGAGTAGCATTCACCACATCCTTCAAGATGGAAAATGGTTGCTAGTTATTATCCCAGAACCCCCTTCCTCTCATGAAGCAATGAGTCTTTGGCCTCTTCCCTTACTCACTGCCTTACATGCCTTGTTGTGAACCCTTGGGTATGCTGAGGGAGAGGAGTTAAAGTGGACACCCTGGACCCACTCTAGCTTGCTCTGCAGCTGCCATATTTTGGTCCTCACTGCAGACAATTCACAGTGGAGTGCTGTGAGCCTCTGGCAAAATGGAAACCTCTGCACCTCCACAGTGTACCCTGAAAGAGTGTGGCTCCATGGAACCTGCAACTATTTAACTCTCCCCCCATCTGCCTGCCCACCTGCCTGCTATCCATTTCTGCTGTTGGTCCCAACTTGGTTTCCTACTGTGATAAGTCCTTGCCTGGTTGCCTACTGTAAATAGGGTCCTGATACCACTAATTGTTCCCTACATCCCTGAGATAAAAGCAAGTTACTGCTGCAGCCAGCTAGGATATTGTTAGGGTAGCCCTAACAGCTAGTTTCACTCCTGAGTGTAAACCACCATAGAGCTGTAGAATAGATAGATTTTTTGGGTAGGCCCTTTGCTAAACAACATCTCTCTGCAATACAACTTCAGTCACTAAAATCCCTGGAATTAACAGCCCATCGAACCCAACCCTAGATATGTATACTCTATATTACACCAGAAATGTACCAATAGACTCCTGTGTAATCCAGCCTGCAGTACCAAAAAAACCTCAAATTATGCACAGTTGTGATATATGCAATATGATTAGTATACCCTTGGTTGTTGAACCAGGTGATTCCTACCTTTGACTTGAGAAGAAATAGCAATAGTGCCCTTCAGACCTGTGAACTCCCTACAGAGTTCCCTGCAGATGCTGTCCTCCTTCATGGACCTACCTTTCCATGGTTCCTTCAATCTATGGGAATTTGGAAGGAAGGGGAGGAGTACTGCTTTATGTAAAGGAAAGCATAAAAGTAATAGAAACACAGGCAATTCAATGAGGGGTGGAGGTGCTGTGGATCTCCCTCCAGCCAGTAAATGGGGCCACTATTCAGGCAGGGATGATCTACAGGCCTACAACAAAGGAGGAGGACCTAAATAAGGAAATGTTAGAAGTAATTGGCAGGATGGCTGAAAAGGGAGAGGTGTTGCTGGTGGGGGACTTCAATGTAGTGGATGCAGTTTGGATCCTCCCTGCAGCAGCCTCCATTTGAAGCAGGGACATCTTGTACTCCCTGCAGGGGGTTCTCCTCAGGCAGCTAGTCAGTAAACTCACTCATGAGGGGGCAATACTGTATCTGGTGCTTACTAACAGGGACAGTATTGTGGACGTTAAGTTGAGAAGTCATCTGGGGACCAGTGATCGTCATACAGTATGGTTCAACATAAGAACAACTGGAGAAACCAACCATACAAAGGTGTGAGTCCTAGATTTCAGAAGGATTGATTTTACCAAGATGGGTGAATGCCTCAGGAATGACCTAGGAGAGGGGGAGAGGACCTGAGGGATGGAGGAAAAGTGGTCAACTTAAAAGAGGGGAAGATTAAGGCAACAAACCTCTGGGTCATGCAGGTAAGCAACTGTAAAAGAAAGACAAGATTGCTATGGTTCTCAAGGAAGGTACTGTAGCAGAAAAGGTAAAGGCTAAAATGGTGGCATTCAGAAAGTATAAGGAGACCCAGAGAGAGGAGGATAGGGAAGATTATCTGCAGAAACAGAGGGAGGCAGGAAAAGCAGTAAGGAGTGCAAAGGCGCAAACTGAGAAAAGAATAGCTCAGGGAGATTCAAAAGGGGGTCTAGACATTTTTTAGGTAGTTAGCCAGAAAAGGAAGATAAAGGCAGGGATAGTAAAGTTAAAGAAGGAGGGAATGAGTTAAAGAGGGGGGATCAAGAAAAGGCAAACATCTTAAATAAATACTTCTGCTCAGTATTCACAGTAGAAGGAAAAGAGGAGGGATGACAAAATGATGCCTGGAGCTTTAAGGGGAAGGAGATTGACACTAGTCCATATTCCTGAGGAGAAAATCTCGGAGGCACTCACTAACCTGAAGGTGGACACAGCTATGGGGTCAGACCTATCTTTTTATCGAAATATTTTATTAAGATTTTCAGGAAAAAGAACATACAAACTGAGAACAGTAAACATCCAGGAATAATATTAGTATAAGTAATTATAACTTACATGGTCTACTTATATGGTATCTCACAACTGAAGTGCTGTTGAGGTCTGAGCCTGCTTACTTATGTTCTACAGTAATTAAATAATTCAGCAAGTATTCGCCTTTCTTAATATAACTTTTTCAAACATTTTCTAGGTGTTATGTCACTTAGTGTCATAAAATCTACAATAAACCTATAAGAAAGAGAATTTACTACCATAAAGTTATGATTAAAGACATTATTTCCTTTCGTAAGTGCCCCCCTCTTTGAGGCACTTCCCAATAGATAATATCAGAGAGTACTTACAGAGGTGGGGGCTAGTGGTGTCTAAGTGTTACCTCTTTCATAAAGGAGGGTTGCCAGGTGATGGTATGGGAACTGAACATAGGTAAAATTGAAGATAGGGACCCCATCTCTGATCATACTTATGCATTTGATTTGCATTGGCAGAGGCCAGCCATTCAAAAACTGCCAGTCTAGCCAATGTTGAATGCCATGTGAAGAGCGAAAGGGGTGTTAACCTGTCTCCATTTCATCAGGAAAGACCATTTAGCTTCTAGTAATGCTGCTGTCAGCCATTTATTTTTCTGAGTGGTGCATTCCGGTAAGTATAAGGTGTCCCCCAACAGGGTGAAGGCTGGGGTGGGTGGCACCTGTACTGTACCTGCAAGACCTTGGAGCAGTCGTCTAACACCCCTGTACAATATGCTGCTATACTGGGACATTGCCACAATATATAATATATATATATATATATAGAGAGAGCGAGAGAGAGAGAGAGAGAGATCCATAATATATATAGTGGCCGAGAAAGTAAGTGAAAAGAAAAGAGCCTTCAGAAGATACACGGAAACACAAAAGGATAAGGACAAATAACAGTATCTGGAGAAGCAGAGGGAATCTGGGAAAATAATTAGAAGGGCTAAAGCACAGACAGAGGAAGGTATAGCCCAGGCTATTAAGAAAGGTAACAAGACCTTCTTCAGATACATTTGAGAGAGGAAAAAGACCAGAAATGGGATCATTAGGCTGAAGAAGGAAGGAGGAGAAAGGGTGGAGGATGACCTAGAAAAGGCTGAGATACTGAACAAGTACTTTTGCTCAGTATTCACCAGAGAAGGGGAGGATGAGGGACAGAGACTCAGTAAGAGAGGTATTCAGGGGAGGGAGGTAGACACCAGCTTATTCATGGTGGAAAGAGTCCTAGAGGAACTCGGGGGGGAAAATAAAAGCAGATAAGGCAATGGGGCAAGATGGGATCCACCCCAGAGTACTAAAGAAACTCAGGGAAGTGCTGTCAGAACCACTGGCTGCCCTTTTCAGTGCATCACTAGAGACAGGGGAGGTACCTGAGGATTCGAGAAGGGCAGATGTGGTCCCTCACCACAAGAGTGGAAGCAGAGAGGAGGCAGGCAATTACAGACCTGTAAACTTGATCTCAGTAGTGGGGAAACTAATGGAGTCCTTATTTAAGAAGAGGATTGTGAAGTTTCTGGAGGATAGCTGGGTACAGGATCCAAGGCAGCATGGATTCTCAGCGTGAAGGTCCTGTCAGATGAATCTTATAGATTTCTTTGACTGGGAAACAAGAGTGGTAGATCAGGGAGGGGTGGTGGATGTCGCCTACCAGAATTTCAGCAAGGCCTTCAACACCGTCCTGCACAGGAGATTGCTAAATAAATTGTGGAGCCTGGGAGTGGGTCCTATGGTGGTGGGTTGGGAACTGGCTAAGGGACTCAGAAGGTGGTGGTAAACGCATGAAATCTGAGGAGAGGGAGGTGACCAGTGGGGTGCCACAGGGGTTAGTGCTGGGGCAGTCCTATTCAATGTCTTCATTAGTGACATTGCAGAGCATCTGGAGAGAAAGGTACGCCTCTTCACAGATGACACCAAGATCTGCAGCAGAGTGGACACACTGGAGGGGGTAGAAAAAGTGAGAAAGGACCTAAGCCTATTAGAGGAGTGGTCGGGTGTCTGGCAGTTGAGTTTCAATGCTAAAAAGTGCAAGATCATGGATCTGGGTCACAGGAATCCAAGGAAGGAGTACGGGATGGGTGGGGAAATTCTGGCCACCACAAGTCAGAAGAGAGACCTGGCGGTTATGATATCTGATGACCTGAAGGTGACCAAACAGTGTGAAAAGGTGGTGGGGAGAGCAAATAGAATGTTGGGGTGCATAGAGAGGGGTATAACAAGCAGGAGGAAGAGGTGGCGATGCCACTGTACAGTGGTGAGGCCTCAGCTGGAGCACCGTGTCCAGTTCTGGAGATCACATCTCCAGAAGGACATTGACAAAATAGAGACAGTCCACAGAAGGGCAACAAAGATGGTACATGGACTGCACCAGAAGCCCTACAAGGAAAGACTTAAGGACCTTAATGTCTATTCACTGGAGGAAAGAAGGGAGAGGGGAGATATGATAGAGACTTTCAAGTACCTTAGGGGAACAAACAGGGTACAGGTGGAAAGCATATTTCAGAGAAAACTCTGCACAAGAACAAGGGGGCATGATATGAGGCTGAAGGGTGAAAGGCTTGGGGTAATGTTAGGAAGTACTTTTTCACTGAAAGGGAGGTGGTGCCATGGAACAGCCTTCCAGCAGAAGTGGTGGGTGTGAAAACAATATGGGGGTTCAAGAGGGCATGGGACAGACATAAAGGTACCCTGGAGATGTGCAGAGCAGGACAGCCACAGATCAAATAGGATATATGGGGCTGCAGTAGTGAGCAGGGAAATGTGCAAACTAGGTGGGCCATATGGTCTTTATCTGCTGACAGATTCTATGTTTATGTGTGCAGCAGATTAGCTTTCAGAGTCTGATATTCCAGCATTTGGAGTGTGGCAGCAAGCCCATCCTTTGTAGGATCACTGATGTGCGGTACCACCTTATTAGCACCTTAAGTTGAATGAGCTGACTTCTGGAGTCCCTGTATGTCAGGTTGGTCCCTTTCAGGCATTCTTTCCATGTGTCTAGTGTTATATTTATTTGCAGATCCTGTGCCTACTGTGATCTATATTTTTCCATGGTGTCTGGTTGGAAGTCCTTTAGAAGGAGGTAAATCCGCCCAGCTGTCCCCTTCATTTTGCCAGGTTTGTGCACGTGTGTGAGCCATGTCCAGTCCGTTCCCCACTGATTCCCTTGTCAGAATTGTCTGATTGCTTCCTGCATCTGAAGGAACCTCCAGAAATCTGACCTGGGGAGTTGATAATCGATCTGAAGTTGCTGGAACGACATCAGACCTTCTGACTTTGGCAGCAGTAAGTCAGCCAGTGTACTATCCCTTTCTCCTGCCATGCTTTCCTCCAGATAGGGCGACTCCCAACCTGTAGGTTGGGATTATCCTAAATTGGTGTGTATTTTGCCGGTGGTGCCCAAGCCATTTCTGGGGCATTTGTTAGGCACATACAGTTGTGCCAGGCTGTCCTGGTCTCCCAGATTGTTTAGGGTACATTTGTCTCCTTATATCTTCCCCTGCCTAGTAAATTTCCTAACCAGGAGGTATTTGCCAAGTCAGTTTCTAGTCCCACCCACATTGGGGTCACATTGGTGATTGGTAGAAACCACGTAATGGCCTGCACTGCCCTGTAGGCCATAAGATACCCCTGGAACCAAGGAAGGCCTAGGCCTTCCCTTGTCTAGTAGGCCCATAGCCATGCTTAGCCCATCCTGGAGGATCTACCCTCCCAGAGTAAACCTATTATTATCCTGTCTGTGGTCTGAAGAATTTTTGTTTAGTATTTTCACCAGTAAATTGCAGAACATTTAGGCCAGCTTAGGTAGGGTAAACAGCTGCACTGCTTCTATTTTACCCTATAAGGAGAGACGTAGTTTCAGCCAACATTGAACCTCCACTCATAATAAGGCTAGTAATGGCAACTCATCTGCCTACACTATGTTCTTCCAGTGGGTTGTAACCTGGATCCTCAGGTACGTGAAGCCCTGCGGAGACCAAACCGCTGAGGATGCCTGCCAGCAGTCTTTAGTGCAGGCCAGGTTCAGTGATGAGACAGTGTTTTTTTCTGTATTGATCATGAGTCCCGAGATGGTTGCATACTCCTGTAGATTGTCCATTGCCAGTGGCAGGGATCTGGACGGGTTTTCCAGGGTGAGCAGGAGATCATCGGCATATGAGTTTATGAGATATTGTTTCGCCTTGATTTCTATCCCCTGTATTTCAGTTGTGTCTAACAGTTTTCAGGCCAGACAGTCCAGTGTTATTAGAAATAGCAGGGGGGATGGGGGCAGCCCTGCCTTGTGCCCTGCTGCAGTGGAAAAGGCTTTGAGATGTTATGATTAATTTGTATAGCAGCAGTCGGGTTAGTATATATTGTTTTGATCCAGTCTCAAAACTATGGACTGAAACAATATATTTCTATGGCCAAGTGCAAATATCCCTATTCCACCAAATCGAAGACCTTACTGCAGTCCACTGCCAGTGCAGCCATCGGTGTCCCAAAGAGCAGGGCATGCCATTTCAGATTTCAGACTGTGCGGTTGTTGCCCACCCCTGTCCTGCCCTTAGTGAACCCGGGCTGCAAAGGGTGAATCAGGGATGGGATCACTGTTTTCAGCCTATTGGCCATTGCCTTTGCCAGTACTTTAGTGTCCGCTGTGATCAGGGAGATGGGGCAAAAGTTGATGCAGTTCAGGGGGTCTGCTGATTTTTTGGGTAACAAGGTGATCACTAACATGAATGTGGACATTATAGGTGTCAGAGACATGGTGGAATAAGGACTGTGATTGGTGCAAGGCCTTACTAGTGGTGGGTGAAGTGGCCCCAATTCGCTCCGAAAAGTGATTCACGGAGTAAGGCAGAATCTGTGAAGTACTCTGCAATGCGAAGCAGAGTACTTCATGTCATAATGAGGAACACAAAGTCCATTGAAAGCAATGACTTTGTGCTATTCTGCCTTCCCCAAACCACTACTCCACTAATTTTAAGGCGAAGTACATTGAAATCAATGTACTTTGCATCACTTCGCCTTGTTGGTGAGCTCCAAAGGTGAATTGTGCAGTAATTCATGGGATTGCAAATCACATGGGCTCTAGATTGTTCTGCACAGCCTCAGTTCAGGGTAGTGTGTGTAGGTAGCTGTAGGAGACAGTTTGCTCTGAGAGCTCTCTGTTATTCAAACCCTCTAAAATATGTTAAAAAAGCTTTTTTGAGTAATTTTTTTTTTAATCAAACTTTAATGCATCGATTGTAGGAAACCCTCCTGTGCTCATATCATCGAGTGTTTATTGTTTGTGTATGGATTTTGAATGTTAATGTACAACATTGAGTCTATGTATGGACAGACAGTGTAAGTGTGCTTTGGGGGAAGGGCATATCTGTGGTGTAGGTAGATTTAAGTTGGAGAAATAGGGAGTTCTTTGTTTTTTGGTTATATTTTTCTTGTATAACTGGGTTAATGTAAGTACAGGAATATTTTCAGTAACTGCTGACATTTTTTTGCTAATTGTGTTGTGGACCTGGTGCAGCAGTGCATAATTTCAGGTTGTTTAAAATACGTGGTATATTACTGAAGTTTTCAATTTGCTTAGACAAAGTGTGTGTGTATGTGTCTGTGTGTGTGTGTGTGTGTGTGTGTGTGTGTGTGTGTGTGTGGTGCATGACATCAAATAATACACCTTTTATTTTGCCACAGTGTAATTGCAGCAGTACGAATCTGCTATCCACTGCACCTTTGTGATTTTGTGCTGCCATTGTGGTATCTTGGTTTTGCATGGTTGCTGTAATCTGCAGCCACAGTGCCCCCCGCCCCCCCCCAACTGGCAAAAGGTATTCCTTTCCAGATTGGATTGTGACTTGAGCACCACTGGTTAGTTAAGGTGTTGTTGAACTTGTTGTGACTTTGCGTCTGTATCTCTTGTTGAAGCTACAGCTGGTTTTTTTGGCTTAACATCCAGGGGCCCAGAATGAACGTTCCAAAATCTAAATTTGTTTAGAATATTCTTGTTGATCCCCAAAATGTCCGCAAAGAGACACACAAGCAAAGCTGTTTCTCACCATGGCACTGCTGCCAGTGGTAAGATTGTCTGTGGGCATGTTAGTACGCAGTTGCAGAAGTGCACGGCTAATGTGAGGAAAGGTATTTTTCCTTCAATGTTTTTTACAGTGCAATTGGTAGCTTCACTCATAGTTGGAGGAGGTGATGTTGTCCCAGCTGGTGGTATTAATGCAGTTGCTGGTGGTATGAGTATTGCTGCCTCAAGTTCCACTTCTGACCAGTTGGCCATGTCCAAAAATATAGTTGAGTGTAAAGCAGTGCCAGTGAGTGACAGTGTAGATGATGGCACACTCCCCAGTAACATCCCAATCCCATTGGTAACTGAACATGAGGATTCTGATCACCATGGCAATGATAACACACAATGTCACATTTCTTCCACCGTAATTCAGGTCACGCAGTTGCCATGCAATGATTCACAGTGTGGTGAAAAAATATTGGGTGATGATGGTGGTGTTGATGATGAATCTGATGATGCTGATGTTTCTGTGGTTGCAACATGCAGTCCACATGCCAGCAGCATCCAAGCAAAAGATGTGGATGTGGATGATGTTGATGAATATGATGATGATGTCAGTGACCCCTGTTGGGAACTGGAGAAAAGAAATTCAAGGTGGCTGTGTCTGGGTCTGTTTGCATTAACCCCCCCGTAAAAGTTTTGATTTATCACCCATTTCAATTGATGATTATGATGATGATGATGATGACAGTAATAATGATAGGTAGTCATGGTGGTCAGTTGCAGTCCAAGTGTGTCCAGCCTGAAAAATCATGTAGCACATCCCCCACTTCAGGGTTTAAAAAAACAAAGCCAAATAAGCAGCATCAGGAACATGTTAAAAGTAGGGGATCACAATCCCATGTTTGGGATTTTTTTGTGCAAGGTGCAAATGATGAGTCAGTTGCAATCTGCCAGGTTTGCCATCTGCGTGTGATGCGAGGTAGAAAGGGGAGCCATCTGGGCACAGGGGGACAGCATACACATCTTAAGAACAGGCACATGGCACTGTGGACCCAGTACAAGATGGCAGCTAATACCGCAGTGGGGTGTTCACCCTCATCATCAATCATAATGAGCATGTTATCCCCTTAAATGACTATAAGATCATGCAGGAAATTAAATGTGTGCAGTAGCGATGAAATAACAGCAGAGGATTACTACAAGCATGATGAGGTGGAGAAGCATAATGATTTTGAAATATTGTCCAGTGGTGGTGAGAATAGCAGTGGTGGTGGTGGTCAAGGCAGTATATCTAGTGCAAATGGTACATCAACCCCATTTGTAAATCTGGGAAAATAACTTCATTTGTGGATTTTTCATCACCTGTGCAACCATCTTCATCAGATGTCCACACTCTGCCCCCTGTCAATGCCATTCACAGTACAGAATCATTTGTTATCAAACCCCATGTAAAACATTTAAGTCAGCCCATGTTACAGAGTGTTTTTGCGCACAAGCTCAAGTACCCACCCAATCATATAGTGTCACGTGAACTTAATGCTGCTGTAGCTGAAATGCTGGCAATTGATCTTTTGCCCTTCTCCTTCATGGAGAATTCTGGGTTCTGGCAATTTGCAGCATATGCCTGTCCAAAATGGAAAGTCCCATCCAGGACATACTTTTCCACTCATGCTGTCCCTGAGTTGTACCGTACTGTGTCCAACTTTGTAAGACATACCCTTCAACATTCCTCCTCTCCATTCATCCATTTAAGTATAGATACTGTATGTGGACAAGTGGCAAAACAGCGGGGAGTTCATATTTGTGTACAACTGCACATTGAGCGCAGGTGCCGGGTGTTGTTTGTGCTGTTGGTAGTGTGAATAATCAGTGTAGTAAGGTGGAGTGTCATGGTAGCAATCTTCCAGGAATTTGACAGCATGCAATGATTGCTATGCGCAATGTGACCTGTTCACACCATGGTGAAAGCATACTGATTGAAATTGACAAGTAGCTGAACCCCTTGTCCCTGAGAGCTGGGTTCATAGCAAGTGACAATGGGTCAAATGTGATTAAATGCATCATGAATGGTGGCTTTGTTTGGGTTCCATGTGTGGCTCACTATTTAAATCTTGTGGTGCAGGAGTTTCTGCATCACCCTGACATAAAGGAAATGCTGACAGTTGCACACCGTATCTGTTCTCACTTTTCACACTCTGCAAAGGCCTGTGACGAACTTCGGCAGTTGTAGATCTGAAACTGCCTCCCGCAGCACCACTTGAAGCTGGAAGTTGTCACCTGGTGGAACTCCACTTTATACATGACAGAGAGGTTGTATGAATAATACAAAGCCATCTCAGAATATCTTGTCATGTACACTAGCCGTGACAGTTCCGGGGCCTCCATGTCTATGACAACTTAACAGTGGTGCCTCATGGACTCTGTAATAACAATTTTGAGGCCTTTTGAACATGCCACACAGGCAATGAGTGGTGAGTCTGCCTCCATTAGCCAATCAATTCCACTGCTGTGGGTACTGAGGCAGACATTGGTGAATGTACAGCATAGCCTTGATGTTGCCAGAGACAGTGCTAGCAGTGTGTTGCTGAAACACATGCTGACAGTAAGTGACCAGAATCGTCACATCTTGAGCATTCAGCATAGTGACAACTTTGCAATAGCAACAATGCTGGACCCACGATACAAAAGTGGAATTGCCTCAGTACTGGAGGGCAGACCTGAACAGGCAAAAAATGTCAGTGGGCAACTGGTGTGCTTGGTTCATGGGACACATAAATCACGTGCCAAGGTAAGCAAACCTCAGCAGCATAATCAGGCTGAAGGTGAACCTGGAGTAGTATCAAGCATATCCTCCTGTAAGGGGAAGGGAACTTCAGTTCCAGGTGGTCTGTAATGAAAACTCATTGGTGTTAACCCACTTTGGGAGGTTTTGTCCCAAGTGGGGATTTGTGACATAAATGATTCTGGAGAACAGGATGATGCATCAGCCACTGGACTTAGTGCAGCACAGCAAATGGTTGAGTCATATCTGTCTGAAAACAGGCATCCTTCAATAACTGATGATCCTATTTTATACTGGAGTGGAAAGTTCAGTGAATGGCCAGAGATGACCACAGTGGCACTGAAGTACCTGACATGCCCACCCTCCAGTGTAAGTGTTGAGAGGGTATTCAGCTCAGCAGGTGCAATAGTTCGGAATCATTGTACAAACCTCTCTCTCCTGCAAATGTCAGTTTGCTGATATTCATAAAAATGAATGAGAGGCACATACCATCTCAGACTGCAACCTCAGTATTTGTACCCCAGCCTAGTCATGGTTTTGCTGATGTAGAAATGGACCATCCTGGTGGCACTGGCAGTGGCAGCATGAAACAGCCTACTACTGATGTAGATGATGACACAATGGGGAAAGAATTTCCCAGTGGTCAGAATTCAGACATAGATGACTGTGAGGGCAGCTTTCTTTATAAGGATGATGATGAAGTTAATGTTGGCAGGTTTTAACTTAAGTGGTTAAAAGGCTGTCACATTTGTTGTATCATGATATGTTTTCTTTTTGATAAAGTAAAATCAGTGTCCCACTCAGACTGACTCAAATTCCATATGTCACTGTCACGTCACATTTGTAACACAGAGCACAATATATCCTGGCCCCTGTATCACCACCGTAAGACTGCTGTTAGCCACTGCCACCATAGGGAATGTCACCATGTTCCCCCCTGGACCTCCACCATGAAACCGCTGCTAGCCACTGCCACCATAGGGAATGTCACCGTGTTCCCCCTGGACCTCCACCATAAAACTGCTGTTAGCCACTGCAACCACCACCAGATGCAGGAAGATGTGAGAGTGAATGTCATCATGTGCCCAAGCTATGACCACCACTGCCCAGCACCACCATTCTGAAGACGTTTTCCATTACATGTCTTGTCCATGCCAAGGCAGAGGGAGTCGAACAGGAGACCACATCCATCTGCCACAGGCACAAGGCTTTTTACTAGGAATACTATAGAGAGTATGTGTATCAATGTTTTTCATGCTATTCAACTTCCTATAGCTGTGTGTTTTTGTTTCCTGTTGCTTTTCCAAGCTGCATTGGTCAAACAAATACGGTCAACTTATTTCGTTTTTTTACAGGTTAACAAACGACTCTTCTTTGCTGAAGGTCTGTATCAATGGTACAGCATTACTGTGTACAGCAACCTATGGGATATCCATTTCCATACTGGTAAGTATATCAATTTTATTTAATCTGTTCCTTTTTTTTGTCATAAAAGTTAAAATAATCTGACTGATGATTCGTAAAGTAGATGACATGTACATCATAAATATTTGCCCAACACATCATGGTTCATGCACTGTATTCCAAGTTTGCAGCTGCAGCCATGCCAGTGTTGAAAAAAAGGTTGACCCAGGTCATGTGACTTGACAAGATGTGGTTTTAAAATGTGACTTGAGTTAAGATGCAGGGACACTGACACAATGTATTTCTTACAGCCAGGTACTAAATTTAATTGTGATCTGATGATTTGGTGTTCTTGTGGCTTCACAGCTTGCTATCTGTGTTAATCCATATACCCATGATGGAACAGCCATGGCTTAAACATAATGTGTTACTGCTGCAAACACATTGTAATAAGTCCTTCATTTATTTTTTTAGGAAACTTCCAGATACTTTATTGTGTCATAGTTGCCTTATCCAAAGAACTTCAACATCATCCCCCCCAGGATGGCTGGCAGACATGCAACAAGTAGAAGTCATATGAATTGATGATGACCATGACCATCATTGCTGGACTGGAGAAAGATGCAGATAAAATCTGTGAATAAGTACCAAACAATAAACCATTAATGAGACCTACTTGCAAATATGATAATCCCCCTCCCCCCAAAAAACAATACTTACCTTCATTGACTTGACAGTATTCCATTTCCAATTCCAATGCCATCATTTCTCAAGCATGGGAATGCACACACCAACAGTATGCGACCTGTGAAAGAACACAATACAATGAGTACATGTATATTTATGTCAACCCCACCAAAGAAAATACATATATGTCTATATGTATATATGTACATATGAACTCACCAAGGCTACTATTGGTGTACACACTAAGGGCACCGTTCCTGTTGAGGTGATCACAGCACACTTTGGGCAACCAACAGTTCTCTCAATGTCATCATTTGTGATGGACCCAGTACACTGAATTGTTATTCATGTTATCCCTCCTTCATATGGTTTGGCAAGACACTGGGCATCATCACAGTCACATCATCATCACAGTAAGGTCAATACACAGCAGCATGTAATTGCAACAGCAGCAGCATTTCTTGCAATTCTCCCATTTCACATTGTCAGCACTGTGGAATTTGCTGGACACAAAAGAGTTGCATTTTGGGAATGCACAAGACTTCTGGGGACTGTGTGTGAGCACTGCGTGCATGACTGAGTGTGCCATTAAATCTGGGACACTTTGCATTTGGTATAATGCTCCCATTTCACTTTGTCAGCACTAGGGAATTTTCTGGACACATGAAAGTTGCATTTTGGAGATGCACAAAAATTCGGGTAACTGTGTGTGAGTACATAATGTCATAAATTATAAATTAATGTCTATTTCAAAAAATAAATATTTTTTGAGTCTCAATAATGTTTACTTTCTGTTGTGAAGTCTTTGTCCAAAAGCAGGACTGAGCAGTGCAAGAATACTGTACTAACTTGCATGTGTGCAGGCAGTGTTCTTTCCTGTGAGTGCAGACCAGACACTGTCCAGCTTTGTGCAAACATATATATGGCGTGATTTGTTGCAGTACATAAAGAATAAAGATAAGACTATATGACATATATTTTCTTGGTACCATCATCATCAGCAGTGGAGTAAGTGATATAATATTTTTTCAGAGGTCTCGAGCCACTGTGCATCTCAGTCATTCACAGTGCACACATGACTTTGTGGAGATAATAGCACAAAAAAATAATGCTTTTCAACAAACCATTCCCAACAGACATTAAATATTGCTGAGGCACCCAAAATATGTTATGGTGTAGAGACATTTTAAAGTCAGAATATATAACAGGTCCTGCAGTCCACTGCCATCCCACTGTGCAACCATTGGCGCAGTGTCGTGTTATGGTGTACATCAACTTGCTAAAAAATTGACACTGCCACTCTAAACTATAAAGACATAACTTATTCTAGAACAAAAAATGAAAAGAAGAACTATGATAGCACAGTGTTTTGGCATTTGGCAGTGAGTGAACTGGACCTTATATATTTTCTGACTTTACAATGTCCGTACACCATCCGTCAAATATTTTGGGTGCCTCACCATCACAAATACGTCTTGTCTGTTGGATACCGTTTGTTGAAAAGCAGGATTTTTAGTTGCTGTATGATCTCCTAAAAGTCATGTGTGCACTGTGTGAATGTGACTAAGCTGCACTCTGGCCAGAGACCTCTGAAAAAATATCATATCACTTAGTCTGCTGATGATGATGGTACCAATAAAATATAAGTTAAATATTCTTATCTTTATTCTTTACATACTGCAACAAGTCACACCATATATATGTTTGCACGAAGCTGGACAGTGTCTGTTCTGCACTCTCAGGAAACAACACTGACTGCACAGAGCACACATGCAATTTAGCACATTATACTTGCACTGCTCAGTCCTGCTTTTCCAGAATCACTCCCAAACAGAAAGTAAACATTACTGAGGCACTGGAAATACATCGGGGAGGGTACAGATTCTTAACTTGGATTATAAGTATAACACAGCAGGAGGGGGGGCGGTGTCTTGAAAAAAAGCTAATGTGGGATTCCCTGATGGTCCAGCAGCAAATGGAGCATCAACACAATCTGCAGTTGGTGTCAGTCTGTGTGTTCCAACTGCTGCTGGGCAACACTCACCCTCTCATTGTTTTCTTCCACCACAGACCACAGCACAGCAAGGTCAGCATGAGTAACAGGCACTGTGGGGTCCACTGGTGGTGATACAGTGGTGGGGTGGTGCTGGAGCAGCTGCTGCTGTGGACCTCCTCTTGCTGCTGTGGCCCTCCTCTTGCTGCTGTGGCGATGCACAGCAGCAGCCTCTGCCACTGCAACAGAAGGGCCAGCAGGTGGAGGCCTGGCCCATTCTGTGGCAGCCTGCCACTCCACCTTGTGGTGATTTATCATGTGGGTGCAGTGGCCCCCAGTCCCCAGGTGTGGCCCCCAGGGGCCATGGTACACCTCTACACCACAGATGTGGTAATGTACTAGGCTGCTGTCCCCCCCAACACAGTTAAAAAACTCCCAAACTATGGAGTTGTGGGGGGGACCAGACATAGGAGGGCCAGATGCAGTAGCAGCCTGGACACGGTGGTGATCAATCTCCAACACATCCTGCTGTGGAGGTGGTACTGCTGGAGCTGCTGCTGCTACTGGTGGAAGACTTGGTGGTGGTGGTGCTACTGCTTCCGGGGGGTGGTGGTGGTGGTGGGGCTGTTTCTGCTTCTGGGGGGGAGGATCCAAGATTTAAGAAAGGTCCAACAGCACCCAGCCATGTCCCCACCATGGATGCACACTTCTCCCCTGCCTACCATGCTGCAATGCAGATGGGGTCCCAGTGCCCCCAGCACAGTTCTAGACGTGCCCTCCCTCCTTCTTTCTGTCTGAGCAATGACGATGAGTCGAGACAGTCGATGAAACACTCACACACACAACACAGGCACACACACACACACACACAGACAAATAAAAACTTGTTAAAGTAAAACACAAAGAAATCACAGAAAGAAAAAATTAACTGTCTACAACAAGAGTATAAAAAACACTAAACAGTCAACAAAATAGCTTTCAAAAAAGCTGTTGGAATTTTACTTTTATAATAAAATGATCTCTCTCTGCTCCCACTAAGACAAGCTCCCTCCTCTCTCTCCCTCTGCACAGGAGAAAGTGAAAGTATCTGCTTGCATGAGTCACTTCCTTCCTGCCTGGCTAAAGCATATGACTTACAGTACTGAAGTCAAGTGATGTGCTGGGGGCTTCCTATATTATTGTCACTTCACCTTACTTCGTGTTAAGGTGGAATGACAATGAGATGTCATAATTACAAGGCAAAGTGAGCCTTTCACACTGGCAACTCCGAGTAGCGGAGTGACAATGCGAAGTGCCCACTTTGCATGCAATTCACTGGCAAAATTTAAATTCACTGCATCTCTAGACCTTACCAGGATGCCAATTATTTAATAAGGACAGGGACAGGTGTAGAGATGGTTGAATTGCAATTTATGTTAAAGACAACATCAAGTGTGTAACTGGTATAACACCACCGGATTTAGGGGATGTTATAGAAATGTTATGGGTGAACATAACCAGTCTGAATGGGAGAAAACTAAGTACAGTGGTGTTCTACAGGCCTCCAGACTGCCCAGCCCAGGAAATTTTAAGATTAATGGATCACATAGGTGAAGTAGCCAATGATAATGATGTGCTAGTTATGGCTGATCTTAATGTTCCCCTGATAGACGGGACTAGTGAGGAGACCAGAGGTACATTATAATGTAAGGTCACAGAAATGCTAGCAGCCCTTGATTTACAGCAGCTCATAACTGTACCAACGAGGGGAAGGAATGTGCTAGATGTACTACTGACTAATGTCAGTAGACAAACGTGGGTGCCCAGGGGGGAAATTGCCAGTTCAGGTTTTCTTGTTAATCAGTTATGTAGTTGGTGGAGCTGGCCTGGTTTTGGTGAATCATAGTCCAGACAAGAGTCTGTTTGGCCTACTCAAGCAAAAAGATGCCCATACACTCTGAAAGATGTTTTCATATTTTTCTTTATTAGTTGTGTCCAAGTCCCAACGTTTTGCATATAACTTATGTTTCTTCTGGGGAACTTTACATTTAATTAGAAAAACGTATATTTAAAACTGTATGGCAATTTAGTTTATAACTTTACAAAGTTTATCTTTCAGTTAAACAGCTTCTTGTTACTGTGTCAAAAAAGCTTTTAAGAAAACAAATTACTATTGATATTACCAACATTATTTTATCATGATAATAATAGTTGCATCACCATTAATTCCTGCCATTTAGTTTAATAGTGGTGTTAACTAAGACACTACCTGCCTTGTAACTTAGCCTGATCGGCTCCTCGGCTGCACCTTGCTCAACTAGTATTGCTGTGTTGATGTACACTAGATTCAAACGGTATATACAAACAAATTATTTTTTAATATTTATCTTGCAATACATCATTCTCTTACATTAATATTGTAACAGTACTTAAACATTCACCTTCTCTGAAGCAATGACTCCAATTTCAGCCTTCTTTCTAAGCATTCAGTTCTTTTCAATATTACCTGTTAGGGTAAACTATTTAAATTTGTTTAAATACTATTTTTTTAAATCTTTTTTTATCTCAAATTTATAAATTGTAAAGCCTAAATTCATCTCAATTACTTAATCCCATATACTGTACATATGTGTATACCTTTAAATGCGGTCAGCATTCATAGTCTTTCTATCTTTCTTTTCATGCATTGGTTTTTAGACTCCTAGAAATAATGGTAACAGGCTTTCAATTCTTTTGTACATTCCAGTCACTTCATAGTCTTCTGTTTACAGTTCTTATTCCTTTCATTTACAAACACTGTTTCTTACAGTCTGTTACGAAAACATCTAACATCAGTCTTTATAGCGTTTGCTAGTTAACTAAAGCAACATGCCTTTAAATAGAATATACAGTAGCTATTCACTCTATGAGATTCAATACTCTCAAAAATCTTTACATTCACTTCACAACTCTTTTTTTTTTAACCAGGAGAGACACACTAAGCTGAAAGCTAGTTTACAGGTGTGACCTGACAGCACAAGGAAGTTAAGTGACTTGTATGGCTAGCTGTTAGGGACATAATTCAGAATCTCTGGCTGTATAGTAAAACACACACTATATGGTGAAATACATACATCATATAGTGAAATATATACATTATATAGTGAGATACATACACAATGTAGTGAACCACATACAGTATCTACTGAAATATATACATTGTATAGTGAAATACATATATTGTATACTGAAATACATATATTATATAGTGAAACACATACACTATATAGTGAAATGCTTACATTGCATAGTGAAATACAATACACTATCTACTGAAATATATATACTGAGTACTGAAAATCCACATACACTATATACTGAAACAAATGTACTATGTACTGAAACATATACACTACCTATTGAGATACATACACTACAGACTGAAACATCCACATAAACTATCTACTGAAACACATACTCTATAGATTGTAACACATACACTATATATTGAGAAAAAACTGCATACACTATATACTGAAACAAATACACTATATATTGAAATGCATACACTACACACTGAAAAAGCATATACGCTATATACTGAAACAAATACACTATATATTGAAACATCTACACTTTATATTGAAATACATACACTATCTATTGAAATAAATACACTATGCACTGAAAAATCTGCATACACTATATATTGAAACAAATACACTGTATATTGAAATACATACACTATCTATTGAAATGCATATACTACACACTGAAAAAAGCACATACACTATATACTGAAACAAATACACTATATATTGAAACATATTCACTTTATATTGAAATACATACACTATATGTTGAAATAAATACAATATGCACTGAAAAATCTGCATACACTATATACTGAAACAAATACACTACATGGTGAAACACATACACTATGTATTGAAACACAAACACTGTAGACTGAAAAATTCACATACTCTATATACTGAAACAAATAAACTATATACTGAAATGGACTATGTTCTGAAACTACCCATCCCTTCCCCTCCCCCATGAATGCCCTACAGCTGAACTCATTGCCTGTTGCATTCAGTTAGCTGCTAGCTTGATGAGAGGACGTCTAAAACTGCAGAAGTGAGGTAAACAAAACAGGGCTATCTCTTATTCTACTTCTTTATGGGGGTTTTCTTTTTGTTTTGCTTGCACACCTTTAGTCAAATTTCAGACCATTGTGATGTGACAAGAAACTTTTAAAACTAATTTAAATGCTGTAGTTCATTCTTTTAAATAAGTGCTGCCATAATTTACTGTCAGACAACACATTTGTATAGGAAGCTAATACAGGATATTCCTAACATACCTGTATACATAGGGAGCTGCATGCATTTTTCCAAGTTAAAGTGTTGATTTGTTTTATGTGTAATTAATTACTGTGTAAGTCCAGCAACTTATCTGAGTTAAATGCTTGGGAAGCACTTCAGGAGCAGCGGAAGTGTAAGCCAAAAATCATTGCTAGTTTGTACTCTATGGACTATGTTTTAAGTTTTTATTTTAAAATATATATTTTTGCTGCAATCCCTCAGTATTCAATTTTCATCAGGAGTTTAGCTGGCATATGCATATAATTTGCATTGTTTTACTAAATAACTTTACTGTGAATCCTCACTGGAGGCATGCACAGTCTGTTTTGGGGTTTGAGCTTCTCAAACTGTGTTTTATTTCTTTTTTTTTCCCATAGAGATTTTTATCTCCTTAGTCACCCTGCTACCCCTTTGCCCACTGACATCTCCAGCCCAATCACTTACCATCCACAGGACATATTTGCTCTGAGATCCCCCCCCACTCACATCCCCCGTGTTGAGGCCAGGAGGGGGAGGGCCATTGACAAGGAGACACAGATATGAGCAGAGCTTGGTTAGCAGTGAAAAATCTGCGGCAGGTTGTTGGATAATTTTGCCATTAGGGAGTTTCTACCTTTGGTTTCATCCCCTGGGTAGCCAAGCATGGAATGATGCAATTGCATATTAAGACACATGCTTGCTTTGTGCCTGCCTGAGCCCTCCCCCTTATGCAACTCCACTGCCCTGCCAGGCCTCATCAGCTAGGTGGATGTTGAAGAGTGGGGTGGTCAGACTTCCCCTCACTGAGAGGAGAGCATTCCCCGAGATGCTCAATCATATCTCCCCCCCCCCAGCTAACCCCTGTGCAACTCAGGTCCACCCCCAAAACTGGGCCACTGGCATGGGAGGCAGTGCAATCACCACCAAGCTGGTAGGCCAGCCCACCAGACTGTGTTTTTATAAGTAAATAAAGACAGCATATAGGTAAAAGAAGAAAACAAACTGTATTTTAAGTAGTCTGTTATAAACATTTTAAGTCACATCACAATGTTTTGAAATCGGATAAAGGTTTTACAAGCAAAATACGATAAAACAATACATAAAGAGATAGATAAGATAAACCTTTTATGTTTACCTTCGGCATCTTAGGAGGCATCGGCCAGGATTTTTAGTCAATCAGGGCCCCATTTTCAGAAGGTTAGCATGCAGAGCTAAACATTACACTGTGGGAACAGCATGGTTGGATCGGTGTCATTATTCAGCATCACTTGATGCTACCTGATCATGTGCATGCATATATACTACTATGGCCATGTAAATGAGTAATCCTCTCCTGCATACAGAGCACAGTGCTGTATAAAGGTTTCCTTAGTGACCCTAAGTACCTCCCTCTACATTTTATACTCAGCCTCTAGGCTTCTAGTACCTAGATGCTTGATTTTGCACTTTTTACTTTGAACCCGAACTGCTATGTCCCTATAGCACTCCTTAAGTTTCTAAGGTCCCCACTCATTCTCCATCTGCACCTATCTACGCTATTAGAGATTGTGGTGTCATCTGCAAAAGGCATATCTCCCCTTCCATTTTTTTCTGTTATGCCACTTATAAAGACACTGAAGAGGATGTGTCCCATTACTGAGCCCTCCGGCACCCTGCTGATCACTCTCTCCACACTGGAGGGAGTGCCATTTACCACCACCTTCTGTGGCTGTGCGCTATCTCAGGTACATCACTTAGGAGTGCACAACACTAATCTGAAAATGGGGGCCCACATACCACTGTAACAGAACAAGCACTGCATTGTGATAAGCATGGTTGATACTATTTTAAAAAGCATTCTTCTGTGCGGTGCTAACCTGTTAATGTGGCACTATTTTTTTTTTTACACAGGATTACTAATTGCAACCAGGTGCTCATACAACTGGGGTTACTCTAATGCATATAAGGTGTACAGCTATATTAAATGCTTTCTTGAAGTGTTAACACACTGCATGGTTAGTGCTAGTTGATGATTCTGGGAATCGTGTTTTAACTGCACACACGCAGCCTGCCAGCAACCCCCCACACACATACACACACAGTCAGTTCTGGACAACATAAAAAAACAAGCATTTGTCAATGCTGAATGTTGATTGCGTTGGTCCATTGAGTTCGCTCACTGGCCCTCTGTCACTCGCTCATTTTGTTTCTCCTGGTGCTGCAGGCTGCTGTTTTGTACTGAGCTCCTTCCTGCGTTGGCACACTTTTCTGTCCACAAAGAAATCCGCAGATGGCCTGACAGAGCTCCGTTGAGGTGGGTCACTCCCCTCTGACTCCCTCATTCTGTTTCTCCTTGCACTGCAGGCTGGCCTTTTGTACTGGGCTCCTGCCTCTGTTGGTGGCTTTTTCTGCCAACAAAGAAATCTGCAGTAGTCCCAACACAGGTCCGTTGAGGTTGCTCACTCCCTCTCTGTCACTCACTCATTCCGTGTCTGCTGGTGCTGCAGGCTGGCCTCTTGTATTGGGCTCCTGCCTGCGTTGCCACTTTTTTCTGCCCACAAAGGAATCCACAGCAGTCACGAAAGAGCTCTGTTGAGCTCACTCACTCCCTCTTCTCTCACTGACTAGTTCTGTTTCTGCCACCGCTGCAGGCTATCCTTTTGTACTGGGCCCCTGGGTGTATTGCTGCCTTTTTCTGCCCACAAAGAAATCCACAGCAGTCCCAACAGAGCTCTGTTGAGCTCACTCACTCCACTTCCCTCACTCTCTCACTGGTTCTGTGTCTCCTGCGGGTGCAGGCTGTCCTTTTGTAAAGGGTTTCTGCCTGCATTGGCGGCTTATTCTGCCCACAAATAAATCTGCAGCAGTCCTGACGCAGGTCCGTTGAGCTTGCCCACTCCCCCTCTCTCAATCACCCATTCCATTTCCGCCTACACTGCAGGCTGGCCTTTTGTACTGGGCTGCTGCCTACATTGCTCCTTTTTTCTGCCCACAAAGAAATCTGCAGCTGTCCCGACAGAGCTCCATTGAGGTCACTCACTCCCCTTGTCTCACTCACTCATTCTTTTTCTCCTGGCGCTGCAGGCTGCCCTTTTGTACTAGGCTCCTGCCTCTGTTGGCACCTTTTTCTGGTCTCAAAACAATCTGCAGCAGTCCCGATAGAGCTCCGTTGAGCTAGCTCACTCACCCTCTCTCACTCTATCATTCCGTTTCTGCCAGTGCTGCAGGCTGCCCTTTTGTACTGGGCTCCTGCCAGCATTGCCGCCTTCTTCTACCCACAAAGAAATCTGCAGCAGTTACGATAGAGCTCTGTTGAGATCACTCAGTCCCCCCTCTCACTCGCTTGTTCTGTTTCTCATGCTAATGCAGGCTGCCTTTTTGTAGTGGGCCCCTGCGTGCATTGCTGCCTTTTCCTGTCCACAAAGAAATCCGCAGCAGTCCCAACATAGCTCCCTTGAGCTCACTTACTCCACATCCTTCACTCGCTCATTCTGTGTCTCTCGCTGCTGCAGGCTGTCCTTTTGTACTGGGCTTCTGCCTGTATTGGCACCTTTTTTTGCCCACAAAGAAATTGCGAGCTGTCCTGACAGAGCTCTGTTGAGGTTGCTCCCTCTACCTGTCCATTCTGCTATTCTGTTTCTCCCTGCTGCAGGCTGCCATTTTGTAGTTGGCTTCTGCCTCTGCAGCAGTCCCAACAGAGCTCCGATGAGCTCGCTCACTCCCCCTCTCTTACTCGATCATTCCGTTTCTGCCTGTGCTGCAGGTGGCCCTTTTGTACTGGGTTCCTGCCTGCGTTGCCGTCTTCTTCTGCCCACAAAGAAATCTGCAGCAGTCACAATACAGCTCCTTTGAGCTGGCTCACTCACTCCCCCTCTCTCACTCGTTCATTCTGTTTCTTCCGCCGCTGAAGGCTGCCCTTTTGTACTGGGGCCCTGCATGCATTGCTGCCTTTACCTGCCCACAAAGAAATCCTCAGCAGTCCCAGCAAAGCTTCGGTGAGCTCACTCACTCCCCCTCCCTCACTCGCTCGTTCTGTGTCTCCCACTGCTGCAGGTTGCACTTTGGTACTGGGTTCCTGCCTGCATTGGCAGCTTTTTCTGCCCACAAAGAGATCTGCAGCAGTCCTGACACAGCTCCGTTGAGGTCGCTCACTCCTCCTCTGTCACTCGCTCGCTTTTCTGCAGGCGCTGCAGACTGGCCTTTGTACTGGGCTCCTGTGTGCATTGCTGCCTTTTTCTGCCCACAAAGAAATCTGCAGCAGTCCTGACACAGCTCCATTCAGCTTGCTCTCATTCCCCTTCTCTCCTCTCGCTCCATTCCGTTTCTGCCAGCGCTGCAGACTGCCCTTTGTACTGGGCTCCTGCCTGTGTTGCCGGCTTTCATGCCCACAAAGAAATGTGCAGCAGTCATGGCAGAGTCCCATTGAGCTTGCTGCTCCCCTCTCTCACTTGCTCATTCTGGTTTTCCCGCCACTGTGGCTGCCCTTTGTACTGGGCCCCAGCATGCATTGCTGTCTTTTTCTGCCCACAAACAAATCTGCAGCAGTCCCAAAAGAGCTCCGTTGTGCTCACTCACTCCACCTCCCTCACTCACTCATTCTGTGTCTCCTGCCACTGCAGGCTGCCCTTTTATACTGGGCTCCTGCCTGCATTGGCGGCTTGTTCTGGCCAGAAAGAAATCTGAAGCAGTCCTGACACAGCTCCATTGAGCTCGCTCACTCCCCCCTCTAACTCACTCATTCCGTTTCTCCCGGTGCTGCAGGCTGGCCTTTTGTACTGGGCTCCTGCCTCTGTTACCGCATTTTCTGCCCACAAAGAAATCCACAGCAGTCACAATACAGGTCTGTTGAGCTCGCTCACTACCGCTCTGTTACTCACTCATTCTGTTTCTCTTGGTGCTGCAGGCTGCACTTGTGTACGGGACTCCTGGCTGCATTGGCACCTTTGTCTGTCCACAAAGAAATCCACAGCTGTCCCGACAGAGCTACGTTGAGGTTGCTCAGTCTCCCTCTGTTACGCGCTCATTCTGTTTGTCCTGGCGCTGCAAGCAGCCCTTTTGTACGATGCTCCTGCCTGCCTTGGCACCTTTTTCTGCCCACAAAGAAATCCGCAGCAGTCCTGCTAGAGATCTGTTGAGTTCACTCAGTCCCCCGTCTCACTCACTCACTTGTTCCGTTTCTCCCACCGTTGCAGGCTGGCCTTTTGTACTGGGCCCCTGCCTGCTTTGATGCCTTTTTCTGCCCACAAAGAAATCCACAGCAGTCCTAACAGCGCTCCGGTGAGTTCACTCACTCACCTCCCTCACTCGCTTCTCGCTCTATTTCTCCCAGTGCTGGGCTGCCCTTTGTACTGGGCTCTTGCGCTGGGGCCTTTTTCTGCCCAGACAACAATGCAGCAGTCCTGACAGAGCTCAGTTTAGCTCAGTCACCCCTCTCACTTGTCTCGATTTTAATCTGTCCCAAACACTGATTTCCTACAGTGACTGTGCTATTCTCCGCAGGAGTGAAAACATATTTAGACCGGATGTGAAAAATGACAGCTGCACTGTTCATAAGGAGGTGTGAAAAGTGCCACTGTTGAAAATGTGGTGAAAATATTACAAATGCGGTTATATGGTGCGTGAAACAGTTCAATGCACGCTTGTAACACAGTCATGTTATGGAGTTTCATCACCAAATTTTCAAATATAGGGCTTTAGGACCTCTGCTCATGAACAGTGCCACTGTCACCTTTCTTTAATCTGTCCCTAACACTAATTCTACCCAGCGACCGCTTTATTGTGTATCGCAACTGTGAAACCACATTTCAGTCAGAATGTGAAAAATGACAGCTGTACTGCTCATAAGGAGGTGTGAAAAATGCCACTGTTGAAAATCTGGCATGACAATATTACAACTGCGAAGTTACATAGTAGGTGGAAAGTGTGTGCACCACACTTGTAATACAGTCATTTGTTGGCTTATCACCTCAAATTTTCAACATAGGCATCTTAGGACCTCTGCTCATGAACAGTATCACTGTCATTTTCTTAATGGTCCGCGACAGTGATTTCCCACAGCAACTGCTCTATTCTTGCACCGAAGTGCGAAACACATTTCGCCAGAATGGGAAAATGATGTGTGCACTGTGTCATAAGTAGGTGTGTGAAAATGGCAATGTTGAAAATCTGGAGTGAAAATATAAATTCACGGTTACGAGCTGTGCAAACCGCGCACACATGCTCGTGAACACAGTAATTTTATGAAGTATCGCTAGCAGATTTTTAACACAGCCATTTCAGGACTTTACTCATGCGAACAGTGTCACTGTCATTTTCTTAATCTGTCCTGAACACTGATTTCCCATAGCAACCACGCTAATTTCGCGCCAGAAGTGTGAAAACACATTTCGCCAGGATGTGAACAATGACAGCAGTACTGTTCACAAGGAGGTGTGAAAAAATGCTAATGTTGAAAATCTGGTGAAAATATTATTTCCACCGAGGTTACGAGCGGTAGCAACTGTGCAGCGTGACGTCAGTAAACCAAGTCATTTTCTGATGCCCTACTACATTTGCAACATAGGCTGTTTGAGATCCACCATGAACACTGGCACTGTCGCTTCGCACCGGCCCAAAGCGTGATTCCATCGCAGTGACCGCCAAATCACCTTCAGGGCTGATTAACGCAATGACAGTTCAAGAATTCAAGGAGGAGGGTCCAAAAACCCATGATTGAAAATTTGGTGAAAAAGTCCTAAAATGCCTGAGATATGTACTAAACTTGAAAACACTATTTATTATGTTATACAGCTTATCAGCATTTCTCAGTTCACGTTGGCTTTGAAGAGTGCAGACGTGTTCCTGGTCCACCTAGATCATTGCGCCAAGTCCGAGGTAGTATGGGGTGACGGGGTGTGTGTGGGGAGGTGGTGTACAGTGGGTTGTGCGGGTTGCAGGTGGGGCCAGGGACACTATGAGAAACTGTTTCCTTTTTTGCAGGTAAAAAAATACCACGGGACCGCTTCTTTAGGGCATGTGGCATGCTGATGGGCACCAGCATGCCACCAATGGCTTTTTGGGAAGAGTAGCCGACGGACCGGGCACCCTGCCGCAGGAATAAAAGTGCTTAGTGAGGTTGAGAATTTTCTACGGGAGGGCTCCCATCGGGCACCAGAATAATGGGGCACCGAGGCCGACGGGTTTGGGGACCCGCTGGCACATAAACACGTGGTAAAGAGATGTTTGTGAACAGGGTGGCAACCTGCCGCCTGTTCACAAACAATGTCAGGTTTTACATCCCACCTGCAATGATGAGTCACCCTCATTGCAGCAGATGGCTGACGATGCAATGATGAGGCGGCCCCTGACTGCAGCGGTGAAATTGTCAGCAGTTGGTGCAAATATTCCAAACTACTGTCACCAGCAGCCTGCAATATGTTATTTGCACTGTGCGCAATCAACATAAAAATGGTACATCCTGTCTGCCCCATTTCCCATATTAAACCTCAGAACCTACTGTCCATGCAGGGTAATAGCCTTCACTATCCACTCCCTTGTTCCCCTACCTACTACTATCAGCCTGAGTAACCATTATACCCTTCACTTTGTCAGAGCCATGCTTGAAATCATTTATGGTTTTGGTGCCTGCCATCTCAGTTGGCAAACCAGTCCACATTTCCACCACCATTTCTGGAAAATAAAACTTTCCAATATCCCTCTTGAACCTCCCTCCCATCAGTCTCTACTTGTGCCCCATAACCTTGAATTGTTACTCATGCTAAGTAGTTCTCCATTCACTTTGTTTATTCCTTACAGGAACTTGCAGGTCTCTCATCATATCATTCCTCTTGTCTGGTCTCCAGTGAAGACATGTTCAGTGCCTTGAGCAGATCCTCATCAATCTGTCCTGTCAGCTCTGAATCATCCCGATCACCCTTTGTCCTTATCTTTCCTGATGGCGGTATTCAGAAGTTCAGAACTCTGAACAGTATACTCAGTGCAGCCTCACCAACGATCAATAAAGAGGCAGTAAACCTCTTTCTTCTACTATCAGAACCCCTTCTGGCACATCCTAGTATCCTATTTGCCTTACTAGATGCCTCACTGTACTAGCTTGATTGTTTAAGGAGTCACATGATGAATACTTGGTCCCTTTCTCAGCTGTAGTGCTCAGCTCATTCTCTCCTATCCAGTACTCTGTCCTGGGGTTCTTGTCTTCTAAGAGAATCACCTTGCACTTTTTGGCATTGAATTTCAACTGCCAAACCTTAGGCCACCTCTAATTCTTTATGTCAGTCTGCAGTTTCCTACTTCCCATCACTGTTTACTCCTCCCATGAGCTTGGTGTCACTTCAAAGAGACACGGCCCCAGATTCATTCTCAAATGTTGTTAATGAGCATATTGAAGAGAACAAGAGTCAGGATGGATCCTGTGGCATTCCACTTGACTTCCTCTTTCTGATTTGACACCATAACCACAACCTCTGATGCCTTTCATTCAACTAAAGCCCTTCACCCCCACCAAAACACTGCTTATATTTTCCTTCATCCTGGACCTCACCTTTGTGCCGTGACCTAAGTCACTCTGATTGGTCCCTATCTCATTGATCTGCTCCATTGATTCCATGCTAACATATTTCAAAACAAAATTATTCTATATATATATATTTTTTTTTTTTTTAGTTGTTTAACAAGGAGAAAAGCCACTGTCGAAGCTTTTTACAGGATGACCTGGGAGCACAGGGAAGTTAAGTGACTTGCTCAGATTCACACAGTATGCAAGTGGAAGCTGTGGGATTCAATCCCAGGTCTGGTCTGCTGGATAACAACAGATTTGCAGCTCAGAGCCTTAAACCACTGCGCTATACTACCTCCCCTTTATGGGACTGCCATGCCCCCCCAGAGCAGGACATGAGAAAAGGTACACCACCTCCCCTAGATCAAGGCTGACCTCATAGCTTACTTGCAAGTGCATGATTTGGCCTGGTCAAAAAATATACGTAACTCATCCCTCATGGCTACCTGAGGTATCATCATCTCCGCTGCATCTGTACCATGGCAATAAGCTTGCCAAAGGTGAGAATTTTACATCTAACTTCAGTACCAATATTGGTTACCTGTCTAAATTTTGAAAGGCTGCCACAATCTCTTCCTCCCACCTCCTTTGCTCTGTCCTCAGAGTCAGTGACACCTTCGTCTCTAACCCTCCTTCATCACCATAGAGATGTAATTCCCTTTTCATCACCTGTACCTCCTCTCCCCTCTCTCCTCTCCTCCCTCTCCCCTTCCTCACCTCCCTCTCACCCCTGCCAGCCTGCATGATTGTCATCTCCTTCTTTCCCACTATTGTTTTTTTTCTCTCCAGTAAATCCATCCTTTATCCCCGACACACTTCCCGCCCTTAATCCTTCCAAGGGTAGGAGTCCAGATGGCCGGGATAGCAAGCTCCTCCATCTGACTGCTTCTGCAATCTCCTCCCCATTGGATGATCTCCCTAACCTCTCTTTCTGCTGTTCCTCCATCCCTGCTGACTGGAAGGCTGCCACTGTTACTCCTCCTCCTCCAAAAGATGGTGACCCGTCAGGTACGAACAGCTACCAACTCATTTCTCTTCTCCCTCCAAAATACAGGAACAAATTATCTTGTCACAACTCTCTCCCTTTCTGGAATCATCTTCCTTTTTCACCCAATACAAGTCTGACTTCTGCAAAAATCATTCCACTACCTGCTCAGGCTCACCAAATCCATCCATAATGGTATGGATCACAGCCTATTTACTTCTGCTATCTTCATCGATCTAGCCAAAGCATTCAACCCTGTCTACCACCCAATTATTAGCCAAACTGCAGGCTGCAGGCCTCTCTGACTTAGCCATCAGCTGTTCCACTCCTACCACAGGAGTAGGTCCCAAGCAGTCAAAAGTGGTGACCCCCTCCTCCTCCTCACTCCTGGCCACCCTTTGCTGATACCCAAAGCCCTAGCTCCCAACTGCTATGCAACCACTCCTTGTTCAACAGCGCAAAGCTGCATTATATTATTATTGTCCTCCTACTCTTGTCAGCTGGTGACATAAACCCCAACCCTGGCCCAGCTCAACCTCCTCCTGCAGTCAGCACTGAGCCACATCTCTCAGCTCTTCCAAATGGCCTTAAAATACTACATATCAATATATGTAGTCTCCTCCCTAAAGTGGACTTGCTACAGCCACTGACGGCTACGCTCAACCCTGATATAATAATTTCCTAATCCTGGCTAAATAAAAAAATCAGCAACTCATCTCTTACTCTCCCTGGCTTCACAATATCGAGACAGGACCGACCTGGGAGAGGAGGTATGGTAGCCATCTATGTCTCCTCTTCCATCCATTTCACTTCCGTCTTTTCTAGTGCTCTACCAAAAGCTTACAAGGCTCTGCTGTTGCAAATCTCCCCTTCTCCAAACCTATCTTTGTTGTAGCAGGTGTCTACTGCTGTCCTGGCTCACAACCCAGTATTGCTACTGAACTCATAACCACCTTAGTTAGCCACTCTTCTGCTGGTGAATTATATATTATGGGAGAGTTCAACATAAATTGGACTACCATACCCAGCAAAGTGCTAAATGCTATACATGCGCTCAACCTAACCCAAATTATCCAAGATCTGACTAGGCTAAATCACAAGACAGGAAACCATTCCCTCATCGACTGGGCCCTTACAACTCACACCCATAGGGTCATTAATTCCGGTACTCTAGCAGATGCCTTCAGTGACCATTGCATGACTTTCCTGGTGCACAAAATTCACAAAGTCAAAGTCCCCTATAAAACTCTACAAATCCGATCATACAAATCCCTGAACATTGACCCACTTCTTTATGATTTGACCAACACTAATTGGGCACCTATATCTGTTGCCAGTAACCTAGATGTTGCAGCTAACTACTTCAGAGAATGATTCCTTGAAGTCTGGAATCAACATGCACCACTACGCCAGGTACTTGTCCGTGGAAACCACCTCCCCTGGATCTCCCCAGAACTCATTGCTTGTCTAAGGGCATGTGATACAGCCTGGAAGCTCCATAAAAGCACAAAGCTCCTTAAAGACTATGAGGCCTACTGGGTCCTCAGAAACAAATGCACAAAAGCCACTCATTTGGCCAAGGCTGATTACTTCAGCTCTACTTCTAACTCTAATAAAAATAACCCATCCAAATTCTGGAAAGTAATCCACTCACTTTTCTCCCCACAGGTTCCCCTTCCCTCTCCCCTCCTCCAAATAAACAATACTGTCATTGCCGACCACCCTAGCAATGCTGCTGCTTTCAACTCGCACTTTACCTCATGTGCTTCTACTCTGCTAGGCTCCCTCCCAACTATTAACCAGTTATTCTCCGCACCCATTAGAAGTCCTCCAGCCCCACCTCATAGCTTTTCTTTCTCTAAAATTCTGAGAACTGACATGCTGGTGGCCTTGGAAGCCCTAAACCCGAGCAAAGGTAGCTCCTCTGATGGACTGGACCCAAAGTTACTAAACTTGTCTGCCTCTGCCATTGCTCCCCCACTCACTGCTCTTTTCAATCTCTCGTTTCACTTAGCTGAAATTCCCCGTGACTGGAAACATGCTATTGTCCTCCCTCTCCATAAGTTTGACTACTCCTCCTCCCCTGATAACTACTGCCCTATATCTCTCCTCCTGACGTTAGCCAAATTACAAGAACATCTAGTCCTTGACTAACTATCCTCGTACCTCTCAGACAGAAATTTCTTCACCCAATATCAATCTGGGTTCCATAAACATCACTCTACTACTACCTCACTGCTTTGAATCACTGATGCGATCCTGACATGCCTGGATTGCAGTCACATAACCACTGCCATTTTTATTTATCTTGCTAAAGATTTTGACATGGTTTCTACCCTCCTGCTCCACTCCTCTCATCAGCTGGGCTGTCTGAACATGCCATTAAATGGTTCACATACCTATATGACTGCTCACAGTCTGTAAAAATATCCGACTACATCTCCCCTCTACCCATATACTCTGGAGTCCCCCAAGGGTCCATACTAGGCCCGATTCTCTTCTCCATCTTTCTGAATGATCTTCCATCCATCTGTACCTCATCTTCTATACATATGTATGCTGATGATATGGTTCTATTCTCCTCTGGGCCCTCACCCTTGGATGTCACCTCCAGGCTCCAACGTGATTTCAATAATGCCTAGAGCTGGTTTCAATCTCATCAACTCTTCCTAAATGCCAAGAAAACTGTGTCCATGACTTTTGGCACACGTCAGAAGCTGTCAAGGCTCCCTTCTGCCCCTACCTTCACTACCCTCGACGGAGCAACTGTAATTGCTACCGAATCTTTCAGGTATCTGGACGTTTGGCTGGATAAACATCTCACCTTCTTGGCCCTTGTAGATGCCATAATAAAAAAGCTTCGTCCCAAACTCAACGCCTTATATAGAATCTGCTCCTGCCTCCCGCCACAGACAAGACGCAAACTGATCCAAAAAATGATCCTCCCGGTTTTTGACTATTGTGATGTTGTTTATTGTTCTGCTCCTGCCACCTCCTTAGCCAACCTGGATACTCTTTTCAACTCATTCTGTCGGTTTGCTTTGGATGCACCTCACGTTACCCACTGCTGCCACTTGTACCAAGCTTTAGCCTTCCCATCCCTAACAAATAGGCGACTGCATCATTGCGCAAATCTCATCTCTAAGTACTGGCTTGGCACACTCCCTCCCTACCTAAATTCCCTACTCCCCCACCCACTCCCTCCAACTTAAGAGCCCATGACCATAGAACTCTGTCTGTTCCCTGGAGATCCACCGCTAGTGGACAGGCTCCCACTCCTATCGCCTCCCAAAGTGGAATGCTCTTCCTACATATATCCGATCCTCTTCTTCACTGGCTTATTAAATCAAGTTCTTCATAATTTCCTCTCTGTAAATTGCACCTGCCCTAGCTCCCCCTTTCTTGTCTACATCCTGTTTGATGCCCTGCTGACTCACTTCACTTCACACCCTGTGCTATTCTTAGTCTGCATAGTGCAGGCATTGGTTCACACCTGCTATTACATTACGCCTCTCTCTCTGTCTCACCACAAGCTCATTGCGACTGGTTTTCACTTCTACCCTTGTAATTATTTGCTTTTCATGCTAATGTGTAATTCAGTTGTAACCTATGTTTTGGTATGATATTGTGTTTTTGTGTGTACTCATTGTTACTATGTAACTCTCACCACCCTCTCCCCAGGTCGTACTGGGAGACTTATGCAACTTGTTGTTCAGTGTACCTTCCTGGTGAAACTTTTCAATAAATAAATTAATTTGAGCACATAAGTGGTGCATATCGTGACCTATCTGGTCACCATTATGATGCTCCTGCTAGTATACTAAAATGATCCTTGCATGTAAAGGTTCTACACTCGATCGCAGTTTAAATGGCTCCAATTATTATAGTAAAATGATCATTGGTGTCTAGTGCTCCCACTCAGGAATACTAAGCTAGGAGCTCATTTCTAGATGCATCCTGGGGAAGGGGAACTTGTACAAGTGGGTCTTAGGTAGCACAATAGTTCAAAATACTTAACATACATGGAGCAGAGTGGTACACAACCACAAATTACATTGGGAATAATACAAGCAAGATGTGAGAACTTGAGTGACAAGCAAACAATCGACAATGCATATACAGCACAGTCAGGAACCACAAACTTATGCTGGTGATCAAATACAGAGCAGTTTTACTTATTTATTTATTTTGCTTTTGTTAACCAGGTAGGTACACTAGACAAGTTATATGCCTATTTTCAGGAACTTCCCGGGAGAGTACAACATGTAATACAGATACATCAGAACATAACAGCAAGTAAAGCAAGTACATAGAGTAACAAAATGCATTGAGTCACAAAATGGTAAGGCATGGAGTGAACTGCTATGACAGAAATTGATAAAGTACATATAATCAACAATATATAGTCTAGAGCATACATAGTGCAGTCAGAGGCCTAGGAGAGCAATTGGATCATGAGAAATGACCAAAAGATCATTGGCAGGTCCTCAGAACAGTTGGACTCCAAGTACAATTAGGCTAGGGAGGCTTGGGACATTCTCACTGAGGCCAGCTTCAGATGCCCCCACAGGGACTTCTGGAAGCACTGATGGGAGGAGGAGGAATGAACATGGTCAGGAAAGGAGTTCCAGAGCCTAGGAGCACATGCAACAAAGTCCCTGTCCCCCATAAGGGTTCGGGTGAGGGGTACTTTTAGCATGCCAGGACCCTGGGACCTGAGTGGGTAAGAGGAGGGGTCAGGAGGTGAAAGAAGCTGTGCCAGCACCGGGAGAGGGTGCTGGTTCTGATCACTTTGCCCATGAGGCATTCCAGCCCAAAGTTCAGGTGATTGGTCGGGGAAAGCCAACCTAGTTTATCATAAAGCTCACAATGGTGGGTGAGACGGGGGGGTGGCCAGTGCAAAGTGACAGATGTTATTGTACGTTGTGTGCCACCGAGTAAGAAGAGCTTTGGAGGTACAGACAAATTGGTGGAGACCATAGCTAAGGGAGGGAAGTAGTACACCTCTAACAAGTGCCAGATGAGCAGCAGGTGTCAGGTTATTTTTGGCCCTATAGGCCAGACCCAATTCACAGTTCACAGTTCTACAGACATTTAGAATATGACTCCCTAGGTCCAACTGGGGGTCAAGTGTCACCCCAAGGTATTTGATGGAGTTCACAATTAGGAGGGGAGCTCCATCTGCACAACTAATACGCAAAGGGGCTGGAGAGGCTTTTACTTCAATGTTAGCTATAAACATTTGTGCATAATGCCTAGAGTGGAAGCATAGGTGCCAAATTTTAGCTGTACCTAAACTGGAAACAAGTAATAGGAGAGCAAGAGGGAAAACTAGAGCAAGTGCAGGAGGGAGAGGTGAGACCACTGAAGTGGTTTGAAAGAATCCATGGGAGAGAGATTGGTGAATGGCTGGGGCGAGGGAGTTCCAGATTTTAGGGCAGCGGTGGCTGAACGTGACTTTGCCGATGGTTGTGGAAACTGAAGGGACTGCTAGGGTTTGAATATTTCAGCTTCTGATGGTATGGCTATAACGGGGCTGTCGGAGAGATAGGTAGGGTAGGGAAACAAACCAGATTTGCCCAGAAAGCTGGCACAGTGGGCATAGTGTCTGTACACAAGAAAAGAAAAGGAGAGAGATTTATATATCTATACAGAACAATGGTGAGTCCAAGAAGGATAGTCGAGAGTGTAATGGCAGAAATAGTTGAAGAGTGTGTCCAGTCTGGCAAGGGTAGTGAAGGGGGCTACGCTGTAGACCACATCACCATAGTCAGAGATTTGGAGGATCATTCTCTGATAATAGCATGGTATGCTGGAGGTGGATACAGTCACAGTTCCTGTAAAGTGCACCAAATTGTGGTGCAGCTTTTGACTATAGTATCCATTGGTTCAGAAATGTTTAGGTGCTGGTCTAGCCAGATACCAAGATAACTAAAGGTGGTGACATCCTCCACAGGGAGCACCATCCAGGTATGGAAAGTAGGAAGGGGAAGGAGCCTAGAGAGTCTGGTGCCTTGTGCCAAAGGACATGGAGACAGCCTTCTTGGCATTGAGGAAAAGCTGATTTGTGTGTGGTCAGGGCTGAACTTGATCAAAGTCCAGCTGGAGTCTGTGGGCCTGCTGTGAAGAGGACCGTGTCATCCATGTACATGTGAACGGATGCAGACAAGCACATGGAGGAGGAGATCATTAAGGAAAATGGAGAAAAGTAGTGGGCTTAACACAGATCCTTGTGAGACTCAAGTGGATACAGGCAGGGAGGAGAGAGGGGGTCACCACTTTTGACTGCTTGGGACCTACCCCTGTGGTAGGAGTGGAACAGCTGATGGCTAAGTCAGAGAGCTTGCAGTTTGGCCAATAATTGGGTGGTAGACAGGGTTGAATGCTTTGGCTAGATCGATGAACATAGCAGAAGTGAATAGGCTGTGATCCATACCATTATGGATGGATTTGGTGAGCCTGAGCAGGTGGTGCAGTTATTTTTGCAGAAGTCAGACTTGTATTGGGTGAAAAAGGAAGAGGATTCCAGAAAGGGAGAGAGTTGTGAAAAGATAATTTGTTCCTGTATTTTGGACGGAGGAGAGAAATGAGTTGGTAGCTGTTCGTAACTGACAGGTCACCATCTTTTGGAGGAGGAGGAGTAACAGTGGCAGCCTTCCAGTCAGCAGGGATGGAGGAACACCAGAAAGAGAGGTTAGGGATGGGGAGGAGATTGCAGAAGCAGTCAGATGGAGGAGCTTGCTATCCCGGCCATCTGGGCTCCTACCCTTGGAGGGATTAAGGGCGGGAAGTGTGTCGAGGATAAAGGATGGAGTTACTGGAGAGAAAAAAAAATAGTGAGAAGGAAGGAGATGACAATCATGCAGGCTGGCAGGGTTGAGAGGGAGGTGAGGAAGGGGAGAGGGAGGAGAGGAGAGAGGAGAGGGGAGAGAGGAGGTACAGGTGATGAAAAGGAATTACATCTCTATGGTGATGAAGGAGAGGTTAGAGACAGGGGTGTCACTGACTCTGAGGACAGGCAAAGGAGTGGGAGGGGAGAAGAGATTATGGCAACCTTTCAAAATTTAGACAGGTAACCAATATTGGTACTGAAGTTAGATGTAAAATTCTCACCTTTGGCAAGCTTATTGCCATGGTGCAGATGCTGCGGAGATGATGATACCTCTGGATGCCATGGGGGATGGGTTACATTTATTTTTTGACCAGGCCAAATCATGCACTTGCAAGTATGCTATGAGGTCAGCCTTGATCTAGGGGAGGTGGTGTATCTTTTCTCATGTCCTGCTCTGGGGGGGCATGGCAGTCCCATAAAGGGGAGGCAGTATAGCACAGTGGTTTAAGGCTCTGAGCTGCAAATCTGGTGACATCCAGCAGACCAGACCGAGGTTTGAAATCCACAGCTTCCACTTGCATACTGTGTGACTCTGAGCATGTCACTTAACTTCCTGTGCTCCCAGGACACTATGTAAAAAGCTTTCAGCTTAGTGTGTTAGTCCTTGTTAAACAACTAAAATATATATATATATATATATATATATTATATTTAGAGTAATTTTGTTTTGAAATATGTTAGCATGGAATCAGTGGAGCAGACCAATGAGATGGGGACCAATCAGAGTGACTTAGGTCACGGCGCAAGGGGGTGAGGTCCAGGGATTTGAAGGAAAATATAAGCAGTGTTTTGGTGGGGGTGAGGGGGCTTCAGTTGAATGAGAGGCATCAGAGGGTTGTGATTATGGTGTCAAATCAGAAAAGAGGGAAGTCAAGAGTGGAATGCCACAGGGATCCATCCTGACTCTTGTTCTCTTCAATACACTCCATCAATGTTTGAGCATGAATCTGGGCTGTGTCTTTGAAGATGACACCAAGCTCATGGGAGGGTAGATAGTGATGGGAAGTAGGAAACTGCAGACTGACATGTAAAGATTAGAGAGGTGGCCTAAGGTTTGGCAGTTGAAATTCAATGCCAAAAAGTGCAAGGTGATTCACTTAGGGGACAAGAACCCCAGGACAGAGTACTGGATAGGAGGGGTAGAGCTGAGCACTACAGCTGAGGAAAGGGACCTAGTATTCATCATTAGTGACTCCCTTAAACAATCAAGCTAGTACAGTGAGGCATCTAGTAAGGCAAATGGGATACTAGGATGTGCTACAAGGGGTTCTGATAGTAGAAAAAGAGGTTTACTGCCTCTTATTGATCGTTGAGAGGCTGCACTGAGTATACTGTTCAGGAGTTCTGAACTCTGATGACCTCACCTAAGGAAAGATATGAAAAGGGTGATCAGGATGATTCAGAGCTGACAGGACAGATCGTATGAGGATCTGCTCAAGGCACTGAACATGTCTTCACTGAGACCAGACAAGAGAGGAATGATATGATAGAGACCTTCAAGTTCCTGTAAGGAATAAACAAGGTGAATGGAGAACTACTTAGCATGAGTAACAGTTCAAGGTTATGGGGCACAAGTAGAGACTGATAGGAGGGAGGTTCAAGAGGGATATTGAAAAGTTTTATTTTCCAGAAATGGTGGTGGAAATGTGGAATAGTTTGCCAACTGAGATGGCAGGCACCAAAACCATAAATGGTTTCAAGCATGGCTCTGACAAAGTGACGGGTATAATGGTTACTCAGGCTGATAGTAGAATGGAGGGGAACAAGGGAGTGGATAGTGAAGACTATTACCCTGCATGGACAGTAGGTTCTGAGGTTTAATATGGGAAATGGGGCAGACAGGATGTACCATTTTTATGTTGATTATGCACAGTGCAAATAACATATTGCAGGCTGCTGGTGACAGTAGTTTGGAATATTTGCACCAACTGCTGACAATTTCACCGCTGCAGTCAGGGGCTGCCTCGTTATTGCAGCGTCAGCCATCTGCTGCAATGAGGGAGCAACCCATCATTGCAGGGTGGGATGTAAAAACCCCGATATTGTTTGTGAACCGCCGTGTTCACAAACAATATAACCCCCCCACACCATGTTTATGTGCCAATGGGGTTCCCAAACCCCGTCAGCCTCAGTGCCCCATTGTTTCTGGTGCCAACGGGGGAGCCCACTCCTCGTTGGCTCTATAACACCCCACTTTTATTCCTCGCCGGCGGGTGCCCAATCCCCGCCGGCTACTGCTGCCCCACAAAAGAAAGCCATTGGTCACACTGGTTGCCCATCCCAGCGTGCTACATGCCCCGTGAAGGGAAAACAGTCCTGCTAAGTATTTTTATTTTTTACCTGCAAAAGGAAACGGTTTCTCGGAGTGTCCTGGCCCCCACCTGCAACCCGCACCAACCCACTGCACACCCTGCCTCCCCACACCCCCCCGACATACCATACTTACCTCTGGAGCTTGGCACGATGATCTTCCGTGGACCGGGAACACGTCTGCACTCTTCAAATCCGACCGTGAACTGAGGAAATGCCGGTAAGCTGTATAATGTAATAAATAGTGTTTTTTCAACTTTAGTACATATCTCAGGCATTTTTGGGAATTGTTTTCACCAAATTTCAACATATGGTTTTGGGACCCTCCTCATGAATTCTTGAACTGTCATTGCGTTAATCGGTCCCAAAAGGAGATTTCGCGGTCACTGCGCGGAATCACCTTTCAGGGCCGATTAATGAAACAACAGTGCCAGTGTTCATGAGGTGGGTCTCAAAAAGCCTATGTTGCAAATTTAGTGGAAAAATCCGCAAAATGACTGTTTTACGAGCGTCCGCTGCGCAGTTGCTACCCACGCCTGGCGAATCTGTGAATTTGCAATATTTTCAGCCAGATTTTCAACAGTGGCATTTTTCACACCTCCTTGTGAACAGTACAGCTGCCATTGTTCACATCCTGGCAGAAATGTGTTTTCGCACTTCTGGCGCAGAATAGCACGTTCACTGTGGGAAATCAGTGTTCAGGACAGATTAAGAAAATGACAGTGACACTGTTCATGAGTAGAGGTCCTGAAATGGCAGTGTTGAAAATCTGCTAACGATACTCCATAAAATGACTGTGTTACGAGCGTGTGTTGCGCAGTTTGCACGCACGCTTGTAAATTCGTGAATTTATATTTTCACTCCAGACTTTCAACATTGCCATTTTCCCACACCTACTTATGAACAGTGCATCCATCATTTTTCCCATCCTGGCCAAAATGTGTTTTCGCACTTCCGGTGCAGAATAGAGCAGTCGCTGTGGGAAATCACTGTCCGGGACCCATTAAGAAAATGACAGTGATACTGTTCATGAGCAGAGGTCCTCAAATGCCTGTGTTGAAAATCTGTGATGATAGCTCAGCAATGATCATTACAAGTGTGCATTGCACACTTTCCACACACTCGTGAACTTCCCAGATTTGTAATATTGTCATGCCAGATTTTCAACAGTGGAATTTTTTCACACCTCCTTATGAGCAGTATAGCTGTCATTTTTCACATCCTGACTGAAATGTGGTTTCACAGTTGCCGCATACAATAATGCGGTCGCTGTGGGAAATCAGTATTTGGGACAGATTAAGAAAATTACAGTGGCACTGTTCATGAGCAGAGGTCCTTAAAGCCCTATGTTGAAAATTTGGTGACAAAACTTCATTACATGACTGTGTTACAAGCGTGCGTTGAACTGTTTCCACGCACCCTTGTAACTTCGTACATTTGTAATATTTTCGCACCACATTTTCAACAGTGGCACTTTTCTCACACCTCCTTATGAAGAGTACAGCTGTCATTTTTCACATCCGGTCTAAATATGTTTTTGCACTCCTGCCGGAGATTAGCATGGTTGCTGTGGGAAATCAGTGTTTGGAACAGATTAAGATCGAACAAGTGAGAGTGGGGACTGACCAAGCTAAACTGAGCTCTGTCGGGACTGCTGTGGATTTGTTTGTGGGCAGAAAAAGGCCCCAGCGCAACAGCCCAGTACAAAAGGGCAGCCTGCAGCACTGGGAGAAACAGAATGAGAGTGCAAGTGAGGGAGGGTGAGTAAATGAACTCACCGGAGCGCTGTCAGGACTACTGCAGATTTCTTTGTGGGCAGAAAAAGGCATTAAAGCAGGCAGGGGCCCAGTAGAAAAGGCCAGCCTGCAGCGGTGGGAGAAACAATATGAGTGAGTGAGATGGGGGACTGAGTGAACTCAAGAGAGCTCTATCAGGACTTCTGCGGATTTCTTTGTGGGCAGGAAAAGGCACCAATGCACACAGGAGCACCGTACAAAAGGGCCGCTTGCAGCACCAGAACAAACAGAATGATCACGTGACAGAGGGAGACAGAGCGACCTCAACGGAGCTCTGTCGGGACAGCTGCGGATTTCTTTGTGGACAGACAAAGATGCCAATGCAGCCAGAAGCCCCGCACATAAGCGCAGCCTGCAGCACCAAGAGAAACAGAATGAGTGAGTGACAGAGTGGTAGTGAGCGAGCTCAACAGAGTTGTGACTGCTGCAGATTTCTTCGTGGGCAGAAAATGTGGCAACGCAGGCAGGAGCCCAGTACAAAAGGCCAGCTTGCAGCACTGGGAGAAACGGAATGATTGAGTGAGAGAGGGGGAGTGAGCGAGCTCAATGGAGCTGTGTCGGGACTGCTTCAGAATTCTTTATGGCCAGAATAAGCCACCAATGCAGGCAGGAGCCCAGTACAAAAGGGCAACCTGCAGCGGCAGGAGACACAGAACGAGTGAGTGAGGGAGAGGGTGTGAGTGAGCACAACGGAGCTTGTTGGGACTGCTGCAGATTTGTTTGTGGGCAGGAAAAGACAGCAATGCATGCTGGGGCCCAGTACAAAAGGGCAGCCTGCAGTGGCAGGAAAACCAGAATGAGCGAGTGAGAGAGGGAGAGTGAGCAAGCTCAATGGAGCTCTATCGTGACTGCTGCACATTTTTTTGTGGGCATGAAAAGACGGCAACACAGGCAGGAGCCCAGTACAAAAGGGCAGCCTGCAGCGCTGGCAGAAACGGAATGAGCGAGTGAGAGAGGGGGAATGAGAGCAAGCTGAATGGAGCTGTGTCGGGACTGCTGCAGATTTCTTTGTGGGCAGAAAAAGGCAGCAATGTACACAGGAGCCCAGTACAAAAGGCCAGTCTGCAGTGCCTGCAGAAAAAGAATGAGTGAGTGACAGAGGAGGAGTGAGCGACCTCAATGGAGCTGTGTCAGGACTGCTGCAGATCCCTTTGTGGGCAGAAAAAGCTGCCAATGCAGGCAGGAACCCAGTACAAAAGTGCAGTCTGCAGCAGTGGGAGACACAGAACGAGCGAGTGAGGGAGGGGGAGTGAGTGAGCTCACTGAAGCTTTGAGGGGACTGCTGCGGATTTCTTTGTGGGCAGAAAAAGGCAGTAATGCACACAGGGGCCCAGTACTAAAGGGCAGCCTTCAGCGGCGGGAGAAACAGAACGAACGAGTGAGAGAGGGGGAGTGAGTGAGCCAGCTCAATAGAGCTCTACTGTGACTGCTGCAGATTTCTTTGTGGGCAGAAGAAGGCGGCAAAGCAGGCAGGAACCCAGTACAAAAGGGCAGCCTGCATGCTGGCAGAAACAGAACAAGAGAGTGAGAGACGGAGAGTTAGCTAGCTCAATGAGCTCTGTCGGGACTGCTGCAGATTGTTTTGTGGCCAGAAAAAGGTGCCAACAGAGGCAAGAGCCTAGTACAAAAGGGCAGCCTGCAGCGCCAGGAGAAAAAGAATGAGCAAGTGAGACAAGGGGAGTGAGTGACCTCAATGAAGCACTGTCAGGACAGCTGCAGATTTCTTTGTGGGCAGAAAAAAGCAGCAATGTAGGCAGCAGCCCAGTACAAAAGGCCAGCCTGCAGTACAGGCAGAAATGAAATGAGTGACTGAGAGAGGGGGAGTGAGCAAGTTCAACGGACCTGCGTCAGGACTGCTGCAAATTTATTTGTGGGCAGAATAAGCCGCCAACACAGGCAGGAACCCTGTACAAAAGGAGACACAGAACCAGTGAGAGAGTGAGGGAAGTGGAGTGAGTGAGCTCAACAGAGCTCTGTTGGGACTGCTGCGGATTTCTTTGTGGGCAGAAAAAGGCAGCAATGCACCCAGGGGCCCAGTACAAAAGGACAGCCTGCAGCGGTGGCAGAAACAGAACGAGACAGTGAGAGGGGGGGAGTGAGTGAGCTCAACAGAGCTCTATCGTGACTGCTGCGGATTCCTTTGTGGGCAGAAAAAGGCGGCAATGCAGGCAGGAGCCCAATACAAGAGGCCAGCCTGCAGCACCGGCAGACACGGAATGAGTGAGTGACAGAGGGGGAGTGAGCAACCTCAACGGACCTGTGTTGGGACTACTGCAGATTTCTTTGTTGGCAGAAAAAGCCACCAACAGAGGCAGGAGCCCAGTACAAAAGGCCAGCCTGCAACACAAGGAGAAACAGAATGAGGGAGTCAGAGGGGGGAGTGACCCACCTCAACGGAGCTCTGTCAGGCCATCTGCAGATTTCTTTGTGGACAGAAAAGTGTGCCAGTGCAGGAAGGAGCTCAGTACAAAACAGCAGCCTGCAGCACCGGGAGAAACAGAACGAGCGAGTGACAGAGGGCCAGTGAGCGAGCTCAACGGACCAACGCAATCAACATTCAGCATTGACAAATGCTTGTTTTTTTATTGTGTCCAGAACTGACTGTGTGTGTATGTGTGTGGGGGGTTGCTGGCAGGCTGCGTGTGTGCAGTTAAAACACGATTCCCAGAATCATTAACTAGCACTAACCACTCAGTGTGTTAACACTTCAAGAAAGCATTTAATATACCTGTACACCTTATATGCATTAGAGTAACCACCAGTTGTATGAGCACCTGGTTGCAATTAGTAATCCTGTGGAAAAAAAAAAAATAGTGCCACATTAACAGGTTAGCACTGCACAGAAGAATGCTTTTTAAAATAGTATCAACCATGCTTATCACAGTGCAGTGCTAGTCCTGTTACAGTGGTATGTGGGCCCCCATTTTCAGATTAGTGTTGTGCACTCCTAAGTGCTGCACCTGAGATAGCGCACAGCCACAGAAGGTGGTGGTAAATGGCACTCCCTCCAGTGAGGAGAGAGTGACCAGTAGGGTGCCGGAGGGCTCAGTAATGGCTCACATCGTCTTCAGTGTCTTTATAAGTGGCATAACAGAAGAACTGGAAGGGGAAATATGCCTTTTGCAGATGACACCACAATCTGTAATAGCGTAGATAGGTGCAAATGGATAGAATGAGTGGGGACCTTAGAAAACTTAAGGAGTGCTATGGGACATGGCAGTTCGGGTTCAAAGCCAAAAAGTGCAAAATCAAGCATCTAGGTACTAGAAGCCTAGAGGCTGAGTATAAAATGTAGAGGGAGGTACTTATGGTCACTAAGGAAACCTTTTATACAGCACTGTGCTCTGTATGCAGGAGAGGATTACTCATTTACATGGCCGTAGTAGTATATATGCACATGCACATGATCAGGATAGCATCAAGTGATGCTGAATACGACACCGATCCAACCATGCTGTTCCCACAGTGTAATGTTTAGCTCTGCATGCTAACCTTCTGAAAATGGGGCCCTGATTGACTAAAAATCCTGGCCGATGCCTCCTAAGATGCCGAAGGTAAACATAAAAGGTTTATCTTATCTATCTCTTTATGTATTGTTTTATCGTATTTTGTTTGCAAAACCTTTATCTGATTTCAAAACATTGTGATGTGACTTAAAATGTTTATAACAGACTAGTTAAAATACAATTTGCTTTCTTCTTTTACCTATATGCTGTCTTTATTTACTTATAAAAACACAGTCTGGTGGGCTGGCCTAGCAGCTTGGTGGTGATTGCACTGCCTCCCATGCCAGTGGCCCAGTTTTGGGGGTGGAATTGAGTTGCACAGGGGTTAGCTGGGGGGGGGGAGATATGATCGAGCATCTCGGGGAATGCTCTCCTCTCAGTGAGGGGAAATCTGACCACACCGCTCTTCTACATCCACTTAGCTGAGGAGGGTTGGCAGGGCAGTGGAGTTGCATTAGGGGGAGGGCTCAGGAAGGCACAAATCCAGCATGTGTCTTTATGTGCAATTGCATAATTCCATGCTTGGCTGCCCAGGGGATGAAACCAAAGGTAGAAACTCCCTAATGGAAAAATGATCCAACAACCTGCTGCAGATTTTGCACTGCTAACCAGGCTCTGCTCATATCGGAATATGTGTCTCCTTGTCAATGGCCCTCCCCCTCCTGGCCCCAACATGGGGGATGTCAGTGGGGGAGGGGATCTCAGAGCAAATATGTCCTGTGGATGGTAAGTGATTGGGCTGGAGATGTCAGTGGGCAAAGGGGTAACAGGGTGACTAAGGAGATAAAAATCTCTATGGGCAAAAAAAAAGAAAACACAGTTTGAGAAGCTCAAACCCCAAAACAGACTGTGCATGCCTCCAGTCAGTAAAACAATGCAAATTATATGCACATGCCAGTTAAACTCCTGATGAGAATTGAATACTGAGGGATTGCAGCAAAAATACATATTTTTGTTTCTTAACCAAGAAATGTTTATTAAACAAAACATTAAAATAAAAACTTAATCAAAACATAGTCCATAGAGTACAAAGTAGCAATGATTTTGGCTTGCACTTCCACAGCTCCTGAAGTGCTTCCCAAGCATTCAACTCAGATAAGTTGCTGGACTTACACAGTAATTAATTACACATAAAACAAATCAACACTTTAACTTGGAAAAACGCATGCAGCTCCCTATGTATACAGGTATGTTAGGAATATCCTGTATTAGCTTCCTATACAAATGTGTTGTCTGACAGTAAATGAAGGCAGCACTTATTTAAAAGAATAAACTACATCATTTAAATTAGTTTTAAAAGTTTATTGTCATATCACAATGGTCTGAAATTTGACTAAAGGTGTGCAAGCAAAACAAAAGGAAAACCCCCATAAAGAAGTAGAATAAGAGATAGCCCTGTTTTGTTTACCTCAGTTCTGCAGTTTTAGATGTCCTCTCATCAAGCTAGCAGCTAAGTGAATGCAACAGGCAATGAGTTCAGCTGTAGGGCATTCATGGGGGAAGGGGAGGGATGGGTAGTTTCAGAACATAGTCCATTTCAGTATATAGTTTATTTGTTTCAGTATATAGAGTATGTGAATTTTTCAGTCTACAGTGTATGTGTTTCAATACATAGTGTATGTGTTTCACCATGTAGTGTATTTGTTTCAGTATATAGTGTATGCAGATTTTTCAGTGCATAGTGTATTTATTTCAACAGATAGTGTATGTATTTCAATATAAAGTGAATATGTTTCTATATATAGTGTATTTGGTTCAGTATATAGTGTATGTGCTTTTTTCAGTGTGTAGTATATGCATTTCAATAGATAGTGTATGTATTTCAATATACAGTGTATGTGTTTCAATATATAGTGTATGCAGATTTTATAGTGCATAGTGTATTTATTTCAATAGATAGTGTATGTATTTCAATATAAAGTGTATATGTTTCAATATATAGTGTATTTGTTTCAGTATATAGTGTATATGCTTTTTTCAGTGTGTAGTGTATGCATTTCAATATATAGTGTATTTGTTTCAGTATATAGTGTATGCAGTTTTTTCTCGATATATAGTGTATGTGTTTCAATCTATAGAGTATGTGTTTCAGTAGATAGTTTATGTGGATGTTTCAGTCTGTAGTGTATGTATCTCAATAGGTAGTATATATGTTTCAGTACATAGTACATTTGTTTCAGTATATAGTGTATGTGGATTTTCAGTACTCAGTATGTGGATTTCAGTAGATAGTGTATGTATTTCACGATGCAATGTAAGCATTTCACTATATAGTGTATGTGTTTCACTATATAATATATGTATTTCAGTATACAATATATGTATTTCACTATACAATGTATATATTTCAGTAGATACTGTATGTGGTTCACTATATTGTGTATGTATCTCACTACATAATGTGTATATTTCACTATATGATGTATGTATTTCACCATATAGTGTGTGTTTTACTATACAGCTAGAGATTCTGAATTATGTCCCTAACGGCTTGCCATAGACTTGCTCAGGGTCACACAGTAAGCAAGTGGGGGCTGTGGCAGCTCTTTGCTATCTTTCTGGTGTGTGACGCAGTTACCAAAAGCACACTGCCTTTGTTTACACTCCAAAACTTTCTACTGCCTTTGTGGCATGTGACATAGTTACCAGAAGTATTCACCCTTTAAACCATATCTCGGTTTTCACTTTGTAAGATTCAGCTTTCTGTCTAACTTAAACAGCAAATGCAGCATGTCTTTGCCTGCAACTACACATTTGTACTCTAAAACGTTAAAGCAGCAGTACTATGAAATCAGGAAGTAAGCTATCAAAATTATGTCTTTTAGCTGTAAAAATGCGGCCAAAGTTCCAGTTTCCATATCTGTAAATGTTTTTTTCCAGTCATCTTTAGTTTTTTAGATATTTGCAATTTATTTGAAGTGTTGTAGCACTACAACAAGTATGGCGGCTGACTAATTTTCAGCGGTGCTTTTTCTACAGGTCACATCAGATCTTTTGACAACAGCAGAGAGACCCTCTGCTGACCATTTCCGATGTCCCTGCAAGTCATTCACATGTGCAGTTGGCAGCAGAGGGGGTTCCAGTGCAACATGCTTAGTGGCAGAAATGTAAACAAAAGGAGAGAATAACTGAGCAAATTGCTCAGCCATAGTACAATGCCGGCGAGAAAGATCACCAGGAATATGACTAGCAGGGCACAGGGAATAAAGTGTCAAAAAAGCGCAATTTTTTTTTTCAACATTTCATAGTTGCTTTCCCTGTTATAGGAAGGGAAATCTTGTTCTTAGAGACCAGTATTCTCTTTTGCTGTTTGTTTTAAGTTTTACCACTTCAACATGTGACACATATTTTCCTACTCAAATTAAGTGTTAACCTATTTTTTATCCTTCTACATTATTGCAGCTCATTTCTCATATTGACGTTTAAATTCTGGTCACTTAGTATGCGCCGTTGAGATTCATGTATGCTCCAGAGATCTTGTAGTAACCACTCTCTTCTTTATTTTGAAATGTACAGCATAGGGTGAGCCATGGCCCTCCTTCTTATGTCCATGGGACAGTCATGTGATGGCGCGATGAGGTCATTCCACCACTCTATAACAGTGATCACAATGTTGTTACTTTTGTAATTAATAGATTAAATCATACCACCAAGGGGAACACAATTAGAGATGTGTGAAATTGGAAGATTTTGCCTAGCAAACTGTTTCTCATAATTCCTGCATTATGCACATTTTTTCACCTAGGCGAAATGCAATTTTGCCTCTGATTTCACTTTAGCGTAATGCGAAATTTTGCCTAATTTCACCAAATTTCGCTTTCGTATAAGATGAAATTTTGCCATTTTCCTTAATTTCGCCAATGTTTTTCAATTTGCCAGCGAAATTGCAATGCATTGTGGGTAGATAGCTGAAATATCACATGCAGGCTGTTTCCTGCACAGTATATTGTCTGTTGAGTCAGAGAGCAATTCAGTGCCATGTATCACAGCTAACAAACCCTTCAAAAACCTCTTTATTTGTGAAATTTTGAGAGTTAATTGCTCCCAAATTCTCAGTTTAGTTCCTAGTGCTGCTAATTAACCTTTTTTTTGTTTTGATATCTTTGTATAATACTTAGTTAAACTTTGGTAGTGTTTTCAGTTTTCTCTGTGTCTGTGTCTGTGAGGGAGTTGAGTGGTGGAGGGGCTAGCGTGTGGTGTGTGCGTGTGTTTGTGAAAGCAGAGCAGGCTAGTTCCTAATATTTGACAGATTTCTCACAAGTTGTCAGTGAGTTTCTGTAATTTCTTTTAAGTCTTAATAATTTTGTTGGTGTGCAACTTATTTGTTATATTTTCTTACATCTTGACTCTTTTTGGGGTAACTTTATGTGAACAGTTATTAATTCTGGTAGTTCTGTTCCTGTTTCTGTTTACTTAAAGATTTTTGTGCTTTATTTTTTTATTGGAAGTATTCGTGTACATTGACCACTTGACTTGTCCATATGCAGGTACACTGCATTGTTGAGATGCTCACAGAAATTAAAATTGTAATCTAGCCTCTGCATTGCAGCGTTTCTGTTTTTCTATTTACTTTGCTTACCATATTAACCCTTTCCTCCCTGTTACACCATTGGTGTTTACTACCTGACCCTATTTTACATGGGGTCATGTTTGGCAGTGGCACTACCATGGTTAAGCCTGAAAACCATTTGAAACGGTGCAGAAAACAACAGATTTGTTTCCTGTTGGTGGATGTGACTCATGTAACTGCATGTTTGACACCTGCTTTTGTCTGAATATACTGTAACATGTTTTGGGAAACATTTCTGGACATCTGGGCCATGTTAGGCAGTCTATCTATTCTATTTAGTGGATATAGGTTGCCCTCTTTATCTAACTTATACAACTGGGCAGTCTTGTACTATGGCTTTAAATGACTATTAACAATTGTAAAAATAACAAGACATAGGTCCATCACATCCCAAAAAAACCTTCAATTTTGTTTTATTCTTCTTTTTAACTTTGCACCAAAACTATTCTTCTTTTTAACTTTGCACCAAAACTTGTTCGAACCAGCTACAGTTTCGTAGTTTTACACCACTTCTTCAGGCCAATATTACATACAGTGCTTTTTTTCTAGACATAAACAAACATTTAATGAATCTCCTTGTATTATATTATCTTCTTTGTTATTACATTTCAAATGTATCCAGTTAAACAGAGCAACCACCATTTCCAGAGAGTAAAATGTTAAATGCAATATCAATATATTAAGTTTATTTATTACATAGGTTATTTCATGTATACTCAGGAACTTGCAATTACTTCATTACTGGTTAAACTTTTCTATCTCATACCTGTTTCTGTATGTTCTTTCAATATTAGAATGCTCTTAGTAGTTTCTGACATCTGTCTTGGTATCTATTTCCTAATTGAAAACAAACATTGTTTAAATTTTTTATCCAATGTGTCAATTCTATAGTTATATTTATAGATTTCCATTCAAAACTTACTCCTTTGACTGAAGCTTTTCATTATCAAGTCCTACTTTGTTACTTTGTCTCTTACTTAGCTACATCAGGGTTAACTTTGTTGAAGATAAGGAGGAGTTGGGAGGAGTACAGATTTTCATAAAAGTGGTGCATCACTGTGTTCTTCTCCCCTGGTTTAGTTATCGTCTCCCACTTTGCATTCTTCAGAGCATGAATTTGGGGGTTCACTTTCTGTTTCCACAGGTGATAGGCCAGCAACTTGCCTCCCTTATCAACTGACTCCCAAAACATTTGTTTCACCAAGAGGAGCTGCCACACGGATTTGTGGTGTCGCAGAATGTTAGTCTTACATTTCAGCCCTGTTATCCTGGAGGTTAGGCTTGGGAGGATGGCTACTTAAACTGGGCTTCTATAGCAGAGAGGTCTTGCTGAAGCTCCTCCATCTCCCTCCTCTGCTCTTTGTTCCTCCTGGATGTGTAGGATATAATGCATCCCCTCAGAAAGGCCTTATAGGCTTCCCATACTGTCTCAGCATTTACTTCCCTGATTGGATTGTTGTCAAAAAAGGATCACGTTTTAATTCTGACTCAGTTACAGAACCCCTGATCCTTCAGGAGGAGTGGGTTACATTGCCATCTCAGAGATGATGATTGTGCTCCGAGTGAGAGAAATGATAGACTGATTGGGGCATGATCCAACCAGTTCGTGGGTTCAATACCAGGGTCAAAGATGCTCTGGGCTGTCCCCTCATCTACTAACCACAAGTCAATATGCTATGTGTGCCATGGAATGTATAGTCCCTACCCGTGGGGATATCCCTACACCAGGGAACCACCAGGCCCCATTCCTCTATCAAGTCCTGCAGTGCCACTTTGGCCTTCAGGTGGGAGTCTGGGTTGGGACAGGACTTGTCCAAGAAGATGTCTGGCATGAAGTTAAAGTGCCCCCCTATTATTACTTATAGGCTTTCATTCTTCTCCTTCACTTCTAAAATGGCCTGACTTATTTGGGGGATAAAGTCCTGATCATCTTGATTAGGAGCATACAGGTTAACCAAGACTATTTTACCCCCTGGATAGGTAAACCTTGCCACCACCCACCAGCCTAATCTGTCTGTTTTCACCCAATCCTGTACCCAGTTACAGTTTTTGTGGAGCAGGATCACCACTCTTCTGGACCTAGATGTGGCTGAACTATATATTACTTGCCCAACCCACTGTTTCTGCAGCCATTAGGCTGACCTGGCCATGAGGTGTATCTCCTGGAGCAGTGCAACATCTGTTTTTAGGGATTTCAAATGCTGCAATATCTTGGTATGTTTAACAGGGTGATTAAGCCCCTTCACATTCCAAGAGATGCACCTTACCTCCTTCTCTATGTTGTTTGGTGTCAACCCCAACCAGAACCCCCAAGTCCCACTTACCTCTTGGGTAACTTATGCTTTTGACATCTCCTGTGCAGGTTGTGCAAAAGACCTCAGGGAGAAATTCCAAGGTGTAGGTCTTTTGACTCTGGAGTGACCGGTGTCTATGTAACTTGGTGGCTGATGGTGGGTACTGGTCTTGTATTCTATCATGGGTGAGCAGCTGAGGGGAGGAAAAAGTAGAGCTTTCAGTTGTAGGCACTTAACCTCCCCCACTGCTATCCCTCTTAACAGTGAGGGTCTGCAGCTCCTAGCCTAGTCTATTTTGCAGACAGTTACCACCTACTACTATAATGCAGTATTTAGATCAACACTGTCTTAAAGAGCAGCTAACGCCTTTCAGGAAACTTTGAAAAACATAATATTTAGACAAAAATTAGCTTGTATGTCATATATCTTGCATAGATTTCCCCTCTTCATTACTTATTACTGAAGAAATCCCTGCATAATCAAGATATTTATCCTTTAGAGTCCACCTGCCTCTATAATGGATTCCCTGCCTGAAATAATAATGCTGTTGTGTCATCACAGTCTGTTGTCATGGGAATAACTATGATGTCAGAAGCAGAGTATTATGACATCAGGTGGGAAGAAGCAACTGGAGCTGATGAACCCTCAATAAACAACTATCCTGTTTTTATGCATGTGATCTCTGTAGTAAATAATGGGAGATAAGAAAAACAGCTATGGAGAAATGTAAGCTGCTTTGTGTCCAAATAATATGTTTTTCAGAGTTATTCTCAAGGTGTCAGTGGTTCTTTAACCTAACTTTAGCCACTGCTACGTGATGTGAAGTTTGTGTGCCCTTATATGGGCCCAGCATCAACAGTGCAATGAAAAGAATGTAAGAAAAAATAACATGAACCAAACACAGAATACGTGAATCCACTAGAGTGCTCAGGAGTATGCGGAAAGGGGAGAGCACTTGTCTCTTTCCCCAGCTATGCCTTCTTTCCACCAAATGGGATATAAGCTATCAGAGAGTAGATAGCTCTCTCCATCTTGACGTATCTAAACAGGGTCATTGGGTGACGTGTACCTTATATGATTCCCCGAAAAAGTATCCTGATTATAGTCCCCAGATTCTGGTTCACTCTGAAATGAGTATTTAAACCTATGCAATGCAGCTAAATGATGCTTAATCACTTTGAGTTGGATGCATATGTGGTTTGCCCTTTCCTGTCCCCCAGGTATGGTGTTCATGGGTAATACTGTCCTGGTGGTGCCCATTCTTTCACTGCCATCCACCATTATCATCCCAGGGTTGATGGCTGGCAATCCCCTGGTTTGGCGATCTAGTTACCGGGATCCCACTGTGGTGCTTTGAAAGGAAAGAACAGAGAAGATGGGGGGGTTGTCCCCATTAGTGCTGACTCCTGCCTTACTAGCCATTTGCACCATCTCTGTCCCTGATTTTGTAAGGTTTATAAGGTCCTATAGCTGGACTGTGGCAGTCAGAGAGTCACAGTGGGGCGGGGCCGGGGTAGGGTGCGAAGAGGAAAGCAGTGTGTGTGTGTATCTCTGGCCTTTGGAGCCTGCTTTCTATCCCTCAGAGCTTGGATGTGGTGCCAGGAAACTCTCGCTTTATCCACCCATCTATTGTATTATGGTTCAGTTAGGTCCCACCCCTCTTATCAGGTGCTGGGTTATGAAGACTGTTCCCTGATTGTGAAAATGATCTCCAGGGGAAGAAGAGCATCTGCTGCTACCCTGAACATGTCTCCTCCTCTTTCCTTCTCTTCATCCCCTTCCATTCCTATGCAACCCATTGGCATCCCCAAACCTCACTGTGCATCCAAGTTTGACCCCCCCTTCCCAAAGAGCATGCCTTATGTACCTCCCCCCAGATATTGAGTATGTTGGCCCTGTGGGAAGTACACTATACTCATGGAGTGTCCATCTGGACCATCAGGAATGCACCCCCAAACCTGTTATTATCAGTCCTGGAACTGATTCCCTCCCCCCACAAGCTCCCCCCCCATATCCCTGCCATTAACTTTATGACTTATGCTTGTGGGGGTAGACCATCTCACCCCCCCCTTGTGAAGCAGCAATCACATAAACAAACTATGAAAACAGCAATTGTGAATGCAGCAAAATTAGCACCTTGTACCGTAACTTTATTACCCTGCTTTTAGCAGTGTACACTCGCCATAGCATCTAGATTTCCCTGTGGTGAGATTAATCATGGCACAGTAATTGTCCTTAGCCCATTCCAGCTGCCACAGCCTCTGCAAAGTTGTGATCTCCTGGCTGGGTTATTGTATCTTACAGTTCAGTGTTTTCTGTTTCTTCCTCCTCCTTTTCTTCAGCTGCTACTGCCCAGACTAATGAGGTTTCTTCCAGTGTTACACTCCCCTGGTGTTCTGCCTCTATAATCTGCTGGTCCACTCTACCAATAGAATCATCTCATCCCTCAGGCACTTGGCTGGTGATGGTACTGGATAGTGGTTGGGAATATCCATCCCTTTTGTTCCTGTTATGTGACCTGTGCCTTGATCGTTGTGCTTGTGGGCCCTTCTGCCCTTCCCGGTTGCCTGGATCTTCTGGAGTACTACTGCCTTTGCCCAGGGACTAGCTCTGTACTTTCACCGGTGTGCTGTCAGCCATTTTAAACATGGGGGCCACCATTTCAGAGTTTGTAGTGTCCCTTTGTTTACATTCCCCTGTGGTGTTGGTACTCCCTTCTACCTTCCATGCTGGATCCAATGTGGTCCGTGGCTCCCAGGGCTTCCTGAGATTTGTAGTTCTGGATTTAGCTGTGGGTCAATGCTTTCCCACCAAGTTTTGGATGTCTTGGGGTGTTGATCCAAGTAAACTCGAGCCCATCCTTGGAAGCATTAAGGTCCACCAGCCCCTTGAGTCTGTATTTGATCCCTAGCTGTCTCAGTCCATCTTTTATGGGGCCAAATGCCTTTCTGTGCATAGCAACCTCATGTGAATAGTCTCTATAAATGGATATTTGGATGCCCTTTCAGTCTAAATCTCCTGTCTCTCCTGCCACCCGGAGGACCCTTTTCTTCATCAAATACTTCAGCCTGTAGGTTATAATTGGCCTGGGGGAACCCCTGGAGCTGAGGATCTCCCCCTCATGTGGTGTGCCCTGTCTACAGGGCCTCTCCAGCATGGACCCAGAAATCAAGGGAGGAATTCATTCAAAAAGCCCTCCATATGATGCCCTTCCATACTTTTGGGGACACTGAGAATCCTGACATTGTTTCAGCATCCCCTATTTTCTTCATCCTCTGCTCTGTCCCAGAGCTTCTGTAGCTGGAGCTCATGGTCCTCAGTCCTTTGTAAAATCCTCTGGTGGTGTCTCTCCTGCTTATCAGTTTGCAGCTCCTCCACGTTCATTCAATCTTGCAGGTTTCTGACCTCCTCTAATGTTCCTGCAAGTGATGTTTTGACCACTGCCATATCGGCTAGCAGTGCCTCCAGCATTGTTGTAATATACACTAAAGAGTCTTTCTCCAGGTTTGTGGGCTATGAGTTGCCAGGAACCTTCATTTTGCAGGTCAGAGATCTGCTGTTCTGCTTAGTCGTGATGCACTAGTTCAAATCCCCAGTGTTCCCAGATCACTGATCAGCTTGGCCAGAAATGTCCTTGAGATCAACAATGTGCCAGAGTCATGAAATATAGCCTTCAGGTACTTTATATTACTTTTATTAGTTGCTGCTCTGTCTCATGTATTTTCCGCTTGCACTGTGAGGGAAGGGCTCCATGTCTCATGGTGCATCCGCTGCCCTTTGCTTCTCTATTTTGTAGTGAACAGCTCCACTTCATCCTCCAATTTTGTGCACAAATGAATCAGGTCATATTGTCCTTAACTTTCAGCAGTTTTGATGCTCTGGTACTGATTCCGACACTGTGAATTATTTAACAATTAGGTCCTCGATGGAACGGAGCAGAATTGTTCGGTGACAGTCTTTCTCAGTGACTTACCATGCCCCTGACAGACCTATTTAATAGTTCACTGGAGAATGGCATGATGCTGGATAACTGAAGAAGGGCAGAGGTAGTCCCAGTTCACAAAAGTGATAGCAAGAAAGAGGCAGGCAATTATTGGCCTGTCAGCCTGACATTGGTGGTGAGAAAATTAATGAAATCACTATTAAAGGAAAGGATTGTGGATTATCTTGTATCTGATGGCTTGCAGGATCTAAGGCAACATGGTTTCACAGAGGGGAGATGATGTCATACAAACCTGATAGATTTCTTTGACTGGGTGACCAAGGAGTTGGATTGGGAGGAGCGGTGGGCATGGCCTACCTGGATGTCAGCAAGCTGTTTGACACCTTTCCACAAAGGAGACTGGTAAGCAATTTGGGGTGCTTGGGGATGGGTAGTAAGGTGGTAACCTGGGTAAGAAACTGGTTAGTGGATAAGACACAGAGGGTAGTGGTAAATGGAGTTTGCTTAGAGAAAGGGAAGGTGACCAGTGGGGTACATCAGGGATCAGTGATGGGACCAGTCCTCTTCAGCATCTTTATAAATGACATAGCAGAGGAACTGGAAGAAAAGGTCTGCCTCTTTGCAGGTGACACCAAGATCTGTAACAGAGTGGACACTGTGTGTGTGTGTGTGTGTGTGTGTGTGTGTGTGTGTGTGTAAAAGATGGGTAGGGATCTGAAAAGACTGGAGAAGTGATCAAGGGTATGGCAGCTGGGTTTTAATGCAAAAAAGTGTAAAAATAATGCACTTGGGACATAGAAACTCAGGAGCAGTGTATGAAGTGGGTGGAGGGACGCTGACAAAGACCAAGCAGAAAAGAAACCTAGGGATAATCATATCAGATGACCTAAAAGTGGCCAGGCAATATGACAAGGCAGTCATAAAGGCTAGTGGGATGCTGGGGTGCATAGGAAGGGGTATCACCTGCAGGAACAGGGAGGTGGTGTTGCTCCTATATAAATCATTGGTAAGATCTCACCTTGAGTACTGTGTCCATTTCTGGAGACCCGATCTCAGGATGAACATAGACAGAGTGGAGGCTGTCCAGAGGAAGGATACCAAAATTATGCAGGGTCTGCATCAAAAGTCCTATGAGGATAGGCTTAAGGAACTACAGATGTACCAACTGGAGGAGAAGATGCAGGGGGATATGATAGAGATCTTTAAATACCTTACACTGACAAATAAGGCACAGAAGGGAGGTATTTTTCAGAGAAAAGGGTGCTCTAGAACAAGGGGCATGCTATGAAACTGGAGGGGGTAATTTCAGGAGGGTTGTGAGGAAGTACTTCATCATCAAAGGGATAGTGGATGCCTGGAACAGCCTTCAAGAGGAGGTACTGGAAGTGAAGACAGGGGTGGGGTTCAAGAATGCCTAGGACACTCACAAGGCACTAACAGAGGTAAGGAAGGGAAGAAAAGGGAAGGGAAGGGAAGGGAAGGGAAGGGGGGAAGAGGAGGGAAGGGAAGGTGCTACAGATCAAGTTGGATCTGCAGCAAAAAACAAAGGTCTAAAAAAAAAGAAAAAGGAAAATGGACAGACAGGTGGGCCCAGCAGCCCTTATCTGCCATCACGTTCAATGTTTCTGTGAATTAAATAGTGCACTGCTAGAGACTAATTTGTCTCTAGTAGAACCCACAACTCAGATCTCCAAAATTCCTTCCATCCTCTTAACCCCAGTCCCACACAAAAATCTTGTAAATCAGGATGTTTTGCAGCAAATTAAAAGCAAATAACAGCCTCCCTCTCCTGCTTACCTCAGCTAGCACTGTGTAGACTCCTGTACTCTGGCCATTTGTGCATATATCTTAATCTGTCAGCATTAAAATGCATAACACTGGCTTTCAGAAGTCAAAGCAAATTACAAGAATGTGTAGCACTATACTTAAAATAATAATATTCTAAGAATAGTGGACCCCATATGTTTACTGTTCAGGAATGTTTCTTCCAAGTTAGCTTAATCTTTTAATAATGTTTGTCCAGAAAAACCTCTATTCATGGGGGCTACACACTATTGTGGGTCATGCATACCCAGCCTGCATAGCTCCACACCTGCAGACAAGCATAGGATGTATGGTATGCACAACTGTGCCTCTGCAGTGCACCTCTCCACAGCCCCACCCCCAGTGCTGTGAAAAACTGTGAAACAGTTTTAAAAGAGTTTCAGGGCAATTCGGAACTCTCAAGGAAAAGAAAGTGAAAGAGAAAGGACACCTCAGATGAAGAAGCACTGCTGCTCTGGTTTGAGTCTGCTCATGGCATGAATATGCCAGTGTCAGGTCCACTTTTGCAGGAAAAAGCAAAGAAGCTATTAGAAGCACTTGGTAAACCACAATTTGAGAGAAGTAGGTTGTGTCTGGTAATCACTATTATATGGAAAAAATGCAGGTGTGGAACTGGTACTAGTGGAACTCGTCTTGTTGCAACAAGGGGGTTTGATTGAAGCCACAATGCAAAATATTTGTCTTAAACAATTTTCTTCTTTATTGATATAGCCCCAATGTTTCACCAAATGATAATGGCTTCTGGGAGAATTTCTAAATGGAATTGTTCTTATGCAAAGTTGTAACTTGTTTTTTGTATGTTATAAAGCTCTTTGGTCTGCCTGACAAGCCTAAGATCAGAACATTGTCCAGAAATCTATGTGATTATACCTTACATTAATCTCTTGATTTCACTTTTGTACACTCTGTGTCCTTGTGTTTCTGACCCAGTGATTCTGGACAATTTTCTGATCTTATGCTTGGCAGGCAAGTGGAAGGGGATCAGAGTGACTTGAGTAGATGACAGCATTTGAGGTGTGGAACTGGTACTAGCGGAACTCGTCTTGTGGCAACAAGGGGTTTAGATTGAAGCCACAATGCAAAATATTTGTCTTAAACAATTTTCTTCTTTATTGATATAGCCTCAATGTTTCACCAAATGATAATGGCTTCTGGGAGAATTTCTAAATGGAATTTTTCTTATGCAAGGTTGTAACTTGTTTTTTGTATGTTATAAAGCTCTTTGGTCTGCCTGCCTAGCATTGGATCAGAACATTGTCCAGAAATCTATGTGATTATACATTACATCAATCTCTTGATTTCACTGTTGTACACTCTGTGTCCTGGTGTTTCTGACCCAGTGATTCTGGACAATTTTCTGATCTTATGCTTGGCAGGCAGACTAAAGAGCTTTATAACATACAAAAAACATCAAGTTACAACCTTGCATAAGAAAAATTCCATTTAGAAATTCCCCCAGAAGAAGCCATTATTATTTGATATTTTCAATGCCAATGAGATGGGGGTCTGTTAAAGGTCTACCATGGACTGCACTCTTACTTTCAAAAATGATAAAATTTCCAGCAGTAAAAAGGTAACATAGTGCATCATTTTTCTGACACATGCCAATATGAATGGGTCTGATGAACGTAAACTAATGGCCATATGCAAAAGTCAGAAGCCATGTTGTTTTAAATGTATTGATTTGAAGCAATTTTCTGTCATGTGTAAGATTAATTCCAGTTCTTGGATAAAAACCACTTGTTTATTTGCAGGATGTGCCAAAGAGTTCGACAGAGATATGGATATTGGATATGATGCAAAATTGTGCTGTTGCTCAACAACTGCAGTGCACACCTTACACTGCAGCTTAGAAACATAAGAATATATATATCTTTATCTTCTAACACAATGTCACCAATTCAGTCCATGGGCATGGGGATAATCAAGAATTTTGAGAGTCTGTACCATATGAATCTGTTAGACAGGGTCCTTGCCTCACTTGACAATGGTCCCATTGTATTCCCAACTGAGCTTGCTCATTAACTGAGCATACGCGATGTGATACTTATAATGTGACAAGCATGGTGGGTGATCAAATTGCAAATAACTGTAAATTGCTTATAAATAAAATGGCAGTATTTGCCAGATTTTAGCACCCTGACAATAACAGCAAGCCAGAATCAGATGTAGATGAACTCCAACCACCAGAAAATATGGGAAAGGAAGTGTTCATGCAGTTTGAGAACCACAATGACGCTCTTCAATGCTTCGGTTAGGTAACAGTGTGACAGATCAAGAAATTGTTCAACAAGCTCTAGGTGGGTATGCTGTGCTTGAGAATGAGGACAAAAAGGAAGATGCAAGTAAAAATGTCATTGAAGAATTGTCGACTGCAGCAGAAATCCAAACCTTCCTGTCAAAACTAAAGTGCTTGACAGGCACAATGCCACATCTGAAGAAAATGTCAGTTCCATTTAGAGAGTTGAGAATTTCTGATCCAGTGGGGCTTCAAAAAGAAAATACCAATACAAAACCATTGACCAGCTTGTAAAGATGAAACTGAGCTTTTAAACTGCTATTAGAAATAAAATAAAGAAAAATGTTTTGCTCAAGCCACAGTTAGGCATGACCACAACCCCCAACCCAGTACCACCATCACAAATACTGTACTTGCACCAGTTCCTGATCCCTCATGAGCACAGCAAAGCTCAAATTTAAAAGAAAAAAAACACACAGCACAAGCACAATCACACTAAAGAATCATACAAAATAACATGCAAAGGAATGGAAGCTAAAGGAAATACAACCCAATCAACCTCCTGATAACCATCTCATACCTCTCCATCCCTCATGGGCACCATACACTTATAAACTGCATTACACACATGAATATTACATAATCCCAGAGACAGCTTAAATGCACAGAGGTCCCATGGGTATGTGCTTAAGAGAAGTACACTGTACTTGCTAAATCTTCTAATGAAGTACAATAATGGTGCATGGATGAGAGTTAGAGTTGCGAAAAAAAATCAAGTATCTTCCAAAATAAATTTAAATATTGAAGTCAGACAGGCATCCATCTCAGTACCTACTTTCCCTGCATTATTTATTATTATATAAGAGGTATCTGTTCTCAGCCAATCACAAGTCAGTTATTGTCCCACAAACTACATCCGAGAACCCCCAGAGTCAGTTATTCAATTAAACCCCTTCCAGAGCCAGTTAATCAAACTTGTACCACTCCCACAATCAATTAATCAAACTTTTACCATACCCACAGTCAGTTAATCACAACTGGAGATGAAAATAAAAACTAAGAAAAAATGGAGTCACAAAGACCATAGTAGTTCACCTTACAAAACTACCAAAACCCAGTCCACCACTCACATCACACATAATTCACAGAAAGTACCTGTTGTCCTTTCCTTCATTCACTGGTATCCTGAGCAGTCTCCCCCCACCTGCCATCTTGGGACACAACTGCACTTTCAGTGGTCTCCTGTCCTCAGCATGCTGCTCGATATGAAAAAAATCTGTCCTCCTATGAAAATATTTAAACCAACTCCAACTTGAATAATAGTAAATAACATTTAATGAGTTGGAGTATACTTGCAATAACCAGCTGGAGTGGAATACATTAAACACCTTGGCCTTCAGCCTCAGTGTTTAATGACCCACACCAGACAGTTATTGCTGAGTATACTCCAACTCACTGAATGTTATCACTTAAATAATCTGGTAAACACTCTTCAGGATCCCTCTTTTATAGCTCTAAAATAACTGTTAAAACAGTTTTGATAATCTTCTACTTTGACGGCTTAATTATGATGGCATTATTTATTTATTTATTTAGTGAAATAGATTTACCAGGAAATACATACAGAGCCATAAAGCTCATTTCCAGATGTGTCCTGGGGGGAATGGGGGTGGGAATAAATACATAGTATAAGCAAAGTGCAGTAATCTGATATGCAAAAGGCACAGTTATGTACAGTATATACAGTAACGTAAATGGCAGATTGCTAAACAAGAAAGATAGATAGGAAAGGAAGAGAAAAAGGAGGGGTAGGGAGTGGGGAAGAAGAAGAAGAGGAGAAAAGAGATTGTAAATAGATTGGAGGCAGTAGTGAAGGGGAGAGAGGGATAGGGAGGAAAAGGATTGAAGGGAGGAAGGTAGTGGAAGGAGGGGGAGGGAAAAGGAGGGGAAGGGAATGGGTAGAGTGCAGAGGTTTAAACATTTAGTAGTAGTAGCATAATAGATTGGGGACTGGCAGCAGATGGGGAAAGAGAAAAGAGGGGGCAAGACATTAGAGTAAGGACAGTTGCAGGTGGGAGATGTATGGGCTTGGAGTAACAAGGAAAGAGAGTGCTTGGAGGCCATTCTCGGAAGTCAGACTGCAGTAGAAATTATGAATGCTTCATACTATTTCAAAATATTGGAAAATAAAATGAAAGCGTACATATCAAAGTAATGATGGTTGATACAGAAATGTAAAGTTTCATGGTTACTTAGAGAGCAATGATTAGAAATTGCAACAGAATACTACTATCTGAAGGTAAAAATTTTAATGAAAAGATTGTAGACTAAACATTAGAAACAGCACCATAATGGGAACCCAAACCATAAAAGTCATTTGCAAATGTAACTACAATTACAGAGTAGAATCCCCACAAGAGATGGTAAAACTCTTTAATGCCAAGGTGAATTCCTAAATGCTGTATTCTTTAAAGCTGTGGGGGACAGAACCATTAAATCAATTAGAAAAACTACAAAATACATTTTTGTGCTCTTTGCTAGGGTTTCCATCAGACTACTATATTGCCTGTGTGTACACTGAGAAAGGTGCCATCTCACTTTCCTCACCAGCACAACTGACAGAATTCAACTATTGCCTTAAACTGTTCAAATTCTCAGGAGAATATCTCCCAAAGTATTGTTATAGAGTTGCACCGACACAGGAATACACTTTAAATGTCTTCCCTAGGATTGTTACTGTTAAACATCTTCAAATTATTTTGGTTTGCAATTGTTCTAGGAAATCCAGTCTTACAGTATTGCTTGGATTTATTTGCCAGAAATCAAGATGAGGCTGACATACAGTATACGATGCTTATGGTATGGGTCCAATTCTGGTGTGGGACTAGAACCCAAGAACTTCTGATGCAGAGGCAGATTTGCTACTGACTGAGACATGCTGAGACCTATATTAAACATATTCTCCTTACCTGCTAATTTTACAAAAGCATTAAGAACAGATACAACATCTCTCAAAACTGTTATTTGAATCCATATAGAATATGTTATCTCTGGTATTCTAATTTATAAATCCTTATTCTTCAGACTTATTTCTTGCAATTGTCATCTTTGCTGAGAATATGGAAATGATCAGATATTCTTCAATATCTTCATTAGTGACATTGCAGATGGACTAGAGGGTATGGGTTGTCTGTTTGCAGATAACACCAAGATCTGAAACAGAGTAGATGATCCAGATGGGGTGGGCAGAATGAGAAGAGAGCTGGATAAACTGGCAAAATGGTTGGAAGAGTGGCAACTGGGATTGATGCAAAGAAGTGCAAAATTATGCACATGGGGAAGATAAATTCTGAAGCCACCTACAGTATAGGCTGGAAGGGGAGTTGCTCGCAGTCACAAAGGAAGAAAAAGACTTGGGCATCGTCATCACCGATGACCTGAAATCATCCAAGCAGATCTCTAAAGCAGTAGGTAAGGCTAGGGAGATGTTAGGGTGTATTAGTAGGGGTATCACAAGTCGTAAGAGGGAGGTAATAATTCCTCTTTACAAGACACTGGTTAGGCTCCATCTATAGTACTACATGTAGTACTGGAGGCCACACCTTCACAAGGACATTAACCAAATTGAGGCAGTCCAGAGAAGGGCAACCAAAATGATGCAGGGACTGCATCAGAAGACATATGAGGACAGATCAATGGAGTTCAATATGTATACCCTAGAGCGAAGGAGGGAGAGAGGTGATATGATCTAAACATTCAAACACCTTAAGGGCATTAACAAGGTGAAAGAGTCTAACATGTTTCAATATAAGAAAAATAGCAGGATAAGAGGACACAGCATGAGATTAGAGGGAGGCTGATTAAGGGGTAATGTGAGGAAGTTCTTTTTCACAGAAAGGGTGCTGGATGCTTGGAATGGCCTACCTCAGGAAGTGGTGGCTATAAGTACAGTGCAGGGCTTTAAACAGGCATGGGATAGGCATAAGGAAGCAATACAGATGAGTACAAATCGATAGGCCACTGACAGAGCAAAGGCCGATGGTACATTTATAAAGTAGGAAAAGAAAAGAGCAGACTGGATGAGCCTTGCGGCCCTTATCTGCTGTCAACTTCTATGTTTCTATATTATAAAAAGCCTGTTTATCGTTGCAAGGCTAGATCAAGCAATATTAGTGTAGAGGAAATTTTCAAATTCCAATGGAATAGAATTCTTCAGAATTTTGGAAAATTCCTGTTAATTTCATTGAATTCCATCGGTAGCGGAATAATAACATTTGAAAAGTGGATTTTTTGTGCAGATTAATTATCCACACTTTACATAAACTGCAGATCCCTTTCACTTCTACCATCTGTGGAAAATTATTCCACTGTTTACAGAATCCACAGAAAGTTATTCAGTGATTTACTGAAAAATACTTTTCACAATTTCATAGAATAAAAACAAACAAACAAATTCTAGAAATCATTTGGAAGCAGAATTGCCATTCTGTATACATTCATATGGTAGAAATCCAAATTCTCCACAGCTCTAGATAATAAAGAGCACAATGCTGTCTATATATGGTTTATTTTTACTCTCACCTTTGAGATGTATGGTCAAATATCAGACAAACTCAGTCTTTAATAAATCTAAAGATATGTTTACGACATTATTGTTTTTGTGATTGTAGTATATTTATGATTTATATTCTAATGATGTCATGTGATTTTTTTTGTATTTTGTATGTTTTAGTATTGTAACAGTGTGAGCCAAACAATAATGACTAATAACATTCTTTAATTATTTTCTGTGAAGGCATAGAGCAATAATCATACTCTAGCTGTTGGTTTATTTCAGCTTTATACCAGTCACTATTCTGGACTACTATGGCCCCCTCTTTATCTTATTTTTTTTTTTTGGTATTCATTATGCTCAGAGATTGCATACCAGAAAGATTGTTTGAAACAAGCATTTGTCAATGCTGAATATTCTTCACTTCCATTGGTGTTGTACCAGGTGTTGCTTGTATATCTTTTTACTATACCTTCACCCAGGGTAGAGCAGATGTGATGTAATATGTCATTTGCAGCTGTGTCATGTTTTACACATTTTTATATGGTATTTACCCACGATAGGCTAGCTGAGAGACAATGTCTATTTTTTTAGTGGGCTTCCACATTTTGACCCTAAATTTCCAACATTCTTTCTATGACCTGACTTTATGATCAAGACAGGTGGATGTTATTTTTATTTATTTTATCATGAAGGTGATTTTGCAGTAAAACTGCAAAAAACTAGTTTCAAAGAAATTTTGAAAAATGACACCAGTCATGCTCAGGAGGTGGGGTAACACAAGGGATTTGTTGAACATTAGGGGCCAAAATCTGCAAAAATCAATTTATGAGCAAACATTGCAATAATTTAACATTTCTTCATAACTGAGTAGGTTTCTCACACTTCGACTTCAACTTTTCAGCATAGTCTTTTTATGATCACTACTTTTGAACATGACAGGTGTCATTTGTAAAATAGTGGTCAAAATGCCATTTTGCACCACAAGGGTAAAAATAGAGTTTGGCCATGGTTTAGAAAATGACAGCTGTCACATTCATGAGGTGGTGAGAAAAAATGGCTATGTTGAAAATTTGGGGTGAAAATATTGAAAATTACCAAACTTATGAGAGTGTGTTAAACAATTTCAACATACTGTATGCTCAAAACATTATTACTTTTTTTTAAATATTTTTTATCCTAACTTTTAATATAGCCTTCTTATGACCCTACCAAATCAACAAGCATGGAGAAAATATTCAAAGCTTACGTAAAGGTGATTTCACACCACAAGTGCAAAAACATATTTTTTCCAGGATCTGAAAAACAACAGCTGTCACATTCATGAGGGAGTGTGAAAAAATGGCTATATTAAAAATTTGATATGAAAATATTGACAATTACCAGTTACAAGCATGCACTGAAAAATTTCAACATAGGCGTATAACTTTAATGTTTTTTAATATTTTTACTCCAGATTTTCAACATGTCCTTCTTATGACCCCACATAGCCTTCTTATGACACCAACTCATGAACAATGGTTGAAAAAATTTTCAAATCCTGCCTGAATGGTGATCTCATGCCGCAAGTGTGAAAAAAACATTTTGACAGCTAACACAATTATGAGGTGGTATGAAAAAATAGCTATGTTGAAAACTTGGGGCCAAAATATTCAAAATTATCAAAGTTATGAGCGTGTGTATAAAAATGTCAATGAATGCACATAACTGCTGTTTTCTTTTATATTTTTACCCCAAATTTTCAACATAGCCTTCTTACAATCCCATCATTTTTTTATTTTTATTTAGTATGCTTTTTTCCCCCTGCTGCCAGCCACCCAGAACCTCAGCCTGGACCTCAGGCTTCCACCTCCAAATCAGCTGCAAACCTCCCATACCCTATGGCTTAACCCCCAGGGTGGGGTTGAGGCACAAGCCCCCAAACAGTGCTCCAAGCAATGGGATAGGTCAGAGGGCTGGCCTGGAGACTAATTGAAGTTGTGGTGGGGTTCATCTAGGGTGGACGGCAGCTGAAGATTTTTTATTTGTTTTTTTTTCTTGGGGCAGAGACGTGTAATGACGTCTGGCATCCACCCCACCCCCGAATGTTCTGGCTCCAATTGCTGCGGTACACCCAGCCTCCACCACAGGTCCATCAAGCACCAATCACACTCCTCTCCCTCCCCCCAGAGAAAGACAGCAGTTCTCAGAATGCTCCATCCTTCTCCCCCTGGACCAGCCTCCAATGTCCCAGGTCTGTTCCCAAACCCAGGTCACTGGTGTCATAAGTAGAAGTCCAACCACTGCACCAACAGGCTGGCCATGACCCCATCTTTTGAACAAGAGTGGAGAAAATGTTCAAATTCTGCCCAAAATGTGATTTCATGCAGCAACTGTGAAATAACCTTTCAGGATGGATTTGCATAATTTCACCATCATTGTTCATGAGGTGAGATCCCAAAATGACCATGTTGAAAATTTGGGGAAAATGATAGTCAAAAATAATAAGTTATGAGGACAAGTTGACAACCCATTGAAATACATTGAACCACATACCTGAATTCCTCAGATCCATGTCCTGAACTGAAAAGTGAAGATGTGTCTCCAGTCCAGAGAGGATTATGGCATTGGACCCCAGAAGGTAAGTAAGGGGGTGTGGGGATGGGGTGTTAGTTGGTGAGTGGGAGGGTTGGTTTGGAGGAGGGTAACAGTGGTGGTGTGTTGGCAGTGACAGCAGACATCAATGGATGGTTTTCTTTTTTACAGGGTGTATAAAAACAACAAAAAAAGACTACAAGTGATGGTTTTCTTTGTTTCAGGTACTGACACTGGGGATTGAGCACCCCAGTATCAGTGTTACATTTGGCAGTACTGGGGGTGGGCTCCCCAGTACAACACAGTGAAAATGGGCAAGGTGGGGGGTGCTAGCTTGCACCAAGAATTGGGCACCCTACTGTCAGAAAAGGAAAAGTAAGGGGTGTGGGTTGGTGAGTGTTGAATAGGAGTGTCGGGTGGGGGGAGGGTTATGGCAACAGTATGCCAGTGGCCGCAACAGACATTGATGGACAGTTTTCTATTTTACAGAGTGTATTTAAAAAAAATACAAGGGGACAGTTTTCTTTATTTCAGGTACTGACACTGGGGTTTGGGCATCTTAGAGTTGGTGTTATGTTTAGTGGCACTAGGGTTGGGCTCCCTAGTGTTGTACAGTGAAAAAGGGAGAGAGAGTGGGGGTACTACCCAGCACCAGGATTTAGGCACCCTGGTGTCAGAAAGAGGAAGGGGTGGGACTATTCTTACACTGAGGGGGTGGAAGGAGCACAGCAGGCTGATCAAGATGCTGATTAGCTCTGATTGCTGGGCAGCATTATACAGATCAAAGGAAAGAGCCTTCCTAGCATTGGCATGGCTCTTTCCTTTGAACTACACAAAGTTTCTGCCCAGCAAGACCAGAACAGTGTCATAATCAGTCTGGCTGATGATTGGTGTGACATGGTCAAGCCCCTTACAGACTGCCCTGCATTGGACTAACAGTGACAAATCTCTCAAAATCCACTATTATATAAATATGTTTGCTTTGTGCATACGCAAGGGTTAACATAAGATGAGCAGTTTGTAGGATCTGTAAAGGATGTGTAGAGTCTTTGAGGCTTTAGAGTGTATGTGTCTTTAACTTCTTTTTTGTTTTCACCCATCTTCCCTCATTGTGTCTCCAATGGCTGTCATAGCTATAGATTTAGAAAAATCCAGAGATAAGGGCTGAAAGACATGTTGCCACTACATATCACGTTGTCTTTGCAGCATAGTAAACAACTTACCAGACCTTGTCCTTCACAAAGGGCAATGTCTGCATGGAAAAACTACCCAAACCTGGCTCTTCACAAAAGTCTAACTCTATTTCATTGGCCTAGGATGCTCCAGTATGCTTTGCATAGCAACATCAGCTGCAAAAGGAAAATCAAACAAAAATAACCCTTCCCACATGGGATCCATCCTAAATCCTGCCCCAAATAATCCCACCTGCTGAAATCCCCCCAAAAAATACAGAACAGACGAAATACAGAAAAAAAAAGACAGAAAATCGGCAGACTGAAAAACGAAATCCCGCTGCAATAATGGTAACTGACCACCCGGAGTGTGCAGCAGCATTGAAAAGTCATTGTTCAGTTCATTCTCCACCATTAAAAGTTCCATTTTTATTTTAAGTTTTAAAATACCAGATACTTCATACAGATTAAATGCTGAGGTTAGGTATGATAATTCATGTGACTGTCATTTCAGCAGCAGCATTGAAAGTTCTCTTCCTACAGGGGTTTACAACACTATAAAGGCAAGTATGAATACATTGGAAAGACTACATGATTTGGAAAAAAAATGACAACAAAGTAAATAGCTTACTACAGGATGAATTATTCCCAATTGCTGAATCAAGTATGGAGTAGGTAGCCAATAATGCAGTTATCACAGAAACACACAACGTGCCTGATTTAATTTTAACTGCAAACTTTGCCTTCTGAGAAACAAATAGCAGGAGAAAAAGGAATAGAAGTGCTGATAACATTTCCATAGAATTTTAGGACAGTGACAGGGCTGTTGTAACTGGAAAGAAAAGAAAAAAGAGGCAGACTAGCCGACAGCCACCTAGTCCCACTGTCAAACAGATTTGAATTGCTAGGATCCCAAGACATGCAAAATATAACAATGACTGATGAAATAGTTGAGAAATCCTTTGTAAATAACATAGGGGATAGTGAAATAAGATATAATGCAGAGAAAGCAAGTAACCAGGTAACAAATCAATCACTAAAAGGCCAAGGCATGAGCTCAGAAAATGAGCTAGAAAGAAATGGTAGAAATATTGAAACTGTTTTCGGTAGCATGCCTGTATTTTGTCAGTCAGAGATTACAAATGAGTCGGTAAAATAGCAGTTCAGGATCTTTTATGCTGTATTTTAAAAGGCGGTATTTTATCGGGCAGGATTTAGTACCTAACCCTTCCCATACCCTCATAACATTCATGCTCTTCCTCTTCCTCCACAGACCTGTTAGTAAGTGAGACAAAGTAAATTAGATTGTTATGGGGTAGACGTGGGGAAAAAAATAGGGGAAGAGGGAGTTAAGGTGCCTATCTGGTGTCATGGCTCAGAGGAATAGGCAGCAGATTCTAAGGATCGCTAGGGAGGAGGGTCAGAAGAGGAAGCCAGATGTCATTGTCCACCTGGGGACTAATAACCTATCTAGGGATGAGGCTAGGATTGTGCAAGAAGAGTTCAGGGAACTGGAAGGGTCATAGTAGCATGCACAGTGGCTTTCAACTGAGGTGCTGCTTGTCTGTGACTGGGGGGAGAGAAAAGGGTCCTTTGCACCAGAGCTCAAACTCATGGATGAATGAATGGTGTAAAGAAGATGTGTTCAACTACACTGGGGACTGGGGACTGACCCGAAAGAGTGTGGACTTATACAGAAATAATGGCCTTCATCCAACTGGGAGGGGAGCCACAATCCTCAGTGGACAGTTTAAATGTTACTTTGCTGAAAATTTAATCTAACTTACAGGGTGGCAGAAGGAAAAGGAGCAGCATAAACTGCCCCCCCCCCCGTCAGGCTGAAACATTAAGGGAGGACCTGAGTGGTGAAGAATAGCCCAGGGAACAGGATAAAGAAAAGAATAGTGTAGTAGAGGGCAAAGGGGCTGGGAACAAGAGTTGGAAGAAGAAATGGGAAAATGAGGCTGGGCAAAAGGGAAGGAAAGGGGCTTGCTGGCAGAGTGGGAACAATAAATGCAAGGTCATATGTGCAAATGCAAGAAGTCTTGCAAATAAAATTCCAGACCTAGAAGCCACCATGTTGGAGGCAGACCTGGATATTGTGGCCATTACTGAGTCATGGTGCACATGAAACCACAACTGGAACATGGCCATACCAGGCTATACTCAGTTCAGGAAGGCTAGGGAAGGGTGGAAGGGGGAGAGGTGGGTTATATGTAAGGGAGGGTATCAAGTGAGGGAAACGCAAGGGAACCAGGGAAGAAAAGTAGGATTGGAGGTACTCTGGGTCACCTTGGAAACAGGAGCCGGAGCCACTATTTGTACTGGGGTGATCTACAGACTACCAACACAGGGGGAGTAACTGGATAAGGATCTGTGGGAAGCAATCAGCACAACAGCAAAAAAAAGGGAGGTGATGTGGGTGGAGGGACTTCAATCTGCCAGATGTAGATTGGAGCCTCCCGGCTATGACTTCAGTAGCAGGGGCATCCTAGACTCCCTGCAGAGGGTGTTTCTCAGGCAACTAGTCAGGGAGCCCAATTGTGATGGGGCAATACTGGACCTGGTGCTCACAAACAGGGACAGTATTACAGCTGTCAAGATGGGAGGCCACCTGGGGATTGGCAATCACCATACAGTATGATTCCACATGTGGATGGCAGCAGAAGCAGACACACAAGATCCAGCGCCCTGGACTTCAGGAGGGCCAGCTTGGAAAAAAATGGGTGAATGCCTCAGAGACAGCCTAGCAGGGAGGGATGGCCTGGGTACCTGGGAGGACCAGTGGGCCAAGATAAGGAATGACATAGTGAAGGCAACAAATCTCTGCACAAAAGAAGTGAACAAAAATAGAAGAAAAAAGAGACAGCTATGGTTCTCAAGGGAAGTGGTTGAAAAGGTTAAGGCTAAAAGTGTAATATTGAGGAGGTACAAAGAAATGCATAGAGGAAGAGGATCGGTAGGATTACCATAGAAGCAGAGGGATGCAGGGAAACTGGTGAGGAGTTCAAAAGGGCAAACTGCGGAAAGGATAGCCAAAGGTGTAACTAAAGGGGACAAGGCCTTTTTCAGGTACGTAACTGAAAAGAAGAAGACAAGGAGTGTGACTGTGAGGTTGGGGGTGGGGGGAATTGTGTAGAGGATGATCAAGAAAAAGCAGATATCCTGAGCAGATACTTCTGTTCAGTATTCACAGAGGAAGGGATGGACCACATAAAAGCAGCAGGAACACTGGGGGGAAGGAGGCTGACACAAGTCCTTTTACTGAAAAGTGAGTTTTAAAAGCAAATGTGACAGTGGACAAAGCTATTGGCCAGATGGGATACACCCAAATGTGTTGAGGGAGCTCAAAGTGGTACTGGCTGCACCTCTGACAGACATATTGAACAACTCACTGGAAACAGAAGTGGTTCCAGAAGACTGGAGGAGGGCAGGTGAAGTCCCACATCATAAAAGCGGTAGTAGGAAGGAGGCTGGCAACTATAGGCCAGTCAGTCTGACATCAGTGGTGGGGAGTTTAATGGAATCACTGTTAGAGGAAAGGATTATGGAGTATCTGGAATACAAGATCAGAGGCAACACAGACTCATGGGGGGGGGGGCATGTCAGATAAACCTAATAGTTTTTTTTGACTGGGTGACCAGGGAATTAGATCATGGTGGGGCAGTGGACATGACCTACTTAGACTTCAGCAAGGCCTTTGCCATCTTACTACACTGGAGGCTCATAAAGAAACTGCGTAGTTTAGCGGTGGGTCCTAAGGTGGTAAACTGGGTTTGAAATTGGTTGATGGATAGGTTGCAGAGGGTGATGGTAAGCTGAACTCACTCAGGGGAGGGAGAGTGACTGGCTCAGGGCTCAGCACTGGGATCAGTCCTCTTTGATGACTTTATAAGTGTCACTGCAGAAGAGCTGGAAGGGAAGATATGACTATTTGCAGATGACACCAACATCTGCAATAGGGTGAACACTCTAGAGGGGGTGAAAAGGCTGAGCAAAGACCTGAGAAAACTCGAGGAGTGGTCAAGGGTATGGCAGCAGGGTTTCGATGTGAAAAAGTCAAAATCATGCACCTAGAGCACAGAAACCTAAAGTTAGTGTATAAAATGGGGGAAGAGGTATTGATGGTCACCAAACAGGAAAGGGACCTTGGAGTAATCATATTTGATGACATCAAGGTGGCAAAGCAGTGCAACAAGGCAGTGGGATGCTGGGGTGCATAGGCAGGGGTATCACCAGCAGAAAGGAGGGAGGTAGTGTTGCTACTGTATTGATTGCTGGTGAGACCCTACCAGTACTGTGTCCAGTACTGGAAACCACATCTAATAAAGGAAATAGACAGGGTGAAGGCTGCTTATAGGACAGCAACCAAAATGGTGCATGGCCTGCATCAGAAGCCTTATGAAGAGAGACTGAGTGGCTTCGATATGTACATTTTGGAAGAGAGGAGGGAAAGGGTGTACTTGATAGAGATATTTAAATACCTCATGGTGCTGAACAAGGTACAGAAGGGGAGTAATTTTCAGAGGAGAAGGTGCACGAGAACAAGAGTACATGCAATTAAGCTGGGAGAGGTAAAAATTCAGGAGGAATGCAAGGAAGTACTTTTTCACTGAAAGAGTGGTGAATGCCTGGAACAGTCTTCCAGTGGAGGTAGTGGGGTCACAAACAGTGGTGTGCTTCAAATATGAATGAGATAGGCAAGAGGGAATCTTAGTCAGGATGAGGGGAGGGAGGGGGTGAGGTAGCCTGAGGTAGGGCTTTGATTAGATAGATTATGTAAGGTCTGCAGTGACAGTATAGGCCTGGTCAAATGAGCAGACTAGGTGGGTCAAGTGGTCCTTATCTGATGACAAATTCTGTTTCTTTGTAAAACCGCTTCCGAAACTCACTGAGCACCCACCTCTCCCTTCCCCACAGTTGTAATAGTAAATAAAAATACCACTGCCTCCAAGCACCAGCACCCTCAACACCTAAATCCCACTCCCATCCCCCATTGGGTGCACAATCCAACTCCTAAAATATGAAAACATTAGCAATGGAGATGATGACCAGCATAGCTCTCCTCATACCACCTCAGCTACCACTATCTGAATGAATGAAAGCAAATGCGTTCATGGTGTAGACTGCTGTTTACCTTTTTTATGATTTTTTTATTACTGTATAGATATTCACTTGCAAGGCACACTGTATTTGGCAGTCGGCCCTGTGGGAGACTTCAAGTTAAGTTTCTGTGGTGAAGGTTACTTTGTCTCTTTGTCTCGCAAAGGCTTTTGGATGAAGTGCCAAATTTGCTGGCATGTCACCAGCCTTCATGAAGGGTCAAATTTGTCACTTTACCATATCTTTACTGGCAAAGTTTTGCTTTGCAACATCACTTCCTTAGATACACTGAATGGAATGATCTAATCTAGGTTTTATGGTCAGACACCCTGCCATTTATTTATTATAACATATGGAACCCCTGACTGCCTGAATCTACAGTTCTGCAGAGGGGAAAGGGATTCAGGTGGATATGGATTTTGTACAGTGCTTGTAAAGTAGTAGCAGTTGATACAGCAAGTTATCTCCCAAGATACTCTGGAGCTGCAATAAGAAGAGTACCTCTGGTAGTGCCTGTGCCTGAGACAAATTCATGAAAATATCCTTAGAGATCTCCCAAGATTTTGGAAAATAACTTTCCAAATCAACTGCTACCACTGTATATGGATAACCTATGTCTTATTATCTGACCCACCAGTTCCATGCTGCAAGGTACATTATGTAAATTCTTTGCAATTTTTAGAGTGCATGCGGATGTTTGGTCTACTGACCAAAAGCAGAACTTCTCTTTCTCAAAGGGCCCTATATATATGATATAGAACCATAGATGATAGAAGCAGTATAGCCTAGTGGTTAGAGCACAGCTCTTGAAATTGAAAGCCTAGCAGACCTGGGTTAGAATCCCACAACCACTACTTGCATACTGTATGACTCTAAGCAAGCCAGTTTACCTCCCTGTACTTAACTCTCTATTTGGTCATACTTAGAAACCAGCTCCAGCTCAATGATCTTTTCCCAAACAAAACAATCTATAAAAATCAATTAATAAAAATGTGGTAACTTCATGTATCTTCTTATTTTTTATTTCCTTTAATTCACAAGCATGGTGGCTGCCAATTTGGATCCAGTTTCAGCTGGTATAACAATAGACTATAACAAATACCTCAGAAAGAGCAGCATGATAATGACCAAAATAGTTTTCTTCCAAATGGTCTAATTGCCTAAGCTGTTATATTGGCTGGACTACATGCCATTAACAATTCTATCCACCAGTTTTTCAAACATACTGTAGATAAACATACAGTATTGTTTAGTTTATATGGGACAGATTATGAAGCAGACTGAGGATCTCTTGGTTTGGTGGACAGTACAGTTGCAGCAAGTGACATTATCAGATAGTTCCTGCGCTCTGTGATATCACTAGATAAATTCTCTGCCTGCCTGCAGTACCGCTATAGGGGCACCAGAGATAATCTCTTTAGAAATATAATCAAAACATCTGGAGTTATCTGGTCACATATGACTATGCCTGTTGCTGAAACTGTATATGACCTTGGTGTTTGCCAAATTCTACAGACTCTGGCTTGCATCAGGATTTAGATGAAATGAAAGGTATGGGCTTCGGCTGCCGTTCAGGACCTGCTACAACTGGAGCTTTCTTCTATGTAAAAACTCTCTTTTCACTTCATACTACATCAAAACAGACCTGCCTTCTTTAGTTAAAAGGCTTTGTACAAGGGGAGCATTGTTGCAGGAAAAGAAATGTGAATAAAAAGGCCAAACACCAAATATATCATAGATAATACGTTTATTATCAGACTGCACTGAACAGATTACAGTTATTACCTGATCTGGGAAGCAGTGTGGGACTTGAAACAATGGTTACTTCTATGGCTGCTCTGCTCTTCCAGTGTCTCATACCATGTTTATACTCTCTGTCAAGGGTGGCTCAGTAATATATCATATCACCCACTACAGAATAAACCAGATGAAGTTGGCACCAGCTGCCTTATAACCCACAGGAATGTACTCAAGTATCCCTTCACTTGAGGATGCTGTTTCCATATTTGGCAGTGCCTAAATCAGTGCCAACATGCTATCTTGCCTCTGTTACGTTATAACATCATGTCTTGGCCAGCTTCTCAGAATGCATAAACTTGTATGAAAAGAAAAATAAAGATTGTACAAAAAAAGACTATAAAAGTTGTGTAAAAATCTTATAATGTAGTTACAGATTCACCCTGTACAGCATCACCACCCTTGACCAACTCTTTGCGTAGTTTCAGAGACATCTGAACACTGTATTTGCTCTCTTGATAGCACCAGCACATTCTCTCCCTGTCAAGAATTATGCCCAGCTTCTTTCCCTTAATTGTGTTGTCAATTCCTGCAAAACACAAGGTGTATGTGATGAGGCCCAGAGTCCTCACCCCTTACAGTAGGTGTAGTACCTCACATTTCGCCATATTAAGTCTAAGTCCCCATTTCATGGCCAACACCAGGCTGCAGGAATGTGAAGGGAGGTTGTTGAGGCAAAGGTTAGTCTGGAAATGGAGCTGGAAATGAAATGACAGAGTAACAGGAGCACGACAGGGAGCAACAGCTGGAAATTATGATGCAACAGGACTGGAAGAAGCAGAAACAAGAAAATGACAAGACCAGAATAGGCAGTTTGAGATCCTGGTGCAACAAGACAGAGATAAGAGATAAAAGAAGCCCACTGTGTAAATTTGAAAAAAAAAAAGTATCCATGGGGTGGGGGAGGAAGATTAATGGAAAGACCCAGCAACAGATCGGGATGAAGACTTTGCACGAGGAGGCAATATAACTGTGGGAGTGCATAAGCATGAAGGAGGCAGTAGGTTATGTTTCAAACATTAATAAGCACATTTTATTGATCAAAATGGTGCATTAGCAGCATAGCTTTAAATTCACTTAATGAATATTCAGTGTTCATTAAAACAGGAATGTACAGGCAGCTGACTTTACCAGGCAAGTCACATTACCAGGTGATTAATCTTGCAGACTATTTCAAGCTCACTGTAGGTAGGGTCCATTTTCTTATAAGGATTCCCAGCGCTTCTCATCCATTTACCTCACAGGATGTCCTCTGCCTTGATTAGTTACTTGGTGTAAGTAAACAGTTCATACATATGTCATGACAGCTTATATTCATGCTGTCTATTAGAAAATTCTACATTTTACAACAATTTTACATTTTGTTTGAGTAGGTGCAGTTCAGACTCTGCAGTTATGCAGAAAAGTCACTTTTACATGTTTGTCTTTTTCCAGTTGATCCATTGGCAATGTTATTTTTGTACTGTACATTTCTCTTTTTGTCTAGTAATTTACAAGTGCTTTCTATGTACCACAATAAAACTCATAAAAACTTAATTCAACTATTTGTAGTAAAAATCAACAGTCTTTACAATAAAACCAGACCCACTGTGTGTGTTTCATTTCATAGAACTTAATTAAGCTACCCTGCTTCATTACCATAAGGTGTATCACTTCCCTTTCTGACTGACATCTAACCTTCCTCTTCCCGGTGTACTTGGTACAAAGTAGTCGGTGCTGCTATGCCTCCCTAAATTTCTTCCCTGTTAAGTGTAGGGTGGCTGTAAGCTGCTCCATACCAAAGATCTGAGTCACTGTCCCCTTCCATTCTGCTACTTCAGGAATCTCAGGACTCAACCAGTAGAAGGTCAGCACTTTAAGCGCAGCCAACACCATACATTGAAATGCCTCTATTTTTTTGTGTGTTTTGATTCCCTCCGCACATGCTCCCAACAGCTAGTATTGTGAGACCCCTTGAATGCACCCCCCCCCAGATGCTGGAGAGCTCCATTCTGATGCTGGTCCAAAATCATCATATTTGGGGGCATTCCTTCAAAATGTGGAAGTGTGTACTTCTGATCACCAACCTTCCTCCAGCAATGGTCATTATTTATGGTTCCAAAGTGCTTAGTGATTGTGGGTATGTAAATAAAAATCTAATCAAAATTTTCCAGTGGAGCTCCCTTCAGTTCCGTGATGATGAGACGTTCCACCCCCCCCCCAGCCATGTGGCCCATTGTAACTCAGAAGTTTGACACCTGCTTCCTAGCCTTCCTGCTGGCCTGTCTTTTATACTCCTCATCTCATCCCTATGACCTGCTAATTAGAAAGTTGTCTATATACACAAACATGGTGAAACATTTACTCACAAACTGTAGCTAGGAAAATACCATAATACCACATGAATATACAGTACCAAATACATATTGGTTGCAGTGCAAAGATACATTTATAAACAAAGATATGTACTTGTATTTATATAATGAGGAGGTGGACACCACTTCTAGCACCACCGCTGCCTCTCCTTCTTGACCCACAGTAAGTAAAAGGAGCTTCAGACAAACTGAGCAATCTCTATACCTTACAGGTAAAAGAACAAATATGTTGACGTCACCTTTGACCCCTCACTCACCGTCAAGGATCACATAACCCTGACAACAAGAAAGATAAACCAGAAACTAGGGGTGGCATACCGCACAATTCACCTACTCTCACTTGAAGCTCACCTCGCCATTGCACAAGGCAACCTTCTCCCCCTCCTGGACGACTGCTCCCCTATCTATTCGCTCATGTCCTCAAAGCAACACTCCCAACTAAAGATGACATATAATGCTATCGGTCGCTTTGTTCTCAAAGCCCCCCCCCCATTAACCCACCACTGCACACTCTACCAGTCCCTAGAATGTCTCCCTCTCTAGCATCGCCTTGACTATGCCACAGGCTGCCTGGTGGACAATGCTCTTAGAAGTAACCAAGTATCCCCCTATGCTCCCCTACTCATAAATAGAGTGACCACTAAACCTCTTAGGGCTTCCTTCATTCCAACCCTTGAAGTACCTCAAGTCTCTACAGTAATGAGCAACAAGGCTTTCTCCATATCTGCCCCCTCCCTCTGGAACAGGATTCCCACATCCATTCATACATCTCCATTCCATGCATCTTTTAAAGCCAACCTTAAGGCATGGCTACTGAAAGAGTCCACCTTCAAATGCTCGCTGGGCTACACAGGAAAACGAAAGCCACCATAAGTCTTCCATAACTATAGCCGTCCCCCCCTTTTTCTTTTCATTTTGTCCCTGCACTTGCCCCCTTCTCCTTTAGCACAGTCCACATGTGACTCTCTTGCTGTCTCGCACAGCCCCCTCTCTCCCTGAGCAAAACCCAAATATGACTCATACTGTCTCGCACAGCCAACCAGACAGGCTTACTCAATCCCAACCAGTGACGGCTATCTGCCAGGACAGGCGTGCTTACCTAGACTACTGTAGATGTCAACAGTCTGCCGCTGTTCATGAGGCACCTTGCTTAGGTTGTATAAACACTAATCTACTCTTCCTCTCTAATACTGACTGTATTTCTCTGATATATCTTATTTTACTTCACCTGTACAAAATGTAAATAATGTATGTTCTATTTTCCATGTGTGCTTGCAATCATCTACACACCAAATGTAAATATCTTTATACCAAATTGTAAATGTGACCACTGCATGTGTTGCTCCTTCGCCACCTTGTGGCCTAGGTTGTGACTGAAAATGGTCCACTAGATCAGCGCACTTATCTGGTTACCAAAAACATAAATAAATAAACAAATAAATAAATAAAACACAACAGCATGAATACAGAGTATTTGTTTTACATTGAAACAGGTAATGACTCCATCTAGTTGAATACTCATCATTGTTTTTACAAGCACATGCAACTGCTCACCTAATTTTAACAGTGTAAAATATTCATAAGAACAAAGTACAATATATGCCAATGTGCATCAATTCATTTTGGGAATGAGCAGGTTTATACTTATAATTCACATAAATGCAATTCAATTGAATAAAGAAAGAGAAAGAGGAAAGAGGAGGAAGTGAAGGATTTGGGTGGTAGTGGGGCAGTTGTAGTGATATGAAACTAAGAGCTGCACAGTTGGGAAGACTTGATAGACCTGTGGGCCTTTTTCTGCAGGCAATTTCATATATTTTATGTCCATATGTTCGTATGAATAAGGAGACACATAGGAGATACAGTATAGGGCAATAGTTCTCAGACTTTGTCACAGTAAGCCTCCCCAAATCCATGGAAAAGAGTTTGAGCCTCCCCCAAAAACTGAAATAATCTTGGGCCTCCCCAAAGAAAAATAACATACTGTACTTTGTGCAGTACACCATGAATAAATTGAAACCCCTTTGATTACTTGGCTCGCATTCGTTCTTTGTCTTATACTGACATGGAGCCTTTTGAAAAGAGCTCATGTGCTCAAGGTGTTACTCTGAATAACAAATAAATAAAATAAACAAATATTATTATTATTCAGCTTATTGTATTCCCCCAAACAGGCCAGCCCTACTTGCTCTGCTATTTTCATTCTTGAACCATTATTACCCTTGTTGCAGTGCCTTCATGAGGCACATTACTCTCTGTTTCTCCTGAAATGAGCCTTGGCTCATTCACCTTCCTTGTCACGTATTAGTAAATAAATATATAAATTCACCTACTATTTTCCTCTTTCAGTTTGCTTCATCTCTTCACACAAAATATATAAAACTCAAAATTTAAATACAGTACTTTTTCAGACTTGCTTGAGCCTCCCCTGGAACAGGTTGGGGCCTCCCCAAGGAGGCTGGCCTCACCATTTGAGAACCCCTGGACTATAGGGAACTACATAAGAATCATAGCTAAATGGATTATAGACTTTCAGGGACAGTCTTGTTCTTTATTGTAAACCCTACCCTCTGAGTTCTTGTGCTTTTGCTCTCCCCCCAGTTTTTAGTTTCACTGGGTAAAATATTATTTTTCTAACTGCAAGCAGCGTGTAACTAATTTATTAGGTGTTATTTAACTGCAGAAAACTGGTAAAATGCTATCATGTACCAACATTTTTAATTTTACAATTTTTGGCCAGGAAAGACACACAAAGTAGAGACTTGTTTGCAGGTGTGTCTTGAGAGTACAGGGAAGTTAAGTGACTTGCTTATTTTTACACAGTATGCGAGTGGTGACTGTGGGATTCAAACTCAGTTCAACAACTTTGCAGATCACTGCTCTTAACAGCTGTGCTATACAGCCTTATGTTATGCTACACTGCCTCCTACAGTATATGAACACCTAAACTGCCTGAAGGATCCCAATCCAGTGCTCTGACACACCCATCTCCTTCAAGCGAGCCAACCAGATCTCTTGATGAGGCATCATCAGTGACAACAAAAGTGATGCAATCTGTATTTGTATAATTTGTTTTCTAGAAATGGTGGCTTTGTTTTAAAAAAAATAGCAGCAGAGCTGTTGCATTCAGGCAGTTGTAGATGCAGAAGACACAGCATGCATTTAATTCCACATTCAACCCTTTTAAAAACATTGTTCATAATTTCTCCAGATACTTCTTGACAGTGGGTATGAAGACAGTACAGGCCTTCATTTTAAGGATGGAAAAATGTATACTTCCCAAGGGAATCCTTGGATACCCTGAGTAGGAGACTGGGTAGGGATTTTAGAGAACCCCTTTAAATTAGCAAGTCTTTGCACATCATATATATCCATGCCTCTTTTTATGTTTGCCATGCACATGTGCATGCAGTGAACATCTTGCTATGGTAGTCGGCTTGTGAGTGGTGCGACACTGTCCATCAAATGCAGAGTAGTGTTTTAGGGGCACGACAGTGCCACACCAATCATCAGTCAGGCTGATCATGACAGGGTTTTGGCTTGCTGGGTGGAGACGTCATGTACTTGAAAAGAAAATGCTGACCCACTCATGGATTGGCTCTTTCATTGAAACATAGAAACATAGAATTTGATGGCAGATAAGTACCACTTGGCCCACTCAGTCTTCCCATTTCCCTACTTGATGGATAAGCTGCAAATTCTAGTTAATCGACAGCTTACTTCTTCCTGCCCCCCACTAGAATTGCCTTATGCCTGCCCCATGCATTCTTGAATTTTCCCACTGTTCCTGACTCCACAACCTCCTCAGGAAGGCTGTTCCATGAATCCACACCTCTCTTTGTGAAAAAAATACTTTCTAACATTACCTCTTAGCCATCCCCCTCTATCTTCAAATTGTGCCCCCTTGTTCCTGCACATCTCTTCTTCTGAAAGATGCTACTCTCTTGTACTTTAATTCCCTTGAGATACTTGAAAGTTTCTATCATGTTCCCCCTCTCCCTCCTTTCCTCAAGGGTATACATATTAAGCTGCTTTAGTCTTTCTTTGTATGTCTTCTGGTACAGACCCTGCACCATTTTGGTTGCCCTCTTCTGAACAGCCTCCACTCTGTCTATGTCTTTGAGGAGTTGGGGTCTCCAGAACTGCACACAGTACTCCAGATGGGGTCTCACTAACTGTCTGTAAAGAGGGATAACAACTTCCTGTTTTCTACTGTTGATGCCTCTCCCTATGCATCCCAGTATTACCCCAGCCCTCCTTACTGCCTTCTCACATTGCTTGCCCAGATTTAGGTCATCTGATATAATTACTCCTAGGTCTCTTTTGATTTTTGTTGTTGTTATTAACTCACCCCCCCCCCCAATATGTACTCTTCCCCTGGGTTTTTGTTTCCCAGATGCATTTCCTTGCACTTCTTTGCACTGAATCTGAGCTGCCACGTAATTGACCATTCCTCCAACCTTGCCAAGTCCCTTTCCATTCTTTCCACCCCACCTTGTGTATCAACCCTGTTGCAGATCTTTGTGTCATTTGCAAAGAGGCATATCTTTCCTTCCAGGTGCTCTCCAATGTGGCTTATAAAGATATTAAAGAAGACCAGTCCCAGTACCGAATCCTGAAGTACCCCACTAGTTACCCTCCTTTCTTCACTGTGGACTCTGTTTACTAATACCTTTTGCGTCCTGTTGTCCAGACAGTTTTTTTTTCCAGGCTACCACCTTGGGACCCAGTCCAAGGCTGGCTAACTTGTATATTAATCTTTTGTGTGAGACTGTGTCGAATGCCTTGCTAAAATCTAGGTAGGCCATATCCACAGCCCCTCCCTGGTCTACTACTTTGGTCACCCAGTCAAAGAAATCTATCAGGTTTGTCTGACATGACCTTCCTGCTGTGAAACCATGCTGCCTTGGGTCCTATGCCCCACTGGCCTCTAGATACTCAACAATTCTTTCCTTCAGAAGTGATTCCATCATTTTCCCTACCACTGAAGTCAAACTAACTAGTCTGTAGTTTTCTGCCTCTGCCCTGCTCCCACTTTTGTGAAGTGGAATCACATTTGCCCTCCTCCAGTCCTCAGGTACCACTCCAACCTTCCATGATTTGTTAAAGAGAGTAGTCAGTGGTGTTACTAGTTCTACCCTTAGTTCTTTTAGTATTCTTGGGTGAATTCCATCAGGCCCCATTGCTTTGTCCACCCTCAGTTTCAAGAGTTCTTTCAAAACCCTTTCTTCTGTGAATGGACTGGTATCGACCCCCATTCAGAGTTTCTCCCTTGTTTGGTTTAGGCACCTTCCCCTGCTCATCTGTTGTGAATACTGAGCAGAAACATTGATTCAGTATCCCTGCTTTTTCACTACCACCCTCTGCCCACATTTCCTCCCCTTTATTAAGTCTCTGTATCCCTCCCTTGGTCTTTCTTCACTCCCTAATGTACCTATAAAAAGTTTTATCCCCCTTCTTAACAGAGTTGGCTATCTTTTCCTGAGTTTGTGCCTTCGCTATTCTGACTGCCTTCCCTGCCTCCTTCTGCTTTAACTGATAACATTGTCTGTCCTGCTCCTTCTGTGTTTCCTTATATTTCCTGAATGCTATCCTTTTCTCCTTAACCATCCCTGCCACCTCTTTTGATTTCTCTTTCTATCTTTCCTTTGAGCTATGCTTCCCAGCAGGCTGATTTGTCATGATCAGCCTGGAATTTAAAACATCCATGGACTCAGGCCAACTGCAACAGAGAAAACCATCTATTGATGTCTGTTATTGGTGCTCCCATAACTGCCCCCTGCACCCAACCCTCTCTCAGCATCCCCCCCAAACATTACAATGACACTGGTGGTGCCCAATCCTCCAGTATCACCCATGGAAAGCAAAACTCTATGGTCTGCACATGTCTATCATGCCACTCCCAATGCATGGTCACATCTCTAAATGGCACTGAAGTTTCTTAAGGCTCATTTATGTTGCTGCCACCCCTGTAACTTTCCTATCCACCTGACTCTCCCTCTCAGCACCCCCAAACATAATACTGTCACTGAGGGTGCCCAATCCCCCATTGTCGCTGTCAGCACTGAAACACCAGAAGGCTTATTGATATTGCTGCCACCCCTGTAACTGTCCCACCCACTCAGCTCTTCCTCTCAGCACCCACCACCTCACACACACTCCACAAACATAACTCTGACACTGGGGGTGCCCAATCCCCCAGGATCCGTGTGACCATCTGATATAATGATAACCATCCCTCCTTGTTTTTCTTTTACCTTCCAAAAAAGAAAGCCATCCATTGATACCTGTTGTGCTGTCAGTCCCCCACCTAACCCTCCCACTCAGCACCCACCCCCAAGCTCTTACTTATCCACTGGGGTCCAACACCGTAGTCCTTTGTGGATCCCAGAGATGCCTTCACTCTTCAAAGTCGGACTGCGAACTGAGAAAATAGGATATGCGGTTCAATGTATTTCAATGGGGTTTTGAACTTAGTGGCATAACTTGCCCATTTTTTGCATATTTTTGCCCAAAATGTTCAACATTCCTTTTCTGGAGCCCTACCTCATGAAAAATTGCAGTGAAATAAGTCAAACCCATCCTGAAAGGTGAGTTTGCTGTCATTGTGCAAAATCCCCTTTGGGGCAGGAGTTGAACATTTTCTATACCCTTGTTCATGAGGCAGGATCATAAAAAGGCTATGTTGAAATTTGCTGTAAAAATATTAAACAAGCATTTGTCAATGCCGAATGTTGTCTTGCTGGCATTGGCATTAGTACTGCAGAAGTTAGAGAGATGCATAATAGGAATGGCAGTGAAGTATTGAACTGATGCCAACCCCACCCCCACCCTGCAGAGACTGACAGGCACTGGGATGCACCTTTGGATCGTCGGCCATAGCACTCATGCCATTTCACCTCACCCTACCCTGCAGACACCAACAAGAGTTGAGGTGTGCCTTGGGGTCTTCAGGCCTTACTTTGCAGAACCAGTAGGTGACACCAGGGATGGGGGTCCACAGGATATGGCAGCCATGCAAGTCCACCAGAGACTGCCATTCCCCCTTCAAAACAAGCCAAAAATGTGCCATAATATCAGACCAGTGTCAGTGACATCCTCAGCCCATACCTCTTCACCCAGGACTGGGGGCCAGTGGAGAATGGGCTGTACTTGCCCCGGTATGACCTGGACAACCAGTCAGAGAGGGGCACATAGGTGGTACTACAGCCCAAAAGTAGATGCCCTCTGTGACAGCTGCACTTGCTTCCCTGGCAATGTGCAGGATCCTGCAGTTGTCTGTCCCCTTGTCTGCCCCAGCCTACCACAGAGATGGGTCCTGTGACCATGATTTGGGCATGGAGTAAGCATACAACAATGGCTCTGGATGCTGTGGGGTGTCCCAAAGGTGCACAACCTGTGCATGGGAGGCCTCTTCAGCTGTCCAACCCCTTTGCAAGAGTGGAGCAGCTGTAAGCATTGTGTGGAGCATGCCCTTATTTCAAAGCATATTACATATAGAATAATGCATGGGGTGGCGTGTGTAATGAGAATTTTACACACACCTGAGGTGTGGGATGCTACATAAACCCTGATGGCAAAGCCCGAGGGGTCTAGTAAAGCATCCCACACTGATTTATGAGCATGCGTTGCACAGTTGCTATGCACCTCGTAAAACAGTCATTTTATGGAGCATTGTCACCAAATTTTCAACACAGGCAATTTAGGACCTCTGTTCATGAACAGTATCACTGTCATTTTTGTAATGTGTTCCGAACACTGATTTCGCACAGCAACCACGCTATTCTGCACTGGAAGTGTGAAAACAGATTTCAGCCAGGATGTGAAAAATTACAGCTGCACGGTTCACAAGAAGGTGTGGTAAAATGCCAATGTTGAGAATCTAGCATAAAAATATTGCAAATTTGCTAACTTACGAGCGTGCGTTGCGCAGTTGCTATGCACCCTCGTAAAACCATAATGTTTTGGATTTTTTCCCACCAAATTAGCAACATAGGGTTTTTGAGAGCCCCCCTCATGAACAGTGACACTGTCATCTCCTTATGTGGTCCTGAAAGGTGGTTCTGCGCAGTGACTGTGAGATCACCTTTCAGGACCAGATAACACCATGACAGTGCAAGAATTCATGAGAAGGGGTCCAAAAACCCCATGTTGAAAATTTGGGTCCAAAATTCGCAAAAATGCCTGAGATATGTACTAAAGTTGAAAAAACCCTATCTATCCCATTATACAGCTTACTGGCATTTCCTCAGTTCACAGTCGGCTTTGAAGAGTGCAGACGTGTTCCCGGTCCACTGATGATCATCGCAGAGAGCTCCGGAGGTAAGTATTGGGTATGGGGTGGGTGTGGGGAGGCAGGGTGTGCAGTGGGTGGGTCTGGGGGTGGGGGGCAGGGGGCATGTGGAGACTCACGAGAGACCATTTTCCTTTTACAGGTAGTAAAAGGAAAAGAAACATGTGAGGACAGTTTTTTTTAGGGATTTGCTACGCTGGGGTGGGCTCAGCGTGCCACCTCAACAGTTTTGGGGGGTGTCTCAGCCGATGGGGACTGGGCACCCTCGCCGGCAAACAACACGGGGCCAAATTTATGCTGATGGGGATAGAGCACCCCAGTCGGCACACAAAGAAGGGGGATGCAGAGCCAAGGTGGGGATTGGGCACCCTCTGGTATTAAACAATTGGGGTTATTTCTGCCAAGGGGAGTGGGCTCCCCATCGGCACACAAAGAAAGGGGGCAGGATAACAGCCGAGGGATTGGGCACCTCGACATTACACAATTGAGGGCACTTTATTTTGATGGGGTGGGCTCCCCATTGGCACACTGACAAGGGAAGGGCAGCCCTTCAGGGGATTAGGACCCAAGTCAGCAGTTCTATGGCCGTGTCCCGCCATGCACATAATGGCGGCGAGCACGGCAAGAAAAAGACCGCTGCATCTGATGAGCTTTGCTCGGATTGCAGTGGACTTTTCCTTAGATGTGCTCTCCACATTATGTATGCATGGTGTGGTGCCAGCATGCAGGCTGATTGGGGAATGAGGGATGCACATACTGATGTGTGCCCTGCATTCGCCTAACAACGACCACGCCTCCAAATCTGCACTACCGCAAGATGTTGACTTGCGCGCAGGCATGGCAAGACAACATAAAAACAAAGTTATGTGTCTATGTTGAATTTTGTGAACACAGGCTCATAACTTTGGTAGTTTGAAATATTTATACCCAGAATTTTCAACATACCCATTTCTTTATACAGTAGCACCTTATGAATGTGACAGTTGTCATTTTTGAAATCCTGGCCAAAATGTGTTTTTGCATCCCAAAAGGTGAATTTGCAGTTGCTGTGTGAAATCACCTTTCAGGCAGGAGTTGAAAATTTTCTCTGCACTTGTTCATGAGACAAGGTCATAAGAAGGCTATGTTGACAATTTAGGACAACAATATTAAAAAACAACAAAGTTATAAGCCCATGTTGATCTTTAGTAATGCACATTCCTAACTTTGGTAATACATAAACCACAAAATGCGCCACAATGCATTTAGTACCCCAGGGCTTTCATACCAGTGGCAAACATCCAGCACTGACAAATGCTTGCTGAAGCAGGGGGAAGACATGATGGAACTAGAGTCCCTTTTGACTTTATGTTGCTATGTGACTTTCCAGAGTCAAAACTGTCCACTTTCCTTAAATTGCAATGATTGGCCCTTTTAGATGAACTGACCATATTTAAAATAGCATGGGGTGCATTTAATGTAAACAACTCACCCTTCAAGAATTGTTGATAATTATTAAAAGGAGGGTTAAATGGGAAAGTTTACTGGAGCAAGAAACTAAGAACAAATGTGGAGGAGAAAAATTAAGGAAGTTAAACCAGATGACTTTGGTTTCAGATTCTTGTAATGAAACAATGTTACTTTTAAATAAATTCAAACATTACTGACAATTTGTCACAGAAAGTGAGAAATCTGTTATAGTGTTAGACATTTGAAATTGGCAGAATAAAGATTGCAGAGAGGTATAGAAAACTGAAAACTAGACATAGGCTAGAGAATTATTTGAGGTGAAAAAATATCAATTCCTTTGAAATAAATAAAATAATGAAATCCTGCTGTTCTGTGTCAGCAACTAGAAACACCATCTAGGATTAATGATGTTATTAAATTCAGGTCACTGGTTGCTTTAGGTACAGGGAATGCAAGAGCTAATACTCATGCATGCATAAATGCAAATAAAAGTGTTGATAAATTGTGTGTGTGTTTTTTGTTAAAGGGTAAGTTCATGGGCAGTGGCTGTCATTGTTGGAAACACAATGCAGAGTCTTCTTCTATAAAGTATTTCTCTTCCCTTTAGCTGGAAGTAGTCCAGAGATATAGATGAATGCTCAATAATTATACTGCATTGCCACTATTTTATGAAACACCATGATGCTATACAGGAACAAGCTAAGCCTAACTACATATGGTCAAATACAGTTTGTTCCTACATAGCATCACAAGGTCCCATAAAATTGTGGCAATGCAGTATGAATATTAAACGATCATGCATATCTCAAGAGTAATGCCAGCTATATGTATGTCCAATCTGGTGATTAACAAATCTTTTTATATAAATATATGACAGCAACTGTGCATGAATGTTTTTCTTTAAAGAAGTAAATACTAATTTTATTTCATACCACAACCCGAACTGCTAATATTAAGGGCAAGGCAAAAAATGGAAAGAGATAAAAAAGGACAAAGGAAATTTTATAAGCTCCAAGGCACACTAAGGCTCCGGAAGAGAATTTGCTCCCAAAGGATATATGTAGAACAGTTGTAAAGAAGTGGGCCCCTATTATTTTTAAACTTTTTAATTGGGATAAACATAATGCATAGATCCCAGGATGGCCAAAAAGGAGACATACATAATCATTCTAGTACATAAAATGTGAAATTCACAAAATCAGTACAATAAAGATTGTAAGGGATTGAAAACAAGGCTATACTAAAACAATGAGACATCTGGAAAGAACAGCAGCCCTCAAGTGATTAGAGAATTGCTGCAGAAGAAAACAATATAAATCCTTTTGAAAAAAGCTGATAGTATTGAATACAATTTATATGCAGAAACACATGAAAAAACAATCTGACCTAGAGGTTTTAGAAAATTCTGGTCACTGGTCACCTTGGTTACAAGAAATATTAGAACTATTACAAAAGCATGCAAAAATGGGATGGAATGGTAAATTATTATTCTTTTCAGCATGGCGGTTAAGACTGATTTTATTTATTATGATGGACCACTTAATCAATGAGAACAGTGTAAGAAGGATAAATAAAAGAACTTCTGTTAGCCCTATGGCATAATAAAGGTCCAGGAGAGGATTTTATCATGTTGTATCTATATAGCATTTACGGTATATAATAGGTATAAAAATAAATTATGCAAGATATTCATGTGTCTTGCCACCTAACTTAAATGATTGCAGACAACATTTTCAAAGTTTGCACAAAGTGCTGGGCAAATTCCCCTACTGGTGTACAAAGTAACCAATGTGCTCAGAGTGGTACATTCAAACATGTGCAGAGCAGAGCTCACCTGTGCAATGAATATTTAAAAATATCCACTTGTGATCATAGTGCAATGATTGCACAAACCTCAGGCTAAGCCCCCAACAAGTCCATGAAGAGGAGACGGCTTAACTTGCTGTAACCCCCCTACCCCCTGCCCAGCAATCTGGTTTTAATACAAGGGCACAGCCCTCACATTGCTTTGCTTTGTTCAGTTAGTGTGACCGGGACTCAGCAGCTGCAGCTACAGTGCCGATTACAGTGAATAGCATTGTGAGTTGGAGTGGCAGCACTGCAGTTACAAGACAGCAGCTTACAAGCAGGTCAGCCATTGGGAAATGAGCATGAGCAATCAGACATGAGTAGCAAATGTAGCAGTAAGTAAGGTACAGATCTAAAAAACAAAACAAAAGAAGAATTATGATTTCACTATTTATGGCTGTACTAGCTGAACATTTGGAGTCCCTTCTGTTGTGCCCTGTTGTCTATTGCTCACTAAGAGAACAAAAAAATGGCAGCCATGACCATTTTAAAAATTCTATGGGCACATTGATTTGTACAGCTAAAAAGGCAGCCTGGCATTGGACTCGTTTTATTCCCACTCTCTGATGGTAGTTAGTTAATGTATCTTCTTGTCAAGAGACTCACCCAATCAGAGACTTGGAAAATTGCAACTGTTTTTCTAAAGCTCTATATTGGAACCTTGCCATGCAAACGATCATCTTACCCTGACAGGATTCTTAGAGGTCATTCACATCCAATTATAGCCTTATTACAATGTGCGGAGCAATCCTTTGCTCCTTGGATTCAGTGCTGACTGTGGGCTTTACAGTGCAGCCAGTAATCAGCAGTGGTGGTGTGCCATAAAAAAACTGTACCCCATCGCAGTACATATCCTACTAATGAAATTCCCTGGCATCTTATGAGTCTCAAATCCCTGATCCCCAATTGTTGACTAGAGTACTTTTACAATATCCAGTCATATCTCTCTGCCTCACCTAATCTCTGTTGGTAGACTAAAGAACTTCCCTAGTGTCCAGAGATACCTCCCTCTCCCAATTCCCATTAAAATTAAACTCCTGGTGTCCAGTGGTCCCTCTCCCCCCAATAGCTTCCACATATTACAAGGTCAGCCATCACAAACACATTTTGGGACACATCACTAAAATGACACTTAAGTGTCCATGAGATGGTGTAGTGATATGCCCACTATGAATAATTGCGGTCCACTTGGCCCCAAAGTACCAAGTTAAAGTATGGCAAAAAAAAAACCAAAAAACAAGCAAACAAAAAAACAAAACAAAGCAGAGAGCCAATTTTATTTTATGACAGTCTGTTTTCATGAGCCAAAACTGCTGCAAATTAGCAAGCTAGTAGTCATATTCTGTTTTGTGCAAGTCTCAAAGGATCCTGCATGTTTTCTGATATGAACAGGGACTGAAGGTCAATGTGTGGAACAAGTTAGGATTTAGCTCCTGCTTTATATGAGGTCTAAAGGACCATACATAAAGCAAGTTAGGAGTCAGGTCCTTTTTTGCTCAGGTCCAGAAGGGCTCTGTATGAAGCAACTTAGGACTCAGCTCCTACTTCACATAGGGCCCAAAGGGCCCATGTGAAAGCATTTTTTAGCCAGGTTCTGTTTTGTGCAGGCCCAAAGGCTGCTATTCATTTCCTGCATCAAACAGGGAACAGAGGGCCCTATTGGAAATAAGTTAGACCTTAATTCCTGCTTTGTACAAGGCCCTACAGTATGTATGTATGTATATATGTATGTATGTATGTATGTATTGTATATATGTAGAGTATGTATGTATGTATGCATCTATCTATCTATCTATCATCTGTCTTTCTCTATCAGCAGATCTAGCTATGATGCAACAGAATAACCTGCAGTAAGTGACATGACAGACTGCTGTATGACAAAAGGACTTAATTGTCATTGAAATCCACTGTTCTCTGCAGTATGATGCAGAATTTTGTAATATACTGCAGCATTATTGCATTGCATCCTGGCTGGTGCCATTGTATATACATATATATTAATACAATAAACATTATCTTTTTGTAAGAAATAAAAATGCTATCTATACCATATAACACCAACTAGCTAGATAAATGTTTTACCTTCACAGTAGGGTATGTCATAAAATGTATCTCGCTAGTTGGGTATGTCACAGACAACCTTTCCTGACACCTGTGCCTAGTCATGGTGCACTCCTACCAGTGCAAGCTAATTCTGTCCAGTGGCACAGGCCAGGTGGCAGCACTTCAAATCCCAGTTCTGTACTGTGGCTAAACTGAATGCACATCCCAGAATAGCCTTCGCTACCAAGCAGTTTTATTTCTCTTTTCTTTGGTATGTAAACATTTTATTTTGGACAAAACATCAAGAATACATTACACCACTATGCATGACACAAAATCCAGACTAATACAAATAGCTGGTACAGCCGCAATTTTACATAGAGAGGAGTCAACACTATTAGAAAATATATTACAAAGGAAAAACTATTGGATCAAGACAGTAACAAGTATCAAACTGCAAAAATCTACAGCCTATAAGCAACGTCCGAGTCTTCTGGATGCTGACACCCCCCCCATCATTAACTACCTTAAACCAAGAAATTGTAATATCCTTACTGCTCAGAAACAAATCTGATTAAATCCCATAATGAGCTCCTAGATAAATCAACCACTTATCCCACGTTTTAGAGAATTAAGGCAACACATTTTGCCATTGAAATAATTTATAAAACAAAGCTGCTTTAAGTAGTGACTGTTTTCACTTTTGAAAAGGTGGAAAGGCCCGAGATCTCCAATGCAGTAAGAGGAGCCTCTTAGCTTCAAGTGGTGCTGCATAAAGAAACCCCTTATACTGCCAAGAGGCAGCATCTAAAAAAAGTTGTGTCCCCCAGAATCCAAAAAGCTGGAGACTTTAGAATGGGGAATTTCAGGACAACCTCTAAGCAGCCAAAGATATTATCCCATGAAGGTTTTAATAATTCACACTCCCACAGGATATGAAAAATAGAACCAGAGGCTGCATGACAGCGCCAACACAGATCTGATCCTAGCAAACCCAGCCTCACCAATTGCCACTGAGATAAAATCTTTTTCCTGTATCAACTGCAGTTTGGGATCCGGAGTCAAAGTGTGTGCAGCCATCCAGCATCTATTCCACCCCTCCTCATCTATATTACACTTCATATCAGACATTCACTTTAATCTATGAGACCCCCAATTTGGTAGAAACAGTTTTTGCAATTTCTTATACAAGAACATGTGTGTCCCCTAGAGAATTTACAGTTTCCCTAACATGTCTGTTAAGTCTGTTCTATCACATAATAATTTATAAGGAACTTCTTGGAAAGAGCATGCTGGAGCTGAAAATATTTCCATAGTTCTTTCTGTGGTAAGTTATATTTACTTTGCAGGTCCTGAAATAGACTCAGTAGATCTGTCTCCCAGTTCACCAAGTCCCCCAAGATATGCACCCCATTGGCAAGCCAAGAGCCCCAATGGATAGTAACACCTCCAACATGTAAATCAGGATTCCCCCATAATGGCTCCCATTTACCAAGGCAAGAAGTATCCTGATCTAAAATCTTAAAAAACCTACCCCACTCCCATCTTGAATACTTCATTGGAGTCACAGATACCTGAGAAAAAAAAACAGCTTTTTTAAGCAAGATTACCACACCGCTATCTGGATGAAGTCTATATCTGCTTGCAGACTATCACTGCTCTGCCTGCCCTTCATAAAACAAGACTGAGCTTTGCCAATCAGGAGACCCAACACTTTTTCCAGCAGTGTAGCATGAATTTTCACTAAAATGTTGCAATCAACATTCAAAAGTGAAACAGGTCTGTAATTAGTGCACAATATAGTGTCCCTCCCGGGTTTCAGTAGGACAGTGATAATTGCTTTCTTCATAGAATCCAGCAGAGCAACAGATTCCCCACTGACTTAAACAACTCCAACAATCTGAGAGATAGTTGCGAATCAAAAGCTTGGTAAAAGTCCAAGCTAAGCCCATCAGGGCCCGGCACCCTACCTGCTGTCAAAGAGTTAATTGCTTGCTGTACCTCCTGTAATGTGAAATCCTCCTCTAATGAGGCAGCTTCATTTTCCGACAGACAGGGGACTATAAGGGAGTCAAAGAATGTTTCATAAGCTTCCTGCAGTGGGTTAACCGAGGATAAATATAACCGAGAGTAAAACCCTTTAAATTGCTCCACGATAGTCTTTGTATCCAAAATCAATGTCCCATTGCCCCCTTTATATAAGGCACCTAAGTTTCCATAGCCCATTTCTTTAATCTGTAACACAAAAGCTTACTCGCCTTGTCTCCTGACTCTGAATCCCAACAAGCTGGTCGAAGAAAAAACTGGGCCAGTAAAGCCTTCTGCTGGAGAATACTGTTCAACTGTGCCTTACATACTACCAACTCTTGAGCCACCATATCTTGGACCAATTGGGACCTGTAAATATCTGTCTGAAGCTGCCTAATTTGTTCTGTGAGCCTCTGTACCTCTGCCTTCTGCTATTTGTTGACAAATGAGGCATACAAGATTATTCTGCCACGAATAAATGATTTAAATGCATCCCATAGGATGAAGGCGGAACCTCTGGTGAGGCATTTGAGACAAAATAAAAATCAATCTTGCTTGTCAGCCAACATTTGAAATCCTCCAAGGCTAATAATAATGGGTTAAACTACCAGCAAGGGGAGCTAAAGGCTGTCTGCCGAGGTTCCCATAGCATAATCACTGGGGCATGATCCAATAAAACAATCAGATTGTGTGACACTACCAGCAGATCTGATAAAATCGAAAACTACATAAAAAATAATCTAAATGGCTATAAAATTCGAAACGTGGAGAGTGGAATGTAAAATCTTGTTTAGTCAGGTTGAATATATGTCAACAGTCATCAAGTTTAAATTCCCTACTAAAATGTAAGAGAACCTCCCGGGACCTGTGATGGGAAGGTACCCTTTTTTCCACAGGGGACCTATCCATCACCAGATCCATCACAAAACTGAAGTCCCCCCCTTAGAATTAATACCCTAGGATGTGAATACCAATCTATAATAGCCTGCAAAAACTGTGAGAAGAAATCCGGGGATTCAGTATTTGGGGCATAAACATTCGCCAGCGGAACTCCTATCCCCTCTACTCTACCTAATACTACCACCCACCTTCTCTCTTTATTAGAGCACCACTTCTCCACTATTAAAGGGCAACCCATCTTCAATAGTATAGACACCCCTTATTTCTTTGAGGTGAATGAGCTAGAATATGCCCTCCCCACCCACTCTCTTGTAAGAAGATCAGCATCCCTCTTCCAAAGATGGGTTTCCTGCAAGAAAATATCGCTATCACAAGATTTAAGATATGCAAACACTTTCTTGCATTTGATGGGGATATTTAAAACCTGACCGTTTGAAATTATAACTGACGTTTGGGCCATATTAAATCCTTAACCAAACATGTTATTGTAACAAGATCCACAAGGTCCCAGGCAATAAGTGACAACCCCCCGCCAGCATCCTTTAACCCCCAACCAAATGCAGACTTCCAAAGAACAAAATAGTAATCCCTGATGTATATAAGCTAGCGACAAAAAACATTCCACAAATGTTATGAGGATTGCCCCAACCCCTCCACCATCCCGAGGATGAAGGGATCCCAAAATATCTCAGTGTTGCAAAGCTTACCTCATGATATGTTAACTGCCTGTTCACCGGCTGCTTGAATCAGGATACTTTCTCTCGCGCATGCGCTGTGAAGAGACCCAATCTCCCACAGCATACTGATTTACTCCCTTTGTTCTCCTCCCAATATAGGCCTGTATCTCGCCTCCCCGACTCCCCAGCCACCAGGATACCCCACTGACAGCTCCCTGCAGAAGCAAGGACTTACACGGGTGCCAGAGGTAATAAACTACCTCCATCTACAGCACCCTTGAGTGGGGGGTTAGCCCGTCTATGTGCTGCACACGTCGACTGCCCCACCCACCCCTCCATCCCTGCTCTCAGCCAAGCCTTATCCCAACTGGCCAGCTAGGGGCTTGAACCTTGTATCCTGTCCACCAGAGTCTGTGACAGTACCACTCTTCCAAAGTGGCATCTACGCTTTGTAAGGGGCAACCAAGCTACTTAAATTCATCACCCTGCTTACCTAGGCACTGTTGTTTGAACACCTCTTCCCCCAATTTTGGTAAAATGTCCCCATCAGCAGCCCTTGTACTACTGTTCTCCTCCATCTTACTATCCCTTCCCATTTTAACTCCCCCCCCAAGTGGCCACCCAGCACCCCCCCCACTGGCTAATCTGACTCATCCTACAAATGCCCCCTATAAGTCCACTGCATCCCTCCCAGCAATCTCCTGATCCCTTTTCCCTACACCACCCTCCTCCTCAGTCTATTCCTTTGGCTGCCTTCTGGCCTCTCTCTCCCTCTCCAGTACCCACTCCCTCTGCTCAGCCCACCCTACTGCCACCACCCACCTGCGCATGGCAAAATCCCAGTCTCTCCATGTTCTACGCTACCATCTAACCATTGCCCTACTCCTTCTAGCAACAGGGGATATACACCCTAACCCCAGCCCACCCCTAACCTCAGGCCCCAACCACCTCATACCAAACCCCTCAGCCAAGGCCACCACCGGGCACTCATTCTGGCTACCTTTCCCATGGATTATGCCTTCTCCATCTAAATATTCATAGCCTAGACCCTAAGCTCGATCAATACAGTTCAATACAAATGTCTTGCCTGACATTGGTGGATGGCTCTTTGCTCTCAACCTGGATACCCCATAACCAATGAAAATGTATAGTTATATATATATATATATATATATATATATATATATGAACCAATGAGGCATACAATTTAGATTAAAGAGTACTATACAATTGAGTAGGTAAAAATGGGTAAAAGAGGTAAAATTGCAGGTAGGGACATGAATCGGACATGAGTTGTGATCTGGAGAGAAGAGAAAAAAAGTCTAACTTCAGGTGCATTCTTCAGTGAAGTGTGTTAGTAAGAGCTGTTTGAGGGAGTGGATAAAAGTGATGATGTTAGTTCTTGTATTTTAAGACTCCAGTTCTATTTTGTTGGTTTTCATAACTAGGACTATCATTAATAGGAATGTTTCGGGTGCATTTGTATTGATGAGCCAGGCCTACTAGATTTGAAATTCTTGGAAACATCAAGATAAATAAAACTGAAAGCATTCCTTTCTCTACGTGAAAGTGAAAAAGCCTGCCAAGAATTTGTTAATTTTTTTTTATATTGACTTTTTATTAATCATGAGCATGACGAGCATGAAAGTGTGACTGCATAACAGATAGTGACTATGACAGACATATGACTCAAACTTAACTACATCAGTATGGGATAATGGACTAAAACAGAACTTCAGTTTTATTTTGTTCATTTTTATAACTGAGCCAATAATTATAAGGATGGTCAACTGCATTCATATTGTGCGACCAGGCCTGCTACAGGTGAAATTTTTGGACCAGTGTGAGAAGAATGAAAGCAAAAAGCATATATTTTCCTCATGAAACTAAAAATGTTTGCAAATAATGTTTTTATTAACTACTTATTTTTAATATTTTCATTATTTCATTTTTTGTTAGTCGTATATTGATTTTTAATAATTGTGAGCATGCAGTGAGTGACAGCAATCACAAAATAGATAGCAACAGTAACAAACATGTAATATGAGCTCAGATATTTCAGCTAGTAACAATGGACTAAAATAGGACTATTTTTCAATTTGGTTTGTTTTTAGATCTGGGGCAACAATTAAAACAGATGGTTTGGTGCATTCATAATTGGCCACTAAAGCTAAAATTATTTGACCAGCACAAGATGAATGAACCTCTCAGCTGCACAGCAGGGCTGTTATTTCATAGCCCTACACAGGGGAAGGGTGCCATATAACTTACAATACTACTACTACAATTTAAATCAATTCATCCTTTCCCTTCTATAATTTTATTTTATTTTGTTTTTATTTACCAGGTAGGGTGCACTTGGCAGTCATTTGCATATTTTTAGGAATGATCTGGGAAAATACAGTGGCAGGAAAAAACAGGGTTTACAAAAGACAAAGGAAAGTATGTACGTGGAGTTGTAAAAGTAGCAGTAGTGCAAGTTATGTAAGAGCGCTTAGTGGTACATACAGATAACAAGGTGTAAAAGAAGTCTTGGAAGATTTTATAGAAATTCATTGAGAATAGAGTGAGCAAGGTTGTCACAATTAGCTTGTCAAGCACAGATATGGTAACATGGAGTGCAGGTAATGGCATTTGCAGTAACAAGTTAGTTCTTAGCAGTGTACATTACTAACTAGAGTTACTAGAGGCAGGTGATGGTAGTAGACTCTGAGACCTGTGGTAAGGTGCAGATAAGTGCATCTATGTGTAGAAGGAATCAGTAAGGGATACTGCAGGGTCAGTAGTTATGGGCAGGTACATTGGGAGCACTGAAGCAGATAAGGATGAAGGTGACTATGGAAGGTGCCAACACTTCAATTCTGCCACACAGATGGAGGTATATTATTTCATAAACTAGAGGCCATGGAGGAGAAAGACATCTCACCATACCTGGTACATGACCTGGGGATTTTTAGTAGGTCAGTGCCCGAAGATCTAAGGGTGTAGTAGCTAGTGCAGGGTTCTAGTTATGAGATAAAGGGGAGAGAGGCATTTGACTATTTAATGCATTATGGACAATTTTCCTTAGTGTAAGGTCCATTAGGGTTGAAGGTGAGGGCCAACATAGTTTGCTGTACAGAAGACAGTGTTGTGTGAGGTGATTACATCCAAGAGTGAAGCATCATATATTGTTGCATTCCACTGTCCATTTGCCCATGAGGGTGTTAGAAGCACTGACAAAGACTGAAAGGCCATATGTAAGTTTTGAAATCAACAGAGTGCAAGCAATAGTGTTCCTAGCAGTAGGGGTGAGGTTATTGCAGGCATGATAGGCTACACCAGGACTCAAGTTTGCAGCCTTATATGTGGAGGAGATGTACTGGGTGAAGTCCAAGGAGTGGCCCAGGGTGATTCCTAAGTATTTGAAGGTTGTGGCTATGTCGAGAAGAGAGCCATTTGAGCTGGACACTGAAAGGGGAGTGCTTACGCTATGTAACCAAGGAGCTGTACTAAAGAGCATCATATGGGATTTAGAGAGATACATTAGGAGTTTATTTTCATTAAGCCAGGATTGTACTACCTGGAGATCAGATGACAGGGCCTTATTAAACACTAAATTGTCAGCACAGGGAAGAGGGGTGCTATGCTTGAAGCAGTGATAGATAGAGGTTATGTGCAGGAAGAATAACAGTGGCCCAAGGATTGAGCCTTGGGTGATGCCTAGGACAGTAGGAAGATAGTCAGAGTAGGAGGTGCTAATCTTAACCCTTTGCATCCTGTTAGTAAGATAATTGGTGAACCAGGGCAATATGTGTTCAGAGATCCCTAGGGAGCTTAATGTGCTAAGTAGTATCTGGTGGTTGACCACAAAGGCCTTCATTAGGTCTATGAATATTACAACAGCATATTCTCCATTCTCAGAGGAGGTGTAAACAGTGGTAGTTAAGGACAGTAGTGCAGTTGTAGTGCTGTGGCATTCATGAAAGCTATGCTGAGCAGGAGCATAGTAGGTCATAACTATTCAGGTATGCAGTAGGTTGGGTGGCAACTATTTTTTCTAATATTTTTCTTATGGCTGGTAGAATTATGATGGGTCTATAAATGGATATGATTTTACAATTTACTTTTTGAAAACAGGGACTATGTTTGCTTGATTCCAGGCAGTGGGGATGGTGGAGGTAGAGATGGAGAGGTTGAGAATACTTGTTAAGTGGGGCAGCCAACTCATGAGCTGCAAACTTGATTAGTTTGGGCTCCAGACCATCTGAACCAGCTGATTTAGATTCTAGGATCAGTCTAAGTGGTTTAAAGACCACCTTGGTGGAGAGCTGTTTTAATAGGAAGGGGAGGTGATATGGTGTAGGAGGTGATGGTGGAGGGGGCGGGCCTCCTATGTCCCTGTTTAACTTGTCAAGGGTTGGGGAGAGATCAGAGAATAATTTATCAAATGTATTGTAGATAGTAATAGGGTTATTGCTATTGACCCTGTCAATTTCAAAATCTGGTGTGATAGTGGGGTTGAAGTATTTGAGGGCATTTGTTTAGATGACTCCAAAATTGGTGAGGATTTTTGTGTGAGGAAGCCATATGAGTTTTATAGTAACTGCTTTTGCTCAGCTGAATGGCTTACTTACACTTATTTCTTAGAGCTCTATACATGGCCCAATCAGATTAGCTGTTGGATGCTTTGAATGAAGCCCAGCATTTGTCTCTTTCTTTCATAAGTAACAGGAGGGTGTCTGTGAGACAATTTTTTTTTTGGCCCTGCACTTTCCTGGTAGTAAAGGGAACATGTTTGTTTTTGGTGCATTAGAAATATTGTGTTAAAGTGAGATAATGTTGTATTAACATCAGATGTGGTCCAAAAGGTTGACCAGTCTTGATTGACCAGATCAGCCTTAAATTGTGTAGGGTCAAGGAGACAGAAATTTTGAAAGTGGATGATACACGGTGGTGATCTGAGCACTTTAGTATGTCAGACACAGAAAACTGGTGAGTGGTCACTTAAGGTGTCAGGAAGGACACAGGAACAGATTATGCTGTCAGCATCAAGAACAGGCATCCAGTCAATGAGGGTAGCTGTAGTGGTGTTACTGGATGGTCTGTTCGGTTGTGAGATAATTTCGGTGAGCAGTAACTTGTTTAGTTGGGACTCAGCCAAACCAGTTGATGTTGAAGTCACAAAGGATCACAAAGTCATTGTTACTTACATTAGGGCTGACTGTGTCTATAAAGGGAGGGAAGCCCAAGGTGACATGAGGCTTGAGGGAGGTAAATGCAGAGGATGTGCAATTTCTTAGAGCTGCCTAAGGTTAGTATGCCATGACACTTTTCATTTTTTCCATCCTTTGAAAATGATCTCCATGTCATAAGCACACCTGTAATGGAAATGTGGACTCCCAGCTCTTCAGGGGTGGGGACAGATGCATTCCATAAGGTAAAGATAAAAGCTACCTCGATTTAAATGTGTGCTGTGCTGTGAAGCAATAGCTTATTTTTATGTATGTCTGTCATCAAAAGAGGTGTTATGAAGTTTTTCTTCACTGAAGAAGTTCCAGCAAAATTGTGAAATCCGCCTCCGCAAATAACTGCAAATTGCCTACTTGGCCACTTAGCATTGAATTTTGCTGGGGAATGGCACTTTTACAAGCAAAGTTAAGTCAAAGTTGCAACTTCACCTTAACTTAACCTGAAAAAGTGCCAGTTTGCCTGCCAAAAACATTGTGAAATTGGTACTTTGCAGTTTGCAAATGTGGCAAATTTTGCAAATTATTTTGTGGAACAGTGTTTGCCAGCTTTGCACATCTGTAGTCATCGAAGAATACAGTAATAAAAAATCATTTTCATTTCATATGTAGGTCATAATGACATTCTTAAACAATGGAGAAGCAACTTTGGCAATGCTTGATTGCAGCTCAAAGGCACTGCTGCTGAAAGCTTTCAGCCTGCTAAGTTAGACTACTGGTAGATTTAGAATATATAGGCATTCAGGATGTGTATAGAAGTCCACAGCATAGTATGGGTTTTCTCAGGTGGAATTAGTTACATTTTCATTAAAGAGTTAATTTAAAGACATTGGGCCATATATTCGAAAGTATGGATTTGGTTCTTGCAAAGACCCTAACCTGAGCACAAATTTACAAAATGTACTAAATGTGCTGTGTTCAAACAAGTTCAGAGCACAGTGTGAGTGCACTAAACCTGTTTGAATGTAGAGCCCAGAAGGCAGCCCTCTCAATGGCACTAACTAGTGGACTTGGCACAAAGCCCTGTTGGCCACAAAGAGGTATGTATATATACAGAAGGTAAAGCTTACAAGGAGTAAACCTAGTTAGGATATCCTAAATCTATAAGTGCTCTTGGACTAACTTGCTATATTTGAAAGTTCCCTTGCAACTGGCTTTTCTGGCCATGCAGAGTTCTAAGAGAACATTTGCATGCCATTACGGCCTCAAGAATTAGTATGGTATAGTGCTTAAGAGCACCAAGCTGCAAACCTGGAGAACTGGATTTGAATCCTACAGTCACCACTTGCACACTGTGTGACCATGAACAAGTCACTTAACTGCCCTGTGCGCCCAGGACACACATGGAAACAAGCCTCAGCACAGCATGTCTTTCCTGGCCAAAAACTGTAAAAGAAAGAAGTTAACTTGTTTGTCCTCAGTTTTTGTTCCAATGAGTGCATGAAGGACTGCCCCCCCCAGACATCTGTGGTGATATGTTTCTTAAAAACAAAAAAGACTGTTTAGTGCTCTCCCACCCTCACCTGATCCCCATAGGCATATTGTAATAACTCAATATCCCTGGTAGTCTAGTGCCCCCCCACCCAATCTCTGTAGGCATATTGTTATCATTCAATATCCTGGTAGTCTAGTGAGCCCTCCCTCACCCAATCCCCATAGGCACTCTGTTATCATTCAATATACCTGGCAGTCCAGCCTTCATCTGCCTCATGCAAGTCCTGGTATCACTACACAATTTTGCACAGTGATGGAGTACTTGCAGAATGTTTCTTGAAAATGCTTTGAAGCACTCTTGCATTCACTAGCATAGTCACAATGCAACAGCGCTCATGTATTAACAGATTAAGGCTGCTGATTGATGATACAAATACAACAGTGGTAGCACAAATAGGCTGTAAGTCATACTGTTTACAATTAGCTAAATAGAAAATTAGCTTATCCTGTTAGTATGCTGCTTCCCTTTTGAATATCTAAACCTAAACTTTTAGAAATGTCATTGTATAAACAGCATACATAATGGATGGCACTGTGATCATCACAGTTATCCTCAGTAGCAAGGATAAGATCTCATAACACACTCCTAGCCTTGCCACATGTGAGTTATAGGTCTTGTTCTTACATGTGGAGAATAAATGTGATTAATCCAGTGCAGCTCATAACATATCCCCTATTATATCATTTGCCTAATACACATTTTCCTGATATGTTAAGAGTACTCCATGACACCATCGCTTCATATAGTAAGTGGTAATGCCTTGAGTGATATTACACAGGTCAAGGTCTGGATCACAAATAAAATATCAGTCACAATACTATGAGACAAATGCCATATTTGATTTATGGAATGGCATGAGTTTGGCTGGTAAAATGTTGGATGTGCTGCTGTTCCAAGGAGTTGCACTAAAACAGCAGATAACTACAAAAATAAAAAGATGAAAAACTATTATATTTTGAACAAGTATGTTTAGCATTAGTGTTTTCTAGTCTCATGTTACTGTCTTCTGCTATTTTTCAACTAAATTGTTCAGATAATGCATTAATTAAAGACTGTCTTTCACTGTCTGTTGTTATAGTAAGAACTCTGGAGTTTGATATTCAGAAGTATGCTCAGGCACTAACAGGTCTTTGCCTGCGCAAACCGGGATTTGCACTAGATTCTCATATTCAAAAAGGGCTGCTGCACTGACAAAGAGGGTTAGCACCCACACAAAACATAATGTATGTGAGCGGGCAAGGGGAGGGGATGGCCATGATTAGCTGCACTACCCTATATTCAGCAGCTTTGCACTGTGTAAAAGGGTTTAGTATGGGCCTTTTCTGCAGAGTAAATACCATTGAACAAAACCCCGATTTACTCCAGGAAACCCTAGTGGCTGCCAGAGGTAATGTATCCTCCTAGCTGGTTGCCACTGGGGGAGCATAACTGCCTCCTGTGCTCCCTGGCATCCCCCTACTGATCGCCAGCCCATAATTTACAAATAAAACTCCCTGGTGTTAGTGGTTCTCCTGCCACTGATTGCTGGCACATACTGTAGAAAGAAATCCCTGATGCTAGTGTTCCCTCTCCCTACAATCGCTGGCCCATACTGTAATAAAATGACATCCTTAGTGCTAGTGGCCCCTCCTCTGATCTCTGGCCAGTACTGTAATAGTATGAAATCCCTGGTGCTAGTGGTCCCCCTTCCTCTAATTGCCAGCCTATAGGACAGTGTAAACCTTCACTGGCATCCAATGGTTCCCCCTGGCACTGATCCATGGAACCACCGCTCACAATGCCATAATCTCTAGGATCTAGCAGCCCCCCCCACCATAGTACCAAACACCGAGACTCCAGTCACTTTCCCAGTCCTCTCAGTGCTGTGGGTGCACATGGTGACCATTGCAGCCCTCCTTATACCTCCTTGGCTGGCTGCTATATGTCCAGGCAGGGAGCACACCTCTTATCTATAGGACAGTGCTCTGTCCTATAAATAAGAGGTGTGTTCCCTACCAAGACATATGTAGGCTGGCCGAGGAGGTATGAGAAGGGCTATGCTGCTCTCCATATGCACCCGTGGCACCAAAGGGACTGGGAAGGTGACTGGTGGGGTGTTCAGTGCCATGGTGGGGGTCACAATATGCCAGGGATTATGGCATTGTGAGCAGCGGTAACCATGGATTGGTGCTGGGGGAGGAACCACTGGATGCCAGGGAAGATGTTCTGTTGTTCTATGGGCTGTCGATCAGAGGGCATGGGGAGGGGACCACTAGCATTGGGGATTTAATTTTATCGCAGTATAGGCCAGTGATCGGGGGGGGGGTGAGACCATTAGCACCAGGGATGTTTTCTTTTTACATTACGGGGGGGAACAATAGTACCAGGGATATTTATGCATCTGGGATTGGGCAATTGTGGGTGGTGCTGAACTAACCTGCCTTGCTACCCATGCAAATGAGTCCAAAATGGGCATAACAATGGCCCCTTAGCATCTTGCATGGCCAATTGTCTCATTTGCATAGGTCCTTTTGAATATTGCAGTTAGCACTACGGTGCTATCCACTCTGATGGTGTACTTCAGGCTCCATGTCAGTGCAGCGCTACCTGACCCCATGGCCCCATAATCAGTTGAATAGCGCAGGTGCACTACTTGACTAAATATAGCATCCTCTGGCTCCCAGGCAATCGCAAGATGCAGTGCAAGGTTTTGTGATCTGCTTTGCACTTTTTTGAATATCGGGCCCCTGATGTCATATGAACAAAGCACTTTGAGATCAGTTAGGGACAGTCAAAATCTTGTTAAATGCACTTCAGATATAGTCTACTAATATGTGTTATATACCTTACAAAAAAAACCTGAAAATAAAAAAAAAAACATTTTCTCGAGACTGATTTATTGAGAAAGTCATAAAATCCACTCAATAGAAACCAGACCTTCTATACCGAACTGCTTCCTACCTACGACCCCAGTCCTGGAGAGCCATTGCCACTGCCAACCTGCTTCCTGGCCTCCTCTATGGCACTACACTAGTCCTTTCAGCAAATAACACTAACCTAAACAGATTAAGACAAGCTTACCACAGAATAGCATTCTCCGCTGTGTCATCCCCTGCACGAACCCACCACTGTGATGTGCTCCACACCCTAGGCTGGCCATCCTTTGAAGTTCGACTTGAATTCCCCTTGCTTTGCACCACCTTTAAGATCATACACCTGCCCTCCCTGCCCAGCCTTGCTAATCTACTCACACTGAAATCCTTTACCAGATCTCTCCGATCCTTACAGTGTTCGCTTCTAAAAACCACCCAAAACCCACCTAGCTATTTGTGAATGATCTTTCTCAGCTGCAGACCCTCTATTATGGAATACTCTCCCACCAGATTTACTCTCCTGCACATCTCTTACCCAAAAGATTAAACAAGGCTAAATTCTTCTCACCTCCAGTCTGCAGCTGTAAATAATTTGTGTTTGTAAACAAATAAGTGTTATAACTCCTTAAGTCTCTCCTTGGAACATGTACATTATGTGTAATTTACCAAAACTTGTGCGTGGGCACATCACTACCTTACTAGACCTTCCACACAAGCCAAGCTGTTCAATATGTATAGTTCCTCTGCCTTGCAATCCCTGGTCCTATCCTGTCATAGTATGATGTTTAAGTTATACCCACAACTTTCTTTACATTTCTGTACATTATTTTATTTTTCTGTACATATATGTGCTAACTGTTGTATGACTGTATGACAATGTTCTCTTTGTATGGCATGTTATATTACCCGGGTCGCCCCTGAAAAAAGGATAATTGTGTGCCAGCGGGCCTTCCCGATTACCAAAATTCAAATAAATGAATAAATACATTTTCTGAGATTTTTAAAGGTCTAGATGCAGCATTTGCAGTCATTGTATGCTGTATCCAGGCAAATCCATCAGGATGTTTACATCATGTTTTCAAAATGACTACACGTCAAATTTTGATGCATGTTCCATTTTTGGAACACAAGTTGTGGCAATCACTCTGTGAAGTTACACTACCTTTTTGAAAAATGTCTCTTTGAAAATGTTGCTCATATTCTCTAGTGAATTGCAATAGCTGAAATATTTTGTTTATGAAAGTAAATGCTGAAGTTTAGAGTTGTTTTTAAAAGAACTTTCTGAGTGCAGTTAAATTCTATCATGACATGACGTCGGGCTTCTACTCTGAAGAACCTACAGTGAGAATATTTGCTTTGTCATCCATCTAAATAAGGATATCACAACATCTCACTATGTGTCTATGGGTGCCTGACATGTTAAATTGCTGCAATATTTGTGACTTTTATTTAAACTGTCAATAATATATAGGGAATATTGCATGAGGTAGCTTCAAATATGCATGCTATTTGGTTTGGAATGTTAGTGTTATTGTACACTTGCATGAGCAATGCAGACACAAGTGTACAGTGGCAATAACACCAAACAATATGCATCATGGGATATATGATGTATACCATGGGAGTTCCCACTTGTTGTTATCTACAGCAGGTACAAAACATGCTGTATTATGTAAATGTATTATGGGGATGTAAAGGGTGTAATAAAATAAGTGATGGGTCCATTTACTTTTTTTCCAGTGCAGTGGTATAAAATAAGCGAAGTACTCTGCATTAATCAAGCCTATCAGTAGAGCTGGGAACATTACTGTAATAGACAAATTATGTACTTTGTAAAGTGACTTACAGCTATGTCACACAATGGAGGGCATTTTAAGGCACACTTTTGGTGTTTCAAGAGCTGCCACTGAAAAATAAATACTCATCAGACAGAGATTGTGTGGGTATTATCTCTTTCGTAACATTACAATAACAAAATGCAGAAACTGCAATGATTTATGAATTGTTATCAAATGTAGGGTGTGGTGCATTGTAGGACTTGCTATTCTCTCGAGTGCTGTAAACATGCATGTGTGTGTATATAAGTCCCTACATTTGCATTTTAACATAATCTACACCTCCACAGGTAACCTTTACAATTTCATAGTTCAGCATCCCCAGACATCCAGGTTTTATCTCCTTCCCAAAATCCACAAAACAGGTAACCCGAGTCGTTCCATAGTGTCTGCCTGCTCCTGCCCCACATCCCACATCTCCGCATTTTTGGATGGCCTCATGAGACCCCTTGTTGAGTCCCTGCCCTCCTATGTTGAAGACACTAACCATGCTCTCCAGTTATTTGACAGGTTCAGATTCAGTGACTCTCATCAGCTCATCTTCACCATGGACATCAAATCTCTTTACACAGTGATCCCCCATGATGATGGTTTGACAGCTTTGCAGCATTTCTTGAATAAGCAGGAAGTCCAGCAGTCACCCACACACACACTAACTCATCTGGCAGAACTGGTTCTTACACTCAATGCTTTTTCTTTTAATAACAGTTTTTTTCAGCGGGTCAGTGGAGTTGCCATGGGTACCAAGATGGTTCCCAGCTTTGCTAATCTGTTTGTGGGTTGGGTGGAGGAACATTTTTTTCTCTCATTCACAGGGACTGTGCCTGAACTCTACAAACACTACTACATTGATAACTGTGTGGGGGCAACCTCCTGCTCCAGGGAGACCCTCCAAGTCTTCCTTGACAAGTTTACCATGGCCCATCCTTCCCTTCAGTACACTGTTGAAGTATCCTCCTCTACACTGCCTTTTCTGGATATCCAGCTGTCAGTCCAGAACACTGGTCTGAAGACATCAGTCTATTACAAACCCAGTGACTCTCACAGTTTCCTCCTCCACAGCTCCTTCCATCCTAAACATGTCAAGAATGGCCTGCCTTATTCACAGTTTCTTAGACTTCGCAGGTTATGCAGTGAAGATGATGATTTTGCTGAGCAGACCCAAATAATGCATAGTTTTTTTATCAACAGAGGATACCCTAAAAGCACAGTGGATAGAGCACTCTCCCGGGTCAGTAACATGCCCCATAACCTTGAGCCCCGCAGGAGGGATACTGTCACACAAGAACAATGGCGAATTCCACTAGTTCTTCCTTTCCATCAGAGCACACCTTCTCTTCACAGGATCATCACCAGTAACTTTCCCATTTTGCAAACTGACCCTGACATTGGTGCTTCCTTTACAGAACCACCTATTGCCTCCTACCGCCGGCCACCTAACCTGCAGAATCTCCTGGTTAAAAGCAGCCTACCTACTCCTAACAGTTCCTCCTTCCCAGGTACCAAACCTTGCAACAGGACTCGCTGCTACACCTGCAAATTTATTTCCAGTGTGACTGAGATTCGGGGGCCTACAGGTGTTTTTCACATCACCAAGGAGTTCTCATGCACCTCCACTAATGTGGTGTATTGTATTCTTTGCAGGAAGTGTACATCTATTTACGTCGGAGAAACTGGTAGGCATCTTGCTGACCATTTCAGGGAACATTACAGAGCAGTCAGGAATGGTGAAACTGCTAAACCCATTGTATCCCACTTTATCTCCAGGGACCACAATGTCAATGACCTTTCTGTTTGTGTCCTTCAGCAGGGCTTCTGGGATCCTGACCATAGAAAAAACATAGAAGCCAAGCTGATCATCCGCCTTGGCTCCCAGCAACCCTCTGGTTTAAATGATAGACTTATTTTCTACTAACAGCTTTCAGCCATCCCTTTTGTTTTTCCCTAAAGTCTATTTGTTTTTGTACTCATTTAATTTATTTTTCATTTTCACCATATGTCTCCATTTCTGTCTCCTTCCCACACATTTGTCACCTTTCAGCCTTCTTACTAGGCCCTGTTAATTAGTCTCCACCTGGGAACTTCCCCAGCTCTTTCACTCCCGTTATACTTTATCTTTCCCATCATCACCTTTTTGTTTCACAGATTCTCTCTTAATCTTACCATTTATCACCTCTTCTCCCTGAGCCTCCCCTTTCTTCTTTCTCCACATATATATCTCTCTCATTTTACCTCTCCTCTACACTAACTTGTTTTTTTTTTCTCTTTTAGATATTTCCTGAAGAAGACCTAAGGTCGAAATGTAGATTTTTAACTCTATTTTCTATTTTCAGCGTGCATTTAATATAACCATTTTGTTTTGCTATATACATACAGTGTATATATATAAGATGGGTAAGAAAAATACGTGATAATCCAATATCCTGACTGGCCAAAACATGTCACATGACCATGCATTATCCACAATGACTGCACAATTCACAGTACGACCGCATGCCTGTATTATTTTCCAGTCTCCAGTACTTTCTCACCAGTAGTAAGATCACTCAGCACCTGGCACAGAAAAGCTGCCACAAACACACACACACACCCCCCTAGCACAAGCAGACTGCCATGAACAGGCTAACACCAACAGAAGTAACAAATCAATGCAACACTCCCCAGCCCAGTGAACACAAGATATGTTTATATCTGCCATATGTTTTCAATAAAATATAATTTAAAAGTCTTATCTGGTTGATCCTGCCATTTTCGCAGTGGCTCCATGTTGAAGGGCTTTCACTTTCTGCTGCAATGTAGCGTGACAGAATACTGTCACTGTCTGTGACTTGCTGCCAGAAGTTTAAGTGTCACTCAGTTTAAAAAGTAAAAAAAAAGTTCTTGTATTCTGTTTTATTCATTTTCATAGAAAAAGAAAGCTGCCATCCATACTTGGAGAAGATCCACCACGGAGCACTTTCACTTTTATCATACTGAACTGTAGCATGACTGAGCGTGGTCAAAAATACATGTTTAAAGTAAGCCTCTCTGAGCTCAAATCTAAAGTAAAGTGTTTTTTTTCCCCTTTTTTAGCTCTTGTTTCTAGAAAAGAAGCTGCCAACTGAAGTGGGAGGAGAGGAAGCACAGAGCGAGGCAGTCGGCTACTTCAAAATGACAGGTGATGCTTGTGTACCTCCTGTGTGACTTTGGGATCTCAATTCAGTCCATACAGGGTCAGTGGTAGTAACCCAGGTCCCACTGCATTCAAAACACAAAACCTTACATCTCTGTGTTGTGGCATGGCTGAGAAAATGGGTTTTTGGGATAAAAAGGCCTCAATTCAGTGGTTCTCCTGAATTGTGTTTAAAGGTATGGACCAACAAAAAAACACAACAATGACGCACAAGCAATGTGACACCAACCCAGATCATACTTTTTTATGCAGCCTGGTGCCTGTGCATTGTCATGTGACATGCATGACTTACAAAAAACAAGATTTTGTGTTTCTGCAGGTCTGTATGGCTGATCAGGCATGAATTTCAGGCCATTTTTGCATCACAGTTGTGATGCTTGTGTACCTCTGATGTGACTTTGGGGTCTCAATTCAGTCTATACAAGATCAGTGATAGTAGCCCAGGTCCCACTGCATCCAAAACACAAAACCTTACATCTCTATTTGGTTGCGTTGCTGAGAAAATAGGTTTTAGGGATAATAAGGCCTCAATTCAGTGGTTCTCCTGAATTGTGTTTGGAGGTATGGACCAACAAAAAACACAACAATGACCCGCAAGCAATGTGACACTAACTAACCCAGATCATACTTTTTTTATGCAGCCTGGTGCCTGTGCATTGTCACATGACATGCATGGCTTACAACAAACAAGATTTTGTGTTTCTGCAGGTCTGTAGGGGTGATCAAGCATGAATTTCAGACCATTTTTGCATCACAATTGTGATGCTTGTGTACCTCTGGTGTGACTTTGGGGTCTCAATCTGGTCCATACAGGGTCAGTGGTAGTAGCCCAGGTCCCACTGCATCCAAAACAGAAAATCTAACATCTCTATTTGGTTGCATTGTTGAGAAAATTGACTTTTACTATGGCAGGTCACAATCTAGTGATTTCCCAGAATTGTCTTATAAGGTGCAGAATGACAAAAACACACGACAATGAGCCAAAAACTATGACACACCAACTCAGATCATGCTTTCTCATGTTGTATGGTGCAGGGATGTTGTAACATGACATGCCTGAGGTACACAATACTATATTTTGTGTTTTTATAGGCCCATAGGAATGACAGGGCATGGTTTTTACACCATTTTATGGTCATCCCCATGGGCCTGTAAAAATATAAATTATACCACTGTGTACCTCAGGCATGTCATATTACAATGTCTCTGCACCATGTGTGCCTTTGGTGTTTCGTTGTGTTCCTTATAGGGTCTGAGATAGTAGTCCCACTGCATCCAAAACAGAAAACTCTATGTCTATGTCTTGTAGTATGGCAGAGAAAAGTTTTAGGGAAAATTACGCTTTTGCTATAGCAAGTCTAAACTTGATGTTATTCATGAATTACTGTGAGGTACAGACAAAAAAAACACACGACAATGTGCAACAAACACTGTGCAACATTATAGCTTGCTTACCTAGAATTGTATTGGTCACAGATACCAAATCCAGTCCCTACCAACCCATAATAGGTGAAAAAAAAGCACTTACCTGCTGCAGGGTGCCATGGTTGCAGTCCAAAAGGGTAACACCAAGGTCCCTGTAAAAATAAAAAAACAGAAAAGAGGTCACAAAGGATCTGCAGCTCTTGTGAAGTCCAGAGTGGCAGAAAGGACATTATAAGAAAGGATACTTATCTGATAACTTATCTGACATGGTAGTAGCCGTCCTTCAGTCAGACCTGTAAAGATAGAAGAGAAAAGAAGAGGAAGAGGCTAGTTAAAGGAAAACATAACAACAGTATGACAGCAGAAGGAGAGGAAAGGGGCATTGCTGAGAAAATGAGCATTTGCTGTACCAAGCCTAAGTTTTAGTGATTTTTCCTGAATTGTATCATAAAGTACAGAACAAAAGAAACACACGACAATGAGCCCAAAACTATTTGATGCCAACCAAGATCATGCATTTTTATGCTGTATGATTATAAAGTATTGCCACATGACATGAATGAGGCATAAATGACTGCATTTCTTTATATTTATGGGTCCATGGGTGTCTGAACATCATTTTTGTAATGGCTGCGTTGTTTGTGTACATGGGGTGCACCTTTAGGTTTTTGCTTTGGTCTGTACAGGCTGTAGCTCAGGTCCAAAACAGAAAACCCTATGTATCACTTGAGGCATTACTGAGGTAATACATTTTATGGATGGCATGATCTCAATTTGCAGATTTGTATTTTTGAAGTCTGTAGAGAGAAATAAAAACAAATTGGTTGAGCTGTGATATCTGTGTACATGGGCCTTGGTATACATATTTGTAAGCTAGAAATAATGCCAACATTTTGAAAATATTCATGGGCTAAATCCAACTTTCCCATTATACACATTATATACAATGGAGCATGCAAAGGCTGCAACACCAAACATAAGGTTCCCACAGATAACAGTGCCTGCATCAAACATTTCCCACACACGCACAATACATTCCATCAATAGATCCAGCATACCTAATGAACATTTAGATCCAGCATACCTAATGAACATTTATCTACATAACATATATGTTGTCTCTGACAAGTATTGCTGAAATGTATTTTCTAGAGACTCTCCACTAACTTCACTGCAATGGTCATATTACACAGCATCTTGAACTATGTGGCTCTTGTCTTCATTCAGCAATAGCAAGCAGTATGGTGCTTCAGCATGTCACAGTGCAGTTTCTTATTGGCAGCAATATCATCATTGTGGCATGTATATCAATTCAGAAGTCTGCATATGAATCTATATAAAAAAAATAGGCTTACTTCTTTATATCAAGCATAGTTCATTTGTGCAGTTCTTGCAACATGGTGAGCAGGTCTGATGTCTGTATTCCAAACCCAGGGATAACCACTACTTGACCTGCCATATCAGGGGAGACGCAATCAAAAAGAATCGTTTTTTACTTGGCATGCTGTATTAGTTGTTAAGCAAAGAGTAATGCAGCTCTCATCGAGGCATGTATGCTTTATTTATGTAGATTGAATAAAAATAAACTGAAAAAGAACTCCGGTCAGCACTGGTATTATGATAGGAGGCAGACATCACTTCCGGTTTTGTCCAGCATAAAAAAACATACTTACTGTAAAATATAATGCCTAGAAACACAAGGCATGCTGTTTTATACAGCAATTAGCAGCTTGGCACGGTTATACTGAATTTATTTCACTATAATAATGTTCTCAAAATGCGATTCACTCGGGCGACACTTCCGGTTTCCTTGGGGTTGGGAACGTTTTCAAACTGCAAATACAACATTTTTAAAGCATTATGAGCACAAAAAACCATGCATTTAGCAGTATGTAACAGTTTAATACATGTCAGGTTTAGTGTTTTGATGCTACTTTGCAAAACAAAAGGAACAAAACGGAGGTTTTTAACCATTTAAAACAAAACAACAGCCATATGATGATGGAGACAAAAGCACCACGAAAATGCCGAATCGCTATGAAGGGGTTAAAGTTGAAATGAAATAAAAATGTATTTAAAAAGTATCTTTTTTTTTGTTTCTTCCCAAGCGTGATATATAATTTTATATTGTATGTGTTAAAATGAACCTGATCCTGCAATTATTGAATAAATGCAACAGTCAAAGAGGTCATGTGTTTTAATATTGGTTTCTGCCTGTTAGGGCACCTGTCAGCTTTTCATCTGAAGAAAGTACGTTTAGCCAGAATGCACAGCCCATCATATTTCATTGATCTCAATTGGTGTAAATGATGTGTGGTGCATTCAACGTTTAATCTGACTAGTTGCTAGATTTAGGTTATTAGTTGTTTGATATATTTTTCTGTGCACAGTTATAACATGAATGCTCCAATTAATACAGCTTAATTTCACAGAGACAGAATTTGAGGATGGTTGTAAAAATATGAAAAATGGTAGCCTACTATAGCAATTACAACCTAAAAGGGGTGTCCAGGCACCTGCTGAATATATTGTCTTTCAGGACAGGAATGATTATATTAATAAAAAGTATTGAATCCAGTAGCATTACTAACATGAATAATCCACAATGTATGCAACCAGTTACACTATTAGAACAGACACATCCTACTCCCCTCAAAAAATTTGCACTGTCTTGGCACCTTGTTAGATAAATGTTATAAATGACAAGGAATATGAAAAAAATTTGTTATGCATATCTGTTGCAATAAAAAAAAAATTCTATCTCTAAAATTTGCACAGAACCTACATCAGCCTAAGATGCCCTTTGTAGGAGGCCTTATGCTTGGTTTATTTGTTTATCTGCACTGATACTGTGACAGTGAGCACCGTCTCCACTGTTGTGCCCCTTTAGCAAAAAAAGACCTGAATGTGGACCCCATTTCTTAATTTCAAGAATAATGTGATCAAAAATAAAATGCGATAAATATACTTAACTTGAATGCTCTTCTAAAGAAAGTTCAATTTCCCAGTAGTGTGTATGACCAGAAACAGCTCCACCACAATGTGAAACATCAGTATATCTTTGCGGGACAAGAGGAAATTCTGATGTCAAATGTGTAGCTCTGTGCATACGATAATGTGTAGCGCTTGGAATGCATGAAAATGTTGCATGGGAGGGGCAGAAAACACTCCACATGGTAAAGGAAGACTGTTAATATTAGGTACTTAGAGCCTGATTCTGAAACCCAAACTTGCCAGTTCTGGAGCAGGAGCTAGAGAGAGCTCCCTCGGTGAGTAGACAGATACCATACTTTTCATAGTGTCATCACAGTGACTGCTCACCCATTGCAGTCAATGATGAAGCGACAAGTTACCACAGCTTCTGATAATGCATGGATGAGGAACGATCAGCACTGTCAACTCAGTGCGACAGTTCATCCTTCCTTCAAAGCAGGAAAGTTACTAAAATTCATGCAAGAGTTGCTGTGATGTCCAGTTTTCCAAACAAAGGGCCATAAAAAGATCTGTGCTCAGCTGACTGTCGAAGAACTGCTGCACAGAGTGACTTGTTTCTACTCCACCTTGACTATGCAAACAATCATTAGACAACAAGCCTAAAAAAACAGAGTGGGCCACAGTTTATACAGTACTTGATGTGTAAATCGGATGTCTGTCTGTAAAAACTAAACAATGCTGTCCTTAAATGAGAACTCAGGTACCTATTTCCAGTGGCTATTTTACCTTTTATCAACGAGCACACAAAAGCCTTTGTTGTCCTTCTAGGTGAATGATCCACATGTTAAACACATTTTTGTTTTCTTTGTCTGTGTGCCCTGGGTGCCTAGTAAAAAACATATAATTTGATTTCAGCTCTGGTGCATGGACTGCATGTATTTTACTCCATCACAAGAATGCCACACTTAGTTCAGTATGACTGGTACAAACTGGCAGACTTTTCTCAAAGGACCACATGATTCAACATGTATGAAGACTGCATAACCTAAGTGTGAATTTTGCAACCACTAGTGGGACATTTGTCAAGCTGCTGGCAACCCTACCTTTTTTCTGTGGCCTATTATGCATATTCTTCTTTTTTGCACACTTACTTGGGTTTTATGGCTCACCTACAGGCAATCCCACCAGGATGCGACTCAGTTCTTCAGAATTCTGCAGCAGAGTTACTGCAGGAAACATGGCAATCTCAGTGGGAGTTATTTGCTTTTGTTATGCAGGAAACTGGGACACTGCACTGCATCCCAGCAGTCTCCACTGTATGTCGAGGCTGCCCAGTGCTGTCCCACTAATTCTGTCCACTAGCCAAACAGGACTCAGGACTGGTATGAGTGGTTGTGTCTTTGGTGGCTGTTGATACAACTCTCTGTATGAATCTCAGTCGACACATTAAATGGTGACTCTGGGCCCCACTGGCCAGGAGAGGATCATATGGCATTAGAGTGTTTGGTAAAGCAAGGGGATCGCTTTGATGTCACAGTGAAGGGCAGAGGAACAGTGTGCCATGGGACACTATATGATGCAATCACTTTACATGTATAGTTGTGGATATCTGTGGCTTGACTGTACAGGAATGCCAACACTTGGCTTCAAAAATGACACGGTAATATTTATCAGATGGAAACATAAAAGTACACACAAAAAGCACTGTTTCTGATTAACGAACTGTCAGCTTTGTCAATGCTTCCAGAACCCTCAATACTTTTCTTCATATTTGCTTGCTTTCAGGTCTTGTAAGTTATTTAGGTTTCCTATTCTGATTTCTGATGCATTCCCTCTCAATATCTGATGATATGATTACGTAAATGTGCATACCCCCTCTAAATGCTGGACTGGGTAGTGTTCAATTCATGGAGAGAAACTGTTAGTAGTTGACAGATATGTTTTATCTCAGCTCAAGTATTGAATCCCCGGAAAATTCAGCTTAATAGGCTAGTTTAATATTTTCCCCTGGTTATTTTCTGTGGTCTTCTATTATGTAGGGATAGTGAAGTAAATAGCAAGGCATGGATTGATTAACTGTGTGGGAAAAATACACCTGTATATGGCAGTCCGAGTCTCCCCTTTGAATTCCACAAGGACATTTCCTCAATGTGCATCCCTAAGCAAGTAATTTCTCCTCCCTGTGCTTAAGCTCTTTCAAATGTTATTGTTTGAATCTACCCATGCACCTGATGTGGTAGCATCTCTCTCTTTCACACATACACTATCTCTTTCACTCTGTATCTCTCTCTCTCTCTCTCTCTCTCTCTATTGTAAATGGGTTCAGGTGCAGTTTGTTTTAAATGTGATAGATATGCCAATATTTCTTGATCTCATCAATTTCAGTTAACACACACTCTGAGACTGGGGATCATTCCCATGTATCGTATTATATTATCTGACAATCTGATCCCTATCCACATTTGAGATTTGAGAGAGAGGGAACTTATTTGTTAATATCTTTTATTAAATACATTTTGGGTGCATAATACATTCTTTGTGGTAATAAAGAGGTAAAGAATCAGTATAACAATTTAGATCACATGCACTATAAATCACAATATAATAACAAGGTTGGCCACCCACTCCATCCTGGCTCAGCATGTGGGGGAAGTGTGTCAGCCTCTCTGTGTCAGCATCACATGTATCTATGGACAGAGAGGGAGCTTTGTTCTTGGCCAAGGCATTTTCATGTTTTTGTCAAAATGAATGTATTCCCATAACTAAGTTTTGTTCTCAGAACTGCTAAGCATATATGTAATCATTTTAGGTTTGTTGAATTGAATTAAAAAAAAATAAGATATAATTATATACCATGTATTTACTAGGAAGCTCACGAGGGACACAAAAATGACCATGAGTCCTATAAATGTGTCACAAAGCAGACTTGCCATCTTCACACTTCAAAATTAAGATATAAATAAATATAAGGCATTTACTAGGAAGCTCATGAGGGACACAAAAATGGCAGGGAGTTCTAAAAATGTATCACAAGGCATACGTCATCTTCACAGTAGAATATGTCCATCGATATGCCAAATGTTTATGCTGAGTAACAATTTGAATACATTCAATTACAACTACAATACACCGGTTAAACTATTCCAGGAATTAATTTATTATTGTTATCTAATTAATGATCCACTTTTCTTGACATGTATTTGATGTGGTCACAACCAGTTACATTAAAATGGATGAGTTGTTGGCCTTATCATGATAGGGGAGGGAATATTTATTTTTATCTTGTTCCATTTCATCTAATAGTGATATGAAATCATCTGTAGGCATGGTTAAGGCAGTAAGACCACATGGAGGAAATAAAAAAAAGTATACAAAAATGTGTTAACTAAATGTATGCTGACAATAGACTATTAGCTTATGTATTCACAAAAGATTACTTTCACTGGTAACACTGCCTTACTTTGCCTAAACTAACCAAATTCAGCAATCTCCCATGTACACAAGGTAAGGTAACATGGTGTGGTCAGGAGTGACATTTTGACCATAGACCTTCCTAAAGAGCTGTCTTAAAAAAAATAAACAAACAAATTAGGTGGCAATAACTTAGCTTATTTTCTTCTTTCTTGCAAAATTTCATTAAGACCTAAGATTGAAACAGTGATCCTAATTATTTTTTTTCATTGTGCATTTAATTTAATTTAAGCATTTAATTTTACTTGCTGGCCACATACTGATGCAGCATCCTGTTTTTAATAATATCTTTTGATGGTGATTCACTTTGGATAGAGAGAAAGAAAGTAAGTGTGTGTGTGTGTGTGTGTGTGTGTGTGTGTGTGTGTGTGGTGTGGGTGTTCATGGAAGATCCCCACTCCATGCAGCATGTAAACATGAACTATTGAGCAGAATTCCTTTTAAAGGTACCATCGAGCAGTGAATGCCTTTTTTTTTTTTGCAATACTATTGTTTGTGCCATTGAACTCTGTAAAATAATTGTCACTTCTCAGAAGTTCGGTCTACAACAGAAGTACAGTAAGTGTCAGTTATTTATTGTTTTTGTTTTAAAATTTTGGCATGGGAAAGGCACACTAAGATAAAACTTGTTTCCAGGTGCATCCTGGTCATACAATGTACAAGTGGTTTATGGGTTTCAAATTCATGTCTGCCATGTCTACAGGATGCTTCACAGCTTGGTTTTTAAAATGTCTATTGCTTCCGAATGATCATTTACACTTTGCATGTTACTGTCTGTTTATAGGTATAGATTTTCTGTCTAAGAAATGGAAGTTAAAGCCAGTTAAAATAGAAATTTTCTAAAATGACCATACTAACAGTCTGTCTGCCCCAAAAAAATATAAATACTGTAACAATAAAAGAAGATTTGGAAAATGAATCTTCTGGTTTCAATTTTCTGTGAAGTACTGAACTCTGAATATAATTCTTCTCAGGTATAGCAGTCCATTGTTATTCTACTATGTATGGAACCCAGCCCTTGCCCCCAAGGTAAGCACCACTTGTGCTCAACACAAAATTTCACGATGTCCTGCACAGCAGTGGCACAATACCAAAACTGGTATTGTGCCATCCAAAGACAGTGTTATTTGTAGGGGGCTATGCCACCCGCACCCCCCATTTGGGGGGGCTCTGCCCCCACATGCTCTGCATTTAATCATAATCAACTGCAGGTCAGAGTTGTTTTGGGAAGGGGGCAGAACACTGGGAAAAGCCACACTGGTGAAAACAGACCATTACAGTGACTGTCACTATAATGGTCTGTTTTTGGGTTTCAGTGTTGGGGTGTCATGCTAGAGTGGGCCACTGGCCCCCAAGATATACATGGAAACAAATTTCAACCCAGTATATTTCTTAGCCAAATATTTTAAATAAATTATAGAACTAAAGCCTTGTATTTGTGTGTCCAGATTTACTGAAGATCATGTATACTGTAATAAAATTGCAACAGTACCCAGGGGAATGTCCCTATTTTGGGTTTCAGAATCAATGTACAGTATGTGTTAAATTCCTGCTTGGAAGGCATTAAGTCTTTAATATTGGCTGCAACTTTTTCCCTTTATAAATAACAATCATTTGTAAAGAATAGTAAAACACTTAAATTACATATATCTTCACGTACAATGCACCATAAAACCATCACAAAACACCATGCTATTGGGAAAAAGTACATGAAAGGATCCATCCACAAGACAGTTTCAATTCATGGTTTTGTACAACACAGATCCCCTCCCCCACATGCACATACACACAAGCAATTTTGTCCCACAGAGAAATTCAACAGGCTTTCCACCAAAGCATCTGTGGTGTGCTCAATGCTCTGGTTCAAAGCCCCCATGCTTTTGCAATATCCCCCCTTGTTTCAATGTAGCCTCGATCATGGTGCCAGATCACAAAGAACAAAAACAACAAAAGCAAGGAGCCTGTGGGCATATTCATAAAGAAAACGAAAAAAATGTATTCTAGAACAGAAATGGTAAGAAAAATCAAATGACAAAGTAGGGGCATTGTTACCGTTGATTGAGCCTGGAGTAGAGGTCACTTTACCCCTAACAATTATATATGGAATCTACAGAATTTTTTGTTACTATACAAAAATACATGTTTATTAACTGTTTTCCTGTGAAATTATGCCTGTTTAAATTATGGCTATCTCTTCCATGATGTGGCTATAATACTGAAGATCTTAGGAAGTTCATAGTGTAATCTGTGAACAAGGAGCTATAGCAGCAACATTTCTCTGAAATGGAAACTGTTTTTTTTTGCTATACTTCAACAGCTCACATTCATTTCAGTGCACAGTCTCAGTAGTGGAACATAATTCTACAATTTATAGTATAGATAGGGATGCTGTTTTCAAGCAAACAAAATAAATTGTAGTGCAATTGATAGATTGAAATTTAACTAGTTACTATCTGTACTTTTTCTTTTTTTTCACACACCAGCTCTGGATGCATCTTCACATCATATGTTAGATGCAGTGCTCTCCTACAGTAAACTCTATGCTTTGCAGCAGTAAAGTTTCTGTCATAGTGTAATGAAAAGGTACCAAAACATCATTTGTTTCCAAAACTGTAATTATGACATGAATTATAAAAAGATGGAGAGTTTCATTCAAAAGATTGCAGCATGCCTTGCTTAGCATCCCCATGCATTCACCAAAAAATTAAAAAGTACAGTTGAAATTCAAAGCACCCTGGTGGGTTTAGAACAAAAATGTTTACAATGATCTTCTAAGTACATATACATACAACATGCAATTAACTTTGCTGATTCAAATGTGTGTTTGATAACAAGTATTAAAAAAGAGTTTGAACAAGAGCAGCCTTTATGAGGACTAGTTGGGGGATCATAGTTCTGATAAGTGCAGTGATTGATTATCAGTCTATGACCCATAAACTGGCCAAAACCACTACCAATGCAGTACATAAATATGATCTTAACTTCACAAATGGACAAAAAAAACATTAGATTATTCCTCAATATTTTCAGTATATATCACATTGGACAAAAAACAAATATCTCGTTGTATCAAGCTTTTTATATGGTTTCTCACTACTCTGGGGCACATTGTATTGACAATGTACAGTACTGAAATAATCTGATTTTTCTTAATGATTTACATTGCCAAGTGGGTATATTTATGCAGGTTAGTGAAATCCCCAATCCCCCCCCCCACACACACACCCAATGCATCACATCTGTTCCCACAGGTGACATCAAATAATGTTTTGCTATCAAAATTACAAGTGGGCATGGCCTTATATAAAATGCAGCAGTAATGTTCCTAACATTATGTAATTAAAATGTACCAAAATATTATTTTTTCATACTGTGCCACTGTGCCATGACTTCTAAAAAAGGAGAGTTTCATTTATCAAATTGCAGCATACAGTGATAAACATGGTTATGCAAGTGAAGAAAAATTAAACATAAAGTTAAAAATCAAGGTGCCCTGGTGGTGTTTGCAGAAAAAAAAATAGAATACTAACTGTTATTTAGGTACAAATACATAGATTATATTTGGAACAATATTGCTATAATGCATTTATTTATTATTTATTTATTTATTGAAAATGTTTCACCAGGAAAGGCACACTGAACAAAAAGTTGCTCGTCTCACAGTGCAACCTGGGGGGGGGAAGGGTTACAATGGAGGCAGGTATACAGACAAAACTTGAATTTAGAAATAGAGCAATACAGCTGATGTACATAGTTAGATGGGATTACATTAGGACTTTTTTACAATATGAGAACAGTACAGAGCATACAGATAATGTACATAGTTGGGTGGGATTACATTAGCACTTTTTCCAATAGGAGAACAGTACAGAACATGAACATCAAGGACAAGGTATACATATCATGGGAACTCATCGAGGGTAATACATGATTACTTAAGTGCCAATAACAAGACTTGAGTGCCAGTAACAGGACTTGAGCTGAAGCGAGGTGCACCAAGTTGACAATAGGAGTTGGAGGAGAATATGGGGGGTGGTATAGGTGGAGTGGAGGGGAAGGAGAGGGGAGCAGTAGCAGTAGGTAAGGCTGAAGAGCATGGGTTTATTTAGGAATGAGGGGGAAGGGAAGAGAGAGATTAGGAGGGAATATGAGAGGGGGGAGTGAGAGTGTAAGTGTGTGGGGAATTGTATAAGCCAGACAATTAGGCGAAAGGCCAAGCCGCTGGTGAGGTGCTAAGGGGGGATGGGGGAAAGGAAGCTACCGGGGTGTGGGTCAGGGGCAGTTGCAGTTTGGGGCAAGGAAGTTAGTGAGGGCAGAGGATAGGGAGTGTTTGGAGGAGGAATGGTGGATCTGTGCTGGCAGGCTGTTCCAGAGTTTAGGGAAGAGGTAAGAGAAGGCTGATTGGCCTGTGGTGGTCCTTCGGTGAGGGATGACTAATAGCCTGGCATCAGAAGACCTGAGGGCAAGGGAGGGGGTAGGAGGGGAAGATAGGGAGGATGCGAGGTAAGGAGGGAGGGAGCTGAGCCAGAAGTTGGAAGCAAATTTAGCACTATGAGCTAGGTTCTGGTTGCACAGGGATGGCAGGACCAGTGAGTGGTAGAGCTCACATTGATGGGAGCGGGGGAGGGGCATCGAGGGCAAAGTGGCAGAAAGCATTAAATGGGGGGTCAAGTCTGTTTAGGGTGGTCTTGGCGGCAGAGCTGTAAATGACATTGCAGTAGTTGAAGGAGGGTAGGATCATTTTCCGGACTAATTCACATCTGACTGGTAGCGGGAGGCTAGCATGGTTTCAATAAAGGGCTCCAAGTTTTGGGTGCAGTTTTGAAATGATGGCATCCACGTGTGCAGAAAAGGAGAGGTGGCGATCAAGCCAAACCCCTAGATACTTGAAGGAAGGCACTTCATCAAGGATGGTGTTATTTAGGGTATGGAAGATCAGGGGGGAGATGAGTTTGGATAGACGCTGTCTAGTGCCGAAGGACATAGAGACAGTTTTCTTGGTGTTTAAGGAGAGCTGGTTGGTACTGAACCAGCACTGAATTTTGTTGAAGTCGGTTTGAAGTTTGGAGGAGACTTCTTCGTGGGTCCGGCCGGAGGTAAAGAGGACTGTGTCATCTGCGTACATGTGGATTGAGGTAGAAGATCAAGAGTTAGGCAGATTGTTTAGAAGGATGGAGAAGAGGATGGGGCCAAGAACTGAGCCTTGGGGAATGCCGGCGGTGATGGGGGGGAGGTGTGGTCAGCTATTTTAGTGGATTGGGTTATATTTAGAAGGTAGGCACTGAACCAATTTGTGACAGATTCTGCTAACCCAGCCCTTGATAGGCAGGATAGTAGGAGAGGATGGGACACCATGTCGAAGGCCTTTGCTATGTCAATGAAGATGGCAGTAGTGATTAGACCTTTATCCTTCTCAGTGAGGATGGCGTCCATGAGTCTTAGTAGGGAGGAGGTGGTAGAGTGGTGTTTTCAGAATCCGGACTGGAATGGGGTGAAGAAGTTAGTTTCAGAGAGAAAGTGGGAGAGTTGGGATAGCACTAGGTGTTCCTGGAGTTTGGCAAGGGTGGGGAGGAGGGAGATGGGGCGGTAGTTAGTTGTGGAGGTTGGATCACCACCTTTTGGGTGGGGTATGACAGTGGCATGCTTCCATGCAGAGGGGAGTGACTGGGTGGTGAAAGACAGATTTAGTAAGGCCACAAGGGGAATAGCAATGGTGGGGGCAGATAGGAAGAGGAGTTTGTTATCAAGACCATCAGGGGATTTGCCTTTGGAGGGGTTCAGGGAGTGAAGGGCAATTAGGGTTTCAGTGGGGGAGATGTGTCTAAAGGAAAAGGGGCTCCTACCAGATGGGAGGTGGATAGATGTCTGGGGAGTGGGTGTGGTTGCAGGAAGAAGGGAATCTAGGAGGGCTTGGGCACAGGTAGTAAAATAGGAATTAAACTAGGAGGCTACCATCAGGGGGTCGGAGAGGAGAGTCCCTTGGGTGAGGAGGAGAGGAGGGGGGCTTGTTGTTTGGGGGGTGAAAAGGGAGTTAATGACTTTCCAGAATTTTGAAGGACTCCCAAGACTTGCATTTAGAGTATTGTTAAAATAATCGGCCTTAGCTAAGCAGATGGCCTTTGTGCACTTGTTGCGGAGCATGCGGTAGGTGATGTAGTTGCCTGGGAGGAGTGTGGATTTGTAGTTACGCCAGGCCTTGTCACGGGCTTGTTGGCACACTATCAGCTCAGGGGAAATCCAGGGTAGGTGAGACCCCCTGACTCTAGCTCGGTGCAGGGAGGCGTGTTTGTCCCAGGCAGCGAGGAAGGTGTTCCGGAACTGTGTGAGGGCCGCATACATGTTAGCTTGGGGCCCAATTAGAGTGACATAAATCATCCGGGGGGGGAGAGGTTGAGGTATTTGTATGACCGTTGGAATATACATTTTGGAGGGGATTTAACTCTGTGAATCTTGCGGACCAAGTAGATTAGATGATGGTCACTGATGGAATCAGGGAGGAGGCCTGTGGTGACGACGCGGTGTGGGCGGGATGTAAGCGCCCAGTCTAGGAGGGAGTGGTTACCAGACTTATGGTTAGAGCGTGTGGATTCCAAAATGGTTTGACTAAGGTTGAGAGCGGTTATCTCAGTTTGGGTTTTGTTAAAGGTGGGTGCTAGCCAGTTGTGATTAAAGTCACCCATGACATAAAGTTCACCCGACTATGCGAGAGATGAGAGCTGACCCAGAAGGTCGGTGACTAATGTGGTTGACGTGCCTGGGCAGCAATAAATTCCAGCCACAAAGATAGGTAATGAGGAGGGGGGGGCAGCTTTACCATGAGAAACTCATAAGCTTTGGGTTCAGCTTTGGTGAGAGAGACAGTGAAGTGTAGGGATGATCTGATGTAGATAGTCACCCCTCCACCTCTGGAGGGCCGGTCTTGCCATGTGATGGTGAACCCTGGGATAGTAATGGTATTATCTGGGAGGCTGGGGTTTAGCCAGGTCTCGGATAGGATGATTATGTCGGGGGCATGATGGGCGGCAAGGACCTGGAGCTGATCGAACTTTTCAAAGAATGACAAAACTAGGTAAAAACTATATATATATATATATTGATGGAGGCCTTTAAAACCTCTTTTAAAAATTATTTATTTGATAAAGCTTTCAATCTGCTCTGGATTCATTTATTCTGGGGTTGTTTTATTGTATTTTACTGTTATTTTGATAAGCGCTCTCAGCCCTTGGATAGGGTGCTATATAAATAAAATTTGCCTTGCCTATATCATCCTGACAGCAGCATCATGCCACCCACACCTCCACTCACTTCAGTTCACTTCCAGTCACATCTACCAGCACTGAGACAGCAGTCAGGGAAAATTTCAATGTAGAATCTCTTTTTCAGCCTTTTACATACCTCATGAATGGCCTACAGTAGCTATTTGTCCATTGCAAGTGGGGCTGACTTCCCAGTCAAGCACTATATGAAGATTTGCAGAGTTCACTATGCTTCAATTTGGCAAAGTGTGGTCACTTTGTGAGGTCTTTGTAAAGGACCAAGTTTGTGACTTCACCAAATCATTACAAGTAAAGGAAAACTGCATAGCTCTAATATTTAATCAACCCAAGACTTAAAAATACTTAATATTTATTTCATTTATTTGAAATTTGCAACAAACAGATGTCAGAATGACCCCATGAGACAAAATATTTTGTTGTTATGGGGTCTTATTGTATAGCAGGGTACAACATTACTTATCTTATAGTGCAGTACAATAGCATACAGTATACTGTAGATGAGGACAACAGCAGAAGATAACTACTAAACTGGGAATAAAATGTTTATTTTATTTGAATGTGTGTGACAGTATAGTCTAGGGGGGATAGAGCTCATTGTGAACCTGTATTCCCAGAAGACCCAGATTTAAGTCTCGTGACCACCACTTACAGTACATACTGCATAACTTTCACTAAGTGCTTAAATCTCCATGAGTTTATCTCTCTCTCTCTCTCTTTCTCTCTCCCCCCCACTATCATGGCCATACCTTAACCTATCCATGTGCATTTAGTGGCTCCTGCCAACTATTCATGGGCTGTAGCATGCTTTGGAATACAGTGTGTATGAAAGCACTATATACAGCCACATTCCTTTCCTTTCCTTATTTGTATTATAAGAAAATGCATGGATCATGAACAGCGTTCTGCATATCATGTAGTGTCATTCTATTACTAGCCAGGAATGGTCATGTGGACTGGGAAAGTCCAACATTATGGTACAAGAAAGCAAGTTACAACAACATGGGCAAGCAGTGAACAAACATGTTATCTGACAAATAGGGCAGGATTAGGATTCAGTGACTGTGCCTGTTGGCAACGGGATGGGCAGCAGAATGGAGTCACATATTACCAACTGCAGTGGCAACAGATGTAACCCTTGGTGAACCAAATACATATATAGAATAGTGAATGCCAAAACATGTAGTAGAACTGTGATTCTGATGACATCTCAAACTATGAAAACAAAGGTCACGTGATTTGATGTCATCAGAATTTTGAGATGAATTACAGTTCTGTTTTGCTGTTTACCCCATCCATTACTTTTTGATATTGTATGGGGGAACATGCTTTTAAACTAAACAAACATTTAAAAATTTTTCATTTAGCATGTGTTTTCTTGTAGATGAATCAATGAGAAAAAAAATATATAACAAAGGTTAATGGATGGGCAGCAATGGGTAATAGTGAACAACAACGCTGTGTTCACTTCAAGAGGTTGTCATGACAATCTCGGGAAGCAAACTCAATGTTGTTGTTCACTGTTGCCCATCCATTGTCTTTTATAGCGTATGAGCAACAGTTCAACAACTATTAAGCATTTCTTGAGAAATGTATTTGCAGCAAGATTGCTACAGTTGTGGCCCGCTGGCGCAGCGGTGGGATCTCGCTTGCGGCGTGACCGGGTTCGAGAGCGGACCGGGTCGTCCGAAAACGACTGGGAAATAGGATCGAGCCGAAGGGCAGCTCTCCTACTCCGGGAGGGTGCGGTAGTGATCAGTGTACTGGGACCCCTGGCAGAGGCCGGGGTGTGCCCAAGCATCCGACTACCTACATGTTCCCTGGAGCCGGGCGGGTGGTGACGCACGGCATCTGGGGCATGGCCCCACCTCCAGAAAACCGGAAAAACACTGGCGCCTGCCGCCATGTATGAAACCCGCGGCTTCCGTGTGTCCTCAGGCCGACCCCGACCTATTCTACAGTGCCCGGGCATTCCTGCCATGTCGCGGGCCCCACCGTGGGGTAAGCCACAGGAGTATCGGGGCGGCCGATTTGGGACAGAAGCCGGTGAACCGCGAACGAGCAGATGTGAAGGCGGCAGGCGCTCGAGGGGAGAAAAGTAAAGTGAATTGCAAAAGATTGCTACAGTTTAGACAAACTCCCCCCATTATTGAGCCCTACTCTGTCCCTGCTCACACGGTCTCATTTTTTAAAATCATGAAATGAGAATGAGCCTACCCAGAAAAGTATCCACAGTGTCCCTCCGAGTCCTACATGACACTGCTCTCCCTCCCCATAAAAGAAAAGTGATACTTCGCTCATGAGACAGGTTTGGTGGTAATCAACTGCCAGTACCATGAATTTGAACAGCAGTGCAGGATGACTGGAAAAAAATAAAATAAATCAGAGAACATCATTATTTATTTACATGACATGAGAGATGGGGGTGGGGTGGAAAACAAAAGTGAAATTAAACTGCTGTAGCCATCGCCTATCGCTCATTCATTTTATTCACCTTTCAACTGTCAGTTCAAACTGGGAAAAAAATTAATGATCAGAGCTGATGTCAGGGAAACAGGAGTACAAGGGCATTCTAACTTGTTGTACCAATGATGTGACATACTCAAGATGGTACAACATCACTTTGATGTCACTTTGATGGTACGACAAGGTTGGGAATTAAAAGAATTCCATATGTAACAGTGCTCTCCTGTACACTATAAAGTTTTTGTTATTAAACCCTAGCACATGTAAACTACCCATAAAACAACTAAAGACTAAACCACAATGTTTTAATGTAAACTTTAATCAGTGGAATGTTGATATTCCATTTGTGGAATGCTGCAGAATGCTGATGTTCTGTCAATTGTCTGTCGTATTATTCTTAAGGGCTAAGATGCCCATGCACAATACAAGTAGCAGAGCAAGGTTTGGGAGTTGGGGGGCCATTCAGTCAACCATAGGCTCCACAATGGCCACCAAACATTGAACAAAGATGGTGGAGGGGCAGCACTACTCACACTGGGGCAGCCAGCTGGAGTCACTACACCCTCAGCTCCCCTTTAGCTCCACCTCTGCCAGACACTTTCATATATCTGTTTTACAGGTATAAACCTTGCACAACAGCACTATGCTGTCACTGAATTCTACTGTACAAAATAATGCAGCATACAACATAACATGAAGAATGACCTGTAGTTATCCCTAGATCAGAATCTGTTACTGGGGAGGATAAAGTAACAATAATATCAGATGATATTAGATCGAATTCTGTTGTGCTACAGGCACAAGGGAAATTAACATACAGCTACTGTAAATATAGAATAATACATGGGTCGGTGTAATCATATTTTTACACACACCCGAGGTGTGGGATGCTACATAAACCCTGAGGGCAAAGCCAAAGATGTTTTTAAAAGCATCCCACACCAAGGATGTGTGTAAAATTTTGGTTTCACACCCACACACCCACCCATTTTTCATTGTATTTAATTACTGGCCATTATTTTTTGGCTATACTCAAAATTTGATGTTAGCAGCATGTCCTATAAAACTAAGCCCAAGGAATATGAGATTGTCTTGCTTAAACTTCACCTTCCATCCTCAGAGTGCATCACAATCATTGGTGGCTATAGAACCCCGTCAGGAAGCACAGAAATTCTTAACGTGTTGAAATCCATAACTTTGGCTGCTAACACGGAAACAATAATCTTAGGGGACTTCAGTATGGATTGGCTCACTGCTAAATCCCACTCCCTAAAAGCCATCTGTGATGAGCTGGGTCTTACACAGATAGTAACTGAACCCACAAGAATCAATGCTTCTAACTCTGCCAACAGCTCACTCTTAGATGTCAACTTAACTTTGCATCCCCATAAAATCTCACATTCTGCAGTTTTCCATAATGACATGAGTGACCACAGTATCGTTGTATGTACAAGATTCCAATCTAAAACCCAGCAGCACCCAAAATTCAGAATCAAATGCTTGTTCGGTAAATGCAACTCAGTAAACTTCCTAACTGATCTAGCTACGATCAGGTGGCAAGACCTATATCTTGCCAAATCTGCTGATGCTGCCATCTCTGTCCTAAATGACAACCTCACTACCCTAATTAACAAACATGCTCCTCTTATTGAAATGAGGGTGCAGAAAATATCATATCCTTGGTTCACACAAGAGCTCAAAGCTGCACTTACCAATAGAGACAAGCTATGGGCTAGAGCCAGGCACACAAAGAACCTGGCAGACTGGCAGGCATTTAGAACTGCCATAAATGCCTGTGTTAAAACTGTAAGTGCTACTAAAGCAAACTTCTACATCTCCACTCTGGAGCAGGCCTAAGGGAACTCCCAAAAAACCTGGAAGACACTGAGATCCATTGAAGGCCATCTTGCTGCTTCCTCCCTTCCCAACAAGAATCTGGCCAAGGATGGGATGGTTGAAAATAAACTGCGAATCCTCAAAGAACTTAACCTTCACTTTGCTACTGCTGGGTTAGCATTCGACTCCTCCCCATATGCTAGCCAAGTGAATAGCAACACTAGCCCAGTTTCTACACATGCTACTCCACCTCATCCCTTCCAGTTGTGCCTGTTTGGCTACAAAGAAGTCGACAACATAATTCTTAGCCTTGACACCATCAAAAGTGCAGGGGACGATGGCCTTGAATCATTTTTCTTGCGGTTAGGCTATTCCCAGCTCACAGCCCCCATCCTTCACATCTTCAACCTCTCTATTACCGCAACCACTATTCCATCCTGCTGGAAATCTGCCCATGTTCTTCCTCTCTTCAAATCAGGAGATCCTTGTGACTTAAACAACTACTGTCCTATCTCTATCTTGCCCGTTCTCTCCAAAGTGCTGGAAAAACTTATATACAACCAACTAAAAAATCACCTTGAAGCGCACTCACTCCTAAACCTGGCCCAATCTGGCTTCAGGTCAAAGCACAGTACCATCTCAGTCTTGGCTAAAGTCTCTAATGACTGGATCCATGCTATGGACACCAAGAAGGTTACTGGTGCAGTCTTTCTAGACCTCATTAAGGCCTTCGACACTGTAGACCATCACCTCCTAATCACCTGTCTTGCCTTCATAGGTGCCACTCCACTTACCTTACAGTGGTTTAACAGTTATCTCATGGGAAGGATACAAAAAGTCAAAGCTGATGGCCTACTATCTGCCCCCCTTCCAATTGCCAGAGGACTCCCTCAAGGCTCCATCCTAGGACCAATCCTTTTTTTCCTGTACATCAACAATCTTGACTCTCACATAAAGAACTCTAGCATACATTTCTTTGCGGACTATACGGTTTTGTACGCATCAGGCTCGTCCTTAACTGAAGTCAGGGAAGCACTCCAAGCTGACTTTATCCAGTTAGAAAGCAACCTTATCAATGCCAAGCTTCTCTTAAATGCCAAAAAAACCAAGATAATGATTTTCTAGAAACTTGCCTTGTCTGGTGCCCTACCTACCCCACCTAAAAACTTCATAATTACCTCCCTAGATGAATCCTTGGACGTCGTAGCAAAATTTAAATATCTAGGTATGTGGATTGACAACAAGCTTTCCTTCAATGACCACATCGAGGATCTATCAAAGAGGCTTAAAGCACGTTTGGGTTTCTTCTTTAGAAATAGGACTCTCTTTTCTCTTGCGACCTGCAAAAGACTTGTCCAAGCAACATTCCTTCCCTTGCTTGACTACGGAGACATTATCTTTATCTCATCCCCAACCTTGAGCTTATCTACATTGGATGTACTCTATCACCATGCTCTTCACTTCATTACTAACTGTGCGTACAGGACCCACCACTGTGATCTTTATGCAGCAGTTGGGTGGACCTCTCTTGCCACCAGATGCCTCCTGCATGCTGGCATTTGGACCCTCAAATTACTACTCCACAAACTGCCTGTCTGTTTAACGTCTCTCATACACATCTCGTATAGCACCTACTCCCTAAGGAAATCTGACCTTATCCTACTAGATGTTCCCTGGACACGTACCACAGCTGGCCAAAGAGCTGTCTCATATGCCCTTCCAAACATTTGGAACCAACTACAAGCCATGCTGAAGCAAACCAGCATCGTATCAATTAACTCCTACAAAACACTAGCTATCTCTAAATTAAAAGACATATGTAGGAGCTACTAGGCCCCCAACGCCAAGTCAATTTCCTAGGTACCAACTGGCCCTCTACATATTAAGCTGAAATATGTTGCATAATTTAGGGCAAGGTTAAAGCTGGAATGTACTGCATATATAACATAAGGACTTCTATTGTGTATACCTCTTGCATTATACATTTTTTCTTTGTTGTTCTACATTTTATATCTCCTATCTATGTAATTGCAAACTGTATGTGTATGTACCTCAGGACCTCCTTGTGAATGAGCTTGCTCAACCGAGTCTTTCCTGCAATAAACTTGAACAAACTTGAACTTGAACAGTTCAAGCTCACAGTTATCTACGATTCCATTTTTGCCCCCTCAGTATGGTTGACAGCTAGTGATTATAACTACCCAGTTATAACACAGATTATCAACCAGGTGGTTGTAACGTGGAATAAATGTATGGTAATCCATGTATGAAAAATGATGGCCAGTAATTAAAAATGTGTTACACTTAACTTTAAAGGAGTTGTCATTCACCATGGACTGACAGGAGAGGAGCAAGGAATCATTTGTCATCATCATCTTCCTCCTCCTCATCAATATTATAAAAGTATATCACAAGTAACAGAAGCTATGGAGGGAGGGAGGTAGACACTAGTCCTTTTTTAGAAGCAAGAATCCTGAAGAGACTAGCTAATCGGAAGGAGGACAAAGCAATGAGGCCAGATGGGGTGCATCCAAGGGTATTGAGGGAAGTCAGGGAAGTGCTGACTGCACCTCTGACAGTTTTATTTAATAGCTCAATGGAAACAGGAGTGGTTCTGGAGGACTGGAAGAGGGCAGATGTAGATGCAGTACAAAAAAATTATAGCAGGGAGGAGGCAGGCAATTATAGGCCAGTTAGCCTGACATCAGCGATGAGAAAGTTAATGAAATCCCTGCTGAAGAAAAGGATTGTGGAATATCATGGATCCAGTGGGTTTACAAGACTCAATGCAGCATGGTTTCACAAGGAGGCGGTCATGTCAAATGAATCTGATCGATTTCTTTCACTGGGTGACAGTGGATTTAGATTAGGTTGGAGCAGTGGACATGGCCTACCTATATTTCAGTAAGGCTTTCGACATGGGTCCACATGGGAGACTACTAAGCAAGCTGGGTTGCATAGGAGTTGGTCCAACAGTGGTAAACTGGATAAGAAACTGGTTAAGGGATAGGCAACAGATGGTGGTGGTAAATGGAGTTCTCTCTGAGGAAGGCATGATGATGAGTGGGGTGCCACAGGGATCAGTGCTGGGACCAGTCCTCTTTAATGTCTTTATAAGTGACAGTGCAGAGGAGCTGGAAGGGAAAGTCTGAATCTTCATGGATGACACCAAAATCTGCAATAGGGTGGACACACCATGGGGGTGTAAAGAATGACCATAGACTTGAGAAAACTAAAGGAGTGGTCAAAATATGGCAGCTGGGTTTCAATGTGAAAAAGAGCAAAATAATGCTCTTAGGGCACAGAAACCCAGGAGCAGAGTAAAAAAGGGTGGAGTGGTATTGATGACCACAAAGCAGGAAACAGACCGGGGGTAATCATATCAGATGACCTAAATGTGGTCAGGCAGTGTGACAAGGCAGTTGGGAGGGCTAGTGGGATGCTAGGGTGCATAAGGATGGGTATCAACGACAGAAAGCGGGTGGTGGTGTTGCCTCTGTATAGATAGCTGTTAAGACCCTGCCTAGAGTACTGTGTCCAGTTCTGGAGACCACAGCTCCACAGGGGCATAGACAGAGTGGAGGCAGTCCAGGGGAGATCAACTAAAATGGTGCAAGGTCTGCATTAAAAGCCTTATGAGGAGAGACTAAAGGACCTCAATATGTACACCTTGGAGCAAAGGAGGAAGAGGGGAAATATGCTAGAGACCTTTGAATACATTACAGGGTTAAATAAGGTACAGGAGGGAAGTATTTTTCAGAAGGAAATGTGCTCAAGAACAAGGGGATGTGCTATGAAGCTGGAAGGAGGTAGATTCAAGAGAGCTGTAAAGAAGTACTTCACAGAAAGAGTAGTAGATTCCTGGAACAACTTTCCAGCAGAGGTGGTGGGTGTGAAAGAGTGGTATATTCCTGGAACAGCCATCCAGCAGAGGTGGTGGATGCGAAAACAATGGTGGGGGTCAAGAACGCATTGGATAAGCACAAGGGAATCATAGTGGAAAGGAAGAGGGGAGGGAGAAAGAGCTGTAGATTGGGTAGTCTGCAGTAATAATGTGGATAGGGAGCAATGGGAAGACTGGATGGGTCAAACAGTCCTTATCTGCCATCAAATTCTATGTTTCTTTGTTTCTTTGATGAAGGCATAATTAGGCGTTGATGATTCTTAAATTAACTTTTGCTGCCCTAACAAAACTGCTACTTCTGTTACTGATATGCTCGGGCAACATTGAGTTAAACTTTGGTCCCATCTCTCCCCTTTCATCTCCTTTGGATACTACTTCTCTTAGAGGTATGAGTTTCTGGCATGTCAATGTTTGTAGCCTTCTGAAAAAGTTTACTCTGATACAGGTGTGGACCAGCCACACTTAGCCAGATGTCTTGGTAATCTCTAAATCTTGGCTTAGGCCAGCTTTCCAAGACACAGACATTAGTATCCCCTCCTACCAGTTATTCAGAATGGATAGGCCTACTAGTGGAGGTGGAGTGGTAATATATGTTAAGGAAAGGTTTACAACATCCTGCTGGATTCAACCTCTGTTAAGAGTGAATTTGAATGTCTGACACTGAAGACTGAGTTATCTACTTCCCTGGCCCTCAGAGTGATTGGCTGCTATAGACCCCTATCGCTGGAACACTACTCGTATCACATCTTGGTTCTGTCATTGAGAAAGAGAATCTTGAAACAATTATCCTAGGGGACCTTAATTTTGACTGGCTGTCCAAGACTGCTTCACCCCTAAACACCTTCCGTGATTCCCGTGGGTTAGTGCAACTAATTCATGAACTTACACATCCAAATAAAAAGAACCTGAGTAACAGTACATTGCTAGATGTTATATTAGTTGATAAGCCACATCTTTTCTCACATGCTGGAACCTTCTTCACTGATGTCAGTGACCATTGCTTCATTGCTGCAGTCAGGTGGCTTCAACACACAATACTTACAGCTAAATTCCTTACAAAAAGGACCCATCATAACTTTGACGTGGTTGCCTATGTACATGAATTGGAACATTTGCCACGTTGGCTGAACTTCTACCTAGCCACCATGGTCAACTCAGCATATGAAATCTTTCATAATATACTGGTAGATGCCCTAAATATGTATGCCTCTATGGTAAAAATCCAAGTGAAAAACAAAACATGTCGTTGGTTCGAGGGACAGGAAGCAAATCTTCAGGATCACGGGATCAGCTGCATGAGGGAGGGACCTGGATGTCATTGTTCACCTAGGGACAAATGACCTGGCTGTGAATGAGATCAGAGCAGTGCAAGAGGAGTTTGTGGAGTTGAGGAGGGGCCTTAGACAAGTAGCATGTATGGTAACCTTCTTGGAGGTGCTGCCTGTCTATGGCAAGGATGATGCTAGGGTATTCCGCACCATGGGATTCAATGAATGGTTGAAAAACTGGTATGGAGCTCAGGGTTTTGGATTCACTGGAGACTGGGGAGCCACCTTGAGGGATGCAGGCTTATACTGGCGCGATGGTCTGCATCTGTCCGGGGGGGGGGGACCAGAATCCTGGGTAACAGGTTTAAATGCTTCATTGGCAAGCATTTAAGCTAACCAAGGGGGGAGGCACTGAAAATGAACAGGGAAATCTCAGCCCCCCCCCAACAAAACACAGTAGTTAGAGAGATAAACACCAAGGTAGAGAAGTCAGTAGGGAGTAGGGCAGATATAAATGCAGTAAAAGGCGGTAAGGACAGGGATGGGGCTTAAAGGGGTAAGGCCATAAAAAATAAATGGAAGGTGATGAGTACCAGTGCCCACAGTCTGTGCAACAAACTCCCTGAACTAGTGGCCTTGATGGAAGAGGGATGCCTGGATATTGTGGCAGTCACTGAAACATGGTACACAGAGAAACATGACTGGGATGTCAACATACCAGGATACACAGTCTACAGGAGGGACAGGGTGGGCAAAAGAGGAAGAGGAGTAGCTCTTTATATAAGGGAAGGGATTAAAGCAACAGAACTAAAGAGTAAACAGGAAGTTGATGAGTCACTATGGGACACCCTGGAAACAGGAAATGGCACCACAATCCACATGGGGGTTGTGTACAGACCCACATCTCAGGGGGAGGAAATGGACAAGGAAATGATAGAAGGCATCCTTAAAATGGCAGATAAAGGGGAGATATTGTTGACGGGGGACCTGAATATGCCAGATGTTAACTGGAGTACCTTTGCTGCAGACATATACAAGAGCAGGGTCATTCTTGATGCACTACAGGGGCATGCCTCAGACAGCTAGTGTTGTAACCCACTCGGGAGGGAGCAATCTTAGACCTGGTACTCTCAAATGGGGAAGGAGAAAGGATCTCAGATTTAGAAGTGGGTAGCCATCTGGGAACAAGTGACCATCAAAGAGTGTGGTTCACAATAAACACAGCCATAGAGTCAAGCCATACAAAAACAAGAGTACTGGACTTTAGGAAGGCTGACTTTGGGAAAATGAGAGAGTGCCTCAGAAAAGCTCTAGCAAATGGGCAAGAAGGAGGGGTGGAGGAACAATGGGGAATAATCAAAACAGCCATCACAGAGGCAACAAGCCTTTGTGTGAAGCAAATCAACAAAACAAAACAAAGGAAAAAAACACTGTGGATCTCAAAAGAGGTGGCAGGGACGGTTAAGGAGAAAAGGATAGCATTCAGGAAATATAAGGAAGCACAGAAGGAGCAGAACAGAGAATTGTATCAGTTAAAGCAGAAGGAGGCAGGGAAGATGGTCAGAATAGCAAAGGCACAAACTGAGGAAAAGAAAGCCAACCCTGTTAAGAAGGGGGATAAAACCTTTTATAGCTACATTAGGGAGTGAAGAAAGACCAAGAGATGGATACAGAGACTTAATAAAGGGGAAGGAATGTGGGCAGAGGGTGACAGTGAAAAAGCAGGGATACTGAAAAAATATTTCTGCTCAGTATTCCCAACAGAAGAGGAGGGGGAGGTACCTAAGCCAAACAAGGGAGAAACTCTGAATAGGGGGGTCAATACCAGTTCATTCACAGAAAAAAGGGTTTTGAAAGAACGCTTGAAACTGAGGATGGACAAAGCAATGGGGCCTAATGGGATTCACCCAAGAATTCTAAAAGAACTAAGGGTAGAACTAGTAACACCACTGACTACTCTCTTTAATAAATCATGGGAGGAAGGGGTGGTACCTGAGGACTGGAGGAGGGAAATATGATTCCACTTCACAAAAGTGGCAGCAGGGCAGAGGCAGGAAACTACAGATCAGTTAGTTTGACTTCAGTGGTAGGGAAAATGATGTAATCACTTATGAGGGAAAGAATTGTTGAGTACCTAGAGGCCAGTGGGGCACAGGACCCAAGGCATCATGGTTTCACAGCAGGAAGGACATGTGAGACGAACCTAATACATTTCTTTGACTGGGTGACTGAAGTAGTAGACCAGGGAGGGGCTGTGGATATGGCCTACCTAGATTTTAGCAAGGCATTTGACACAGTCTCACACAAAAGATTAATGTACAAGTTAGCCAGCCTTGGAGTGGGTCCCAAGGTGGTAGCCTGAATAAAAAACTGGCTGGACAACAGAATACAAAGGGTAATAGTAAATGGAGTTCACAGTGAAGAAAGGAGGGTAACTAGCGGGGTACCACAGGGTTCAGTACTGGGACCGGTCCTCTTTAATGTCTATATAAGTGACATTGGAGAGCACCTGGAAGGAAAGTTATGTCTCTTTGCAGATGACACAACGATCTACAACAGGGTTGATACACAAGGTGGGGTGGAAAAAATGAAAAGGGACTTGGCAAGGTTGGAGGAATGGTCAAATATGTGGAAGCTCAGATTCAATGCAAAGACATGCAAGGTAATGCATCTGGGAAACAAATACCCAGGAGAAGAGTACACAATAGGAGGTTAGTTAATAACAACAACAACAATCAAAAGAGACCTAGGAGTAATTATCAGGTGACCTAAAGGTGGGCAAGCAATGTGAGAAGGCAGTAAAGAGAGCTGGGGTTATAGTGGGTTGCATAGGGAGAGGCATCAACAGTAGAAAACAGGAAGTTGTTATCCCTCTATACAGACAGTTAGTGAGACCCCATCTGGAGTACTGCATGTAATTCTGGAGACCCCATCTTCACAAAGACATAGAGAGAGTGGAGGCTGTTCAGAGGAGGGCAACCAAAATGGTGCAGGGTCTGCACCAGAAGACATACAAGGAGAGACTAAAGCAGCTTAATATGTATACCCTTGAGGAAAGGAGGGAGAGGGGGAACAAGATAGAAACTTTAAAGTATCTCAAGGGAATTAACAAAGTACAAGAAGGTAGTATCTTTCAGAAGAAGAGATGTGCAAGAACAAGGGGGCACAATTTGAAGATAGAGGGGGGATGGCTCAGTGGTAATGTTAGAAAGTATTTTTTTACAGAGAGGGTTGTGGATGCATGGAACAGCCTTCCTGAGGAGGTTGTGGAGTCAGGAACAGTGGGACAATTCAAGAATGCATGGGACAGGCATAAGGCAATTCTAGTGGGGGATAGGAGGAAGTAAACTGTTGATTAACTAGAATCTGCAGCTTATCCATCAGGTAGGGAAACGGGCAGGCTAGGTGGGCCAAGCCGTCCTTATCTGACGTCAAATTCTATGTTTCTATGTATGGACTCATTTACAAAGGCACCTCATCAAGGGAGGGTAGACAGAGTTACATAATGTGGTTACAACAGTGAGAACAGTACAGGTGCAGACCATTAAACATGAAGTACATATAGGTTACATAATAATGTTACTTATAATAGGTTACTATCATATACAAGGTACCCAAGGGTTACATTGGGGTACAGCCCTGGACATACCTAGATAATACCTGGAGAGGGTGGAGGTAGGTATGTGGAGTGGGGAGTGGGGTGGGAGGGAAGGGGAGAGGATAGGCTGTCTGGAGGACATTGGCAAGTCGGGCAGTCTGTTAGCTGCGGCCATCTCGGAGAGTGCCGGGGCTACAGCAGCAGTTTGGGAAGCCTGTAGATGAGCTGTCTGTGGAACAAGACGAGAAAGACATAGGATTAAATACAGCTAGAGTACAATAACAAGCTTAGTGGTGGGCAGACAATGGGGAAAGACAATGCACGAGGTAAAGAGGTGGCAAATTCAGGGCAATTATTTAGAGACAGAAGAGGAGTTATCAGTGAGGAGGGCTCTGTGCTTTGGTGCCAGGATGTCTGAGGAGGACAACAGCAGCAGCAGGTGGGGGTGTGTGTGTGTGTGTAAAAGTAGGGTTTGTAGGTAAGGCAGAGAATAAATTAAGCTGTTTAGAGAGACAGCATTGCAAGTGGGGAGGCGAAATTAATAATTAGCAGATGGACCAGTGTAGGACAGGAGACGGGGTTTGGCAGTAGAGGCAGAAATGGAAGAATGCAGCAATCTTATTCAGTAGCTAGGTCTTAGCAGTCAAACATCAACTATTAAACAATACAGTTTGTCCAGGACTAGTCTCACAGCAGCAAATAACACTAAGAGGCTAGACTAGAGGCTTGTAATAGACTTACTAAGCTGGCAGGTAAAGTAAGACCAATTGATAGATAACATAAGTAATTACATTTACAAAAATTCAGTCCATAACACAGCACAGTTTATTTTTTACAGGCATCTCTCTTCAGTGCAACAGCCTATGCTTTCAAACATTTTATTTTTTATTATTATTTTTCAATTTCTGGCCATGAAAGACACACTAAGTCATGACTTGTTTTCTGGTACATCCTGGGAGCACAGGGAAGTTCAGTGAATTGCTCATGGTCATGCAGTATGCAGGTGGTGGCTGTGAGATTCAAGCCCAGTTCTCCAGGTTTGCAGCACAGTACTCTTAACCACTACAATGTACTGCCTTGCAACATAATAATACACTTATTGGGCCCTACGCATCATGCCAATGCACCGCATACACCGTGTGCGTTGGCATTGTTACGACTGCATGCCACGGAGAAGGGTCCCACAGACCCCACGCAGCATTCACAGAGGGTGCATGCATCAGTTGCATGCCTGATCCCCTGGCCACACAGACAGCAATGTGCCGGGGGTGAACGGGGGCATGCCTACACTCCACGCCATTTACGAAGGTGTGGAGTGCTGGGCGTGGGGGGGGTGCTCCTTACGCTGGGTAACACACAGCCATAAGGGATACGCACTCCCCCAGGATGCCACCGGCCGTGGCACTGACATGAGGCACTGCAGACCCCCCACATGCCGCCCTAGACCATGGGACAACAAGGAGGGCTGGGGCGGCTGACCAGGCACCCATGTGCCCTGAGCTGGCAGTGCACATCATACCCTCTGGTGGCAACTGTGCCCAGTGGGCACAAGGGATCCGTTAGTTGACCAGGTTCGGGCATCCCATTGGATGTGAGTCTGGTCTGCATAAATGTCCTCCACGCATCTGCGCACCAGGGCAGAGCCATGGAAAAGTGCCCCATGGGTGCATGCCATAGTGAATACTGCACACTCTGTGCCTATCTGGGGCCATGGACCTGTGTGGGTGGGATATGTGCCTTTGGCACATACCCCCCATCCGCATCGTGCACAGCGCCTATTGTCCATTACTAGTGTCGATAAAGCAATGCCAGTGGTGCAGCAACTCAACACAGGCCAGGCCTCAGAGAAAGTGTGCCTGTGTTAGATCTGAAACCTAAAGCCAGTGCTGCAGTTCAGATGGCAAGCTAACTGAAAAATCTCATGTAACGTGGATTGATACAGAAAGGCATGAAGGAAGGAAGAAAGAACTGGTGGCATATGAATGATATCAACAATAACAATCTTATTTCTCTTTTCATCTTCTTCTTTCTATAAACCTAGGACAAGATTCCTAAACTAGATACATACATCTGTATTTTCAAAATGGACTTCCCTATTCTTCCTTCTGCACTGTTACACCATCTATTAGATTGTCTTGCAGTCTGGACACAAATCCTTGAGCTTAAATCAGAAGAAAATGATGTACGCACTATTTTTATGATGCATGTGCCATTCAGTATGATACATGTCATTTTATTAATGACATTTGCTGTGAACTGTGGAAACTGTCTCAAAAACTCTGGACCCTTTGAGACTAGGGCACCAGAGTTTTTTATGCAATTAAGCAAACACAGACACAGTTGGAAAATGCATTTGCATCTACTATTTTTGAAAATCCTCTGCTCCTCACCTTATCACTGCTGCCATCTTGCATGTATTTTGGAGAGTACTGTATCTTGCATTTTGGTGGCTTTGATTTCTCAGTATTTGGTGATAAGGTAAATATTCCTTTATTGTATACTAGCGTAACACCCAGGTTCCCCTGGGTTAATAGAACCCCTTTTGTGGTGTAGTTTGAGTAGGAGCTGGGCAGCACAAGGGTAAAATCCCTGTAGGGCTTCTTGAAGCCTTCTGGTCAGCTCTGCTGGGCAGAGGGTTCTAAACTGGAATGTGGAACTCTTGCAGCAGCATGACCCACGACTTGTAGTGCTGCAATTGAGATTTGAGTTCAGTTCAGTTGAGTGGGGAGTTTAAGTGAGTTCAGTCAGTGTTCTGCCTGTGGGCAGACCAATTGCCAGAGGGGAGACCACCCCCTTTTCTTTTCTCATCCTAGTTCATAAACAGAGTGATCTGGACACCAGGTCATGGCGGCTGCCATCTTCTATGATGCCCAGAGGGGGTGATTCCTTCAGAATAGCAACTGGGGCCATCCTCACATCTTTAAAGACTTGAGAAAAAGTGTTGCTCAGAACTGGTCTGGCCATATCCAATCCCTCCAGTCATGGAAATGCAATGTGTTTGGAATTTGTCACTTCAGGACTGTAAAGCAGGTTTACCCTTCAGCTTTGCATACCTAGAAGTCTCGGGACAGTGTCTTTTTCAATTGTTTTGAGGGATAGCTTAACATAAGTCAGACTCTCACAGTATTGTCATGCAATGTGTTTTTGTCAGAACTAACGTGGGACTTCTACAAGCAATTAAGTGCCTTCAAAGATTGTGATCATGTGGTGAATTCAGTGTTATCTGGCCTTTGGCTGGAGCTGAGCTGAACATCTTGCTCCTGTTCAAGAGGGGAAACCTGTTCACAATTTATTTAGGGAGTCAGGCGCTGCCTTCCCTTCTGTTATTTAGGGAGTCAGGTGCTGCCTTCCCTGCTGTTATTTAGGGAGTCAGGTGCTGCCCTCCTTGTTGTTTTCAGGATTGTATATCAATAGGGTAACTTTCCCTTGCTTTGGGTCTCCATTTGCTTATATGATCAGAAATGTTTACTCTGGTGAACCTAAGTGCTCTAAAAATGTTTGGGACTCTGGTACTAGTCCATTGCCCAGAAGAAGTGATGGATGTTCGAATTGTCTGTACTGGTACTAACTTACCACAACTTGTGGATTCTGTTTACAATGTCCTGCACTTGTGAAAGCACCTGTGGCACCACCTTTCTGACAGACCATCGAGTCACAATAAAGCCATACTGTATGACTCTATGCCTTCTTGTCAACATTCAATCTGTGCGTGATCTGTGTGACTTTCTGGAGCCCCCTCAGACTGTGTAAAACTCACCATAGACAAGATCTCCCCTTGCATTCCCTGTGGACAAACATGACAACATGTGGCACGCAAATTGTGCACAGCTGAGACATGGACCACCATCAATGGTTGCAGGATAGGAGATTGATACTCAGACACCCAATACAGTAGATAAAACGGTTTACCCATACCGCTTCGACAGCGCTAGTGCCAACATCCCGTGCAGCGACGGCTGCAGCACCCCCCCCCCACACCCCCCGGTCTCTAGGATTCTAACTCCGAGTTGGAAATGGACCGGGGGGGCAAACACCCAGTGAGGCAGTCCCAATTGGCACATAGACCACCATAGCAATGGGCAGATTTTGCCCGATTCCTGTCGCTGTGAAGGTCTTCGCTGTGCCGGAGTCGCTGCGGTAACGGTATACCAGGTAAAATAACTTCAGTAGCATAAAATTGTATAACAACAACATAAAACAGGAGGAGGATTACAACAGAATAACAGGAAACAGTATTAAGAGGAACAACCAACAGCACAATAATAATGAAACATAGAAACATAGAAACTGATGGCGGATAAGGATCGCAAGGCCCATCTAGTCTGCCCATTTTTTCTACCTTATGAATGTGCCATAGATCTTTACATTATCAATGGCCAGTCTATTCATACTCATTTGTATTGCTCCCTTATGGCTATCCCATGCCTTTTTGAAGCTCTGCACTGTGTTCATATTCACCACTTCCTGAGGTAGGCCGTTCCATGCATCTACCACCCTTTCTGTGAAAAAGAACTTCCTCACATTACCCCTTTATCGGCCTCCCTCTAATCTCATGCTGTGTCCTCTTGTCCTGCTAGTTTTCTTTTCTTGAAACATGTTAGACTCTTTTACCTTGTTAATGCCCTTAAGATGTTTGAATGTTTCAATCATATCACCTCTCTCCTCCTTTGCTCTAGGATATACATATTGAGTTACATTAATCTGTCCTCGTATGTTTTCTGATGCAGTCCCTGCACCATTTTGGTTGCCCTTCTCCGGTCTGCCTCCATTTTGTTAATGTCCTTGTGCAGATGTGGCCTCCCGTACTGCACCAGTGTCTTGTAAAGGGGGATTGTCACCTCCCTCTTATGACTTGTGATATCCCTACTAATACACCCAAACATCCCTCTAGCCTTACCTACTGCTTTAGTGGCCTGCTTGGATGATTTCAAGTCATCTGTGCTGATGATGCCCAAGTCTCTTTCTTCCCTTGTGATTGCCAGCAACTCATCTCCCAACCTATAGGTAGCTTCAGGGTTTCTCTTCCCTATGTGCATGATCTTGCACTTCATTGCGTTAAACCCCAGTTGCCATCCTTCTGACCATCTTGACAGTTTTTCCAGATATCTTTTCATTCCGCCCACCCCATCTGGATCATCTACTCTGTTGCAGGTATTGGTGTCATCTGCAAACAGGCAAGCCTTACCCTCCAGTCTATCAGCAATGTCACTGATGAAGATAGTGGAGAGGACTGGCCCCAGGTCTGATCCTTGAGGTACTCCACTTGTGACTTGCATCTCTTCTGACTGTATACTGTGTACCACCACTCTCTGTTTTTTGTCTGCCAACCGGTTTGCCAACCAGTTGACCAACCTCTGAACCACCCTGAACCTACCCAGCATATTAATCAATTTTCTATGTGGAACAGTATCGAAAGCTTTGCTGAAGTTAAGGTAGGCAACATCAACTGCACCCTCTTGGTCCACCACTCTAGTTACCCAATTAAAGAAATCTATGAGATTAGTTTGACAGGACCGTCATGTTGTAAACCCATGATGTCTTGGATCCTGCAGTTCTATGGATTCCAGGTTTTGCACTATCCTTTCCTTAAGGAGTGCCTCCATAATCTTGCCCACTACCAAGATAAGACTGACTGGTCTGTAGTTCCCTGCCTCCTCCCTGCTGCCACTCTTGTGGAGTGGGATCACATGAACCCTTCTCCAGTCTTCTGGGACCTCTCCTATGCTCAGAGTCGGACCATGAGGATGCTAGCTATGTCTTTATTTTGGAGTAAAACACCCCAGAAATATGTTTTCCAAATTTCTGGAAAAAGTACTTTCGCAAAGTGCTGTTGCACTTGCGACACTGCCGAATGCATTTGCGAAAGCTTTCGCAAACTTCGACAGTACTTTTCTAGGCTGTGGGAAAATGACAGCAATTTTTGGCACCCTGCTGCAAAAGAAAGGTTTGGTGTTTTGGCCTGAAGTTTGGAGGGAACACAGCCGACATCTCACAGATGTGCCTTTCAGTATTTTGTCGAAAAAATATTACATGGCGGCAAAGTTATGGCACTCCAAAGTTGACGCTTTTCCCCATGCATTACAGGAATCCTTTGGCACCCTGCTGCAAAATAACGATTTGGTCTTTTGGGCTGAAATTTGGTGGAAACACAGCCAATATCCCACAGATGTGCCTTTTTGTGGTTTGGTGAAAAAATATTACAGGGAGCCAAAGTTCTGGCACTCTGAACTTCTCTTTTTTTCCCATAGGATAACATTACGGCATTCGCCGCACCTTTCAGGGCCCGTATCTCGGAAACAGTGTGAGATACAGACTTTTTGTCAGAAAAATGTGATGGGGCTAAGTACAAAACTAGCCAGGAAAGTCATAAATCATATGACTTTTAAATTTTTTTTCTACTTCGTATAGTTCCTGAGATATAAGCAATTTAGTATTCCAACTCCTCATTTTCTGCTCCGAGAACCATTATATGCATACATTCTTTGTACTCACTGTCTTTCTTAATGCAGCTTTTGGGGAAAACCAGCCTGTGCACTTACATTACTATTACTGTTACCATTTTCGCTTGCAGTTCCATTCCCATTTCACTTACCGTTCACGTCTACGCCACCATGTGCGTTACCCTTTGCGTTTTCATTTGTGCTTGCTTTTGCGTTGTTTTTAACATTTCTCTCTACACTACTGTTTCTCTTTCTGTTTTGCTTTGCATCACCATGCGCATTACTATTTCCATTTGCGGACACATTTTTACTATGTGACAAGACATCATGTGGTGGGAGTGCGGGGCCCTCTCGTTATCATTCTCAAAAAGAAGGGAAATTAGAGGCAAAAAACTCCATTTAATGCATTAGTTAGGGTTGTTCCACACTGACAAAAGTGAGAAAATTCAGTGTTAGGGTTGAAAGTCCCCCTTGGCCCCTCCTGCCCACACCCCCAACCGGCATCGAGGTGTGCATTACGGTTGTTGGTCCTAACTCTCACCCCATTCTCTTACACCTCTGCTTCTTTACCCATGTGATGGGGTGAGAGTTATGGCGACAACCGTAATGCGACCCGACAATGGTTGGGGTGAGGAAATGAAATAAGGGGGCCAAAACCCAGCACCCAATTTCTCGTTTTGTCGGTGGAACAACCCTAACTAATGCATTAAATGGAGTTTTTTGCCTCTAATATATATACAGTACAAATTACATTAAACTGTCCCACCAATGAGTTGGTTTAGAATTGTTTTTTACAGTTGGCAATGCATTGGCAACTCATATTGCATTGTTTTTCAATACATAACCAGCTCAAGAGCAATGTTTATAAAATGCTTTTGCAGCTCATTTAGTACACATCTGCAGTCCTGTAACAGGGCAAGCAAAAACATCATCTTAACTCTGAAGAAACAGTTTTTGCAGTGCTTTGTGCTGGATTCAGAAACACTTATGCAACTCAGTAAGAAATGCCAAAGAAACTCATTGAAGGAATAGCTTAATGTGACTTGAACCATATATATATCTCACTGGGCACAGCAAACCATTATCAGAGTGAATCAAAACCCAAAACACTGCTTCAGTTTACAAGCTGTCATGGACTGTGCTGAAACCCCAATGGTCTGCGGCTTAACTCCATAGACAAATCCAGTTATTTTGTATAATTGCTGTGGCGAAAAAATGATCCCTAGCAATTATACAAAATAAAGGATAGGTAGGTGTGTAATACTTGGATTTTACACACTCCTTCGGGGTGGGATACCTTAATAAACCCCTCGAGTTTCACTCTTTGGGTTCATGTGGCATCCCACCCCTCGGTGTATGTGTAAAATCCTTGTTATAACCACCTACCCATCCAAAAATCTCTTACAGTGTGATTTTCTGGTTGGAGAAATTGTGGAATTCACTAGTCAAAATACACAGAAAAGATAAAGCCAAATATGATGAACTACACAGAAAAACAAGCATTTGTCAATGCCGAATGTTGATTGTGTCGGTCCGTTGAGCTCGTTCACTGCTCCTGTGTCACTCGCTCATTCTGTTTCTCCCAGTGCTGCAGGCTGCTCTTCTGTACTAGGCTCCTGCCTGCATTGGTATGTTTTTCTGCCCACAAAGAAATCTGCAGCTGTCCCAACAGAGCTCTGTTGAGGTGGGTCACTCCCCCTCTCTCACTCGCTCATTCTGTTTCTGCTGGCACTGTAGACTGCCATTTTGTACTGGGCTGCTGCCTCTGTTGGTGGCTTTTTCTGCCCACAAAGAAATCTGCAGCAGTCCTGACACAGGTCCATTGAGCTAGCTCACTCCCCCTCTCTTGCTCGTTCCATTTCTGCCGGCACTGCTGGCTGGCCTTTTGTACTGGATTCCTGCCTGTATTGCTGCCTTTTTCTGTCCACAAAGCAATCCACAGCAGTCACGATAGAGGTCTGTTGAGCTCTCTCACTCCCCCTCTCACTCACTCATTGAGTTTCTCCTGAGCTGCAGGCTGCTGTTTTGTACTAGGCTCCTGCCTGCATTGGTATGTTTTTCTGCCCACAAAGAAATCTGCAGCTGTCCCAACAGAGCTCTGTTGAGGTGGGTCACTCCCCCTCTCTCACTCGCTCATTCTGTTTCTGCTGGCACTGTAGACTGCCATTTTGTACTGGGCTGCTGCCTCTGTTGGTGGCTTTTCTGCCCACAAAGAAATCTGCAGCAGTCCTGACACAGGTCATTGAGCTAGCTCACTCCCCCTCTCTTGCTCGTTCCATTTCTGCCGGCACTGCTGGCTGGCCTTTTGTACTGGATTCCTGCCTGTATTGCTGCCTTTTTCTGTCCACAAAGCAATCCACAGCAGTCACGATAGAGGTCTGTTGAGCTCTCTCACTCCCCCTCTCACTCACTCATTGAGTTTCTCCTGAGCTGCAGGCTGCTGTTTTGTACTAGGCTTCTGCCTGCATGGCACCTTTTTCTGCCCACCAAGAAATCCGCAGCTTTTCCGACAGAGCGCTGCTGAGGTCACTCACTTTGCCTGTCTCACTCGCTCATTCTGTTTCTCCTGGCATTGCAGGTTGCCATAGTGTAGTGGTCTCCTGCCTCTGTCGGTGCCTTTTTCTGCCCACAAAGAAATCTGCATCAGTCCTAACAGAGCTCCGTTGAGCTCACTCACTCCCCCTCCCTCACTTGCTCGCTCATTCTGTGTCTCCCACTGCTGCAGGCTGCTCTTTTGTACTGGGTTCCTGCCTGCGTTGGCAGCTTTTTCTGCCCATAAAAACATGTGCAGCAGTCCTGACACAGCTCCGTTGAGGTCGTTCACTCCCCCTCTCTCACTCACTCGTTCTGTTTCTGCCAGGGCTACAGGCTGGCCTTTTGTACTGTGCTGCTGCCTGCATTGTTGCCTTTTCCTGCCCACAAAGAAATTTGCAGCAGTCATGACAGACCTCCGTTGAGCTCACTCACTCCCCCTCTCTCACTCACTCATTCTGTTTCTCCCAGCACTGCAGGCTTCCCTTTTGTACTGGGCTCCTGCCTGCGTTGGCACCTTTTCCTGCCCACAAAGAAATCCACAGCTGTCCTGACAGAGCTCCAGTGAGGTCGCTCACTCCCCCGTCTCACTCACTCATTCTGTTTCTCCTGGCACTGCAGGCTGCCCTTTTGTACTGGGCTTCTGCCTCTGTTGGCATTTTTTCTGCCCACAAAGAAATCTGCAGCAGTTCTAACAGAGTTCCTTTGGCCTCACTCTCTCCCCCCCTGTCTCACTCGTTCATTCCATTTCCGCCGGCGCTGCGGGCTGCCTTTTTGTACTGGGCACCTGCCTGTGTTGCCGCCCTTTTCTGCCCACAAAGAAATATGCAGCAGTCATGATAGAGCTTCGTTGAACTCGCTCACTCACTCCCCTTCTCTCACTGGTTCATTCTGTTTCTCCCGCCGCTGCAGGCTAACCTTTTATACTGGGCCCTTGCATGCATTGCTGCCTTTTTCTGCCCACAAAGAAATCTGCAGCAGTCCCAACAGAGCTCCATTGAGCTCACTCACTTCCCCTTCCTCACTCGCTCATTCTGTGTCTCCTGCTGCTGCAGGCTGCCCTTTTGTACTGGGTTCCAGCCTGCGTTGGCTGCTTTTTCTGCCCACAAAGACATCTGCAGCAGTCCCAACACAGCTCCATTGAGCTCGCTCACTCCACCTCTCTCACTCGCTCATTCCGTTTCTGCTGGCGCTGTGGGCTGGCCTTTTGTACTGGGCTACTGCCTGCATTGCTGCCTTTGCCTGCCCACAAAGAAATCCACAGCAGTCATGATGCAGCTCCATTGAGCTTGCTCAATCCCCCCTCTCACTCGCTCATTCTGTTCCTCCCACCACTGCAGGCTGCCCTTTTGTACTCAGCCCTACATGCACTGCTGCCTTTTCCTGCCCACAAAGAAATCTGCAACAGTCCCAACAGAGCTCCACTGAGTTCACTCACTCACCCTCCCTCACTCGCTTGTTCTGTTTCCCGGCGCAGCAGGCTGCCCTTTTGTACTGGGCTCCTGCCTGCGTTGTCGCCTTTCCTGCCCACAAAGAAATCCGCAGTGGTCCCGACAGAGCTCCAGCTGAGCCCGGCCATTCCCCAGTTGCTCGATCCTAATCTGTACCAAACAGTGATTTCCGAGAGCGACTGAGATATTCTGCGTCAGAAGCGCGGAAACACATTTTGGCCAGGATGTGAAAAATGACAGCTGTACTGTGAACAAATGCCAGTGTTGAAAATCTGGCGTGAAAATATTACTAATTTGCAAACTTACAAGAGTGCGTGGAACCTGAACAACACGTGCTCGTAACACAGTCATTTTATGGAGTTTCATCACAAAATTTTCAACATAGGCATTTTAGGACCTCTGCTCATGAACAGTGTCAGTGTGATTTTCTTAATATGTCCCAAACACTGCTTTCCCACCACTTCAGCACTATTGTGCACTGGAAGAGCAAAAACACATTTTGGCCAGGATGTGAAAAATGACAGCTGCACTGTTCATAAGGAGGTGTGGCAAAATGGCAATGCTGAAAATTCTGAATGAAAATATTGCAAAGTTGCAAAGGTATGAGAGTGCATGGTAACTGCGCAATGCGCATTCATAATACACTCATTTTATTGATTTTTGTCACCAAATTTTCAACATAGGCATTTAGGACGTCTGCTAATGAACAGTGTCACTGTCATTTTCATAATGTGTACCGAACACGGATTTGCCACAAGACTGCGCTATTCTGCGCTGGAAGTGCAAAACACATTTTGGCCAGGATCTGAAAAATGACAGCTGTACTGTTCATAAGGAGGTGCAGAACAATGGTAATCTTGAAAATCTGGAGTGAAAATATTATAAATTTGCGAACTTACGAGTGTGCATGCAAACTGCGCAACATATGCCCATAACACAGTCATTTTAAGGAATATCGGCATCAAATTTTCAACATAGGCATTTTAGGACCTCTGCTCATGAACAGTGTCACTGTCATTTTTTTAATCTGTCCCAAACACTGATTTCCCACAGCGAATGCGCTATTCCGTGCCGGAAGTGCGAAAACACATTTCGGCCAGGATGTGAAAAATGACAGCTGTACTGTTCAGAAGGAGTTGTGGAAAAATGCCAATGTTGAAAATGTGGCATGAAAATATTGCAAATTCGCAAAGTTATGAGCATCGCAGCAACTTCAAATGCTCGACGCCAAAACAGTCATTTGTCAGATGCATTGCACTAAATTTGTGTAACATAGGTTTTTGAGAGTTCATGAACACTGCACTGTTTTTTGTTAATCAGTCCCAAAAGGTGATTCCACGCAGTGACCGCAAAATCACCTTTGGGACTATTAATGCATGACAGTAGCAGAATTCATGAGAGGGGTCCCAAAAACCCCATGTTGAAAATTTGGTGCCAAAATTCCAAAAATGACTGAGATATGCATCAAAGTTGAAAAAGCCCTATTTATTCCATTATACAGCTTACCAGCATTTCCTCAGTTCGCGGTCAGCTTTGAAGAGTGCAGACGTGTTCCCGGTCCACTGAAGAGCATCACACCAGACTCCAGAGGTAAGTATGGGGTAAGGGGGGGTGTGGGGAGGCAGGGTATGCAGTAGGTGGGTGCGGGTTGAGGGGGGCAGAGAGACAGCGAGGGACCTTTGTTTTTATAGGGTACTAGAATAAAAACCATTGCGGGATGGTTTTTTTCTTTCAGGACCATTTGGCATGCTGGGGTGGGCTCCCAGCGTGCCAACACAGTATTTTTTTAGGGGGCTATAGCCGACAGGGAATTGGGCACCCCCTCTGCACAAGTCTTCTGGGTGTTTGGGGGGAATTATGCCAACGGGGAGTGGGCTTTCCCATCAGCCAATGAAACTTTGGGGGGGAATTATGCAGACGGGGAGTGGGCTTCTACGTCGGCAAATACTTTGGGTGGGGCATAATGCCAACGGGGAGTGAGCTGACCCATTGGCAAATTAAACTGTTTTTGGGGAAGGAACATAATGCTGCAGGGGATTGGGCACCCCCCTCAGCACAGAAAGAAATGGGGGGGTTGGGGACATGCTGAAGGGGACTGGGTTCCCCGGCAAACTGGATGGGGAATTCAAGGGACAGCCCTGCAATGAGGGGTCGCTTCCTCACTGCAGTGGATGACACTGCAATGACGAGACGGCCCCTGATTGCAGCAGCTAAAACATTACAAGGTTGTGGCATGCTGGCTGAACTAGTGTCAGCAGCAGCGTGCCACAGCATTGGAGGAAGCGGGCCAAGCCTTTAAAGGCTGTGGCAGCACTGGCCACAACAGTGCTGTGCCTCCACAACCTGATTCTGGAAAAAGCCGCCACAATATATTTCTTGCGCATGTGTGCAATTTGCAGAATGATAAGCAAGCAATAACACATGATGAGGTGTGGGTTATCTCCTGAGAAGAGCATACCCAGGCGTGTTATAAGGCATGAGGTACTTGTGCCAATTGCCTTATGCATCTGGACGTGCTTTTATCAGGAGATAACCCACACCGCAGAGTGTTTTATTGTGCTTATAAAATGGGCCCCCCCCCAAAAAAAAACATTACCCAGAAAATTAAGTTAATAATTAAAAGAAGTCTTATGAGTATAACTGTTAAAACATTAGGTTAATTAAGAAAAGTAGAAAAATATATAGCCCCTGCATTTGTAATGCAGAACATATGTAAAAGCCCCTCCACACACACACTTTGTGTTTTTTGCGCCCCCACACTTCATTTTTTTAACATTTTGTTTCTAGCTTTGTTTTATTTATTTGTTTTCCATTTTCTCATTTTGTCTGGCAGCCGCCAGTGGCCATGGAGTGCCAGGTATGACTGGCAGTGAGAGTGAGGGTGTCTGCTAATGATCTTGCATTCCAGTACCTCAATCCCCCGCTACACACATATATTTAATTGTATTTTTTCTGCTGGGAGTTTCTCTTTTATTTTTTCAGTTGGCGGTGAAATTACACACAGCTTTTTGTGTGTTTACAGTATTTACTTGCCACCTGTTGGATCAGGAGCAAGTGTGTCCATTAGCGGGTGCCGTAGAGAGTGGTCTTGTTTGTAGAGAGAGAAGAGAGACTAAAGGAGCTTAATATGTATACCCTCGAGGAAAGGAGGAAGAGGGGGGACATGATAGAAACATTTAAGTACCTCAAGGGAATCAACAATGTCCAAGAGGGTAGAATCTCTCAGAAAAAGAGATGTGCAAGAACAAGGGGGCACAATTTGAAGATAGAGGGGGATGGCTCAGGGACAACATAAGGAAGTATTTTTTTCACAGAGAGGGTGGTGGATGCATGGAACAGCCTTCCTGAGGAGGTTATGGGGTCAAAAACAGTGGGGGGGATTTAAGAATGTATGGGACAGACATAAAGCAATTCTAGTGGAGGTTAGAAGGAAGTAGGCTATTAGTAAACTAGAATCTGCAGCTTATCCAATAGGTAGGGAAATGGGCAGACTAGGTGGGCCAAGTGGTCCTCATCTGTTGTCAAAATCTGTGTTTCTATGTCTTTATGTAGTGTGGTTTTCTAAAAGACATGGCAGTCACAGTTGTGTCCAATTGTGTTTGCTGTTTGCAGTTAAATAAATAAATAAATAAATACCTGGAATACTTGTGGCAGCAAGACTGGTGGAGGCGTGAGTCTTAGTTTTAATTTAAAAGTAATTTCTTTCAAGCACGCGAGGATGCTTGGTGGATCGCAGATGGCTCATGTTGAAGTAAGGATTGTGAGCAGGCTGTTTTTTTTTAACCTCAGGGAGTAGAGTTCAGACTTTGTCTTCGTAATGTTTTACTTGGGTGCACTTGGGAACAGTTCTAGAGTGGGGGAGGGGGCTGCAGGTCAGCCAGGCCAGTACAGGACCTGCATGGTGTTTGCTCGCTTGTAAAAGCACTTTGAAGCTACAACAGGTTATTAATATTTACCTGTTGTGAGGTCGCTCAGGGAAGAAAAGTGCCAGTTGGCATAGATATCTGCTGATAAGGACACGGCTCAAATGTCCTTTTAGCCAATCAGATTAAGGTGTTTTCTTTACCCATTTTTTAACCATATTTAAAGTAGTTTCACACATTTTCCTTGAAAACTCACAGGATATACTACTGGAGTTCTAAAACTGATAACCTAAAATTTCAAACTATTATTGTTATGATTTTTTGATAACCCATTTGTAAATTAAAGAAAGGTTATTGTCCAAACATATGAACATATTCACACCCCAGTAACCTGACTTGGACTGCATCAAGGTGATTAGGAGATTAGCCCAAGCTACACAGCATCTTGGTCCACCCTCCCCCTGCCACTACCTCTTGCCTTCATCCTGGACCATCAGCTGCTGATTACAACATGGGCTGCTATCTTCAAGAAATCAGTTGGAAAAAGAGCATGGCTTCTACACTATGGTGCAATATTCAAAGTGCCTGACCACTCTTCTCCTACTACACTCCAGTAACAGGACTTGAACAGCATGGAGGTGATTAGGGGATGAGCATGACCTTCCTGCCATCTTGGTTTGCCCTCCCCCCCAGCCAGCAGCCTCCTGCCTTCTTCCCAGATCCCTAGCTGCTGATAACAACAAGGGCTGCTACCTTCCACAAATCAGGTGGAACGAGGCCAGAGCTTCTACATTACAGTGCAATTTTCAAAGTGCCCCTACTATACTTCAATATAGAGAAAAAATACAACAAATATGTTGCAGGTGATACCTTTTATTGGACTAACAAATTTATTTTTTATAAAATATTATAAAATATTTATATTTTATAAAATATTTTAACAAAATAATTTTATTAGTCCAATAAAAGGTATTACCTGCAACATATTTGTTGTATTTTTTCTCTGCATTGTTGACTGGACTAACATGACTACCACATTTCTCTTTTTTCACCTACTATACTTCAGTAACCAGCTTGGCCTGCATCAAGGTGATTAGGGGATGAGCGCTACCTTCCTGCCATCTTGGTTCGCCCTCCCCCCTCCTACCAGCCTCCTACCTTCTTTCTAGTCCTCCACCTGATGATTACAACAAGGGCTGCTACCTTCCACCAATTGGGTGAAATGAAGGTGGAGCTTCTACCTGTACACCATGGCCACCATGGCACATTTTTAAAAGTGCCTGACTCCTCTGCTTCTACTGCATTCCAGTTGCCAGATATGGACTGCATCAAGGTGATTAAGTGATGAGCATAAGCTTGCTGCAATTTTGGTTTGCTCTCCCCCCACCATCAGCCTTCTGCCTTCTTCCCAGATCCCCAGCTGCTGATTACAACAAGGGCTGCTACTTTCCATCTGTTGGGTGGAACGAGCGTGGTGCTTCTGTACTACTGCAAGATTTTCAAAGGGCTATCCCTCTGCTCCTACTTCACTCTAGCAACCAGACTTGGGCTGCATCAAGGTGATTAGGACATGAGTGCAAGCTTCCTGCCATATTAGCTTGCCCTCCCCCCTGCCTGCAGTCTCCCACCTTCATCCTGGACCCCTAGTTGCTGATTACAACAAGGGCTGCTACCTTCCACCAGTCGCGTGAAATGAGGATGGGGCTTCTTTTCCCTTTTCAGCAGGTCTTCACTAGTGGTCCACTGTGCTGACCACAGCACAAAGGAAAAGGAAGGAATCTGCCTGGAGTCAGCCATGAGTCAGCCATCAGCCAGCCACACTGCACCACCAGAGTGCCTCCTGTAATCCCTGTCACTAGCCTCTTCAGATATGTGAGTACTGCTTTAAATCTACCACTGCCCCTGTTGTCAATATTCATTGAATTGTGGTGTTTCCTATTTAGTCTATTATTTTAGCAATGTCACCTTGCCAGCTAGCCTAATCAACCGGAATTAGCTCAGCCCTCAGGTTTTATCAGAAATCCTCTGTATGTGTGATTCCTGGTTACACCCTATCTAGGTATGTTCATAATTTACATTCTCCACCTGCTTTTTTTACTAGCCTGTGATTTATCATCTTTGTCAAATTTGATTCTGTTGTGCTAGTCCATCTACTAGTTTACTCTTCATACTAAGGTTCATACTAAGGTACAGTCTAAGCCACTTAAGATGTCCACAGATTGCACAGACAATTGGGTTAAACAGACAATTTCCTCAGTCCTGCTTCAATTAACATGCCAGCAATGCTAAATTAGTTTGATAAGTCAGACCTTGTTTGCCGTATTGAGCGGACGGCGATCAGCACTTAACAGCAGCAAGTAACAGCCTCCGTTTCCCATCAAACACCTATTAATGTCTCAATTAAAGTGAACTGTAGCTCTTACCACTAAGCTAAGTGATCCCAGGTGGCAGGCAGGTCTTAAATAGCTAATTCAGCAGCTGCTTATCAGATACAGTGTGTCTGTGCTGTGCTTTGTTCTTGCTAAGAGTCTTCTGATGGCATCAAAGTGAGTGGCTATCCCGCTCTCACAGAAAGTAGAACTAAGGACAGAATCCTCACCGAGTGGCATTCAAATCAGAACCCCTCTCGTAAAAGGAAACGAGAAGGTAAGGATGTCGAAGTGGAAGAGGCAGTGCTTCATTTGTTTAGCAGTGTCAGGGAGCTGGAGGCTCTCATTAGCGGACCTCTGCTGCTGCAAAAAGCGAAGCAGCTAGCCAATGGCCTTGGTAAACCAGAATTCATTCCCACCAAGTGATGGCTCCAAAGATGGAAAAGCCACCACAATGTCTGTTACAAATGCACTCAAGGAGAAAAGCTGAGTGCTGATTGCAGTGGGGCTAGCGGCTGGCTAACTGATGTTCTTCCTGGTCTCCTTGCAGAGTATGACCCTTCAGATATTTTTAACACGGATGAAACTGGAGTTTTTTTTCTTTGTGTCAAGTATGGAACTTTAACATTCCATGATGAGCTTTCCCAAGGCCAGAAGAAAGCCAAAGAACGGCTGTCTGTTTTGGCTTGCAGCAACATGAGTGGCACAGAAAAAATGGAACTCATGGTGATAGGGAAATTGGCAAAGCCACGCTGTTTTAAAAATGTTCACCACCTCCCATTCATCTATCGCATCAACAGGAGTGCATGGATGACTGGGGACATCTTTTCTGAGTGGGTCTGCTCCTGGGATCGAAAACTAAGAGGCAGAAAGATCTGTCTGTTTGTAGATAATTTTAGTGGGCACCCTAATGTAGCTGGCCTGAAAAATATAAAAATGATCTTCCTCCCTCTAATACAACATCGATCATTCAACCATTAGATCAAGGAATTATCTATGCCTTTAAATGGCACTACATAAAGGCTATGAGACAGAGGGTGCTTCTGGCTATGGATGAGGGAGAAGGGAGTGAACTGACGGCTGCAGATTGGGTAAAAAAAATTCCATTTTGGACGCTATCCACATGATGAAAACCGCTTGGGACAGCGTTATAAGGGAAACAATCTGCAACTGCTTTCGTAAGGCAGGGTTTGCGCAAAAGCAGGATGATACTGTCCCTGACTCAGATGAGCCTATTCTGCCACCTGCTGGCCTCAGTGCAACAGAGTTTGACACACTGTGCCGTCTCTGAGAAAATGATGCTTAGTCACGGACAGATTCAGTAGCTGAAGTGATCGCCACCATGAAAGCAAAAGACGAGCAGATTGAGCAGTGTGTTGTTGAAGAAGAGGAAGAAGGAGATGCAGAAAACAAGCTTGTCAAGAGCGCTGATGTGCGTGATGCACTCCTGACACTCAGCGAGTGATGGAACAGAGACTCGATATCCTGCCGAACTGGGACCTGCTCTCAAGAACTAACAAGGAGTGGAGTGTTTACACTATGGCTACAGGGAAGCAAAGCAAGATTACAGAGTTCTTTAACTGATTACTGTACAGTATCAGCAGCACACTCACAGCACACTCACTTCCTTATGTTGCACAGAAAGTTTTTAAAGATTTAAACAATAAAGATTAGTTTTAATTTACCAGCACACACAAGAATAATACCCTAATAAGTGCAGCACAGTACACTAAAATGATCACTATAACGAGTGCAACATAAGCGCTGCTCCGATAATTGTTTTTTGCATTTTCGGGTATCACAGACAAGCGCTACAATGGATGAAATAGATGAGACCTGATCAGTCCGTTCTAAGCGGCTTACACTGTACATGACAGCAAGGGGGCTTATAGGCCCCTAAAGCTCTATATAACATTAATAATAATCAAGTTGTCCGCTAATATGTATTTATCCAGGCAATTTTTGAACATAGTTGCTGTTTAGTTTATCCTCAGGCTTTGTCTGCTTCAGACATACCTGCCTCATAGGATAGGCTTATTTTGTAGTTAACTATTTAGGCCTGTTACTGGGGTTTTGAAACCATAACTAGCCTCTGATCAGCTTAATTACACACATTGCTGTGGTACTACTTTCCTGTTGCATTCCAGTACCACAACAATGTGCATAATTAAACTGAGCAGAGACTAGTTTCTGTAACCATAATTAGCCTCTGCTCAGATTAATTATGCACATTGCTGTGGTATTGCTTTGCTGTTGCATCCTGCATCCCACTGTCTGATCACTATGTTCCTTGCACTCCTCTGCCTTCTCCATTTCTCTCTTCTGCTCCTATCCCTCCACCTCCTCCCCTGCCAATTCCTCTACACTTCTATTTTCCTCACTTCAATCCACTGTACCTCCTCTCTACCCCTGTCCTCTTCCTGTCCACCCTTGTCTCCTCCCCCCTTCCTCCCTTAACCTGGAGTTTTTTAACTATGCTCTCCTCTCCTCTCATTTCACTGTCCCCCATCTTGCTCTCCTCTCCACTCCAAGGTAAGTAAGTCCCACTCCTCCCTTCTTACTCTTCTCCTCCTCCTCCTCCTCCTCCTCCTGTCTGGAAATGTGGAAAGTAACCCTGGTCCCTTCTCTCCCTATGTCTCGACCTCCACTACTACCAAGGATCTTAGCATCTTTCATAATTCCGATCTTCAGGCTGACCCTTCCTGACTTCCATTTCTTCAAGCAGAGCAGGGGAAAACGTAGTGTAGATGTTGCTCTCAATGTGCACCTCTCCTGTAGTATGGCTATCAAGGAGGCTGTACCCTCCTTCCATGAATTTCTACTTGTCAGGCTCTCATTCCTCTCTTCTGTGCCCATCTTCACTGGGGTTTTTTATGCCTCACCCAAAAAAATCTCACTACTCCCTAGTTGACTGTCTTTCCACTATTACCTCTCATTCCTTCTCATTTGAACTTCTCCTTTTCTTGGGGATATCAACATAAATTGGCTCTTGCCATCCTCCAAATCAAGCATCCATAGGACTGAGTCCCTTAATCTCTTGCAGATTATTTTGAACCCATCAAGCTCAATCACCACTCCCCCAAACCTACCTTTTTGGACTGGGTTCACTCCTCCCACCCCACCTAACTGCTGCAGCAAGCATATTGCCAAATTCATTCAGCAACCACTACATGATGTTCTGCATCGGAAAAATCTGGCTTTCCCCCTCATTCACAAAATACATCAGGTCCAAGTCCCTCCAGTTGCTAAACATTAATGCTTTCCTTAGTAACTTCTCTGCAAGAGATGGTCAACCATCCTTTCTACCTCTGATGTTGATGTGGCCCTTGCCCTACTTCACTCCAAGTTCTCTTCAGTCAGTGATAAACCCCAGTCCCTGGAACTCCAAGGTCAAATCTCCCATCACCCTTGATTACCTCTGAAATCATTGACCAATGCAATTCTCAAGCTCTCACCTGAGCCTGCTACAAATTATTCCACTCTCACACTGAATATGGTCTCAAGTAATGTCATATAGTTAATAAAGATTAGAATAGACATACACGGGTAGAAGAAACTCCAGTTATCTCTACCAGGCAAAATAGGGGCTTCAGAATAATGACGCTATTCAAACTGATTTGTCTGAATAACCTCCCATTGCCCATCCCTTCCAGTATATATGGAAACAGATATAATCTCTACTAACAAGCCACACATGGGACACCCAATGACCATGCTTTAGCAAACAAATACTCCAAGCTCCACCCCATAAAGGTGGATGGAATTTGCCTAGGTTATGGGGTTATGGGCATATCATATGATCAATGGAATAAATGGAATAAAGCAGGCATTGTGCTAACTGGAAGGTGAAAACCCCTGAGTCCCCTTATGGGTAGAACTAGAGCAGGATATTCTACACCACATATCACTTAGCTTAGCCCTTACTAGTCCACCCTTACAGGAAAATAAATTAGCAGGCCCCATGTGATACACTAGATGGATTTGGCAAATTCTGACTTGGCTCAACAAGTGGCATCATCTCTCATTGGGTCAATTGGAACCTTGTGGAATAACCCTGGCCTACAGATTGGGATAACCCCATACAGTGGAATTCTTGGAACCACTAAAGAACTTCACTAGTATCTCACGTTCTAAAAAATAAAGGGAAGTGGGCCTCCTCAAGTCCTTCACACTATTTCAGTCCCAGCATCCAGAAACTTTAATGCCCAGCTCAGTCCTGGAAGATAATGCACTCCCTTTTTGTCCTCCCTGCCCATACTGTTGCCCAGGCCTCATGGTCAATGATTCACATGTTTCTGATCCTCCCTCTGTTGCTGTTCACTTCAATGAGTTCTTCACTACTTGTGCCTTCCCTTCTCCCCCGCTTCCTCTCCATCCCTCCGGTTCTCCCTTCCTCCTTGCCCACCACTCCCCAGGTTTCCATTTTCTCATTGTTACCATCCAGGATACCCTGTTCATCCTTTCTCCCTCAACCTGTCTATATTCAGTCCTGATGGACTGGATCCTAAGTTCCTCCACCTGTCAGCTCCTGCCATTACATCTTCCCTTACTCACCAGCTCAATCAATCATTTTCTCTCTGCACTGTTCCTCAGCCTTGAAGATTTCCAAGGTTATTCCATTTCACAAAGGGGGTGGCCCCTCCTCCACTGGCAACCTCTTCCTCATCTCCCACCTCCCCTCCCTTTCAAATCTGCAAGAGACCCTTATCTATTCCAGACTTTTCAACTATCTCTCATCCTTCAGTTTCCTCTCCCCTTCCAATCTGGCTTTTGAAAACTCCATTCCATTGCCTCCTCACTGTTGTGTGTCACTGATTCTGTCTTCTTCAGGACAGATCAGGGCACATTGTGGCTGCCACTTTCATTGATTTGCTCAAAGGCTTTGATTCAGTGTCCCATCTTCTCCTCCTAGATAAACTGAGCTCTGTTGGTCTCTCAGCTGCTGCTATTGATTGGTTTCATTCTTTCCTCATGGGCCATCAACCATTAGTACAAGTAGGATGTGTCCTGTCACTTTCACCACCCATCCAGGCTGAGGTTCCTCACAGCTCCATCCTGGGTCCAATCCGCTTCTCTATTTTCCTGAATGATCTCCCCTTTGCCTGTACCAACACACACATTCACAAGTATGCAGATGACACAGTCATATTCTCTTCCATTCTCTCTACCACAGCTGTAGAAGATCTGCTCCAGCAGAACTTACACAACATTGTGTACTGGTTCAAATCCAACCAGTTTTGGGTGAACACTAAAAAATGCTGTCCATGACCCTTGGTACCAGCCAAAAACTGGACAGACTCCTGACCCTCCCTATTTTCACCACATTATATGGCACCCCCTTGAAGTGGTGTAGTCCTTAAAGTGCCTTGGTGTGTGGCTTGAAAGCAAACTTGACTTCTCAGCCCACATTGATGCCATCCATGCAAAACTCTGCCCTAAGCTTGATGATGTGTGCTGCAATGAAGGCTGCTTATCTCTGCAGGTCTGGGTTCTATGTGATAACTGCGAAAGCCTAAAGGCGATCACTGTTATCGTGCAGTTAGAGTGATGAAAACATTTTTGGCACTCTGACACCCTCAGGGCACAGGACAATGGTGCCAGGACATGTATTTTAATGCTTTCTGTGGGGGGCTTTGCCCTCCCGCATCCCCCTACTAAAGGATACTCAACTCTGGGGAGGTACATGTCAGGGGAGAAAGCATTAAAAAATAAAGGTTCGGGCAGGGGGCAATAAAATTGCACCAGCACCTGGACCCAAACCCGGTACCCCACCCATCCCAACTACAAGCCAACCCCCAATGCTATGACACAGCTTGGCAATCCACTGCAGTGCCACCCCCTACAGCTGATCTGCCCCCTCCCAGCCCATGCTCGCCATGATCACTCCCCCCCAACAGCTCTTTCATCTGATATTGTATTTTTTGCATACATAGATACATAGATACATAGACAGTGTCGGCAGATAAGGGCCTATGGCCCACCCAGTCTGCCCATTTGAGCTTGTAAGTTCAGTTTGTTTTCCTAGAAGTCTGTTGCCCCTTACTCCTGACCTCCAGAATTCCTTTATGTCTATCCCATGCATTCTTAAATCCCGTGATTGTTTCCAGCCCCACCACTTCCTCTGGCAGGGTGTTCCACTTGTCCACCACCCGTTCTGTGAAGAAATTCTTTCTCATGTTTCGCCTGAATCGTCCTCCTCCAACTTCATCCCATGCCCTCTAGTCCTGGAACATCTTTTCGCTTAAAATAGTGTTTTCCTGCACCCTGTTCCTCCCTGTAAGATACTTGTATGTCTCTATCATATCCTCTCTCCTCCTCTCCTCCAGGAGTACATGTTCAGTTTCTTCAACCTGTCTTCATAGGACTTGTGATGCAATCCATGCACCATCTTTGTTGCCCTCCTCTGAACCTTCTCTACCCTGTTTATGTCTTACGTGGTATGGTCCTCCAGAACTGTACACTGTACTCCAGGTGGGGCCTCACTAGTGTCTTGTATAGCGGAATTATGACCTCCGTTTTCCTGCTGGTGATGCCCCTGCCTATACATCCCAGCATCCTATTTGCTTTACCTGCTGACTTGTCACACTGTTTCCCTACCTTGAGGTCATCAGAGATGATAACCCCAAGATCTCTTTCCTGCTTGGTGCATGCTATATCCTCACCCCCCAACTGATATATTGTGCCAGGGTTTTTGTGCCCCATATGCATTATCTTGCACTTCTTTGCATTGAATTTCAACTGCCAAACCCCTGACCATTCTTCAAGTTTCTGCAGGTCGCTTCTCATTCTGTCTACACCCTGTGTGTGTCTACTCTGTTACAGAGCTTTGTGTCATCAGCGAACAGTGAAATTCTGCCTTCTAGGTCCCATGCAATGTCACTGATGAAGATGTTGAATAGGACCGGTTCCAGCACTGATCCCTGTGGTACCCCACTGGTCACTCTTCCCTCTGTGGAGTGATAGCCATTTACCACCACCCTCTGTGTCCTGCCACCCAGCCAGTTACCTACCCACCACACTACTGTCCTGCCCACTCCCATATTCCCCAGTTTGTGTAATACTGTGCCATACTGCTGTTTTATTTGTACTTAGGTATTCTGTACTGTGCTGTGAACACACTTTATTTTTGTACCATTTTGTGAACCATTTTTTTTTTGTTTGTATCAAGGAAATGTCATTGTGTATTGTACTTCTGTTTTCTCCTGCTCCCTCCCCCTGGGTTTCACCTGGAACTAAGCCTTGGCTCAGTGTGCCTCTTAAGGTTACACATTTTCAAATAAATAAATAAATGTTTTAAAAAAAATTAATTTATTTTTGTAAATGTCAGATTGGCTTCTACTGTGTAAGACTGCAGTTACTGCTGAAACCAGGATACATGTCTTGACTCTAAAATACCTGAGTTGTTGTAAATTGTTTGCCACATCATCAAGCAGACAACAAAACATACCGTATTCAGCCTTTGCATTATTCATGATTTTTTTTAGCAATGATATATGTGTTTTTAGACATTTTTAAAACTCAAGCCATATATTTGTAGCCTCTGGTTCTCTCTTGTCATTGATAATTTTCTGTAAAGAATAAAGTTGTTTTGAGGAAGATACTGTATATTACAGTTATCTTTTCTTGTTCAGTATGTCAAAACTATACAAAGCTAGCATATTAGGCATCATTCCACATTTTTCTATCGTGTTGTAGCTGATGGACTGTATCTAATGTGTTCTTTTTGTTTTCATGTGATTACTCTTTTATCATGCATAGAACAAACTGATATATAATAAAGGAAAGTACAAAGAGTTCCTGTTTGATAAAGACTAACATTTTAGAAGTTTTTTAAACTTCTAAGTAAACTATTTTTGAAAGAATTAGTGATTCAGAGTTTACAAAGCAAGCAGTAGAGGAGTCAGTGAAAACACTTATGCACGCATGCATGTACACACACACACACGCACGCACGCACACACACAAACACACACACACTTACTTTATTTGCAAAGCCAAAGTTTTAATGCAATCTGGTTAAATCGGTTTCCATGATAAAATAAAGAAATAGTGTACCCATTTGTGGAGTTTACCAGTTATATGGTTCATTTCTTTATCATGTGAACTGATAGAAGCAGCTTGCATTGAAACCTGTTTGTGTGTGCACTGACTCCTCTGATTGTTTTGTTTGTTTTGTGTGTATTTACAGCTGTCAGTGACATCACCAGGGCCTCAGTATGCATCTTCCTTTTCCCTCTCATAGTCAAAATTTAAAAGCATTCTCATTTTGTTGGCACTACAATATTCTTAGGCTCCAAATCTTGAAGATCAAAGTAATTCCTGCCCCATATATGAACATACAAAACACCAAGCAGAGTATGGCCATTTGGTCTATCTAATCTGCCCTAGGGTCCTCAGCTTTAGCTACTGACCTTGTCCACCCTCCCCAATCTTTCCTTCTTCTCTGTCTGCCCCTCCTCTGACCCTTATTTTTCCCTTAACTCTATCCCAGCCTCTCTTCAAGGTGCTCACCATCTTCAACAAAACCACGTCTTCTAGAAGTACATTCCAACTTGCCACCACCTTCTCCGTGAAGAAGTGCCTCCAAGCCTCTCCCTAACTGCCCCAACTTAAGACTGTGTCCCCTCATGTTTCAGCTTTCACTAAGCTTAAAGGGATCCACCTTATCCACCCTAGTTATCCCTTTCCGATGCGTGAAGGTCTCAATCATGTCCTGTTTCTCTCTCTCCTCTCCTCCAGGGAGTACATGTTCAGGGTCTCCAACCTCTCCTCATATGTTCTACCTTGCTGGCCCATGATCATCTTTGCTGCCCTCCTTTGGACTGTCTCCAGCAGGTTAATGTACTTTTTAAGATATGGGCACCAGTATTGTACATTGTACTCCAGATGCAGCCTCACTAATGACCTGTACGAGGGCAGTATTATTTAATTTCACCTGCTGCTGATCACTCTGCCAATGAAGCCCAACAATTTATTTGCCTTTGCTGCTGCTTTCCTGCATTGCATGGAGTGCTTCATGTAACTAGTGATTATCACTCTCAAATCCTTCTGCTCCTTTGATGCAAATACCCTGATTCCTCCCAGGCTGTACTCAGTCTTGGGGTTCTTGCCTCCATTGTGTAGAACTGCATTTCTTTGCATTGAAGCCAAGCTGCCAAATCCTGGACTACCTCTCTAGTTTTTCCAGATCCTCCTTTAGATCTTGTATCCCTTCTGCTGTGTCTGCCCTCCCATACAGCTTGATGTTGTCTGTGAATAGGCACATTTTGTCCTTAATGCCATCCCCAATAACCTTGATGAAGACATTGAACAGCACTGATCCTAGCACCAAGCCCTGTGGGACCCACTGGTGACCTCCCTATTGATAGATAGCTCACCCCACTCCACCACATGCTGGGTCCTGCCCCTCAGTCAGTTTTCCACCTATCTGGTCAACTTATCTCCAAACCTGAGAACCACCAGCTTCCTAATCAATCTCTTTTGGGGCTGCTGCCCTACATGTGTGCACCTCTCTGGACTGAGGAAGGAAGTTGCCAGACTCAAGGCCAAGCTGGCTTGGGTTCAGAGGACCTTTTTCCCCACCCAGGGACCACCTAGTCCACCATCGCTACCTCAGAGGTTGCCCAGTAGGAGGAACATCTGGACGACAGTGGGCTCAGATATGGGTTAGGGTGGTGGAGTGTAGTCACATCCCAAAACTGACTCCACTACAGAACTCGTTTACTGCCATGGCAGAGCAGGAATGTCTCACCGAGACACCTGCAGTACTGGCTGAAGGAGATGTGGTGGTCCTTCCTAGTGGAGACCCCAAGGAGGTGAAAGGAGACCCCAAAGGAGAAGGAAGCAAATCCTGGTGGGTGACTCCATTGTTAGGGGGAGAGAGAGTTGGGAGCAATTAGTGAGGAGGAGAGGGAAGTTGGTGCCTTCCCAGAGCCATAGCATGCAGTGATGGAAAGAAGATCCAAAGGATCACTGGGGAAGCATGAATGGAGGCAGAGCTGGATGTCATTGTTCACCTGGGGATGAATAACCTTGCTAGGTATGAGCCAGTCATAGTTCAGGAAGAGTTTAAGGAGTTGGGGAGGGATCTTAGGCAGGTGACATGATCGGTGACCTTCTCAGAAGTACTACCTTTCTAGGACAAGGGGGACAACAGTATTCTTTGCACCAGGATCTTCAACTCCTGGTTTAGGAAGTGGTACGCAGAGGAAGGTTTCAGGTTCATTAGGGACTGGGGCTCAAATTGGAGGGATGGGATCTGTACTGGGGAGATGGCCTGCATCCATCCAGGAGAGAGGCTGCAGTCCTCAGTGAAAGGTTTAATTGCTACATGGGCAAGCATTTAAACTAGCCAAGTGGAAAGGCAGGGGGAAGGCAGAATAAGACTGGGAGATGGAAACTTTCCCCCCCAAAAAAGTTCCCAAGGCAAACTACAGCATTCCAGAGGGAGTAAAACCCTAGAAGGAATCAAATTAAAATGTAATCTGAGAACTAGAGGAAAAGTTTGAAGCCGAGAAGGGGGGGGGGCATGATACTGACATACTAAAATTGCCAGATCATTAGGTCTGTCTTGTCTGTTCAAGATGCAGCTCATAGTTTTGTCCCTGTAGCTGCCCCTCCCCCTTTGTTTCCCACATTCCCATGCTCCACCCCTGACCTATCCTACTGTTCACTACCCTACCCTCCCACATCTTTCCCATATATCTGTCCCAACCCCTCTTGAATCCTTCTATTGATTCCATTATTGCCAGCTCTTCTGACAGCACATTCCAAGATGCCACCACCCTCTCCATGAAATAATGTTACCTCACTTCTCCTGTATACCTCCCCCCCTACTAGTTTTAGGCTATGGTCCTTCATGGTCTCTTCCTCCTTCAATTTGAGTAGACCCTATGTAACCTACATCCTGGAACCGAGAATGCTTGTATTTGTATTTGTACTCTATGTGACGAGGTACCTTTGGAAATGAGCCTCTGGCTCAAAGGTTGTAAACCGATGTGCAAATAAATAAATAAATTACCCTGTTCATCCCTCTCAAATATTGAAAGACCTCTATCATATCCCCCCTGTCTCTTCTGTCCTCCAGGGAGTACATGTTCAACCCCCGAAGTCTCTCCTCATAGGACTTATCCCCCAGACTATAAATCATCATTGACACTCTTCTTTGCACTTTCTCCAGAAGAACAAAGTCCCTCCTTAAGTAGGGGCACCAAAACTGCACACAGTGCTCCAAGTGTGGCCTCACCAAGTAATTGGACAAGGGAAGCAGGACCTCACTCTTCCTTGATGATATCCCCCTAGCAATACATCCAAGCATCCTGTCAGGAGAAGCAAATGAGGCAGGAAAGGCAATTAGGAGCGCAAAAGCAAAAACAGATTAAAATATAGCCAAATCAGTAAAAAAGGGGGATAAAACATTTTTTAGATATGTTAGTAAAAAGAGGAAGTCCAAAGGAGGGACAGTAAGACTGAAAGGGGAAGGGAGGTTTCTGTTGAAGAGTAGCACCAAAAAGCAGACATACTAAACAAATACTTTTGTTCAGTATTCACAGAGGAGGGATTAGGAAAGGGGCCTTTGTTACAAGACAAAGGCATAAAGGGTTGAGAGGTAGACAGTAGACCTTTCACAGTGGAAAGAGTCCTAAAGGAGTTGTCAAAGTTAAATGTAGACAAGGCAATGGGTTCAGATGCGATGCACCCCAGGTTGCCGAAGGAGCTCAGGAAGGAGCTGGCTGCGCCTCTGATAGCCCTGTTCAACCTGTCACTAGAAATATGGGAGGTACTGGGGGACTGGAAAAGCGAAGATGTAGTCCCACTCCAGAAAAGTGGAAATAAGGAGGAGGTGGGAAATTACAGCCTGTCTTCAGTAATAGGCAAAGTAATGGAATCACTACTGAAGGAAAGGACTGGATAATACCTTGTTACAAGTGGTCCCCAGGATACGATGCAGTATGGAGTCACAGGGGGGAGATCCTGCCAGACAAACCTGATCGGGTTCTTTGACTGGGTAACAAATGAAGTGGACCAAGAAGGGACATTTGACATGGCCTATCTGGGTTTCAGCAAGGCCTTTGACACCATTCCACACAGAAAGTGGGTAAACAAACTGAGTAGCCTAGGAGTAGGTCCTAAAGTTGTAAAATAGGTGGAGAGTTGGCTTAGTGGCAGGAGTCAAAGAGTGGTGGTAAATGGGGTATGCTCTGCGGAAGGTAAAGTGACTAGCAGGATGCTGCAGGAGTCAGTATTAGGCCTGATCCTCTTCAATGTCTTTATTAGTGACAATGCATAATGGCTGAAGGGGATGATATGCATATTCATGGATGACACAAAAATCTGCAACAGAGTAGACACATCTGGGGGTTTAAAGAATGAGGGAGGATCTAGTTAGAAGAACGGTCATGAGTTTAGCAGCTAAGATTCAATGCAAAAAAGTGGAAAATCATGCACTTAAGGCACAAAAACCCTGGGGTAACATATCAACTCGGGGGGGGGGGATTAACAGTCACTAAACAGGAAAGAGATATGGGGATTATCCATGCCTTTGTCACTACTCGACTTGTTTATTGCAATTCTCTCTAACTAGGGCTACCAGGGGTTGATATCCGCCGCTTGCAGCTGGTGCAGAATGCAGCAGCCAAGCTTTTGACTGGGACCTCTAGGTCCAGTCATATTATGCCTGTGCTCTGCCAGCTGCACTGACTGCCTATTCAGTGGTGGATCACCTTTAAGGTTGGCTTGCTGACCTTTAAAGCCCTACATGATTGGGGACCCAGCTACTTGCAAGACCTCCTGGTACCCTACTGCCCCCCTCTCTCCACTCTCTGATCCACCAATGAGGGATTGCTAGAAATTCCCGTGGTGTGACAGAAGACATCTAGTGCCCGTACTTTTTCTTTTTCAGCTCCAACCTTGTGGAATTCTTTACCTCATTGGATAAGAGAATGCCTGACTGTTGATAGGTTTAAAATTGAGTTGAAAACTTATTTATTCACTTTGGCCTTCCCTAATTATGGTTAACTTGTTTTATTGTTTGTTTTAACTCATATTTATATTTGTTTGTATTCGATTTTATGTTCAGCACCTTGGTTCTGAAAGGCGCTATAAAAAAAAAATTTGATTTGATTTGATATTCTGATGACCTGAAGGTAGCTAAACAGTGTGACAAGGCAGTGGGAAGGGATAGCAGAATGCTAAGATGCATAGGGAGGGGTACAACAAGCAGAAAGAAGGAGGCAATAATACCTCTATATAGAACACTGGTAAAACCATACCTCGAGGACTGTGTCCAATTCTGGAGGCCCCATCTCCAAAAGGACATAGATAGGGTGGAGGCGGTGCAAAGAGGGCAGTCAAAATGGTGCAGAGCCTGCATCAGAAGCCCTACAAAGAAAGGCTTAAGGATTAAAATATGTACTCCCTAGAAGACAGGAAGGAATGGGGGGATATGATAGAGACATTCAAATACCTCTCAGAAATAAACAAGGTGCAGGAAGTGATCATTTTACAAAGAAAAAGATGCTCAAGGACAAGGGGCCACAATGTGAAACTGGAGAGGTGAGACTCAGAGGAAACATGAGGAAGTACTTCTTCTTGGAGAGGGTGGTGGACACTTGGAACAGACTCCCAGCAGAAGTGGTGGGGGCTAGAATGGTCACAGGATTTAAGAATACATGGGACAGACGCAAGGAATCTTAGAAGCAAGAGGGGGTATAAGCCAGAGTTCAAGTAGGGTCTCCAGTGGCACTATAGGTAAGGAATTTAGGGCAGACTAGGTGGGCCAAGTTGTCCTTATTTGCCAACAACTTCTTTGCTTCTATGTTTCTATGTTACAGAGTCTAAAGGCCTTGCTGAAATCCAGGTAAAGGATGTCCACCGCTTGGCCCCTGTCCACTGTTTTAGAAACCCAGTCAAAGAAGTCAATCAGTTTCATTTAACACAGCCTCCCTCCCTCCCATAAACCCATGCTGCCTCATATCCTGGAGACCATGTACATCTAGATACTCTACCAACCTTTCCTTCAGTATGGTCCTCATGAGCTTGCACATAATTGAGGACAGACTGACTGGTCTGTAATTCCCTGGGTCGTCCTTGGAACTACTCTTATGGAGGGGCACTACACGTGCCATTTCACTGTCCTGTGGTATCATTGACTCCATTGAACTACTGAACAGGCCAGCTAATGGATCTGTAAGCTCCTGTGCTAGTTCCCTCAACACCCTTGGGTGTATGCTGTCTGGGCCTGGAGACTTGTCCACCCTCAATGCTAACAGTCATGTTCTCCCCCTAGCCACTTCTTCCACTACATCTGTGCTTTCCACCCCCCTGCTCCTCTTCTTCTTCTTCCTAGTGGCATGAGTCTGTGTTTCTCTCTGGTAAAGATGGAACAGAAGTACTGTTTTAGTACATCTGCTTTGCCCCCATTCTCCTCCACCCACCCTTCTCCTTTCCGGAGCCTAACAATCTCATCTTTCTTGTCCATTTTTTTGCCAATATAGTGAAAAAAAGTATTTCTCTCCATTCTTAATTCCCTCAGCTAGATGAAGTTCCTTCTGAACCTTAGCCTGCCAGACTACCTTGCCTGCTATGCTAACCATCTTCATGTAATCCTCCCTGTCTTCCTCTCTCTCTCTTGGTCCTCCTGAATTTATTGTAGGCTAACCTCTTGTCCCTTACTACCTGGGCAATCTCAGTACTAAACCAGTTGGCTGCTTTGGCCCTTGAGTTCTTCCTCTTGAGCCTAAGGCACTCCCCTGTGGCATTTAAGGTAAGAGTAATTCTAGGCTCTAGGTTTTGTTAGCTGTTCTTCATAAACTTTATTAATTATAGTATAGTATACTATGAATATAAAATCCATGGTAGCAAGACATAGAAATCAACATATTGTTGTTATACATAGTGCACATTTACTTAGCTACCTGTGTTACCACATATTGAGAGGAAATGCAAGTAGATAACTATTAGAAATTAAGCAAGATTGGCCAATTGTAGCAAGGTCATGAATGCAGTTCAAAAAGACAATACCGTTAATATCCTGGAGTAAAAAAACACTCAGATAGAGCCCACCAGTGGCTCTGAAGGTCCATGTAACTGTAAAGTTCGAAACTATTGTCAATACCTTAAATACGTGCTGCTCAAGGTCTTAACCATCTCTGTCTGACTCATGTCAGTAGTGTTGTAAATGATTAATAGGTAAGAAAATAACAACACCCAATCCTATCAATGGTGCTGGAGGAGCAAAGCAAACTTGTAGTCATACTTAATGATTGACTGTTACATTTAAGTTTATCAGGAGGACTGTGGGTTGAGTATATGCCTGGTGCAGCTATACGTGACCCCAAAAGGCCAAACGCACATGTAACACCTTTACCCCATGGCTATGCGGCTAAGGCAAATTTGACAATTCTAGCCTCTGTCTTTCTAGTCAAACAGCACATAAGAAAGAGGGCGATTAGGCCACATTAGTGAATGCTAGATTTTATGGCCATAAGTATGCCCACACATCAGAGTATCCTGCTCTCAAGATAGAAGCTCTTAACCCACCAAACCACACATAGCAATAAACTGTGAAACTAACTTTTTGGATTAATGAACAATTACAAACCAGAATCTCAGCATGTAGAAACATCTACAATACATAATCAATTCCACTGGATTCACACAGTTCACTTTAACTCAAGTTTCCCACTCTGAGTCTGATTCAGCTGGCTAGCTGGCAAAATCCAGTTTTATTCATACCCCCGTGGGGTCACTGTAAAGATGTATCTTACCAGCATATACCAGCTTAGGTTGTGCAAGATGCAGGAGTCTGTGTTCAATATACAGTTTTCTGATGCCTGCCCTAAGAACATTGCATTCCTTCTTCCACTGTTAAGTTGTGAAGCTCAAATCTGGGAAAATAAATATTCTGGTCTCATCAGACAAAGTAAGCTGTCCTTTTGTCTGAGCTGTGTTCAGGATACTGTTCTTGATGTGACTGCCCCATTACAATGAGGAGAGTTCGCAGTCTATGAGGGTTGAAGGGCCATCAAATTGGGTTAATTCTATACACCTTTAACACTTGGCCCATTATATCTATATCCAGTAATGTCTTCACCAACTCCATAACAAACTGTACAGGACTCAGATAACCCATCCCCTCTGGAATACGTAGGAGTTACACATAGGAAACTTGAGGCCCCATTCTCAACATGCTTGAGGAAAGTCTGAGAATTTTGTTATCATCAATCACACCAGTAACAGCTGTAAACACCTTCTTTGTGGAGTCCTTAGTCTCTTTAACCTCTGTGGAGACCCCATCTGTCTTGGTCTCCATGAGCATGACTCTCTGGTTAAAGGAATCAATCTTTTTTAACATGAACCTTTTTAATGAAACTTTTCAAAATACAACAACAAAAAAGATTGACAAAATACATGCCAGAAATGGTATGCCATTCTTAGGGCATCATGATTAGGATGCCATAATGTGGGTGCTGCAATAAGGTCATGAATAACAGAGGTGTTCTGGATTTTAGAATGTCTTTCACTTACACCGTGTTGGGCATTTGCACAATTCTGCAGCCCTTCACTGCATGCCCAACCCAGAAAATGTTCTATTTATGTTTGGGGGTACGGGGGGTAAATCCCATCCAGGCACAGTAACTCATTTGTGGTGTAATGTTGCCCATGCTAATGCCGAGCAACATATTGCTTGTGCCCTAAGTTACCTTGCCCCATTACCCGCACACCGTCATGGGGGAACCACCAGAAATACTGAATATATACAGGAAGTACAACCAACAGGCACTTATAACCACAATAAATATAACAAGTGTGCAACAGCACTCATTGTGTAGGGTAGGTGACAAATATCATACTGTAAGTTGTAGATAGGAAGATGAAGTGAAACTGATAAGCAGATGTATTAAATGTGAACCATATATAACACTAACAAAAGGTAAATGTAAAGGATATAAGACACATGTAAGCATGAGTTATAAACAAAGGATAACAAACCAGATACCCTATTAACCTAGGAAATTATTGGGGTATTAACAAATTGGATTATGGGGGTGGATCATAGATGTGAATGTAAAAACAGGTTCTGTTTATTATGGTAAAACTCTTGCTTTCCTATAGCCATATAGGGTAGTCTTTCAAACAGGGCTGGTCTATATAAGGCTGAGTGCCAGCTAAGAATTGAAGGGTGAGTGGATTGGTACCATGACATGAGTAGCAGTCATTTGGCTTCCATGAGTGCCACCAGGAGCCAGAACTGCAAAGGTTTAGATATGAAAGAACTTGCAGCAGGGATAACCAGAATCATTAACTTCAATACAATGGAGCAATCTGCTAAGATATCTCACCACCACTGATTAAGTTTTGGGCAACTCCAAATTATGTGGACAAGTATAGTGTCAGATGGGAAGCATCTCTAACATGCAGAGTTCAATGATAGAGCCATAAAGTGCAGAACATGAGGTGTTCTGTATCATCCATGAAAACTTTTAAGTGTATTAGATGGCTGTTAGTGTCTCTGTAGGCCTGGTGTGCTTTCTGGAGTGCTATGTTCCATTGTTCCTGTGGTATATGTGAGAAATAAGACATGAGGGAGCATATGATGGGAGTCACGTGATGTCCAGTGAGGAGTGATCAGCTTCTCCAGGGAACTCCATCTAAACTCATCACTTAAGACTATATTTTCTCTACTTTTTGAGCAGATTTTAAGCAGTTTGGTGAAATCAAAGATTAATATAACTCACCAGTGCCATAGAAGCTGAACAGATGGACCAACAAGCTTCGGACACCTTTCTATAACTTGAAGATTCAGAAGGAGAACAGGAATCTGTCGAGTTTCTGGAAGCCAAAAGGCCCCGATGGAGCAATTCTCCTCTTATCCCCCTCCTGAAGCTACCTCATCCTTTACAATGGAGTAAGTCTATGATGAGCTGCAAAGAATGAAATCAGCACTTTTTTCCCTGATTAAGGACTTTAAAGAATTAAAACCGGTGGTTAAGGAGCTAACGAAAATAATTTCAGATGTGGAAGTCTGAGTTTCTACGAATGAGGGTAAAGTAAATAAAATGGAACCAGAGTTATTTAGTCTCTGTCACTCTGTGTCCAAATTTGAATACAAACTTCATGGTTTGGAAGAGTGGTTTAGACAAAATAACCTGGTCCTTCTTGAGCTGCTGGAGGGGGAAGAGGGGCCTCATGCAATTGATTTCATCCAAAAATGTTGCTGCAAAATTGCCAGCCCCTCTCCCAACAGCCCAAATTCTATTATTGAAAGAGCCCACATATCATTATGTCCCAAACCCGCTGCAAGTGAGACATCCCACCCATTAATCTTCAAAGTTCTCAACTATTTGGATCAAGATCGTTTGTTAAAAGCAGCCAGGAGAATTGAACAGCTCCAATGGGAGGGGAAAAAAAATCATATTGGTACATAATCTCACATATAAATTCTGCCAAGAGAGAGTGGCTTACAGAGCTATCCAGTCCAAGCTGTAGGCTGCCAAGATTAAACATAAGATGTTATATCCAGCCCGGCTTGAAGTCACCACAACTCGGGGAGTCTTCAGATACGATTCAGTTTCTCAAGCCTCCGCTGAACTGTATTGGCATTTTCCTAATCTTTTTGGCAAAGTAGGATGAACCTCCACTTGGACTATGATGCAACCTTCCAGATTTATTATTGGATCCAGTGTCAGTCGGATGGAGAATCTTATTTATATGTCTGCAGAACAGAATACATATCCTTTTGACTCTTTCTTATAAACATTGAAAGACTTTCTTGAAATAGCCTGAAAGCGAAGAAAGTCTAATCTATGCATTCTACCATAGAATATTTTTCTAAAGTGGTTGGCAGTATAAGTTTTGTTTCTGGATATGTCTGCCTTTATAAGACTGTAAATGTATTTTTAGAGTGTATATTTAGCAGTGCAATAAGATTGTTTCAGGACTTAAGAGATGTTTCTTTAAAGACAATCTGTGTCACAGTTGGGAATATGTTTTGATTTTTTAAAATTTGTTGCTGCTATTTGTTAGTTTAACACTATATTTCACCAGTTTATTGTTTTCAGAGGGTTCTGGAAGTTTAGATATTGATTAGAGGTGTGGAGCACCCTCTAGTGGTATGCATAGACAACAAGTATTATTCTGCTGCTACTTTACTTAATCCTTTTTTAACCTCAATTACTATGATTACATTTATTACTGAGACAGAGCTGCCTGTGTGAATTTCTGGGCAAACTGTTATTCTAGCCTGGCTACTTAATTAGACATTAGGGGTTGGGAGTTCCCTTTTGGGGTGTCAGTTCCACAGGGGCTTATTTACCTACTTTGTTAATATGATATGGCAAGAACCCGAGTATTGCATAGCTATGTGTGACGGATTTGCCTCGGTGCCCCTGACAATTTCCTTTGGCTTTTATTATTCTTAATTAGTTGACTCATATGGCTCCATTACAAACCTCAGCGTCTAAACTAATTTACTTTTCACACAAGGACTGGGAGGAGACGTTGTTACTGTTGGGCCTTTCTATTGTCAAGAATTACTTTACTGCTATTTTAATTTATCTTTGCAGCTTCGATAAATATGCTCACTTTTATTTTTGAGGCAGAGCATTTTGGTTTAATTCTTTGGGCAATCTGAGATCTCAGATAGGTTGTTCAGTTCGATATCAAGGGTTGGGCACCCGTCTTATTTTGTTTGGACCTGCTAGGGCTCTTTTAATTAGTTGTTAACAAGATATGTTAAGGACCCGAGTACCGATTGACAATGTTTTGCAGATTAGCCTCGGTACTCAAGATATTTTTCTTTACTTCTTTTCTTTTATTTAGTTGATTCTCATGGCCCTATTTTAAGCTCCAGCCTCTGAACTATTTTATTTTTTACTCATTGATCTTGAGGAGAATTTATTCTTGTTGAGGCTTTTTACTTACTATTTCATAAATTTCTATTTTTAAGCAGCAACCCTTAATTGAGGGTGGCTAGACTATTTCTCCTTTTTTTTTCATTCATGAAATTTTAATCTTGAATGTTACTGTTTTGGTGCTATATCTGGATTTTTTGGCCGCTTCTTTATATCAGGTCCTGGGAAGCTTTCAGATCTTATGGAGGTCTTGAGGGGAGATTCCCCACACATAAGTCTTGGGTGGGGACTGACGGAAGCTGCCTCCATGCTAGCAGTTGCAGACCACACAGTCAGGAGGGGGCTTAAGGCCTGAGTTGTAAAAGTTTTTAAGGGACGTGTTTTCATTGGATTTTGGAGGTGGAGGGGAGTTTTGCTATTCAATTGTTATTTGTTGGGGATGTGTTGGGGGGGTGGGACCCATGCAGGCATTTTCTTTCCAGGGCAATCCGAATGAAGGATGTATAGCTATACCTTTTTCACAATGACACAGTCATGGAAAATTGTCTAATGGAACATTGGGGGGGGACAGAGACAACATAAAGAAGTATTGTGTCTTAAGGCACCTGAATCATGTTATTCCCCATATCACTCTGCTGCAGGAGACTCATCTCCCAGCAAATCAAATTAATAATATGAATAAGTTATGGGTTGGGCAGGTGTATGGTGCAGGACCTAGTGCCAGACAAAAGGGGGTAGTCACACATCTGTCCCCTTTTACTATTACAGGAATTGAAAGATCCAGAGGGAAGGTACATCACAGTCCGTGGTAAATTAGCTAATACAGAAGTTATAATTGGCTCTGTTTATGGGCCTAACACATACTCCTTCCTTTTTTCCATCTCTGGCATCAGTTCTTGCTCCATTTACTAATATTCCCTGTATTTTGGGAGAGGATTGGAACCTTGCCCATTCAAATGATTTACATAGATCAACTAAGAGGAGGGTTGGTTTGTCCCCTGCTCTGAGGGTTCTGAAAGAGTTTATGGAAAATATGGGCTTAGTTGACCCCTGGAGAATATTACATCCTGGAGAATGAGCATTTATCTTCTATTCTCCTCCTCCTCATGGGGTCTATTCTAGGATTGATTATTTTTTAATTAGTCATGCATTGTTACAATATATCAGTGACACTAGCATAAATTCCAGAGTGATTTCTGTTCACTCCCCAATTCAAATACAATTAGTATTATCACAACAATGCCCACGTTCTGACACTTGGTTCCTTAATCCTCAATTACTGGCTGACTCAGCTTTGTTAGACAATGTGAGAACCTACATACTTTACTCACTAGTGGAGAATGTGGACTCCATTGGTGCAAAAGATGTGATGTGGGGGGTCTCTTAAAGTGATTCGGAGAGGGGAGTTAATACGACTAGCTACTATTAAGAAAAAGAAACAGATAGAACAAGTTGATGAATGGTTAACAAAAATCCAAGTACTGGAGTCTACCTTAACTAAACATTCTGATGAAGATAAATGGTTGGAGTTAAATTATTTGAAGGCCAAATGCTCTGCTTATCTTATGGACAGGGTGACGTGGTCTGCAGCTAATTTGAAGACTACTTACATAGGGCAAGGGGAGAAAGGTGGAAAACTGCTTACAATACACCTCAAACAGAGGGCCTCAGCAAGATGGGTGGCAACCCTGGTTCATCCCTCATCTTGTTATATAGTTTCAGACACTAAATAATTGTCTGAAATATATAAAGCTTTTTATTAGACCCAGTACAAAGCACTGGAGACTGACCTGAACTTTCAAGTGCACTTGGAACACTTCCTGTTGGGAGTAGACCTGCCAACTTTTACTGATCTGCAAAAATATTCCCTTTTTGGCCCCATCTAGAGATGGAGGTATTGTTGACGATAGGGACTCTCTCCTCTGATAAGGTCCCAGGCCAGATGGCTTTGTGCTTTTATTTTATTTTATAAAGTTTTTAGAGCAGAGTTAGCTCTTATGCTCACTATGTAACATAACTATTTACATATCTCAGAAATTAAAGAAAAAGGCCTTTTTGAAGCCAGGATTGTTTTGCTTCCAAAAGCCTGGGAGGAATCCTCCTATCCCAGATAATTATTGACCAATTTCACTCTTAAATGTGGACATTAAACTCCTTGCAACAATCCTGGCATCAAGGCTTACAATGATGTGGTCGGGTCTGATAGGCCCAGAACAAGCAGGCTTTGTCTCTGGACACCATTCTAGTGATCACTTTAGAAAGATCTTCCATATTTTCTCTGTGTCTGGGGAGACTAACACCGATGCTGTGTTGGTTTCCCTAGACACAGAGAAAGCATTCGATTGTGTGGCCTGGGAATTTTTGTTTACCCTTCTCCCCAAATTTGGAATACCTTTGGAGTTCACACAGTGGATAAAAGTTTTATACGCAACAATCTCAGCTGGAATTCTCTGTAATGGAGAACTTTCTACATCTTTTAAATTAACAAGGGGCACTCGGCAAGGATGCCCCTTTCCCCAATGCTTTTTTATCTATAAATAGAACACTTATCTAGAAAAATAATGTCCTTGCCCCAGATTAAGAGTATAACAATGGGTGCTATAGAATATAAGCTTTCAACGTACACTAATGATGCATTACTTCACATCTCAGACTGGCAAGCATCTCTACCTGCAGCCTTACAATTACTCTCATATTATTGGCCGTTATCAGGATATAAGTTAAACCTTCACAAAACTAGTGTTTTTCCTTTATCTCGTGCTTGCGCTAAAATGGATGTTTCCACTTTGGGGCTTAAGTGGGAACCCCAGTCCTTATCTTATTTGGGAATCAAAGTATCCTGGGATACCAACCTCTTAAAAATCTTTAATCTAGACATGGTAGTTAAACAGATGGAGCTAGACCTTCAGAGATGGCAACACCTACCATTATTGGTATGGGGATGAGTTATACTCAAAACAGTTGCCTTACCCCATTTATTATACCTCCTGAATATGTTAAACTCAGCCCTCCCTAGAAGCTGGTTTGATAGAATCCAGTCTATTTGGTCTAAATTTATTTGGTTAGGGAAAACCCTTGTAGGGTGATTAACTAACTCTGTAGACCTAGGGACATAGGAGGACTGCAGCTTCCCCACTTATTAAACTATTATTTTGCACTACATAGCTCTAAATATTTTCAATTGGTCCAACCTGGAAAGGATCACCTTTATATCCCTGACTGGTTATAGACAGAGTCCTCACTGGTTATGGAATACTGTCTCCCACTGTCCTCTTTACTATATAACCTCCCTTCTCTAACTTACCCAAAGCTTTGAAGAATACTCTGATAGGCTGGTCTATACGAGCCCATTCACAGCTGTGTCACTCCATGCACATGGTCTATCATACTGACCTTAGTCAGCCTTTCTTTAATAATTAAAACATCCTGATTGATAAGAAAACAGTCCCACCAGGACAGTGGCAAGGCACTGCAGCCTCCTCATTAGCAGACTTAGTTGAAAATGATAGTTATTTCATTTGCTAAAATTAGAGAAAATTTTAATCTCCCAGAACATCATTGTTTCTGATATGCTCAAATTAAGCATTGTTTAAATAATTTTTTGGGATCCTCAACCTGGCATAAAGATGCAGGTTCGTTGTTTGCAACTTTATCGGTTTTAGCAATCCAAAGTAAGCCAATCCCCCATATATATAAAGAATTGAGTAGACTGACTTGGCTTAATTGTACTCCTAGGGCTTACTATTGGCATCAAGTGTTAGATCTAAAATATTCTGTTTCTACATGGTCAAAGATATGGAGAAATGTATATGTTTATATTAAGCAAGACAGGCTACATTTACTTCAATTTAAAAATTGGTGGCGGTTCAAATATGAACATTCTATTTAGCTTTTTAATACATAATTTTTTAAATGCAGCTGTGATTACCTGAACTTGTTGCTTGTCATGCATTAGATACTTCTAATGCATGGCTAGCAACCAATCAAAATTCAGTATTTTCCCTACCCATTTTATAAGAGCTCCCAAGTCATGTTCCCATTTATTCTTACTGGATTCTAAAATGGAGGGTAATGCATCTTGGATAGTAGCATATGTTTTACCCGCACATCCTTTGATCAAGTTGCCTAGAGAAAGCTGTTGTATCCAGAGCCAGGGGTAGTAAGCCGTACCTCTCAACTGTCCTGGATTATTCAGGAATTCCTGAATTTATACTCCCTGTCCCAAAGTCCCAACTTGATTTGCTTCTTTTCTGGAGCTTTAAATGCCAGTGTAAGCCTAGCAGTCCTGTTTAACACTTATGCTATTAACAGAATTAGAAAGTACAGGAATTCTGGACTGATATATCATTCAACAAAACAGCAAGGGTTAAACTTGGCCAAGCAGAAAAGCGCAGATTGTTGCAGGTATCCCTCTCCCTGCATTCCACAGGCTTATCTGTTTCTCTAATGAGACTAATGAAAGAGAGACAGAGGGACGGACACACACACACACACACACACACACACACACACACACACACACACACACACTCTCTGCATTCCAATATGATATATTTCTGTTCAGTTAAGTCTGGAAATTAATAACACTGTATCCTTCAGAGCCTGGAAGTTAACACTGGATCCTAGTGGGGGACTCAATAGTTTGGTGTACTGTCATAGGATCAGGCATCAGTAGGGAGAGGGAGGTTATGTGTCTCCCAGGAGGCACAGCTCTGAGGAAGGGGGAGCATATCCACAGGATCACAAAGTCTGTAGCTGGGAAGAGGGGGGGCTGAATATCATTGTCCATCTGGGAACAAATGACCTAGCCAAAGAAAGAGAAAGTATGGAGAAGGTTCAGGAGAATTTTAGGGATTTTGGTAGGAGCCTTGGTGACTAGTAAACTCTGTTACGTTCTCAGAGGTGCTATCAGTCAGGGGAGGAAGGGAGTAAAGAATCAAATGTATCAAAATCTTCAACATGTGGTTGAAAGACTGGTTCAGGAAAAACAACTCTGGCTACATTGGGTGCTGTGGCACCACCTGGGATGATGCACACCTCTACAAAAAAGATGGGCTTCATCCTTCTGAAGAGGGTACATATGTCCTCAGTGAGAGGTTTGCATGTTTTCTGAGCAAGCATTTAAACTAGCCACTGGGGGGCTGTCAGGAGTGGGGGGATTTAGGCAGCCCACTCCCACAGGATAGTGCACACTTCAAGCAAGAGCAGGATGTCAGCCCGGGGGCAGATGCACAGGTACCTCAGGTGGGATAGGCTGTGCTTAGGACATAACGTTATCACCACTAATAAAAGGACCTGGACCACAAACAACCAGTAAGGTAATAGAAAAAGAAGAAGAATCAGCATTTGTATAGCATTTTTCATACACAGTATCCCAAAGTGCTTTACAAGCAATGCTAGACTGGTAGTGAAGTGACTGAAAGTGTGGTGGTGGCCATATCGCACATCATCACCCACACACAGCCTGGATAATTGCATGAACTGGTTTATGGGAAGGGGAATGTTGGCCAGGACACTGGGAATGTTCCCTGCTCTTTGTGAAGAGTGCCCTGGGTTCTTTTACTTCCACCTGGACACCCACCAGGACAACACCAGGATGGGCAGAAGGGACCTCAGTTTAATGTCTCATCCGAAGGACGGCACACCCCAGCAGTACAGCACCCCCCAAGACTGCACTTACATGCCAGTGATTTTTAGGTGCAAGTCCAGTCCCGGTGTGGGATGAGAACCCACGACCTTCTAGTCTAGAGGTGGATGTGCTACCAACTGAGCCACGCAGACATCTATAAAAAGGAAGCACGACATAGAACACTCCAGGAAAAGTAGGATGGAGCAAGGGACAAAACACCTTTTCGTGGAAGGTCATGCACACACATGCCTGCAGTCTAGTGAACAAGATTCCAGACCTGGTGGCTACAATGATGGAGGCACATCTGGACATAGTGGAGATAACTGAAACATGGAACACCAGCAGCCACAGCTGGGGCATAAGTGAAGTGTACTGGGTTATGCCCTGTTCAGAAAAGATAGGGAGGGTAAAAGGGGGAGGAGTTTCCCTCTGCATCAAAGACAGCATAAAGGTGACTGAAATTCAAAACAGGCATGAGCAAATGGTGGACATTTGGATCACCCTTGAGCCAGGCAATGGAACAACTATTCGTACAGGGGTCATTTACAGACCCCTGTCTCAGGCCAAGGAAACTGACAAGCAGCTGCTATGAAACATGCAAGAATTGGCAGCAAAAGGGGAGGTACTGCTAATGGAAGACTTTAACATGCCAGACATAGATTGGTCCATCCCAGCAGGGCTCTCAGCTAGGACACAGGACTTCATGGACTCCCTTGAGGGGGCTGGTCTTAGGCAACTGGTTCATGAAGCTACCAGGGACTGGGCAATCTTTGATCTGGTGTTGACCAATGGAGACAGGGTAGCAGATCTTAGAGTGGATGGTCAGTTAGGGTCCAGCGACCACAATATTGTGTGGTTCAAAGTGAACACAGAGATCCAGTCATCCCATACAAAGGCAAGAGTCTTAAACATTAGAAGGGCGGACTTTATCAGTATGGGACTACAGCTAAAAGAAACCCTGGAAAAAGGAGTGATAGGTGGGGACGTTGAGGAGAAATGGGCACATCATCAAGGAGACTATAGCGGAGGTAACAAAACAATATGTTAGGTCAAAAGACAAGAGTAGAAGGAGAAGAAAACCACTTGGTTCTTGGGGGGGGGGGGAGTGCAGAAAAAGTAAGGGCCAGGAGGCTAGCCTTCAAGAAGTATAAGCAGACACAAAGGGATGAGGACCAGAAAATGTACCAGAAGAGTCTGAGAGTGGTGGGAAAGGCAGTAAGGAGTGCTAAAGCACAAACGAAGGAAAGAATAGCTCAATCAGTTAAAAAAGGAGGTAAGACATTCTTCAGGTACATTAGCAAGAGAAGGATGGCAAACAGGGGAGTAGCAAAGCTTAGAGGGGCCAGAGATAAGAAAATGGAGGGAGACGGGGAAAATGCAACAGTCCTGAATGAATAGTTTTGTTCAGTCTTCACTGTGGAAGGGGATGGGCAGGGCCCACAGTTGGACTTCAAAGGAGCTAAGGATAAGGATGCATACACCAGTCCATTCACAGAGGAGAGGGTCCTAGAAGAACTAGCGAAGCTAAAGGTGTAAAAAGCCATGGGTCCAGATGGCATACATCCCAGGGTCTTAAAGAAACTGAGGACTGAAATGACAGCCCCTCTGGCAGCCCTGTTCAGTGAGTCCTTAGACACTGGAGTGGCCCCAGAGGACTGGAGAAGGGCAGACATTGTTCCTCTTCACAAGAGCAGTAGTAAAGAAGAAGTGGGGAACTACAGGCCAGTAAGTCCTAACCTCTGTGGTTGGAAAGATAATGAGGCACACCTTAAGGAAAGAATAATGGAACACTTGGAAGCAAATGGACTGGTGGATGCCAGGCAACATGGGTTCTCCGCAGGAGGATCCTGTCAAACTAATCTGATAGATTTCTTTGACTGGGTGACAAAGGAAGTAGATCAGGGGAGGGTGGTAGATATTGCCTACCTTAGGTTCAGCAAAGCCTTTGATACTGTCCCATATTGGAGACTGGTCAACAAGCTAGGCAGCCTGGGGTTGTGACGCAAAGTGATGAACTGGATTGGAAACTGGCAAAGGGACAGAAAACAGGGTAGTGGTGAAAGGAACCCAATCAGACAAAAGGGAGGTGACCAGTGGGGTACCTCAAGGGTCACTTCTGGGGCCAGTCCTCTTCAGTGTCTTTATCAGTGACATTGCAGATGGGGTGGAGGGAAAGGTTTGCCTTTTTGTGAATGCACCAATATTCAACAGAGTAGATACTCCAGAGGGGGTGGAAAGGATGAGAAAATACCTGGAACTGCTGGATAGATGGTCAGGGGCATGGCAGCTAAGGTTTAATGCAAAGAAGTACAAAACCATACATGTGGGGAGCAGGAACCCTGGGGCAAGCTACAGGTTGGGGAGCTGCTGGCAGTAACTAAGGAGGAGAGGGACTTGGGGGTCATAATCACAGATTACTTGAAGGCTGCTAGACAGATGGCAAAGGTGGTGGGAAAGGCCAGTGGGATGTTGGGGTGTATTGGAAGGTGAATCACAAGCTGAAGAAGGGAGGTAATAGTTCCACTGTACAAGAACCTGGTAAGACCTCACCTTGAATACTGTGTACATTTCTGGAGACAACACCTTTGAAAAGACATTGACAAAATAGAGACATTGCAGAGGAGGATGACCAAAATGATGAAGGGATTACATCATAAGCCTTACGAGGAGAGAGTGAAGGACCTCAATTTGTACAGGCTGGAACAAAGGAGGGAGAGTGGTAATATGATAGAAATATTCAAGTACCTCAAGGGCATTAACAAGATAGAAAGGGACAACATATTCCAGATTAATAGTAGTGCCAGAACAAGAGGACACGACATGAGACTGAGGGGTGGCTGCACAAGGAGAAATGTCAGGAAGTTCTTTTTTACAGAAAGAGTGGTGTCAGCTCATATAGTGGCAGACTGCAAACACGTATGGACAGAAACAAAGGAATAATAGAGATAGGAAAAAAAAGCTAAAGCCAGTGACCATATATGGTCACTGTTGACTTCGTTAAGCATCTTAAATGGGTAGACTGGATTGGCCAAACAGTCCTTATCTGCTGACAGCATCTATGTATCTAAAAAAATTATTTCTCTAGCAGCACCCATTTCAAGTAAGTAAATTAAGAGATATTACAACAGAAAAACAGGCAAAACATTTGCCTATGTTTTTTTGTTGTGCATGTGGCACTATTCAACTGAATTTGACATTTAAAAAGAATAAACTAAAGGAACTTTACATATGTACAGTACTACATCATGTGATGTACATGTCATGCAGTGACACAGCGCCATGCTGAAAAAATATGGTGTCCCTGATTTTGGTCATTTGTCCCTGATTTTTGGGGGGGAATGTTCCTGACTCTGGTCCTAGCAGGTTGAGACACACAGTAAGTAATAAGGAGTTAAGGTCTCTGCATAAGACTGAATGACAGCTCTTATTTGCAAATAGTGCCATAAATCAGTTTGAGGCAGACCTGCTTTTTCTTGGAGTTGCTAGACGGAGAGAAGAATATTGGAGCAGGGAAGGGTCAGTCAATTTCACCAGTTTAGTGCCAATAAGGATATCTGAATTAAGCCATAAATATGTATAGGGTCTGGTAGGGCCTCTAGAAGTCTTAGGAGCAGTTGTGTCATGCAGCATTCCCACACTTGTTTGGTAGCCAGAAAAATAATGTGAGAGGTAAGCTGGCTTGGAAACTTTCAGCCCAACAGAAATCTGAGGCAGGGTAGAGCAGCAATATCTGTTTCTAACCAAAGCTGTTGTGGGGAATTGATTGAGGGCAGCAGAAGCCAACAGTATGCCTGGGTCACACGGTATGCCAGAACATAACCATCAAACCAAGGAAGACCTAGGCCAGCTTGAGACCAGCGGGTCGAAGTTTTGCCTTGCTCATTCAGGGATGCTTAGCTTCCCATAGGACATTATCAATAAGATGGGCAATCCTACAGAACATGCTCAAATGGATAGATAGTGGAAGATTGTCTTAGAAATAAGTAAATTTCTGCAAAACAAACATGCAAATCACTTTGGTTTTGCCAGTGAAAGTGAGGTTCAACTTAAGCCAGCAACAGTTATCTTGATCTAAGGCCATAAGGAGAGGAGAGAAGTTCACTAATATTACGTCTTCCCATTGTAGGGTGATTTGGACCCTCAAATATTTAAAGCCACCACCAGCACATGTGATCCGTAATGTGTTACAGCAGCTATTATCACATAATTCATTTAACGGGGAAAGGGTAGTTTTAGTCCAGTTAACTGCGAGGTCAGACAGAGTCATAAACTGGGTAAGGATTCAGAGTACCAAGGAAAGTGAGTCTAATGGAGAGTCTACGGTGAAGAGATTGTTGGCATATGTGTGTACTAACTAGAAAGATCCACCTATGTGGATCTCTCGAATAGTAGGAGTAGCTAATAACTTGCAAGAGAGGGTCTCCAACACTAGAAGAAAAAGAAGAACAGAGGTAGGGCAGCCCTGCCACATGCACATCTGAAGAGTGAAAGATGAGGATATATTATATTTGGTGAGGACTACAGTGATAGAGGCATGGTGAAAAGTGTGAAACCATTGCCTAAGCACAGGGATGAAATCACAAAGCTCCAGAATATTGCGCATATAGGCCCACTCCATATAACTGAAAGCCTTACAGAAGTCTACCACCAGAGCTGCCGTGGGAGAATGGGCATGCACTTAATAGTTATGTAAGGTACCGAGATGGTCTGTCCCAGATTTCTTCCTATGGAAACTGCCTTGGGAGTGGAGAATCAAAGATAGGAGGGCAGTCTCCAGTCTAGACACCAGGACCTTGACTAAAATCTTGGTGTCTGTGGAGACAAGTAAGATTGGCCAGAAGTTAACGCAGTCCAGGGATCATTAGATATTTTTTGGGAAGAAGGGTTATAACTGCCTCCCTAAGTAAGGAAGGAAGGCAATCTCAAGCATGGGCTTCATTCAAAGCAACCAGAAAAGGAGGGATACTAATTTCAGGCACCAACTGATATAGATCAATAGTAAATCCATCTCCACTGGGAGCCTTACCCTTAGCCAGTGACATTAGTGCCAAGCAGAGTTCAGCTTTGGAGACAGGCTTATCCAAACCTTACCTTAGCTGCTGAAAGAGTATTGGAGTAGGGTTGTCACCTAGGAACCACTGAAGCTGAGTCAAGGTAGAGGCTTAGGACTGGGAAGTGTGTAGCCACTTGTAAAAAAGGCACATAGTTTCACTAATGTCTGAGAGTTTTTTGGCAATAGAGCCATTAAGATTTACACAGGGAAGGGATCTGTGATTTGGCCAGCTGTGCACAAAGCCAATAAACAAGAATCTTGCCTCATGTTTCACCCGACTCCCGATAACAGTGACCAGTTCTAAGGAGCTACCACTCTGCTTTATGATGAAGAATAGTATTGATCTTGTATTTCAAGCTGACAATATCTGGCAGCACAGATGGCAAGGGAGAGGCCTGCTGTTTAACTTGTTGCTCCAACTGATTGAGGGACTCAGTTAAGTCAGCCAGCTCAGCCTCTTTATTTCTGCCTCACAGAGGTGTACACTATTATGCAACCATGTAAAAATGCTTTAAAAGTCACCCATAAAACATTGTGACTGATCTCTCCAGTGTCATTGGTCTCAAAATAGAAAGCAGCCTCTTTCCTGGTCTAATCTTTAAACTGTTGGTCATTAATTAAAAGAGGATTGCACTGCCAGTGCATGGAGGGAGGCTCTGAACCTGGGGGATTGAAGCAGAAAAGGAGATTGCAGAATAAAGCAACTGGGGTGTGATCAGAGATGAGAAGGTTTTCTATGGACGGGGAAGAAGTCCCTTGGATAGTTAAGTCATTGGCCATTAGTTAAGCCATTAACCAGCCAGAAGTCAATACGACTGAAGGTGTCATGGACTCTGGAGTTAAATGCATAACCCCGTTCAATCAGGTTATCCTGCAGCCTGAGACAAAGGAATCTATATATAAACTAGGTTGATTACCTTCTATCTGTCCGTCACACAATACTTCGGATCCTTCACTACATGTAGGACCTTAGTTGGCCTCCCCATACGCAGCAACTCATTCCTGCAGTTTGGCCTGCTTTCTTTTCCCAGTATTTGCAGGAAATCTTTGGTGAGGTTTCCCTACAGTTAAAATCAGAGTTCAATTTCAAATAGAGACTGGGGGCCCAATTCTCAAAAGGTTACGCTTAGCGTATCTTAACTTGAATCAAAATAAATGGTGCAAGTAACAAGTTATGCCAGCAGTGGTAACATGGTATTCTGCAAAGTAGCCTGTGACATGTCGCAGGCTGCTTGAACCAAAGTGGACATACACCACCAGTTATGCCCTAACCTCCTGTGACATGGTGCGGGGGGTTTACGGCAGCAGTTGTGCCCTATTCTGGAAGGGCAGCAACCATGTCCCCAGGGCATTATTCTTAAACAACCCCTGGAGGACATCTGCCAAAGTACAGTTTTTAGCTGGTGTAACTGTACTTACACCCTCTGGGGTTGTGCCAATGTACCCATCTCCCCAAACCCCAGTACGTGTAGCCCCCCCACCCATGCCCCAATCCCCAGAATACATTACAAAAGCCCCACAGGGCTATGCATTCTCCCATGTCCTGACCCCCAACACTACTAATGCCCCACAGGGCTCTGTAGTCCCATGCTCTGATCCCCTAATGGTCATAAAAGCCCCACTGGGCTTTGTCCCCATGCCTATCACCAGAGTACATGCCCCACAGGGCTAGCACCCTGACCCCAGTCAGACCCATGTCCTGTACGGCAGATTAAGTAACATACATATTCATAATCCACATTCCTGGTAGTCTAGTGGCCACTCACCCAGCAGTGCCAGACACCCTGCTCCCCCCACCATCCCCAGCCAGCAGCTGGCACAGCCCACTCTCACACACAGCGCCACTGACTGAGCCCGGTATGAGCATGTACTACTGTAAATAGTATAAGGCCAATGAATGAACTGTCATTCATTGAGTGTGTATTATTTACAGTAGTACATGCTCATACAGAGCTCAATCAGTGGCTGGCCATGGTGGTGAGAGGTGGTCTGTGGCAGACACTGTCTGGGGATAGGGGGGAGCGGGGTGTTCTGGCACTGCTGCATGGAGGGGTGGGAGGACTACTAGACTACCAGGGATAATGGGGTTATGAATATGTATGTTACATTATACAGTGCCACACAGACATGGGTTTGGGGATCAGGGCTTGAGGGGCCAAGATCAGCCATGGAGGGGTTGTTAAATGTACATAAAGGACTGTGGGGGGTCCAATAGCCCTGTGAGGCATGCATTATTGGTATTGGGGGACCGGAAGTTGTGAGGTCCAATAGCCTGGCAGGGCTTTCCAGGCTTGCAGACTGGGGCGGGGGGGCACTTGCACCCTACAGGAATTGTGGATGCAGCTTGCAACATGCCCCTCAGTTACACCCTTCCTTTGGCATACCTTTGGGTATGTCGCAAGTTGCAGGACTTAGCCATGGAGACCCTGCCCCTTGCAGAATTGGGGGCAGGGTCCTTGGTGCAACTTAACCCCTTGCATGTTGCAACTTGCGACATGCATAGGGGTGCACATAGAATTGGGCTCTGGGTGCTCAGCTGAACCTGTAGGTATTTAAAAATAATGTTAATAAACTTTTAATGGCAATAAAATAATAAAAAGTCAGACATAGGGACTGAGCTTTGCAGAAACACATCTGTTGCTGTTGGCCACTAGCCACACCCCACTTGTTAGCATTTTAAAAGGGTAAACATATTCAGTAAGCATTATCATGATGTGAGAGAAGAATTTAAGCTAATGCATTCCTGTTTACATCTCTTGTTAGAACTGTTACTAATGGATTGAATGTAGGCTGTCTTTGTAGAAGATCTTCTTCCTTCCTTTTTCCTTCCAATCAGTGCAGCTATACCTCAGGACTCTGTTCTTGCTCCTTTCCTCTTCTCAGTTTCCTTAATATCCTCTCCAATTCATACATCTTCTAGTATATTCACAGATATGAGCACAATGTTGCCCTTTTTGCCTGTGGTTTTGCGGCCTAGAGGCTACTGAGCTCCATCATGATTTCGATAGCATGCACCGCTGGTTCTGTGCCAACTAACTCACCCTCCATGCAAAGAAAATAATATCCTTAACCTTTGGCACCAGGTAGTCACTGGCTAAACTCTTATCCCAGCCAAGCTTCATGACTCTGGATGGTTCCTAACTGGAAGACATGTCCTTTAAATTTTGCCATCTGGATGGACAGTCATCTCAACTTTTGCACTGAGGCATTGAACAAGAAGCTCCTCCCCAAATATGCAACACTCTGCACAAAGTTTATATATCCCACTTCACCTGACATCAAACTGTTATGAAGATAATTCTTCTGGCATTTGAATACGGAGGTGTGGTGTAAAGCAGAACTGCCTTCAAATCCATCTTAGGCAGACTGTAATCTTTTTTCCACTCCTTCTGTTGCTTTGTTTTTGACAGCCCTCCTCACAGCTAGCTCTGTTTCCCTTGCTCCCCACACTCAAGGGTAGACACCTCTCTTGCTGCACTTCTTCATCTCCAAACTTTGATTTAAGTCCCCTTATTTCTCCATTTTAGTAAGGCTTTCAAAAAGGTACCATATCACATAACGAAGTAACAATAAACCACATTTTATAGGTGTCAATACACACCTACTGGACTGGATTAGCAACTGGATGAGAGGCAGGAATCAGACAGTGAGAAGAAAAGATTCTAAGTAGGACAGGTCTGGGCTCCCACTCTTGAATTGTGAGCTAGAACAGAAATAATAATCAAAAATGAATTTGTCATTGTCATGTTACAAAAAGCATGGGGTATTAGGCACAAGAAGCCATTGGGGAGGTGATGCCAGTGGCTTTTTACATGAATCTGGGTGTTGGGGAACAGCATGCTACTGAAGATCGGTGCCTATTGGTCACATACTACAAACAATTTTTTATTTGTCCCCCTAAGCCTGGAAAGATTGAACACTTTGTCACTTCCTGGTTTTGCAGTGTTGCTGTGATTGAAGTGTTGGACATATGCAAGCCTGTGGAACTGTGCATGTTCAAACTTCATCTTTTGTTTATAACTTCATTATTTTATTTAATTTTCAAAACATCAACAGCTCTTCCCTTGGGACAGAATCTAATACATCTATATCTTCCATTTTTCAAATCCCATTCACTTTTTAGTTATTGATAAGCAACAATAAAAAAAGCACACAGTTTTTCCCGATATTTTTAATGGTTTTTGCCACACTATAGGACAAAATCTGCTAAACCATATTTCCCCAAACTTACACATCCTGAGATCTTGGGCCTCTAATAAGTGTGTTTTCCCCCTTGGAATACCCAAATGGATGATAATTACAAAACACAATTGGAACTTCAACACAAGATCAATATTACATGATGATAACGCCATGTTGCTATAAATACACGCTGATTGTTCTTATGCAAGAATATTCTGGTATTTAAACTTCATTTCTGCACTTAAATAACATAATACTATGTCTTGTATAGCTATGCATACATTCTCATTATTCCATATAATATTATATATGTTTTGGAAATAAAGGAAGCTTTGATCCACCTGTCTACCTACTTTACAATAAAAGAAACATTGACTCCATTGTGTAGTTACTTTACAATAAAGGATACCTTGACTCTATTGTGTGGTTACTTTGTACATTAAGACTGAACCTTTACACACTTACATGATCTTAGATATTCTTGTACTAGTAATGTGAATCTTTGGGATAACATTTGAAAAGATGAGTACGGACACTCTTCATTGTATAAATAGATGATACATTTGGCTACTAACTTTGCAAATCTAATAGTCAAATACATATTTTAATAACTATCATTATTAAGAACTCAAAATTCAGTTCAGGTACATTTAATCTACTGATAAATATGTTTTAACAAGTACTGGCTAAACAGGCTTGTTTAGTGGCCATTAGCCCCACGATGACCTTCAATATTTAACTTTTATCAGAAAGATTTGGTCAGGGAAGGGGTAGTAATCAGGACTGTTATTAAACAATTGTTTAAATACATAGACCCAGTGTGAGGTACCAGACCATGGATACACAGCCTTTTACCTATACACTGGTCCACACTTATGAAAGTAGTAGACATACTGTAGGAGAGATGGATGAGAGTTATACAGAACAGCCCTAATAGTATATTTCTTAACTGCATGGTTTGTGGTTTGTGCAATTGCAACCCTAATGTGCATTAACATAGTTTTTGCCATAACATTCCTTACTTTCAAAGAAAGCAGAGCATTTACTAAACTATACTTAAATTCAAAGTGTTATATGCAGTGGAGAAATATGCATAACCCAAATAAATAAGAAGTTTTATAAGATATAAACTCAACCTACTAAAATGGTTTTAGCAATTTATTTAAAATACCTATTTGGAAAAAAAAAACTCATTTTCTGATGAGGTGATAAAACAAAACTAAATAAAAATATAAAAAACAAGATAACCAACTATAGTGGTCAAGAAAATTCTTGCTTGACCCCACAATAATGATGATCAAAATCCAAAAGTCTGGAAAAGGAAACTCTGTCCTTTATATCCTACAATTACACATCTAATAAGTCTTTAATATATAAAAAAAGAATTCATAAAAAAAATTGTACTATGTTTTGAACATCTCAGTTATTGCATGACAATAAACAATGAATTGAACAAATCTGGAACGTACTTAGAAATGTATACCAAAATATTTACACATTTATTGTATTTTACAATTTTTGGCCAAGAAAGATGCAATAAGCCTGTATACCATAGGAACAGTGAAAATAATACAGCGAAGACTATTACAGCAACAACTTCGAGGTTGTCACTGTAATGGTCCCACTGTACATCAGCACTGTTTTCAATGGTGTTTCACCTCTGTTCAGTTCAACTCCACCTCACAGTTGATTATAAAAAAATGTGTGGGGGGGCGGGGGGTGCATCCCCCCAAAAAAACAGTAATTTTGTGGCAGGCGAAATTTCGACATTCAAAGTTTCACCTGTCACTGTAGGGGATTTCAACAAAAAAGTTGTCAAAGCAGCTTGGTGGAACCCATTAAGCCAAGGCTTGTTTACAAGTGCATCCTGAGAGTGGTGGTAAGTGGTGGCTGTGGGATCCAAACCAAGTTCTTCAGGTCTACAGCTCAGTGCTCTTATCCACTATGCTATACTGCCTCCCCACACATATGCAAACTATAAAGACAGATTAAAAATGATCATCATAGCATTTCTGTAAAAGCTATATATAATTTAATCACTACCTAAACTTAATGGAGCTTGCAATATACATACTTCAGAAGAAACTTTATTATAGTACATCAAAAACTAAAGGGACCCTTTCTGCATAATATTTCTAGCTGAAAACCTACATTTTGTTATTGCTTACATTCATTTATTAATGTTGCTGATTTTTTTATCTGCTTCCTTTCTTAGTAGAACTGAAATGCATGTTAACAGTGTAATTTGACCCAACCTTGTTTTGTTTCAAATCCTTGATCTTCTCTTATTGCATACTTTATCAAAATGACAAACACCCTCAAACAGTAGATTCTCCTTTCCTCTCCTCCCACTGCATCATGAATGACTAAGTTGTGTTTGTGGCATTTCAAAGTCCAGGAAAGATGTAGTGGGATTTGAATGTAAGCAAACATGTTTTTTGTGTGGTAACACCAATATGACAAGCAGTCAAATGTTCAGTTTTTTTAAGAAAAAAAGAACCAGAATCAAACAACCATCTACATCTACAATCTCTACAGAATGTGAGCAATCAACATATATTTTTAAACTTATGAAAATGTGAGTCCTAATGGAGTTGACAGTGCCCCCTTAAAATCATATATCTTTTTACATAAATATACATATCAGAATAAAAAATCATATAAAATAAAAAAGTAAAACTTGTACATGTAAATGTCCCTAATCTGTAAACTAAATACAATCACAACTATCAACACAACACTTTAAGTAACTATTATTAAACAAAGTGTACCCTAGAGCAAACATTTAGTGAAAATTAAAATGTTAAACTCTGCACTGACCAAATGTTTATCAAAGTAATGTGGTTCAAATGCCAGTCCCTTATCTTATGTAAAGCTTGCTTGAATTGTATGTGAAACCACTTCTCCTTACAAATCAAAATATAGTATACACAGTAACCAACTATTTGTTACATTAATGCAGCTCAAATGCTAGTTCCTCACCTATTGTAAAACATGTGAGAACTGTATGTAAAGTCACAAATCCCTACATCAATACATACATTATAGAAACATAGACTTTGAAGGCAGATAAGGACCACTTGACACACCCAGTCTGCCCATTTCCCTACCAATTGGATATGCTGTAGATCCTAGTTAACCAACAGCCTACTTCCTCCTGCCCCCCAGTAGAATTGCTTTATGTCTGTCCCATGCATTCTTGAATTCCCCCACTGTTTTTGACCCCACAACCTCCTCAGGAAGGCTGTTCCATGCATCCAACACCATCTCTGTGAAAAAAATGATAACCCTACTATACAGAAATAAAAAAAAGCTGGTAAAATAAAATTGCTATATATTCCTAACAGATATAGCTTGAGTAACTATAAATGTTATTTAAAAAATATGTGCAGATTTTTAAATGTTCTCAGTCTATATACAGTATATATGTGACATTTTACTCAAAATGTACATCAGCTACTATTTGCATGTTAGTCTAAATAGATATGCATTTTTCAAATTCCAGGGCAGATGCTTTTTAAATGTAATTGCAGAGTCATTACACTCAATCAATCCTGTACATGATGCAGCCAGCCAATATAATGGCCAGCTCTACTGAATGCACCAAGGTGTAAGATCATTGCACAGGTTACAAATTGAAAACCGCTAAAGTAAACTCTTTGCATTTATTTTAGTCCCTTGAAAATCACAATGGTGGAGCATAACCACAAAATACAGCAACTGTCCACATCTGTAATTTTATCTAACATAGCTTCACTAATTGCTGTTCTGTAGCAACATTGTGATAGAGACCTGTGAGTTTCATGACTGGAAAGTCAGGAACATGTAATCCTAAGAATTGCATGTTTGGTTGTGATTAGTTTCCACAATTCTGTGATAACATTCTTCACAGTAATGCTCATCTGATATGGTTGTCTAAAACAAATGTACAATTTGTACATCTTCAATATTAAGATTATCTATCAATGCTGATAAAAACTCCAGCACATTTTGTTGTTGATTAGTAGCAAACATACTATACAGCTCATATGATGAGACTGCCATAAACAAATTAGTACAGCTGTAAAGTTGACCTGTCTTTGAAGTCACTAGAGAGACCACGTTTTTCTTTGCATCCACACCATTATATTCTGCACCCGACTTATTAACTTGCATCCCAGGCTCAAGATAAAAAAAGACTTGAACAATACTATGAGCATAACAATTGATGCCGTATTACTTTTAAATGCTGGTGCATGAACTGTTTGTACTGGTGCTGAAGCTTCTTCAGACACTGGTACAGTAAGAGTTCAACACTAGTAACTCAAGTTTCTTGTGCACAACACACATATCTGAACCCTTCTTATCGGTTGCTCTATCTAGATAGAGTGGCATCATAGGCAAATGATTCTGACAAAGGTGTCTCAGACAATTGTACTTTATGACACATATTGAAGAGATTTTCAAAGCTTTGCATTTGTTTTTCAGATGCAACTGTGTACTTCCATCAGAAACATTACACCACAAAATGATGGTCTAACTTTCTGGTGCAAGTACTATGGTTGTGTCCAGATAATGGATTCAAGTGCGCAGTTGGGGCCACAAGTGTCAGTAAAGTGTTGCAAATGCATCAGGATGTATGTAAATAGGATTAATACATCCGGACACATTTGCTTGGATGTAGCACATGTCCAAAATACAGACACAAGTGCTGTGTCTAGCACATTGAAACCCCCCCCCCCATTGTTTCTGCTCTAATTTTTGACTTGTCTAGCTTGATGAAATGTAGTCCACCCATAATATGCACTCTAGGCAAGAACTACATAACTCCTCCCTGGTTTAAAAATGTATTTTCCAATGTCTGTTAAAACAGTATCATGAGTCAAACTTTGTGACTTGTGAACCAACTCTGCATATGCGACAGTTAAAGGAAATTGTTCTGTCATGACAGAAATTTCTCATATGAGTTGAAGCTACCCATACTATCTGGATCATCTGAGGAGTACCCATAATATCAAGTTTCACAACAATATATTCTATGAACACCTCCCGATCATCAAACTGGAAGTTGACAATATGACTCATGAAACCTTTTACCAGGCTGTCTTCAACAAAGAGACTTTAGTGAAGCATCACACGAGCAGTTTTGCACACAGAGAGAACACTATTTAGTCCAGTCATTTTTGATTCATCTACTCTGAAATCTTTTAAGTGACTGACCAGCTTTGACATAAAACTTTCAGTGCTGTAAGCTCCATCAATATTATCCAGTGATGTAAGTTGTACCAGACAGTTGTCCTCCCTTTGTAGCATGATCAGTGAAGAAATCACATGAAACTAGTTTTGGCACTAGACACTCTGGTTTGGGACCTTTTTTAACTAGCTCTGCAAATGTCTCAGTCATGGTTTGAGAGGAATCTTCATCTTGTGTGAGCAATATAGACTCCAGTAGTTTCAAAGCTGATGAAGACGATCTGTGCAAAGTTACACTACCCATCTTTTACACTGCCAATCCAGTCAGAACAATGATTGCACATGAGTACATATGGTATGGATAAGATGACTCTTTCCAGTACCATTTACACCACTGAAAAACATATACAGTGGCTTATATGCAGTACAATTACAAATCTTTGCATACTGTATTCAGCCATGAGAACCATTAGCAGTTATCATATATATTTTCCACTGCTGTACATTCAGTATGTTTTCTAAAATGGCAATATCCACTTCTTCATGGAAAGCTTGTTCTATGCAATCAGTGCCTTCTACCATGAGTTCTGTCACTCAATGTTATGAAAGAGGGTTACCTAAAGCACACATTGTGACTTTGGCAACATGCTCTGGGGATGGATCAGGTGCGTCTTTCTGAAGCTTGGCCAAAACTCTCTCCTCTTGTTCTTTTTCCATTTGCAGTCTTTCAACATACTGCTGGAACTTGGTATTAAAAAATACTATCAACAGATGTTTGACATGGCTGCTAATATTTCTCATAGCCCTGTTTGAGTTGTTCTTCCTTTCTCCATTGCTTAAACAGGAAAAGCAATGCAAAGTAGTAGAGTGCAGCCTTTTCAGATGTGGCAAGAGATAACTTAATATGGTCAATCAGCCACGGTTTCTGTCATCTCACCAAGAACGCCTCATGATTTAAGAGAGCAAAATTGCCTCTGTCATGATTTTCAGTTGCTGATTGTAATCAAAACACTGTGAAATGTCAAACAGACTTATGAAAACTCAATAGGAGGAAGGGGATAGTAGGTATCAACCAGATTACTTCAATATATATCAGTTGATTTAGAGTCTCATTATGCTGGCACTTCAATTTCTTTCATGTTGTTTAAAGCACAAGACCAATTTTGTTTGAGATTCTCATTAATGTATTGGATTACCACCAATTTACCAAACAAAGATGTGCCTATTAATCTGGATAAATAAAGATTGATTGACTGATTGAAATCTATCACTGATTTCATAGGCTCCACATTCTCAATGCACGTGTTTGGTAATGTATGAGATCACATAACATACAAGTGTAGTTTAAGTGTCAGCCATATATTGCACATCTATGTCAGCTTGCCACATCAAAAGAACAGCTCTGTAATCATTGATGTACATAGATACATAGATACGTAGACAGTGTTGGCAGATAAGGGCCTGTGGCACACCCAGTCTGACCATTTGGGCTTGTAAGTTCAGTTTATGTTTTCCTAGAAGTCTGTTGCCCCTTACCCCGACCTCCAGAATTCCTTTATGTCTATCCCATGCATTCTTAAATCCCGTGATTGTTTCAGCCCCCACCACTTCCTCTGGCAGGGTGTTCCACTTGTCCACCACCCGTTCTGTGAAGAAATTCTTCCTCACGTTTCCTCTGAATCGACCTCCCTCCAACTTCATCCCATGCCCTCTAGTCCTGGAACATCTTTTTTGCTTATAAATAGTGTGTTCCTGCACCCTGTTCCTCCCTGTAAGATACTTGTATGTCTCTATCTTATCCCCACTCTCCCTCCTCTCCTCCAGGGAGTACATATTCAGTTCCTGCAACCTGTCCTCATAGGACTTGTGATGCAATCCATGTACCATCTTTGTTGCCCTCCTCTGAACCTTCTCTACGCTGTCTATGTCCTTACGTAGGTAAGGTCTCCAGAACTGTTCACTCTGCTCCAGGTGGGGCCTCACTAGTGTCTTGTATAGTGGAATTATGACCTCCCTTTTCCTCCTGGTGATGCCCCTGCCTATGCATCCCAGCATCCTATTTGCTTTACCTGCTGCCTTGTCACACTGTTTCCCTACCTTGAGGTCATCAGAGATGATAACCCCAAGATCCCTTTCCTGCTTGGTGTATGCTTTTTCAGATCCTGGCAACTCATACACCCATTTCTGTGACTGAGCCTTCACATGCTGTATGAAATCACAGAAAAGACGTCATGAAGAACTGCAGTTGGTGCAACATGTCTAGGAAAGCTGAATCAGCATCTCTTGTATTATCATTTTCCACTTTTAACTATTTTCAAACACTAGGTTGGAATACACTTGTGAGTTTGAAGTTTGTCCACAAGCTTCCTTAACACTGGACTGCAACATCATACAGAAGATTGCTTGTGACATATTTCCATATAAATTGAAGAATTACTGAGATTTCAGCATCATCAGACAATAGACTGTACTTAACCCACAGCAACATATGAATGTGAAGAGCTCCACAACTCTGATATTCAAGCATCCAGAAATACTGTTGCACTAATGCTAATGGGGGGACTGGTCTTATTTTTGACGACTCCAGCTAACACACAAAAAAAAGAATGATGGAAATGATGACTTACAGTACCATCACTGGATCAAGCAAACAAAATTCACCTTGTTTTTTTGAATTCACACCATCCAAATTCTCATTTGCACAAAGCAAAACAATTCTCAACTCTTTCCAGCTGTACTCAGTACAACTTTACGTTACGGACCATTTTGTAGCACTATACTTGCTAAGCATGCACATTAAATCACCATGACATCTACACCAAAATACCTTGGTGCCTCACATGTTAACAAGTGTGCTGCTTAAATTGACTGTCAGTTCTTCATGTTTGTCAATACTTTTCTGTAAATGTTTCTGTGCAGACATATTGATGAGACCATGAGTGACTCGTAAAGTATAAGCAATACTAAGAGACAGAATGCTAAGTTCACTTTCCCAGAATAAGTGAAAAAAATACTGAATATTTTTCCACAATATACGCTCTAGTTTCAAGTTTATTTCAAGTTTATTCTATATTTTACCAGGATAAGACACTAGGTAAAAGCTTATTTTCAGGACCATCTTGTTCTCGAAGTACAGTGCATGAACAATGTTTCACATATCAAGACATAACATAAACACAAGGTTAATGTATAAATATTCACTTTTAATATAGAATTCATTAATAACATGTGCACATGTAAAGATAAGATTCAAAAAAAGTAGTCTTGAATGTTTGGTAAGTTGGCTTAGTACATAAAATGGGGGAAAGAGAATTCCATCTATTTGATGCAATGTAATCAAAATGCATTCTTCCATATTTAGTCTTGGTTTGTGGAACATTCAATCCTCTCCCTTTAATATCACATAAAGCATAATTTGATGTGGTAGGTGTCATTTGAACTGTAAGATAATCAGGGGCTAATCTTTAGCACATTTATGTAGAAAATTACTTAGGCAAGTTCTGATTACCCCATTGTTTCCATCATCTTGACATGTCCTCCCTACCTGTTGAATATGGTAACTCCAAGAATTTCTGGATGACATCTGATTTATTCCAGAACTGGTCTGACATGTCATTTGTTCCTTCTGTTAGAGCTCACCTCAGAGCTCTCTGTCTCCCACAGAAAGCCCAACTTCTTATGGAGCAGTGCCCTGCCCACCCCCTGAAACTTCCCTGAAATCATGGGGTGGTAGAATAATAACAATTTTTCTGCCAAAAGAATACAGTATACCGTATCCAGCCATTGGATGGCGGCATTATCACCACTATCAAAAAACATTATAGAAAATGCCTTGTGGACAATCTCGCTGCCCAAACTGACTCTGTTAGAGCTGTCCTTAAATTACTCACTCAGAAAGACTTTGTTCACCCCTCCAGTGAAGCAGGGGCTGCTGTTTTGGTAGCCACTATCAAACAATGCTGGGATGCAACTCTGGGTCCTGCTCTAAACAACCCAGACACTGACACTGAAGGTGAAAATGGAAGTAGATGACACCAAGAAGATAAAACTTGCCACAGATCTCAACATTTTCTGGCATCCCGAAGAAGCTGGTGAGCTCATTGATGACTGATTGCTTAGCAATGACATGCTAGCAACCACTGAGCAGCTCACGGATGACAAGATCATCATTACGGTCTCTAAGTGCACTCTGGATGACAGTGAGAGCAAGAAAGAAGGCGAAGGGAGAGCAGTTGTAGAAGAAACCCCAAGTTCAGCAGAAGCAAATCCAAGGACTGTAAACTTGTTTGTTGTGGATAGAGTGTCAGGAGAGAGCAGACTCAATTAAGGCACTGCAGCTCCACCAGTTGCTCTCGTAAACCTGTGACCTCAGTAGAAGAGTACTGGTACAAACTAAGATTACAGACATTTGTAAATGAAGAAGCCTGTGCTGTATTTAAAAGACGTTTTAATTTTGTTAACTTATATTTTTTGTTATAAATAAAGCTTAATGAATTATACAGTGTTAACGTTTCTCTAATCTTCCGTACTCTGTACTGTGATGTGATGTGTTTACATTGGTTTGGGGAGATTATTTTATTGATCCTCGCTGTAATGAATTGAATGCAATATCGAACGGGCACAACAGCTCCAAAATTGTTCATTACAGTGATGGAGCACTGTAAATACTTCAATGCTTTCCACACGATTACAGTTAAAATAATTTATACAATTTTAAACTCACAAGTTGTCTTGGGATTCTCATTATATTGCAGAGGCAGGGAAGGGCCTTTCTAGTTCACCTATAAATTAATACCCAAACATATATTTCCTTATCCCTACCACAGCTTCAAGGTAGCCCAGTGCAATGAGGTCAATTCCTAAAAATAGTTACTATGTTAAAGATCTTCTTGTAATTAGTATTCAAGTTCAAATATAAAAGTTGATCATTTTTCTCGGGAGTGGTACTTTTTTTATTTTTTTTTAATTAGTTGTTTAACCAGTTGTTTGCACCACATGCTCTAGCTGGTGGTGTGGGCTTTTGAAATGTACAAGTCTGCCCCCCTGATATTGTCACTCAGCAGCAGGCTCTCCCAAGCCCCCTACTCACCAGAAAAATAATGTCCAGATAAACACTGCAGTGCCATCCAAACACATTTCTTGCTGATGGTTGAAGCTGTGAGATGTAATATCTGCTCAGGTACTAAATTGCAGGCTCCACTAATGGTATGCAAGCAGTGTGGGTGATCTGATTGCTAGCAGGTGGCACAGGCTTTTGAAATGTACAAGCCCACCCCCCTGATGTTGTCACTCAGCAGCTGGCTCTCCCTAGCCTCCTACTCTCTGAGAAAATAATGTCCAGACAAGCACTGCAATGCCATCCATACACAGTTCTTGCTGATGGCTGAAGCTGCGAGATGTAATATTAGTTCATGTACTAAATTTCAGGCTCCGCTGATGTTATGCAGGCAGACTGGTGATCTACACTCAGTACTCATAAAGTTCTGCATTCTGTCCCAGATATCCTCACTTCACAATCATACAATTGACCTTCAGTATCTAATGAAAAAAAAACACATCTGGAAAGCATCAAGCTTCCAGTGTGGTCTCCCATACACTGAGTGGTGCATCCTTGACCTGCTTCATCTGTTACAATGACACACTGTGTGCAACAGGGTCTTGTACATGAAGAGGATGAATGGTGTACTGGTCATAATTCTCTTCAACATGTGTTGTGGAACCCTTCTCAATCATTGATTCTTTTCTCTCAGCCAGCAAGTGCAACACTTTCGAATTCTGAAAAGTTTCTATCTGAAGATCAGAGTAAATAATATTATTAGCAGTGAGAAAGTGAAGTGCTGCATGAATTTTTGAAATGTCTACCACAATCTGCCAGTTTTTTCATTTTTTGTTGGAACCCCATTTACTAAAATGATTAAACTGTTGCATTCTGTAACATTTTCCATATTATTGTTCATTGGCAAAGTTACACTACAATTTACTTGAAACTGTTCTGCCAATGAGTTGTTTTTGCATTTATGACTGAGTTTCATTTCATTTCATTTCATTTTTAATTTCATTTTTATGTTTGCTTGCGAGCATGCACAAGAAATATTTTGTGGCAGCTTGCTGGAGTAGCAGGTTGTGGAGGTGCAGCAGTGTTGTGGACAATGCCAACACTGCTTTTTGGGGCTTGTCTCTGTTGCACTAGTCAATGAGCACAATGTTTATAACAGAGGTTGAGAAGCGTGCCACCAACTTGAAAGAAATCCACAGCTGCAATGAGAGACAGGATCATCATTGCAGCGGCAGATCTGACACGCCTCCATTTTGTGCCATTCCTGGTGAAATATTTCAATAAACATGGCAGTGGCTCCCGCTGTCCACCCAATTTCCATTGGCATAACATCCCCCTTGTTTTGTCTTCTGAGGGGGGGTGCCCAGCCCCCCTCGTCATCATGCCCCCCCCAAACACAGACATGCTTTCTTTGCTGACGGGGTGCCCAATCACCTGTCAGCTTCAGTCTCACCTGCCAAACAAATACAGGTGGCACACTGGGAACCCACCCCAGTGTGCCCAAATGTATTTGGCAAACCTGTAAAAAAAAAAACCTTCCCGTGACGTTCTGTTTTCCCACCATAAAACAGAAAATGGTCCTTCATGATCACAATACCCCCCTTCCCCAACCTGCACCCACCTTCTGCACACCTCACCTCCCAACACCCCCCTCACCCCATACTTACCTCTAGAGCCTGGTGTGATGATCTTTGGTGGAGTGAGAGACGGCTGAACTCTTCAAAAGCCAACCGCGAACTGAAGAAAATCATGGTAAGCTGTATAATGGCATCAGTGGGGGGGTTCAACTTATGTGGATATCGCGCCCATTTTTGTGACTTGTGGCTCCAAATTTTCAACATGGGGTTTTTGGGACCCCACCTCATGAACTCAGTCACCGTAATTTCATTATTCGGTCCCAAAAGGTGATTTTGTGGTCACTGCATGAAATCACCTTTGGGGACTGATTAACAAAATGACAGTGTCACTTTTCATGAGGTGGGCTCCTACAAATTTGGTGAAAAAATTCCCAAAATGACTGTGTTATGAGCGTGCATTGCGCAGTTTCCACACATGCTCATAACTTCAAGAATTTTTTATATTTTCACTCCAGATTTTCAACATTGCCATTTTTCCACACCTCCTTATGAACAGTACAGCTGTCATTTTCACATCCTGCTCAAAATGAGTTTTCGCATATGTGGCACATGATGGAGCAGTCGCTGTGGGAAATCATTGTTTGGGACAGATTAAGAAAATCACAGTGACAGTGTTCATAAGGAAAGGTCCCAAAAAGCCCATGTTGAAAATTTAGTGAAAAAATTCCAAAAAATGACTGCGTTACCGATGTGCATTGTGCAGTTTCTACGCATGCTTGTAACTTCGCCAATTTGTTATATTTTCACTCCAGATTTTCAACAGTGCCATTTTTGCACATCGTCTTATGAACAGTAGAGCTGTCATTTTTTCACATCCTACCCAAAACATGTTTTTACACCTGTGGTGCACAATGGGCATGGTCACTGTGCGAAATCAACTTTTGGGACAGAGGAACAAAATCACAGTGCCACTGTTCATGAGGAGAGGTCGCAAAAAGCCCATGTTGAACACTTGGAGTGAAAATACCAAGAAACACCAGGGGCATTAGGATTTCTGACCATAACACCCTACCCTATAGGGACTGAAAGGTGTCAGAGGTGTGACTTGGGATTGTCAACAGTAATGTTCATGCCATTCCACCACCACCCCACCCTACAGCCAGTGACAGGCATCAAGGTGTGCCTTGGACTCTTTGGCCCCAACGTTCACCCCATTCTCCTATACTACATCCATTTCAGCATATTTCCTTATGGAATGGGGTGAGTGTAAAGCCTGAAGACCACAAGGCACACCTCAACACTTGTTGGTGTCTGCAAGGTAGGATGAGGTGAAATGACATGATCATTATGGGTGATGACCCAAAGGCACACCCCAATGCCTGTCCATCTCTGCAGGGTGGGGGTAGGGTTAGCATCAGTTTAATACTTCACTGCCATTTCTATTACGCATCTGTCTAACTCCTGCACTTCCAATGCTAATGTCAGCAAGCAAACATTCGGCATTGACAAATGCTTGTTTTATACTGGAAAGGTATGTGGGCAAAAATGCCCATTTTCACAAGTGGCTAGTTTTAGGGTTTTTACAGTGGTGGATATATACACTTTATACAGACACATGGTTCAAAAACTTCAGAGACAAAAACGTATACAGGAATTTAAGTTACATACAAAATGGCTTATGTACAGCAGCTACAGTACTAATAGCAAGTTTAATCAAAATACGCAAGTACACTGGAGAAGGAGGGAAATTCTCTGAAAGAGCTTAGAAGGGAAAAATAGGCATGAAAGCAGTAAGGTGAACAAGAGAGAGGGGTTAAGAGAAAGAGAGGGAAAACTTCTAACTGGAAACTGAACAAGTGACCTAGGGATTGCTCTGGTCAGTGGTAGGAACATTAAAATATGCTACCTATGGCAGTTGCAAGGTGGTTTATTGAGTAAGTGCTCCTTTAGTTTGACCCTAAAGGTGGCAAGGGAAGGGCTGTTAAAAAGGTTAGGGGGTGAGTGTTAAAAAGCTTGGTACCTCTGTAGGTAAGCAATCTCTGTCCCAAAGAGGTGCTGCAGTAGGGGACCAAAAAAGGGGAGGAGGTAGTGTTCCTAGTAAGATGGGTGCGGCAAGCTTTCTTGAACAGAGAGGAGACAGTGTGGGGAAGGAGATTGTTGAAGATTTTGTAGATTAATGTGAAAGCCTTCCATGTGAACCTGTCCTCTGGGGAGAACCAATGTACTTTCTCATAGCGGGCACAGCTGTGGGTACAATGGGGAAGCCCAGTCACAAATCGGATATGGTATTGTATGCCATTTTGAGCTTATTGAACATGACATAATTGCTCTGAGGGAGGTAAATGATGCAACCATAGTCAAGAAGAGGAAGCAGTATCAGCGTCATCATCATCATCAAATTTATTTTTAAAAAGTGCCCTTCCAGAGCTCAGGGCGCCCTTACAATCGAAAACATAAAATCTCATATACATAAAATCACAACCTCATACATATTTAAATATTAATAAAATTCAGCACATATGGTTCTTCTTTATAAACAACTGCCTGGTGTAAGCCTTAGTAAGCTGGAAGCCAGCCTGCTTCTTAATTCCGGGATGAGGAATTGTCTGATCCTGTAGAGGATCCCAAGTCTCTGGTGGATTTTGTTAATTAATTGGGTTATGTCTTGGCAGAAAGAGAGGTGTGCATCAAGAGTAAGGCCAGCATATTTAAATTCACAAACCGGCTCAATCACCATGTCATCATTATCTAGGAGGTTGAAACTGAAATTAGAAGGTTTATGTGTGCTGGAGAAAACCATACATTTTGTTTTTTTGGAGTTTAGGACTATACCCTGAGTGGAGAACCAGGAGTGGAGACTGTGACAATCTGTTTGAAGTTTGGAGAGAAGAGTGGAGGGGTTTGCGTCCTTACAGTATAAGGCATCATCATTTGCATATAGGATAATGTTGGCATGGGAACAGATGGAAGGTATGTTATATATGAACACAGAAAAAAGGAGGGGCCCGTGTATAGATCCTTGAATAACCCCGTAGTTAGTAAGCTATTCAGAGTTACATAAGTGTTGCTGGATTCAGTACAAAGCCTTGCACAAATTGTTTCCTAAGAGTTACAATTCAGTTTTGTATTGCATTGTGACTGCTTCAGGTGCATTCCAATTGAGTTGCAAAGACATTTTATAAACATTGTTCTTCAGCTGGTTAAGCACTGAAAAACACTGCAATGTGAGTTGCCAATGCACTGCCAACTGTAAAAAGGCAATGCTAAACCAACTGATTGGAGGGACTGTTTAATGCAGCTTATACTGTAGATACATAACTGACCCCTTCAAAGACTTAACCAATTTGATTAGAAGTAACTTGCTTCTTTTTGGCGTTAACCTCAAAATGGTTTGAAATGGTTTCATAGACTGAATCAAGACTTTCTCAAACATAATCAAATTTTGAATTTCAGGTGGTCCAGAATCCACACCCATATTATTTAGAAGCGACCAAGGTGGGATCACATTGCTCCAAAGCTTTGAGAAACAATAGCAATATAGAGTCACATAATTTAATATATGATTTTTATTTCTCAAAATATGAAAAGCAATAAATCGTGTCCAAACATCATTGTCACAGATTTCAGATGAAGATTGATTGTTACTGTTTGAATTCTGTAAAATAGTTATTTACAGCTGATGCAAATATTGACCAATTTATCCTGCTTAGCAAGTTCAAATTTAACAATTTCACATCCAGAATTTTAAATGAGACTTTTCAAACACTGAAACTTGAGAACCAAATTCATAGAAACATAGAAACAGAGAAGTTGATGGCAGATAAGGACCACAAGGCCCATCCAGTCTGCCCATTTTTTTCTACCTAATGCATGTGCCATAGGCCTGTAATCTGTCAATAGCCTATTTATTCATATTCATCTGTACTGCTCCCTTATGCCTATCCCACACCTGTTTGAAGCCCTGCACTGTATTCATATCCTCCGCTTCCTGAGGTAGGCTGTTCCATGCATCCTCCACCCTTTCTGTGAAAAATAACTTCCTCACATTACCCCTTAATCAGCCTTCCTCTAATCTCATGCTGTGTCCTCCTATCCTGCTATTTTTCTTATATTGAAACATGTTAGACTCTTTCACCTTGTTAATGCCCTTAAGATGTTTGAATGTTTCGATCATATCACCTCTCTTCCTCCTTTGCTCTAGGGTAAACATGTTGAGCTCCGTTAATCTGTCCTCATATGTTTTCTGATGCAGTCTCTGCACCATTTTGGTTGCCCTTCTCTGGACTGCCTCTATTTTGTTAATGTCCTTGTGCAGGTGTAGCCTCCAGTACTGCACGCAGTACTCCAGCTGGGTCCTAACCAGTGTCTTGTAAAGAGGGATTTATTACCTCCCTCTTACAACTTGCGATACCCCTACTAATAGACCCCAACATTCCTCTAGCCTTACCTACAGCTTTAATGGTCTGCTTGGATGATTTCAGATCATCTGTGATGATGTTGCCCAAGTCTCTTTCTTCCCTTGTGATTGCCAGCAACTCCCCTCCCAACCTATAGGTGGCTTCAGGGTTTCTCTTCTCTATGTGCATGATCTTGCACTTCTTTTGTATTAAACCCCAGTTGGCACTCTTCTGGCCATTTTGCCAGTTTATCCAAATCTCTTCTCATTTTGCCCACCCCATCTGGATAATCTACTCTGTTGTAGATCTTGGTGTCATCTGCAAACAGACAAACCTTGCCCTCCAGTCCATCTGCAATGTCACTGATGAAGATATTGAAGAGGACTGGCCCTAGGACTGATCCCTGAGGTACCCCACTTGTGACTTGCATCTCTTCTGACTGTATACCATTTACCACCACTCTCTGTTTTCTGCTTGCCAACCAGTTTGCCTCCCAGTTGACCAACTTCTGACCCACCCCGAGTCTACCCAGCTTATTAATCAATCTTCTATGTGGAACAGTATCGAAAACTTTGCTGAAGTCAAGGTAGGCAACATCAACTGCACCCCCTTGGTCCACTACTCTGGTTACCCAGTCAAATAAATCTATGAGATTAGAGTGACAGGACCTTCCTGTTGTAAATCCATGCTGTCTTAGATCCTGTGCTCCTATGGATTCCAAGTGTTGCTCTATCCTTTCCTTAAGGACTCCCTCCATAATCTTGCCCACCACTGAGGTAAGACTGACTGGTCTGTAGTTCCCTGCTTCCTCCCTGTTACCACTGTTGTGAAGCGGGATCACATGAGCCCTTCTCCAGTCTTCTGGGACCTCTCCTGTGCTCAGAGACTCACTACACAGTTCTGATAATGGCTCTACTAGTTCCACCCTTAGCTTCTTTAGTACCCTGGATTGTATACCATCTGGTCCCATTGCCTTGTCCACCCTGAACTTAACGAGCTCTTGTAGGACCCTTTCTTTTGTGAAGGGACTTGTGCACACTTCCCTCCCCACTGTGTCCATGGTGCTGAGCTGTAGGCCCTGCCCTAGCTTCTCCTTAGTAAACACTGAGCAGAAGTATCCATTTAGGATAGATGCTTTTCCTTGGTCCTCCTCCACACACTCCCCCTTGTCCCCTTTGATCTTGGCGATACTTCCTCTGGACTTTCTCCTTTCACTAATGTATCTATAGAAAGTCTTGTCCCCTTCTTTTACTATTTGTGTTAGTGTTTCTTCAGTTTGGGCCTTTGCCTGCCTTACTGCCTCCCCTACTTCCCTTAGGGAAGTTTGGTATGCCTCCCTATTTTTGTCCCGCTGAGTTGCCTTATATTTCCTGAAGGCCAGCCTTTTGGCTCTGACCTATTCTGCTTCTGTTTTTGAGAACCAAAGTGATTTCCTCCTTCTTTTTCCTGTGCTTTTCTCTCTTACATAATGGGATAGTGCTTCAATATTGCAATATTGCATCCTTAATGCTTGCCCACTTTGCCTGTATCCCTTCACCGGTATTTCTTCTTGCCAGGGCTGGCTTATTAAAGTCAGCTCCTCTGAAGTCCCATATTTGTGCCTTGGAATGTGATCATTTAGTTCTAGTGGCCAAATTGAACCATATCATGGGATGGTCACTGGCTCCCAGGTGACCTTCTACCTAGAGATCTGTGATCCTTTCTCCGTTAGTCAGTACTAAATCTAGGATAGCCCTGTCTCTTGTGGTTGTTGTGCCAGTTGTTTGAGGCCCCCCTAAATTAGTACATTGGAAGCACAACCATATCTCTGAATTAAATGACTGGGCAATGTGTCAGTGTTTACTATATCTCCATCTTTCAACAATTTCTCTAACTATGCCAATCCAAGAATAAGTCCGCTCACATCATCAATTAATCTAAAAAATAGCCTCATCCCTGTTTGATGCGCTGTCACATGCACATGTGATGAAGAATGCTGTGACACACACCAAGATCCAAACAACCCAAACTGTTACTGAACAAAGTAGTATGATCACAAGTTATACAATTATTAATATATTCAATCATTTTCATTCTTTCCACATGAGACCCAAACACAAACTGACTGACAAATAAACAAATGCTTCCCAATCACTCCTGCCTCACAAAACATTTCTCATTACATGACCATGTTAATGATTTTCTGGTTAGATGCTTCTCAGTTTGAGTGTCCATCACCTCCTCTGTTAAAGAAACTTGAACATCTGTGATGGAAAGAACATTATTGATAACTCCTAAGTGTCCCCCAGAATTGGCTTTCTGATATTGAATTTATAAGTCACCTCCGAATAGAATGCTTCACTGTGTACACTGTGTAACCATTTGCTACCAAAAACAAATTTCAAATTGGCTGAGTAAGCTGAGGAAGCATCTGCATTTTTATTCTCAAACTATAAATTCTTCGATTGATTTATTCACTTGAAATTTTGACCTGTTGCACAGTTGACTTTTCACTTTCACAGCAAAGACCATCGGAAGAAAGCATCATGCTGACAGCTCCATTGTCATCCTAGCAGACTTACTTTCAAATGTTTAGCCTTTTTTATGCATTATTGCACTTACATGGTTATTATTTCAAGCTCATATTATTTCTAGCTCAATAGGCAATATTTTTGAAATATCGCAATCATATTTCTCAAATGTTTGTGCATGTAGTATCACTTGATATATTACTTTCTGATGAGTCACAACCCCTAAAAGAGTTTTTGATTATCCTTGTAGACACTCCTAAATGTTTAAAAGTGAATAGCTTTCTGGATTTCTTTGACCTATTGACACATGGGGCTGTATTTTCAAATACCCACTAGATCATCACAAGTTGTGGTGATCTAAAGGCTTTGTGGCATCCTGGCTGCATCAGGGACCCTGCATCATATTCAGAAAGAGCAGGGTCCCTGCACCAGAAATCTGGGATTTGCTGCACCAGCAGGTATGCAGCAAAGCATGGACATACATGTGGATAATGCTGTAGGGCTCTGGATAACTCCCCCACTCATCACAACTGCAAAGGTGCCTGGGTGGTTGGGGGGCACACACAGGGCATGCAAGTGGGGTCCGGGTTGGCAAGGGCAGATGGTGGTACAGTTGTCTTTGGAGAAAAGGTGGGCAAGCATTTCAGTGCAGTGGCACCCAGCAGGGGTGTCAATTCTTGCACAAGACTATGATGGACCAGGAACAGCATATGAGTGTATAGAGACACACAGTGACATGGTCCCATGGGGGCCTGGCCCTGGCTGCAGTCCCCTGGGTTTTGCCCACTGGGGCTCCTGGCACTGTGAGTCACCATACCCTCCCAATATTCTGTTCCTGGTCTGTCACTGTCTTGTGCATGAATTGGCACCCCTGTTGGGTGCTACTGCAGTAAGATGCTCATTTATCCCTCTCCCAAATGTAACCATGCCACCCCAGTACATCTCCATTCAGGTCCCCTGAACACAGGTTGCCACAGCATCTGGCGGTGGTGAAAAGGGCTTAGACCAGCTTTTTGCTGATCCAAGTTGAGCCACTTGCTGCGGCCATGGCAAGACTTCATACATACCAGAAAAGGGAATTTGGCAGCCCCTTCATTGCACAAGCCCCACTGTGACATGGTGCAGTAGAACATTTGCTGCAACCATCACGCAAAGGGACTTTGGCACAGCGGTGTCAGGTTTGACACAGGCAGCATTTCTAAATCCCAGTTGCTGTAACCTGTGACACAATTTGACCCTTGCATCACAACCTTTTGACACAACTCCCTTTTGTTTTGCAAACTTTATTTGTAGTGCCTATCAGTACCATGCACCTGCACAGCACATACCTGCAAGCAAACATTTGGCATTGACAAAAGCTTATTTTTTCAGTCCTCCACTTGTTCCTGGAGCATAGAGTAAAAATTAAAGCAAAGTAAATCCTCACCTCCATGATGTTTCTTCCTTTCCTTTTTTTTGACAACAAGAACTTCCTGTTTGTCAGTAGAAAGGGAAGGATCATAGAGGAACATTAGTTTTGTCAACCCTGAAGGAAAGGTAGCTCTTTCTCCCCCCTAGCTGCTGGAGGTCTGACTCTGATCAAGGAAGAAGGAGACTACTGAAGAATACAGGAAGTTGCTGTCCCAGAACAGGAAGGGTGAGAGTTGTAAGGAGAGGAGAGAGTAAGCATACAGAAGAACAGGAGAGAGGACACAAAATAAGACATGATTGGGAGTGGTGCAGTGCAATGGCTGTGGGGCGGCAGTGTTCCAGGAGACATTCTGGAGGCTGTGATGCTGCCCTATTTGCAGGTACCACTCTGGTCTGAGGGAGGAGGTTGCCCGTCTCCAGACTGACCTGGCTAGGATTCATAAAACCTCCTCCACCACCCAGGGACCACCAGGGCCACTGCCGCTACCTCAGAGGTTGCCAAGAAAGAGGAGTGGCTGGACCAAGGTGGGCTCAGGGAGGGAGAGGGTGGTAGAACAGAAGTGCATCCTTCCAGCTGTACCTCTCCATAATTCATATGCTGTTCTGGTGGATAGTGGTTCCTCTATGAAGGCACCTGCAGTGGAGACCAAGGAGGATGCTGGGAACCTTCACAAAGGAGACCCACAGGAGGGTGGCATGGGACCCCACAGGGGAAGGAAACAACTCCTGGTGGGGAACTCAATCATTAGGAGGGTGGAAGTTGGGGAGGAAGGGGATAGGGAGGTAAGGTGGCTGCCTGGTGCCATTGCTTGGAGGGACAGGAAGTGAATCCTCAGGATCGTGGGAGCAGCTGCACGAGGGAGGGAGCTGGATGTCATTGTCCACCTGGAGACAAATGACCTGGCTCAGAATGGGACCAGAGCAGTGCAAGAGGTGTTTGTAGAGTTGGGAAGAGGCCTTAGACAAGTAGCACATGCATTAACCTTCTCAGAGTTGTTGCTTGTCTATGGCAAGTGTGATGCTACAACAGCTTCTAAATGCCGGGCTCTCCTCTGACTCCTCTGTCTGGTTTAAAAGCTATCTTGAAAACCATTCTCAGAGAGTCAAAATTGCAGATGTCCTCTCTGACTCAAGACTTGTTCGCTCAGGTGTCCCTAAAGGATCCCTCCTGGGCCCTTTACTATTCAGTCTCTTTCTAAACAGTCTTCCACTATACTACCCAGAACAAATCCTACTCTATGCTGATGATGCCATTATTTACACAGCCCACAAGGACCCCTTACCCCTGCAAAGCCAACTTCAACTCAGATTTGCCTCAGTAGAGAAATGGTTCAGTAAACACAAGCTGGTACTAAACTATTACAAAAAACTAAGCTTATACTTTTCAGCAGCTCCCACAATAAGCACAAGCTACATCCTCTGTCTATTACTAACTGTCTTGGAACTGCCCTTGAACAGGTAAAATTATTTAAATATTTGGTAATCACGGTTGACAGCAACTTATCATATGGTGTGCACATCGACAACATTGCCAAAGCTATAAATACTTGTACTGGTCTTCTGTACAGACAAAGGCAATATCTAACTCCAGAGGCATTAATGGTAGCTGTGCAGAGCTCTGTTATCTCCTTAATAGACTGGCTTGATCATCTATGGCACCGCCACTGTTAATGCCCTCCGGCTCATTTCTACTACTCTTAACAAAGCATGACATCTCATCAAGGGAGCCTATTGTCTCACTCACATGTGCGACCTCTACGCCCAAATTGGTTGGATACACCTCACAAACCACATCAAACTTGCCTAACGGCCAAGAAAATAACCTTAGGCCCGCTACCTCCTGGAGTTAAAGTTCTTCTATCCCCCAAGTAATTCTCACCATATCTGAGGCTCTGAATCTCAACTCATTCAGGTTCCTTGCTGCTGAACCTCTCAGGGACAAAGATCATTCACCCATAGGGCTCCACTCTGGTTGAATGCTCTCAGCAGTGACATTATCTCCAAACCTATGCTTGGTCTGTTCAAATCCAAGCTCTGACTGCTACTCTCAGCCTCTAGCACATGTGACTGTCCTACTCAAACTTCTCTCCAATGCCTAGACTCATCACTTGCCCTTAATCCTAGCAACTTAGCACTTCTGCTGTTACCCATTCCCTATGTCCCCACTATCACCCCCTTTTCTCCCCCTGTCCACCTCCCTCCCTCCTCTCTACCTTTCTTCTTGTCAACCTCCCATCCCCATCCCCGTCCCCCTCACTACTGTTCCTCTCATCCTCCCTTCCAACCCTCCCTCTCTCCTCTCCTGCCCTTCTCTGCCACTACCCCTCCCTTCTTCCCTCCTTACCCTGTGTGTCTTGACAATTCCTCATGGCTGATCTCAATTTACCGTATGTATTATCTTGTGCTTGTAACTGACTAAATGCCATGTGTGTCCTGTTTTTTCATTGAATTTTTCTGTTTATATTGTATGACATGGAACATTTGTAAAAGAGTTCTTAGCTCAAAGGTATCTGTAATCCTAGACTTAAATAAATAAAACTTTTAAAAGTTATCCATTTCAAAGTTTCAATTTTATGCTGATGAACACTGAGTTATCAGTTTCTGTTATCAGTTCAAGCTTACCTCAAATGTAGCACAGCATGCCTGGCTCTCTTCCAGCCTGGAATAGAGGGTATGTGGCACTGGAATTGTACTGCTTTTGCACTGAGTAATGTTTACAGTTGCTAGTGGGAGTGTCGTGCATGCATTGCCATACCTATGATGTCACAAAAGTCAAGACATTATCCGCATGGTGCCCAATGCTATGATTACAATTGATAATCTCTAATAATTTCTCACTTGTGTCTTGGCTCTGTGCTGGTACAGAGTGCTGCACCCAGAATTTCAACATTCATTTCCACCAAAAAATTCTCAGTCAGTATAAAGCTAAGGAAAACTATTATTCCACCGGACTTTTACTTATACTGCAGACTCCATGCCAGAAAAAATCAATTTGTATTTTACACTCACTATTTTTAACTCTAACAAACAGTGGGTATCCTTTATTAACTGTGTTGTTGTCATATATTCCTAAAATTTATTTACTTTGAAATTTAGGGGAAGAAAAATTACTCTGCTACTTGTCTTTTCTGTCCTTGCCTATGTATGCTTCACTCATAATTTGTGAAGGACTGGTGATTTATCCTTGCATTGTTTATCTGTTTATTCTATTTGATTATAATGATATCTGATTCTATTTTAATAAGTTTTCTGTTTTTTAATATTACAATTATGTGGTTGTTCTCTAATATTATAAGAATGGTATAAACTTGTAAACAGACAAGAAAACTATTGCTTTTTCTACTGAGACTATGGCTAAGACAATCACTGACACCCACAAGGTTAAAGAAAAGAAAAGCACTAGAAAAAAAACAAAAAGGGTAGCCCTAATCTGATGATGGACTTGTTAAGTGTATCATTTATAACAATATCTAAAAATAAATTGTCTAAACAGAAAACTAGGAAAAATGCTATAGCTGAATGAAATAATCAATCTAAAATCACACTGCATCTAGCAAATAAGGTTAAAGGAACTGTTTTTGTACCTAGCACTGTCAGTAATTTAAATCAAGGTCAGCTGACTTCTACTTCTAGGACTCTAGATCCTGTTTGTGTGGAGCTGATGTTGTTTTGCAAGTCAGCTCCAGGAAACATATTTAATTCACTTGAGAAAACACCTGTCTTAGATTTGGAAGAGACTGAACTACAGTAGTTGAAGCTGAGATGACCTTAGAAAAATACCCTCAAAACATTGATAGATTAGATGATACTTTGTTTTCAAATAGTTACTTGCAACTTTCTGGACACTATCCTTCTCAAGGGGTTTTAGCTATGTCAGACAGTCTAACTGGGTGAGTACATTTAATGCTGAGGTCTTTTCTCAAGCAGAAAGAGATTTATTTATAAAAGATCATGGAACGGATGCCTCTAATTTCATTATTTTTGTTGTTCTCCCTAACTTACATAATGCAATTACTTTTCTGAAAATTTTGGACAGCTCCACTAATTCTAGAAAGGAATCTGGAAACAGCAGCAATCTAGACATGAATCTTTCTCATATAAAAGTCAAAATGTCATCTGCTAGTCAACAGCTCTTTAAGCTATGTCAAGCTATTAATGAAAATTTTGAACTGGTTAAATACTTCTCTTTATATCTCAGTACTGACATCATTAACACGGTGGGCTACCAATTTGCAGAAAATCATCTACTTATGGAAAAGGTGGTCATTATGAGAAATGAGTTTGACACTGTCAGAGAGTACATTGCAATCAGTGGTGCATGGGTGGATGGTATTTGGAGAAGATTTAATGTACTACACCATCTGAGAGGATTTTTGTCCATGGAGATCTTTCAATTAGAACAATTTATACTTTGCACCAGATCTGATTTTAGTTCAGTAATTTCCCTGAACAGGTCCCTGTAAGAGGGGAAAAAAAGAGAATAACATCAATTGGGGGGGGGGTAAATGAGATAAGTAAGTAAAAAGGGAAAAAGAAGGTTCCCAAGGCTGACCAGTTGCAAGCTGATGTTGTACCCTTAAAAGATAATGTGGAGTCAGTAAATTTACATTACAATAATAAGGGCATTGTGAAGGATAATCATCAAAGTACAGATTTAAAACCTGAAAATGTAGATGGAGGCAGGTCCTTAGTTTTTAAATTACAGGTGACGTGTGCTGGTCTGGCCATTATTATGGACGACTGTGACTTAATGTGGAGTAAGTTAGGCTTTAAGACAATTGATGAGAAAGGTTTGAATGTTAATCCCCAGAAGCTAAAGACAGTTGAGAATAGTAAAGAAAATTATTAAGAGAATATGAATCTTTTGTTAGAAACACCCCATTCAGTTGCTGATGGTACTATCACTTTTCAGACTGCCTGCATGCTAGAACGTAGAGAAATGGATAAAGGAATGGGTTTTAGTGCTGGAGCGGAGAATTCTGGCATTCTTAGATTATATGGGTTCAATAAGGAAATCTTCTCATCAGATACTATACCTCTGGGTTCCATTTTATAGCTGTTTCAAACTAAAAATGAAGGTTCAGATAAATGAAGATATTCAGGATGTTATTGTTACAAAGGATGAATATGGCCTGGACTGTGTAAAAATCACAAGTATTGCTCATAGAATAGCCAATTATTTTTGGAATAATGAACATTTATTAGAGAGGCACAATCTTATTCTGATATAATTAAATAGGCAGAAAACTACTTTTAATTATAATAAATCTTTCCATGATAAGTCTCCTTACACCATAAGCACCTTTGGATTGAAGAAACATCATGGTGAAATGAATGCTAGTATAACTAGGTCAATTTGCTCTCTTTTTCTCAACATATCTTGAAATTTCATTAGGTTATAAAGGGAGAATTGAGCAATGAAATGGGAGGATCTCAATGCGGCACAAGTTGATGTAATCTTTAGAGCTAGGGAAATTGCTGAGAGGTGCTAGCTAAAAGTGATATTTTAGATAATATGGTATATGTGTTGTGCCGAATACCTATTGTAAAGTTAATATTCCGTTACATGTAATCTCGCTACTTCTGGCTTAGACAAATACTTATAATGTTCCTACTACAAATAGAATTCATCTGTTAGCTGGATATCAGTTACTATCACCTGTGCAGAAGTCAGGTTTGTACATCTCTGTAGAGCAGCAAAATTAATTGAGTCTCATCTCTTGATTACTTAATTTCTTGGAATACTGCAGGACTCGGCTCTAAATGGGGGGATCATGGTTGGGCTCATGTTTTTGTCCTCTTTTAGAATAATATGTTTGCACGAAACCTGGCATTCAAAGGGCCAGGATATTATGATAAATAACTTTTTATTATACGAAATTGTGGCTAAAAAGGGAAAAAAATTAGAGCCTTTTGTGGTTTGGCCTGCTTTATTAAAATTGATAACAATATCCCCACATCTCTTATAATGTCCATTGAATTGTGTATGCTGTGCACTTGCCACAGAGATTTTCAAGTTCAATTTTTTTCTTATTATTACCTATGTTCCTTCTTATACTTCAAAAAATATTCTGTGTCTGACCCTTAGTACTGGAAGATCATATTGAAAATCTCTATGGAAAAAAAACTTCCAATTCTTATTATAGGTTATTTCAATGTTAGGATTGATAATTTTAATATGCTACTGGATAACACAGCAGTAGGTGTGTTTATATAATCTTTCCTGTTTGCCACTGAGATATTCCAATGATTCTAAAAAAAAATAAAGTTGGGGTAGGTTACATTCAGTTTATGCAGGGCTATACTCTTTATCCATAAATGGTAGGCTCCCTAGAGATGAAAATGGTGAATGGAGTCATATCTCCCCCTCAGGTGCATCTATTATAGATTTTGACCCATGGGATTGCCTGACTGAAGTATGGCAGGCATTTGCATTTATAAATAGGGCTAAGAGCTACTGATTACCAATTTCCGTCATAGCAAGGATATGTGGGAAGATTCAGAAATAATCCCCCTTTTCAATACTGTGATCAGACATAGGAACAGAGTACAGTGAAATGACAATCTCTCTTTAAGATGGGAACAGCTGTTCATTCCCCACTTAAAAAAATCTTCTTCAGCAGTATTCTTTCCTGTTTTCTGCAGCTGAATTGTATGATCAATTGGATTATCTCTGTTTTCATATTTAGTCAGTTTTATACTCAATTGCTGGCTGAGGAGGAAGGATGATAAATGCATGGTTTGATTTATAGTGTAAAAAGCAAAAGCAAAGTGACTTAAGATTAGACAAACCAGAGGAAATACTACTGTTCGCTGGGGTTGAGGAAGGTGGTCACTTCAGCCAACCAGAGCTGTGCAGCCATTGCTGCTAAAGGAACTGTGTGGTTGCAACCGCTAAAGGGAACTTGCAGCAATAGCCACAGACTGGAGCTGTGCGGCAGTTGCCACTAAAGGAAAAGTGCAACCAAAGCTGCCAAAGGGAACTAGTGGCTGTAGCTGCCGAAGGAGGTCCAACTCCAAGCGGGCATGCCGCGGGCCAGGGGGCCTGACTGAAAGACTGTGCCAGGGGTGTCCCTGAGTCAGCCAGTCAGGGACCCACAAACAATAAGGCTCTAGATTTAAATCAGGAAACCAACTATAAAAGCTGCTGGTCCCCAGACTACTACTGCCTTTTTCCTCCCCCTACCCACCCCACACCACCACCAAGTTAAATGGTCCCATTGGGCTCCTCCCAGTAGAGGCTGCATCCACCAGGAGGAGCAGGCGGTGAAGTAAAATAAGGGAAGTGGCAACTTGAAAAACACTTGAACTGAGGCTTCATCTGCTGAAGAGGACTGTCAAAGGCCCATGAGGTGAGCTGAGGACTCATGCATTTTTGGGTTAAGGCATTTAAAGTCTTTTTTAGGTACTGATTTTGGTAAAGCATTCATAGGAATTTTTATTGTGGCTGGAGAAGCTCAGGGGAAATTGTGTGAATTCTTTGAATCTGCATACTAAGCATTATATATGTATGGGGGAGCAGGGACAGGAATTAACATTGGTACTACAAAAGTGGGGGGCATGTAGTGGTAGATTTGATCATAAGGGACTAAACTGCAGGTTACTAGTGAAAGGATAAGCTAGGAGAAGCTAGAGTCCAAAGACAAGGAGTAACTGAACACAGAAAAATGGGAATTATGAATTGCTGTGGGGGGGGCTCATCACCAGGGCAATGCTCTGGAGGATGGGGGGTTGCCCAATAAGTCAGAACCTGAATGGGCTCTGGGGGCAGCTGGAGGCAGCCTGGTGGGAAATCTCGAGACTGAGGCATATGCTGGCAGGGGGATGTCCCGCAACACATCCACCACTGTTGATCCCCACAGAGGCAGGGGGTTGAAGGTGCTGGGGAGGAAGGGGGGAAGTGGTAATAAAGGGTGCAAGGGCAGCATGGTTTGGGTTGACAGCATCCTGGTACAAAATCATTATGTGCCTCTGGCTGAGGAAATCTGACCCACTACAGATCTGAGGATTCTAAAGCAAGCAGGTGATGCAAAGGATCACCAGAAACCAAGGAAAAAGTAAAGGGTCAAAGTGCATAAGAGTGTAAAGAAATTTGTAGTGATAGGAGACTCAATGGTCAGAGGGGTTGACTCCAAATTGGAGGGGGGCAGGGAAACAGAGGTGACAGTCAGATGTTACAAAGGTGCATCAGCCAAGAAAGATAGGGATAGGATTGATGAGCTGCTTTATGGAAAAGTTGGGGGTCTGGGGGTCCTGATTCACCTAGGCACAAATGATAGAGGAAGGCAGTCTGTGGAAGAGGCAAAGAACAGTCTGGAGCAGTCTAGATGGTACCATTTTGTGGGTAACTGGGGTGAATTCTGGGAAAGGAGGTTATTCAAGGGGGATGGTCTTCATTTAATGAGGGAAGAGTTTAGTCTGTTAGCACAAAAATGTTATACTTACATAGACAGCCTAGGATGACTTGGAGCATCATCCCAAAACCGGGGGGACTCGCCATTGTAGCTTCAGGGGGTGGGACTGGTAGGTACTCGTGGGGATGAAAACACAAGGACTGGGAAGAGTTTAGCAGGAAATTAAAAGATAACTGCAAGGAGGAGGATGGATAACACCTCGGGGAGAGGAGGGAGAAAGGGAGTGCATGAGGGGTAATAAGAGTAGTTCTGGTGTATGGGGAGCCATGTGCACCAATGCCAGGAGCCTAGGGAATAAGATCCCTGACTTGGCTGTGGTGATGGCTGAGGTAGACCTGGATATTGTGGGAATGACTAAGACATGGGGCTATGATGGTCAGGAATGGGACATGGTAATACCAGGGTATGAGCTATTCAGAAGGGACAGGGAGGGCAAAACAGAGGGGTGTTGCACTATATGTGAGGAAACACATAAAGGCCATGGATGTGCAGGGAAGATGGGGGGCTGAAGCTATATGGGTATCATTGGAGACTGAAACAAGGGAAGTCATATGAGCCAGGGTGGTATACAGGCCCCCCGAGCAGGAAAGGATGGTGGATAGGGCAATGCTGGAGGAAATTCAGAAGATGGCAAACAGGAGGGAGGTGCTGCTGATGGGGAACTTCAACATGTTGGATGTGGAGTGGTGTATCCCATCAGTGGCATCAAACAACAGTAGAGATATCATTGACTTCCTGCAGGGGGCACTCATGAGGCAGCTTGTAAGAGAACCAACCAGGGAAGGGGCAATCCTCAACCTGATTTTTACACATGGAGATAGGGTGGGGGGGTATCAGTGGAGGAGAACCTTGGCACAAGCGACCACAGTACTATTTGGTTCACAGTGGAAATTGCTGCTGTTGGTCAGCAAACCAAGGTGAAGGTATTTGATTTCAGGTGCACAGACATTAGGAGAATGGGTGACTGTCTTCAGGCAGCACTGGCAGGGGTGAAGATACTGACAGGGGTAGAAGAAAAGTGGGTAGCAATAAAGGAAGCCATATTAGATGCCACAAACCTTTGCATCAAACAGGTCTATAAAAACAGGAAAAAAAGAAAGCCACTATGGTACAGCTGAGTAGTGGCGGAAAAGGTTAGGGCAAAGAGAATCACGTTCAGGAGATACAAGCAGACTCAGAAAGAGGATGATAGGGCCATATGCCAGGAAAACCAGAAGGAAGAAGGGGCAAAGATCAGGAAAGCAAAGGCATGAACAGAAGAGAAAATAGCAAACTCTGTCAAGGAGGTGGATAAAACTTTTTTCCAGTATGTGAATGAGAGGAGAAAGTCAGGCTAAAAGACAAAGGTAGAAGGTTGGTGGATGACCAAGAGAAGGCGGACATATTAAACAACTATTTCTGTTCTGTATTCATGGTAGTGGGGGAAGAGGAGAGAAGTCGGATCAGGGAAAAGAGTGTGTTAGTGGAGGGGGGGATGAGGACACTAGTCTGTTCCAGGAACACAAAGTCCTATGAGAGCTAGAGGGGCTGAAAGTGGACAATCCATAAATGTCACATACGACTGACAAATGGGCCCAGATAGGGTGCACCCCAGGGTATTGAAGGAGCTACAGAAAGTAATAGCAGAGCATCTGGCTAGTCTCTTCAACAAGTCCCTGGAAACAGGAGAGGTTCCTGTTGACTGGAGGAGGGTGGATGTGGTCCCCCTCTAAAAGGGAGGGGAAAAGGAGAAGGTAAGCCACTACAGACTGGTGAGCTTGACATTGGTGGTGGGGAAGCTTATGGAAAAACTGCTAAAGAGAAGAATCACCATCAACCTTAAAGCCAATGACCTGCAGGACCACTGGCATCATGGGTTCAAGGAGGGCAGGTCATGTCAAAAAAACTTATTAGAGTATTTTGATTGGGTCATCAGGGTAGTGGATCAAGGGGGAATGGTGAACATTGCATACCTTGACTTTAGCAAAGCATTTGACACTGTGCTACATAGGAGGCTGTTGCACAAAATAAGATGCCTAGGACTGGATCTGGTAGTAGTGAGGTGGGTGGGAAACTGGCTTAGGGAAAGAAAGTAGAGGGTGGTTGTAAATGGAGTGCCCTAAAAGGAGGGCTCAGTCACTAGTGAGGTACCACAAGGGTCAGTGCTGGGACCTCTCCTGTTTAGCATCCTTATAGGGGACATAGCATAGGGGCTGGAGGGGAAGGTATGTCTTTTTGTGGGTGATACAAAGATCTGCGATAGAGTGGATACCCCAGAGGGGGTTGAAAAAATGCACATGGACCTGTATAAACTGGGGCTGTGGTCAAGGGAGTGGCAGCTGTCATTCAACACCAAAAAGTGCTTGATCATGCACGTAGGGGGAAAATGACAGGCAGAGTACAAGATGGGGGGGGGGGGCAAGTCCTAGAGGCAATTGAGCTAGAAAGGGACCTTGGCATAATCATTTCACAGGATCTCAAAGTGGCAAAGCAGTGTGAGAAAGCAGTGGCAAAGTCCAGCAGAATGCTGGGTGGTATTGGCAGGGGGGTTACTAGCAAGAAGAGGGAGGTTATAATGCCACTGTATAAGCAATTGATGAGCCCACACCTGGAATATGGAGTCCAGTTCTGGAGACCATACCTTAGGAAGGATGTGGATAGGGTAGAGAGGGTCCAGAGAAGGGCAACAAAAGTGGTAGGGGATCATAATTAGTTGTCATATGAGGACAGACTGAGGGACCTTAACATGTACTCCCTGGAGCAAAGAAGGGAAAGAGGGAACATGACTGGGACCTTCAAATACCTCAGGAGTATAAACAGAGTACCTGTGAGTGACATTTTCCAGCTGAAGAGACACTCAAAGACTAGGGGTCATGAGATGCAGATAGAGGGGGGTAAGTTCAGAGGAAACATTAGGAAAAACATTTTCACGGAGAGGGTGTTAGACAACTGGAAAAAACTCTCAGAAGAGATAATGGGGTCAAGAACTGTGGCAGGATTCAAAACAGTGTAGCATTGGCACAAGGGTATTATTAGAAGGTCTAGTCTAGAAAGCTAGCTCCAGGTAGCTGGCTTTCAGGTAAAGAGTTTGGGCAGACTTGGTGGGTCTAGCGGTCCTTTTCTGCCGACACAGTCTATGTTTCTGTTTCTGTGTTTCTAACTGTAGAAATGTGAATGCAGACCGTAAGCCATTAAACATGTTTTATACATGAGAAAACAAGACTATTATCATAAACATTGGTTCAACATGTTAGATATTGTCTGTAGAAAAAATACAAGGGCTTTTTGGCAACTTGCTGCTAAGGGCACTTCTAATGTTTCGGACAATATTGATTCATATATTTCTTCTGATGCATGGATATATCATTTTCCTTCTCCTTTTTGCCACAAGGCTTTGCAAAGTTACTTGTCTGGATTACTGCCTATTGATGGTATTAGGCCTAATAACATTGTGGAAGTTTTGGATGAAATTAACTCTTTGAAGACTAAGAAGTCCTCTGGTCCTAATCTTACTCCCACAGAGGTTTATTTACAATCCCCTTTTCTGTGGTCTGATTTTTTTCATGTTATGGTTTCATAAATGCATCAGTGAAGGCTTTTTCCTGACTCAGCATGGGGCAGAGATTGTTCCTATCTTTAGAAAGGAAAATAAATCAGTCTTATGTATGTACTGGCCAATTAGCCCAGTAGGTTGTACAGTATGAACAATTTTAGTAACAGGCTTTATCAATCTTGTAGTTTGGCTTTAGGAAACAGTGCTCAACCTGGACAACTGTTTTATTCTTAGACATGTATGGGAGAAATGTGTTTTGATTTGTAGACAGAAGTTGAATGTGACATTTAAGGATTATTCTTCTGCATTTGTCTCTATCTCTCATCCTAAACTCTAGCAATTGATGCATGACAGGGACATTGATAGCTGTCTGAGTTCTATCATTTCTACTTTATATAACCATACTTGGGCAAGAGTTAGTCTGGTCATGGAAGCCAACGTTTCACTGAAGTTTACAACAAAGAACGATGGGCGCCAAGGTTGTATCTTGGCTCCAACTTTATTTAACATATATATTGACCTATGTCTTGAGGGCACTGATGTCAGTTGCATCTGATTCACCCAGGATAGGCTTAATGGAAGTGCAACTCCTGGTATATGCTGATGATTTGGTTCTTTTTCCTTTATCACAGTCAGGTCTGGAAAAAAAAAGAAATGTTCATTTTCTAAATCAGATAAGTTGATCCTGTCAATTAATAAAAAAAAAACTCAGATAATGGTGTTTGGTAGCCCCACGAATTCTTATAATTAGTGTGTAGGTAGTAAAGCTATCTTCACAGTGTCTAGCTATTCATATTTGGGTGTACACTTTGCATCTAATGGTTCTTGGAATATGCATTTTGTACATACAGTATCTAAAAACAAAAACAAAACACTTCTCGGCTTGAAGAGATTTAATGTTAAATATGGTGAAAATAGTGATAGTCTTTTTATTCAAATTCTTTCATCAAAAATTTAATCCACAGGCTCTTTATGGAGCTGAAATATGGGCACCATATAAGATCTTAGAACTAGAGAAATAATCTATTCTTTTTGATTAAATCCTCCTTGACTAAATTATTCGATCCCTACAATGTATATCAGAGCTGAATTAGGATTGAAAAGTTTTAACATTCTAGAAGATGCCTTACTATTGGAGTATTATATTAGAATTACAACACTTCCTAAGTACAATTTTCTCAGATTAGGAATAGAAAAGGAGAGATGGCTAAAACAGCATGATATAAATTCTCCTTGGTTAATATATGTTATGACAAGCCTAAAAGAGTATGACTTCTTATATTTAAATAGATATGTTAAAAGGAGAATTATGATCAGTCTGTAATATAAGAAGTACATCAAGAATAAGATTTGTCTATTCAATTAATGTTTGGACTTACAAATGATAAGAAAATCATGGTGCTCTCTCTGGTACACTTCAAGTGAAGTCAGATTTGGCTTCAGATTCTACTCATACAGTATCATGGCCCAATAAATTGTTTTTATGTGCTATAAATCTGAATTGTTTCCTAGCAGTGTGCTATATGCAAGGTTTATACATATTCCTGATGCTCATAAAATAAACTGTTCACATTCTAATGGGAATATACAGCACTTGCTGCATGCAACAAGATTTGATTAGAGATCCCCATAATCCCATAAAACTCCACTCCAACCCTTCAGAAACCGTGCAGACTTTTGCAGGCTTCTTCTCATATTTATACAGGATGGCAACAGGAGCACACCAAGAGCAGTGGGTGGAAACATTCCTATCTAAACTTCCACTAAGTACACTTTCTGATGAGGCTGAGGAACTTCAGGTTTGGCTCAACACCATGGAGCAGTTGGAGGAAGCCACTGTGAACCTAAAGAATGGTAAGACTCTGGGACCCAGTGGCTTCCCTTCACAGTACTATTAACATTTGCAGTGAAGCTTTTTCCTATGCTCGAAGCTCCTTTACTTGAGATTGAGGGAGGAGGAGCTACCCCTCCTTCATGGAGAGAGACATTGACAGCAGGACACTGCCTGAAGACTGGAAGAGGGCAATTGTGGTCCCACATCAGGGAACAGGGAGGAAGCTGAAAATTACCATCCAGTGAGCCTCACATCAGTGGCAGGAAAACTGATGGAGTCACTGCTCAAGCAAAGAATAGTAGCACATCTGGAATCCAGCGAGCAACAGGACCCAAAACAGCATGGGTTCAAGGCTGGAAGGTTGTGCCAGAAAAACCTGGTTGATTTTTTTGACAGGGTAATGAAGGCAGTGGACCAAGAGGGAGCGGTGGATGTGGTCTATCTGGACTTTAATAAGGCCTTCGACTTGGTTCCACACAGAAGGCTGGTAAAGATGCTGGACCACATTGACATAGGTAGGAACGTGATGGGTTGGGTGAAGGGAAGAACACAATGGATGCAGGTAAATAGAGTTGTATCAGTGGAGAGGGAAGTGACTACTGGAGTGCCTCAGGATTCAGTGCTGAGTCCTTTACCATTCAGTATGTTCATAGCCAATATCGGTAATGGATTGGAAGGGAAGGTGTGTCTGTTTGCAGATGACACCAAGATCTGCAACAGAGTGGACACCCCAGAAGGAGCCAAGAGCATGGAATCAGACCTGAGGAAGCTCAAGGAGTGGTCAGACACCTGTCAATTGAAGTTCAATGCCAAAAATTGCAAGGTCATGCACTTAGGCATGGGAAGCCCCAAGGTGGGATATTACTTGGGAGGGGAGCATCTGGCATGCATCAACCATGAGTGGGACCTAGGAGTCATTATATCAGATGACTTAGAGGTAGGGAAGCTTTGCAACCAGGCAGTGCTAAAGGCCAGTGGTATGCTGGACTGCATAGGGAGGGGAATCACTAGTCACAGAAGGGAGGTGGTGCTGCCAATTAACAGGGCACTGTTGTGCCCCCACCTGGAGTACTGCGTACAGTTCTTAGGAAAGACATTCATAGGACTGAGATGGTGCAGAGGAGAGCCACAAAAATGATTCAGGGCTTCCATCAAATGACATATGAGGGTAGGTTGAGGGAGCTCAACATGTAGTCCCTGGAGCAGTGGAGGGAGGGGGGGACATGTTTGAGACATTCAAGTACATCAAGGGTATAAATAATGTAGGGGTACAAAAGCTCCTTCAGGAGAAGAAAAGGGTCAGAACTGGAGGACACAATGTGAGGCTCAAGGGTGAGCAATTCAGGAGCAATTTTAGGAGGTTCTTCACTGAGAGGGTAGTTGATCCTTGAAATTGCCCACCTCAGGAAGTGGTGGAGTCCAAAACAGTAAATGGGTTCAAAAATGCCTGTTACAGGCAAAAAGGTACCATTTCACAGAAAGAAGGTGGGGTAGTTACCCCGATTGGGCAGACTAGATGGATCTTGTGATCCCCTTCTGCTGTCATTTTCTGTTTCTATGTTTCTATTGATTTCTATAATCCCAAAGCCAGGGAAACACCCAAGGAACTGTGGGTTCTATTGACCCATTTCTTTCTTAACATAGATCTCAAACTCTTCTCAGCCACCCTGGACACAAGCCTACAAACACACATCACAAAACGCATCAAACAAATTTCAACTAACAATCTGTTGGATGCCAAAAAGGTGTTTGACTGGGTGGACTGTTTTTGCTTTGGCCAACACCCTGAACAGGATGAACTTTTGTCCAGGTTTCTCATAGTGTATCTCAACACTTTATTCATGACCAGAAGCAATGGGTAATAATAATAATAATAATAATAATAGTAATAATAATAATAAACTTTATTTCTAAGGTGCCTTTCAAAAACCAAGGTGCCATACAAAATTTAAAACACATCAAACATTTTGAATTAAAAAAAAAAAAAAATTAGTACAGGTAAGCAGATAAAATCAAACTCCAAATGCTTGGGTCCATAAATATGTCTTCAGGGCCTTTTTAAATCCCTCCATGGTCACGCACTCCCATAACTGATGGGGTAGAGAATTCCAGAGGGTAGGGGCCGTATGCATAAATGTATGGTCCCCAGAAAATTTCAGACACACCCCTTGTCAGCTGAGTGGAGAGATTGCCCAGGTAGTAACTGACCAGGAGCTCTTTCAGGTAGTCCGGGCCAAGTCCATAGGGCTTTAAAAGTCAGAAGACTGACTTTAAAGGTGGTCCACCACTGCACTGACAGCCAGTGCAGTCTGCGCAGCACCGGTGAAATATGACTGGACCAGGAGGTAGCAGTCAAAAGCCAGGCCGCTGCGTTCTGCACTGACTGCAGGGGTGGATTTTCACCTCAGGAAGCCCTAGGTAAAGGGAATTGCAATAGTCCACATGCAAGGACACAAAGGCATGTCCCAGCATAGGAAGATCATTGGACAGAATAAGGTGCCTAATCCTTGAGATATTCCTCCGATGGTAAAATGAGGACTTGACGACAGCAGACACCTGTGAATGCAGGGTCAGTCCTTCATCAAAAATTATCCCCAGGTTACGCACATGTTCAGAGGTTGGGAGTGAAACACCCCTGAGATAAAGGCCAGAGGATGATGGTAAATGGCATCTTCTCCTCATGGTTGTCCTTCACCAGGGTTACCAGGCAGGACTGCCACATTTCCTCCAACTACTTGTCCTGTGCATAGAACCCTTATCAGTGGCAGTGAGACAAAATACTAACATGACTGGAGCACTGCAAGCTGGAACTGAACATAAGGTCTCCCTTCATGTAGATGATACACTTTTTCTTAGTAACCCAGAGACACCAGTCCCAGCATTAATTGATCTATGGTGGGACTATGTAGAATTATCGGAATATAAAATTAATTACTCAAAGTATAACGCCATGAAATTTAATGGTGCTTATTCCACAGGCTTTAAGACTAATTTTCAATTTTCATGGGAATTAGGAAATATCATTAGATGGTCATATCCTCAGATATATCTAACCTTTACAAACTCAACTATGAGAAATTGATAAATGAAGTGGAAGCAGATCTTGCCAGATGGACAATGTTACCATTAAGATTGCAGTAGAGAGTGGCCACACTTAAGATAAATGACCTACCAATATTATTGTTTCTTTTCTATCATTGTCTATCCCTCTCCCAACAGCATTTTGGAATACATTACAGAAAAATGTATTGAAATTTTTCTAGAAAGGTAAGGGCCCACAAATTTAAGATTAGGTACATGCCATCTGCCATGGGAAACTGGAGGCATGGAACTGCCAAATTTTAAGCTGTATCATTTGGCAGTTAAACTAGCAAGCACAGCTGGATGGGCTAAGCAGCAATGGAACTCTGGTTGGTATGTGGTAGAAAATGCTGTGGCTGAACTATATCTCTTGTATACACTGTCTACCATGCTCATAACCTGGCAGTTTCTGAGGGCACTGACCAAACCCTGGCTTAGGCATACACTTAATGTTTTGCTGCAGGTGAGACACATCACAAAGACACCTAACACACCAGACCCCCTCACAGTAATTTTGGGATGTTTGGCTTTCATCCCACCATGGAGGGATACTGGTTATTTAACCTGAAACCAGAACATCTTCGATGTAAGTCACACAAGTGATCCAGCAAGGGGCAGACATGGCATTCAATGCATTGAGGGAACACTTTTAGTTACAAAATGTAGACTTTTAGATACCTTCAGCTCTGACACTATATCCCATCAGATAACTACCTCCAAGATTTATCCAGAGACCTGACACCCCTCGAGGAATTCTACTAATGGGTGGTTAAATTCAAAGGAAGCAGAGATACATCTCAATGCTGTACCAAATTATTTTAAATCCCAAGGCAATAATACTAATTATATACATGAGCACTGGGAGGTACAGGCACAAGACATCATTACTACATAGGATTGGGACAATATACATTCTGTGGAAAACTGTGTATCCTTCTCTCCACTTTGCAGGGAATATAGATGGATGGTTACCCACCAGTTCCTCCTTATCCCAACAATGACTAAACACTGTACTGACTCTCCACCACAACAGACCCATGTACATAAGAGCAGAGAAAGCATTTTCATATCTTCTGGGACTGCTGTCATGTTCACCCCATTGGACACACAAGCACAGGGAACTTGAAAAAATAATGCAAGTTTTAATCCCTTTCACCTATGAACATATGTTGCTGAGTATGTCCAGGGAAATTGTTTTCACAAGCCACTCCATCAAAATAATAGGTCTTATGATGTTAGTAGCAATTAAAGGCATTACAACCAACTGGCCATCCTCACAGCCGCCATCCTTGCAAGCATGATTGAAAAATGAAAACTACATTCAGTATGGAAAGGTTAAGAGCAGATTTATGCTTAACAAAAGATACACTTTTGATTAGATAGTGGCCTTGGATCCTCCATACCTAGGCTAGCCAAGACACACTGGAGAGATAAAAGGAGGATAATATAGTTTGTGCATTAAAGTTATAAATTGTGAATTTTTTTTAATTAATTTTAAAAAGAGACAATTGGGGCAAAATGCAGGCTCTACAAAGCTGCAAAATGTTTATACAATTTTATATAAATTGTGTGAAACTAATTTTGCTCTAATCTTTACAATGAACATCAAGTGTAGTTCCCACATTCCCCCACTGGCATCCCATATATTTTACCCCTCAGAGCACAGAAAGCACAGCTTGGGAGCAGGCTCCACAGAAGGGGTTGGAGGCTATGGCATGCCTTAGAAACAAAGACAATGATTGGCAGAAAATGACCAAAGGTCACTGTAGTCTGCCCAGAGTTCCCTATCTGCCCCAGACCAATTGTCCATATGGGGTTTTATCCAAGTCCCGGTCCATCTCCTGCTCCTTTCTGTACTGCTACTGACATGAACAATCACCAAACCCTTCCCTCTGTCTCAGTAATGCTTGAAATCATTTGCAGTTATAGCATCCACCACCTACACTGGCAGACTGTTTCATGGCTCCAGCACACTTTTGGTAAACTAGAACTTACATGCATCAAACACTTTTTCCTTCCCGTTTTGACTAGTGACCTCAGGTTTTTGACTCTGTACTCCTGCTAAATAGTTACCCAAAGTTTGCCTTGTTTATTCCCTTTAGAAACTTGAAGGTCTCTATCATATCCCCCCCCTTCTCTTGCCTGGTCACCAGTGAGGACATGTTCTGTGCCTTCAGACAATTTTCATAAGATCAGCCCTTTTGGCCCCGAATCATCTTTGTTGCCCTGTGTTACACCATCTCCAGCCAGACCCTGTCATCCCTAAGGTGATGACTCCAGAACTGAGCACAGTATTTCAGAAGCAGCCATACTGATGACCCATATAGAAGTAGTAGTAGCTTCAAGGGAAGGTCTGCCTCTTTAGATTGGCACCAAAATCTGCAATAGGGTTGACATTCTGGAGGTGTGAAAAGGATGAGCAAAGGCCTGAAAAAATTCGAGGAGTGGTCAAGTGTATGGCAATTGGGTTTCAATGTGAAAAAGTGCAAAGCAATGCACTTGGAGCACAGAAACCTAGTGGCAGAGTACAAAATGGGAGAAGTGGTACTGACAACCACCACGCAGGAATGAGACCTGGGGGTTATCATACTGAATGACCTAAAGGGGGCCAGGCAGTGTGTCAAAGGCAGTTGGGAGGGCTAGTGGTATACTGTGGTGCTCAGAGAGGGGTATCACCAGCAGAAAGAGGGAGGTGACATTGCCTCAGTACAGATCACTAGTAAGACCCCTCCTACAGTATTGTGTAAAGTTCTGTAAATCACATCTTAAGAAGTACATAGAGAGGAGGCAATCCAGAGGAGGACAACTAAAATGGTAGAGGGTCTACATCAGAAGCCCTATGAGGAGAGACTTAAGGACCTAAATATGTACTACCTGGAAGACAGGAGGGAGAGGAAGGATATGCTAGAAACATTTTCTTGCTGTCAATATACTTCGATATTGAACAACAACCTATTAACCTTACTATAAGCCTTGTTACACTGGCTTGATTGTTTGAGGGAATTACTAATGATGACTCCCTGGTCCCTTTCCTCTGGTGTAGTGCTCAGTTTAACCCCTGCCATCCAGTCTTCTCTCCTGTCTTTTTCCCTAGGTGCATAACCATACATTTCTTGGTGTTGAATTTCAACTGCTAAATATTAGACCACCTCTGAACCTTTTGTAGATCCCTCTACATCTCCCTCATGCCTTCATTGCTATCTACCCTACCAGAGAACTTTATGTTATCTGCAAAGAGATACTACTTGCCCCAGATGTCCTCTCCAGTGTCAAGGATGAACATATGGAAGAGGACAGGACTAACGACAGATCTCTGTAGCAATCCAATTGTTTCTGTCTCTTACAGTTTGAGCCATTTATCGCCACTCTATGTTCTACTTCAATCAGTATCCTACCCATCTAACTATGTCTCTAGCAACACCCAGGTCCTCTATCTTGTTCAGTAATGTTCTGTATGGCACAAAGATAAAAGCCTTGCTGAAATCAAAGTACAGTAAATTCACTTCATAGCCCTTATCTACTACCTTTGTTACTCAGTCAAAGAAAACTATCACGTTGGTCTAACAAACTCTCCTTGCCACAAAGCCATGCTGTTTACTATCATGTAGACTGTTGCTCTCTTGGTAGTCCACAAGGTCCTCTTTGAACAGAGACTACACTACAGAGGTAAGGAAAACAGTTCTGTAATTCTCTGGTTGCTCCTTGTCCCTCCCTTTCATGTACTGGAACTATGTACATAACCCTCTAGCCTTTTGGAACTACCCCTATCTGAACTGAGATACGAAAAAGCCCTACTAGTGGTTCAGCCCATTGCATAGCCAATTCATTGAGCACCCTTGGGTGCATCCCATCTGGCCCTGGGGATTTATATACCTTTAGGACTTCAAACTCTTTTTGGATCCTTTTGTCTAGTAAATAATAATTGCCTCATTTTGGGAATGCTCCTGACAGCAGCCTTGATGACACTTTCAGGTAGGTACCCACTGTCTTCCCTTGTGAAGATAGAGCAGAAGTAATCATTAAAGACCACTGCTTTTTGTTCATCTTCCACTAGTACCTTACCCTCCTCCTTTATAGCCTAACAAAACCCCTTCCCTGCTTCCTTTTTTTCTTAATGTATCTGAAGAATTGTTTATCCACACCCCTGACTACCTCCACAATATACAGCTCTGTGTATGCGAATGTCTTCTTGGCTATTCTCTTTGCTTCCCTAGTTTTTATTTGGTACTCAACACATTCCTCCTCCTCCCCATGCTTTTCCTTGTACCTGTTGAAAGCTTTTTTTTTGGTCCTCACTGCTTCAATGACTCTTTCAGAGAACCATGTTGGTGTCTTGTACTTGTTTTGTTTTGCAACAATTCTTGTGTATTAATTAGTTGCCTTGAGAATTACTCCCTTATTTGCCCCCATCTTTCTTCTACACTTCCAATGCTGTCCTCCCTGGACAGTTTGTTTTGGACCAGCTCCTTCATCTGGTTGAAGTCTGCTGTTCTGTAATCTGGAACGTTGGTTTTAGACTGGGCATTCTTGTCTTGAGAGCAAGCCTGAATTAAATGGATTTCTGTTAGTTGAACCCCAGTGGCTCCCCTATCCTCATACCACCCACCATCTCTGAGTTGGTGAGCACCAAATCAACAATGGCTGGCTTTCTAGTGGGTTCCTTCACCAGCTGCACCAGCAAGCCATCCTACAATGTATACAACACAGCCTGAAGTCTGGTCCTCCTGGACACTAGAATGTCTCAGTCAATATCTGTCAGGTTTGGGTCATCCACCACCACCACTTCCCCCTTCTTCACTCCTCTTGCCAGCTTTTCTCTGTGCTCCCTAGCTCTCTTTCCCTTGTTCTGTTGGTTTCTAGATCATAACAACCTATATTTTTTTGTTTGAGGGTGCCTTGAGGTGAACGCACAGCAACTTTCTTTCACATTTGCTTCTCCTGATGTGTCCATCCTCCATGGCCTCTATGCCCTTTGTGACATATAGGGCTACTTCCTTCTTTGCCTTTTCCTCTATCCTGTCTAAACATTGAGTAACCTGGTACTGACAAGTCACAGTCATTATTCTATGTCATCCAAGTTTCTGTGATGGCTACAAAGTTCACCTCATTGTCTGCCACCAATGCCTGGAACTCACTGATTTTATTACCTAGACTCCTGGAATTAAGGCAGACCCCCTTCCAACTAGCTCCAGATCCTATTTTGCTGTTTTCTGATCCTTCTCCTGCATTTCTTCCCATTCTCCTTACATTCTTATTTTTCCTATTGATTGCAGACCTGAGAGCCTTCCTTCTTTGCTATTCCAGTACTCCTTTTTGAACCTCAACCTTTTTACCCACCTTACTGCCACCAGTTTTCAGAATAGGGGTAACACACGCTAGTTTCCCCTCCCTTCTGTTACCATTTTTCCCCTAGTCTCATTATCCCCCACAGTCAGTGTGTCTGTCTAACGTAGATGTTAAACTACTGTTCTAGTGCACTGGTCCTCTCTCTTCTCAGGTGAAGGCTATCACCTTTGAAAAGCCTCCTGTCACAGACATCCCCCAAGTCCCACAAAAAGTGGTGTCCTTTCTCCTGACACCATCTGCTTAAATACCATTTATTTCCTCTAACAATTTCCTTCATACTCAATCTTTACGTCCCCTCCACTCCACACAAGGAGCACCTGAGAAAGGGCCAGGAAGGCTGAGTGTGCCTGCAATTTCTTCCACAGACTCTGAATGTTTTGCTTCGCTTGGTCCATAGGCAGATTTGCCTGATTGTTGATACTCAAATATACCAGCACCACCAGTCCCCCACCATCCTCCTTATTCATGCACAGGAGTTGGATGTTTTTCCTATTATGACCCACTCACTTTTTACATGATTGAATCTGATCTACAAAATCACTGTCCTTGTCAATAAAAGCCAGTTGTTGTCTTTATCATGTCAGCTAGTAATGCTGCTTGTGACCAGGAAATGGACTTGCTTGTAAAGTGAATATTGTAGTAGTAGTCATAAAAGTACTTATTTTAGCACAGGGTAAGGAACTCCTAGACTGTCCAATTTACACAGTTGTCCTGACTGATTAGTTTGGTTGCATAGTAATAGAAGACAAGCATCACATATGAAAACAATTATAGACATGATATGTTCCCAAATGATATGTGTCAAGGACAACTAGAAAGTAGTCATGTGACTATACAATATTTATAATTTGAATGTAAGTAAACACCATCGAACACAACTAATAAAAGTGAACAAAACACATAACTATCCTAATAAACAGTTAATCTACAGTAATGCTGTTTAGGTATTTAGCAATCCATACTATAAAATTACAGACCCCACTAAGAGAACTATATCCTGTGCTGGTTATACATTAAAACAATAACAATTTTCAGTCATTTCCCCATCTATGTTTAAAAAAAAAAATAAAATGATTCACCCCATAGGCCCCAGAACTCATGTATGTTGTATCTGCATGGTCTCCACCACATGGAAGTGCAACCATCTTTTTGCCATACCACCAGGTTACAACATCTTTTGTTCACAATTTAATGGTTGATGCACTCTTTATTGGATACTATTTAAAGTCCCTAAATTCACTCATCCTTCCTGAGCATGCTAATATTATCAGAAAATAAATAATGCCACATGTGATTAAATACATTTACAGTAATAAACACTTAGAAAAAAATAATGATTTCTTTATTGAGTACAATGTAAATCTCTATTATAATAGAAATATATTTTTAAGTTAATAGCTTTATTCAAACAGAAAAGAGACTAGTAAAACATTATGGAGGATAATTTATGGGAATTGTGTTCATACAGGTCTGAAGTTGAAGACATTTTTATCTCCAAGTAGATACTACTAGCACAATAGTTTAGCTGCCATATATTTTAAGACTTAAGTGTATATGAGTAGTTCCTCAAAATTATCAAGAGTGTATTCATTCTGAGGAACAAGAATAATAGTACTGATAGCAGATGTTGAAAACAGATACCATCCATAGGGGGGTTCATCAAATGAAGCCACCAGCACAATTTTCTGTGGTCATGCAGCCACTTACAGACAAAGGTAATGGAATGGACAGTTTCTCACCTTGAAAAAACAGGGAAGATACATTCCAAGTGAAAATATTTCAGGGAATACATCGGGGAATTGTACTGCATACCGTATGAACATAAATGTGTTATATCAGGGGATTGAGAAATATCAAGGGTTTGAGGGGAATGATATAAGAAGTAAGGCCACCAGAACGTTCTATGGGCCACACATAAAGGCCATTTGAGGTGACCAGGATTTGAGACTTTAGAATCACTTACTTAAAAGGCTTTAAGAACATCTAGAATCATGTGAATGATACCAAATGAAATAAAAATAAACTCAGAGTTCTGGTACAGTTTCACTTTCCAGTAGTATTACAATTTTCGAGAATTTGGTCTAAGGTCAGAGAGCTCCACTAGGTAGACCAGTTGTTCTTTTAATATACTGTAGATATATTACCTAGTATTTTAAAAATATATGGCACATATGGGTATTAATGTATGTATGGGTACATGTGTTCATACATGGTGGAGAGAATTAATATATAGTACATAGGTCCTGCAGTATCAGTGACTTTCCCTTTTTAATTTTTAGTGTATGCAGCATATGAATGCACAGACTGAGCAGTTTTTGTTTGACCATGCTTTACATTCCAAGGGAATTCACTAGTAGATAAATCAGATACAGTTGAAAGTTTTAACATACAGGTAGCATGGATCTATCCAGCAGCAACAACCTCAAGGTCCCTGATCTGTAATTCTAATGTTTTATATTACTTATATAAATTACCAGTTCCCAAAATGATGGTCAGCTACTGTCAAGATTTCAATGGCAACATTCAATCTAGAAGCTATGCAGAGAACATGAGAAATGTTAAATGACAAAAAGTGCTGTGTTACTCATTCTGAAATAATAAGCATTAATTATAAAAATGGTTGGAGCTATGTACACACAATAAACATCACAAGCCAAAACATTTCTCCAGATGTTTCCCTTTTTTTGGCTTTTTCCTTTAGCTGCTACTGAGAGATATTATCTTGTTTGAGGTAGAGTCCTGTAAATCATTTCAGTGGCATCAATGTGAAGAGTAGGCAATGAGGAGTGGGAACTTGACCTCAGAAATGACATTTAATTTATTACTACATTGGAATTCAAGATATAATTGAGGATATGTATGTTATCACCCAAGATGGCTTATATGATGAGTGTAAGGTGTACAAAATTAGAACCTGTACTGTTTATAGTGCTGGAATATAAATCTGAATATAGAGATATTTTCTATGTTGCAACCTTCTCAAACATTTAGATGTTTTAAAGCCCCACCCTGAGCCTTTGTCCTCATTTCACAGCTTGTTTATAAGCAGAGAAAAATCAGAACTCAGTTTGTTTTGAAGACTCTTACCAATTCACCTCTGAAACAATATATATGTTTGTTTATTGAAGAAATAAATGGAAGATGTCACCCAAATGAACCAAGAGTCATTTGCAGTGGCTTCTCACAACATTATGTAGTACAATCTGCTTCAGCTATATAACACATCATTACAAAGCCACTCCAGCCAAGATGCAACACAGAAATTCTGCAGTACATTACAAAATGTTGCAGTATACTGTAGGGAACTGTGTAACACAAAGGCATTTAATTCCCTTTGTCATGCAGTATTTTGTGACATGTCACTTACTGCAAGTTACTGTATTGCATCATGGCTGGGAGAGAGACAGAGAGAGAGAGAGAAAAGAGAGAGAGACAGAGTGGGAATAAATACTGGGTAAGTGTGGTGTATGGGGAAATGTACCATGTGAATGTGAGTTATGGAGCTAATCAGCCCCCCTCGATTATATATTTCCCCATAAACCACACTTACCTAGCATTTATTTTATATAATTCATTAGGATGTTTTTCTTTTGTTTAGATTGGATTTACAGTTACTTCTGGGTTTGTTCTGCTTGATTTTGTCCCTCTTATTTTTCCACAGTGAAGTGCCATTTTTGTGTTGGGTATTGTTTTGCCCCAGCTGTGTTTCTGTAATGTAGGGGCCTCATAAAAGAGACACAGTTGTGTAGCTCTGTCTCTTAGTAACAATCATGAGCAGTAGTTGATGGACTGTTGAGCAATTATTTAGTAAGTGGACAACTGGTGACTGGTGGTCTGGTGAGTGGGAGCAGTGATCTGGTGATCAGCAGTCTGTGACGTAGCAGTCTGGCTATGGAGTAGATGTTTGGCTGTAGTGTTGTGTTGTCACATGGAGTACTGAAACAGCATGGAAGGCTTGGGTGTAAGTATGGAATCTATAACTTCTAGTCATGATTTGTTGTTGTTGCAGGAGCAGGGATTTCTTTTGAGAGAGGAGAGGGCTTGGGCTGTAGTTGAGGGTCATTGGTAGGGAAATGTGGCTTGTTTGTTTATTTATTTTATTTATTGAATTTTGTTGACCCCGGTAAGCCCACTGGGCCTAGAAGTCCCTTTTTCAGGGGCGACCGGGGGAGGGGGATAAAGATGGTGAGCAACTGAAATTAAACCAGATTAAGCTGTTGGTGGTATTTTTTTAGTGAATAGGAGAAATTTGGCCAGGACACTAGGGAAATTCCCCTACTCTTTTTCGATAAGTGCCATGGGATCTTTAACATCCACCTGAACTACCACCAATCCAGGCAGATGGGAACCTCTGTTTAATGTCTCAACCAAAAGACGGCACCTCAGAAGTGCAGCACCCCTCTCATGCTGCACTACAGTGTCAGTATTGGGATATTAACCCAAGTGCCAGATGTGGTAACTGAACCCACAGCCCTCTGATCTCCCGGCCTCAGAGGCGAGTGTGCTACCTACTGAGCCACTGACACTGATAACTGTAGCTGGAGGAAGACCGGAGCTGTAGAGTCAAAGTCATTTATCAGGCTAATTAAAGTCATATGCCATGGCTGTCCATGGTTTTTTGACTTTACTGATGGTGGTATATGTCTTTGATTGGTGTGATATATGGGGAAATACATGATGAGATTTTCAATGGGACACAAATCCCATCCATATATGTAACAGATGTTCCAATACAGGGCATGTGGTAGTGTTCTGATATACCCATGCCTTGGTGTGCAACCACCCACACAAGGCATGCATATACTGCATCAGAACATGAACTCACACACTGTAGTGGATTACTGGACTTATAAAATGAGAACATTGTTTGAGGAGGGAATAGTACAAAAAAGAATAGAGGGCAAAAAATACTTTTGTTCACTATGTACTTGCCCCAAGATGGTATCATGTCACAACAGTGACGGGGAATACAATAAACACCATCACAGCAACATTTTTAGCAGTTCACTGTGATGGTCTGCTAGATTCCCAATGCTAATGCTCCAGGGTGTTTGACCCCTCCTCAAACCAAATCTGACTTGGAGTTGGTAAACCTAAGTGCGGAGGGGTGAGGGGGCAGAGCCCCCCGCATAGGTGGTGTGGGGGGCAAAGCCCCCCACAGAAAACACACTTTTCTCCAGCGATGGCACAACACCAATTGGTGGTGTTGTGCCATTGCTGTACTGATGATTGCTGTTCTCTGTGTCACAGGGAACCCCCCAAGACATATTTCAGTCCCTAAAATTTATTTATTTTTTGTTGACCGGGTAAGTGCACTCGACAAATCCTGCCTATTTTCAGGCATGACCCGGGGGAGAGGGATACAGATGAATGCCAACTGACCTTGAATCAGATTAAGCTGTTGGTGGTATTGTTAGTGAATGAGGGAAATTTGGCCAGGACACTGGGGAAATTCCCCTACTCTTTTTCGATAAGTGCCATGGGATCTTTAACATCCACCTGAACTACCACCAATCCACGCAGATGGGACCTCGGTTTAACGTCTCATCCGAAAGACGGCACCTCAGAAGTGCAGCGCTCCTCTCATGCTGCACTTCAGTGTCAGTACTGGGACATTAACCCAAGTGCCAGATGTGGGAAATGAACCCACAGCCCTCTGATCTCCCAGCCTCAGAGGCGAGTGTGCTACCTACTGAGTCACTGACACTGCATAGCACTTTTCTACAAATGTATCACTTAAGAAACAGAAACATAGATAAGGACCACTTGCCCACCTAGTCTGCTCATTTCCCCTACCTACTGTAACACTGCAGACCTTACTTGATCTCCTGACCACCCCCTTTCCTTACCACTAAGGTTCCCTTTTGCCTATCCCATGTATTCTTGAATCCTGTTACCATTTCCCCCACCCCCTGCACCACTTCCACTGGCAAGCTCTGTCAGGCATCCACACTTATTTCTGTGAAGTACTTCCTTACACCTCCCCTGAGCCTACCCCCCCCCAACATCATTTTTTTCCAGTTGTTTTAACCAGGTGAGAACATCATAGCATGACAATTTGTTCTTAATCATCTTTTTCCCTGAAAGAGGCCTCTCTCTTGCACTTTATACCTGTGGCATTTGAACATTTCTATCATATCCCCCTCTCCCTCTTTTCCTCCAGCTGTTCATATTGAGGTCTTTTAGTCTCTCCTCATAGGGCTTTTGATGGAGACCCTGCACCATTTTAGTTGACCTACCCTGGACCATCTTTACTTTTTCTCTGTCCTTCTGGAGATGTGATCTCCAGACTGGACACAGTACTCTAGGTGAGGTCTCACCAGTGATATATACTATGGTAACACCACCTCTCTCTTTCTGCTGGTGATATCCCTTCCTATGCACCCTACTGTAGCATCTCACTAGCTCTCCTCACTGCCTTGTCACACTGTTTGGCCACCTCTAGGTCATCAGATATGATTACCTTTAGGGCTCTTTCGTTTTTGTTGGTTGTTAATACTAGCCCACCATTTTGTACTCCACCCCTGGGTTTCTGTGCCCCAAGTGCATGATGTTGCACTTCTTCACATTGAAACTTAGCTGCCACACCCTTGACCACTCCTCTAACTTTCCTGTCTCCCTATTAATCCCCCCTCCCAGAGTGTCTAACCTATTACAGATTTTAGTGTCATCTACAAAGAGTCATACCTTCCCATATAGCCTCTCTGCAATGTTGCTAATAAAGACATTAAAGAGGACAGGACCCAGTACTGATCACATTGGCACCCTACTTGTCACCCTCCCCTCCTTGGAGTGAACTTCGTTTACCACCATGCTCTGTCTGCTGTCCCTCAACCAATTTCTCACCCAGTTTACTACCTGAAGACCCACTCCTTCCCAGCTTATTTACAAGTCTCCTAAGTGGAATGGTGTTGAATGCCTTACTGAAATCTAGGTAGGCCACATGTAGCAATCACCCTCATCCATGTCCCTGGTCAGCCAGTCAAAGAAATCTATCAGATTTGTTTGACATGATCTACCCCCAGTGAATCCATGCCGCCTTGGATCATGAAGGCCACTGGATTCCAGATATTCCACAATCCTCTCCTTCAGTAGTTGCCATCCTCCTCTTTGCTTGCACTTTTGTGGAGAAGGATGACATCTGCCTTCTACAGTCCTCAAGAACCACTCCAATCTCCAGTGAGTGGTTGAACAGGGCTGGCCCTTTTCTCTATCCATCTATCTATCTATCTATCTATCTATCTATCTATCTATCTAGCTAGCTAGCTATCTATCTATCCATCCATCTATCTATCTGGGATATGTCATGGCCTGAGCAGAAACATCTGAGATATTTTTGATTGGGTTGTGACATATTTTATTCATGCAACATTTTAAGTTGCTTTCTTTGTTTATTTTATTTTATTTGTTTGCCATTTATATATATATATTTTTAGTTACTGTCAATTTTTTATTTTAACCCAATTGCTGGATGTCTTAGTGACATGTGGTGGCACATGATGCAACTAACACTGATGAATGCATCAAACATCATCCCAAATGAGGACATTCAGTGAGAGCATCTTAGGGATGAACAAGCGGCTGACGCATGGTAAGAAGTGTGAGTGGGTGAGACTTGAAGGGAAGCTAAAGAGGAGATGCTGATTATGGTGAAGGGGAGTTGTGAAGTGCTGGTCCAAAAGATAGAGATTGCTGGGGCCAGGTATTCAAAACTTTACCCATTGTGCAAAGTGATTTCACCCTGATTGGCCATGGTTTGTGTTAATGTGCAATATTCAAAAGGGCTGTGGTGTGAGGTTAAAGGGTTAGTGTGTGTTAAAAAAAATGTATGCAGTGGGTGGGGGGGGAACAGGAATACTGGCACAGTGTAATATTTAGCACACTAGCGCTGCACAAGGAGACTAGTGCAGGTCGCCTTGTGCTGTCCAGTTATGATTGAGAGGAAGCCCAACTTACTCCAGGCAACCCTAGTGGCTGGTAGAAGCACTACAGCTAACAACCACATTGGTGGTGGTGGAGAACACCTGATCTCTGGTGCCTTGTGGTCCCCCCATCCTCCGATTATTGTCCCCTAGAATGTTAAAGCATTCCCTGGTGTGCAGTGGTCTCCCACCCCCAGTTAGCAGTGCTGAGTCAAGGAAACAAAACCCTGGTGTCTAGTGGTCCCCCCGCCCTCTGATCACCATCTTGGTAAATGAAAAAAAATGTCTCCGGTGTCCAGTAGTGCCCCGCCATCCAATCCCTAGCCCTGTATGGTATCTCATATTCCCAAGCATCTAGTGACAACCCCTACCCACTGATCTCTGTCCCCGTGCCAATGTAATCTCTCCCTGGCTTCTAGCAGCTCCCACCCCCACATTGCAGGCACTGACCAACCCACTCTGCCAACCACCCCTTACCAGAACTGCTGGCACTGCAGGATCCCATTTGGTGACTGGCACAGTCCTCCTCTCACCACCTCAGCTGGCCACTATAAGGGATGACAGGGAGCATGTGTCCCCTGTACTGTACAGGGAGAATGCATACTGCCCACTGTAGAATGGGTTTCTTGGTGCCTGCTGTGTGGTGGTGGGGCCACTAGATGACTGGGAAATATGTTGGTATGAGGATGGAGAACAGTGGCTGGGGGCCTGGGGGTGCCAGTAGACACCAAGGAATATAAGATATCATACAGGGCCAGTGATCAGATGGTGGAAGGGACCACTGGACAACACAGGCATTTTCTTCTTTTACCAGGATGGTGATCAGAGGGTGGGGGACAACTAGGCACCAGGGACAAGTTGTCATTTAACAGGGCTGGTTGTCAGAGGGTGAGGGAACCAGTAGGCACCATGGCATTGAGTTTTACATACAAAGTCAGTGATTGCAGGGTAGGGGGACCTCTTTTATAGGATTAAACACCTTCTTACCCAGGATGCCAAGAAGAGACTGGTCCAAACAACCTTCCTTTCCTTATTGGACTATGCCGATTTCCTTTACAGCCAAGGTCCTGCCTCCGCGCTGGCTAAATTGATGCTCTTTATCATAGAACATTAAGATTCATCTCCGGTGCTCTGTTCCTTACTCATCACTGTTCTCTTTACACAGTAACAGGATGGACATCCCTCAACTTCAGGAGACAAAGAAATGCTGCCTTCTGGGCTTATAGAGTAATCGTAAAACAACTTCTGCAATATATTGCAGATTGCCTCCCACTAGATGTGAAAGGAAGTATGCCTTGAGAAGTTCTTCCTTTATCTCCTTTGTCATTCTCAAGGTCAGATCACATTTTGGGAGGTCAACTGTAAGCTACTTTCTACCCCAGCTTTTGAACAAGTAGCAAAAAACTCTAAAAATATCTGACCCCATTAACTTGTCTCCATTCAAAATTCTCTATGAGTGTTCATTGAAGGAACCTTGCAACTGCTTCAGTTAAATTGTTGTACCCTGCATTTGGGACACTTGGCTCTGGTGTGGTGCTCCTTGGCACCTCCCCTTAGAATAAATCATTCCTCCTTCCAATTACCCCATCTCTGTCAACTGCTGGTCTGGTGTTTTAGCCCAGTTTATTTACTATTTCCCATCCCCTTCAAGTTTGCCACCAGGCGGGCTGAGGCACTTATTCAGTGTCTAGTCTTATATTTGCTCTTGGTTATGGCTCTGTCCCCTGTCATTAGATGCTCCATACCCTTGAAACTCTCTGTAACTAGCACCCACTCCCTATGCCTTGGCCAATCCATAAAAGCATGTGTATGATTGCTGTATACACTCTTCTTTCTGTCTCCCTAAGGTATGTTAGGTTATTTTACATTCTGATAGACCATTGTATTTAATGTACATTACATTACTTAGCTACCAGAGTACCTATGGCACAACATTGTATATTGACTTTGTATATTGTATAAGTTTAATGTTGTTTTGTATATTGTTCAAATGTGTACTTGTGTTATATATCTATTACTATGTGTCCAGGTCCATCTTGAAAATGAGCTAGCCTCAACAGTGATCACCTGGCTAAATAAAGACTTGATTGATTAATTGATAGGCACCAGGGAATTATGTTTTACACACAGAGCCAGTGATCAGATGGTGGGAAACCACTGGGCACCAGGGCATTATGTTTTACACACTGAGCCAACAATCAAATGGTGAGGGACCACTAGGCACCAGGATGTTATGTTAAACAGATGGGGCCAGTTATCAGAGGGTGGGGGACCACTAGGCACAAGGGAATACATGACTTTTATGGGATCAGACAATCAGGATGGGAGCAGGCCAGTCATGGGGGCACACATCTACCACTACTCATGCAACAAAGCCTATAGTTGCATGCAAATGTCTCCTTAGGGGTGCCTTGCAAGCCCAATGGGTTCATTTGCATGGGGGCATCTGAATATCACTCTGGGAACTTCTGGCACTATCAGATCTTGGAGCACTATTCCCTGCACTGCCAGGATTCATTTGGGGCATCTCTGTGCCAACATGCCCCTATATTCAGTCACATAGTGCTGGTGTGCTAAGTGACTGTATATGGCAGGGTTGTGGAAGGGGCAAGTGCAGTGCAGTGCAAACCTTTGCACTCTACTTTACCCATTTTAGAATATCTGGCCCCTGGTGTCTGATAGAGAAGGTATGCAGTAACAGAAAGAAGTGGGAGGGGTGTAGTATTTCAGATTACTGGAGTTAGTACTGATGGCAGGCAGAAAAAAAACAGGTTTTAACAGTATTGATTTAATTTTTTGTTATATTTTTGTTATCATTTGTTGTTATATTTTTACACAAAATGTTCATTGTATTGTCTTTTTGCCCCCTCCCCCGAACAAGGTGGGTGAAATTCTTCAAATCTGTGCTGAAAGGTGATTTTGTGGTCTCAGCAAAAAAAAAATCACTTTTTGGGTAGGATTTGAAACTTTTCACCTACCAGGTTCATGAGGTGGGATCTTACAAAGGCTATGTTAAAAACCTTGTGTGAAAATATGTTAAAATATCCAGGTTATGAGTGAATGTTGGAATATTTCAACATTTGCTCATAACTTCACTAATGTTTAACATTTTTCTACCAAACTTTCAACATGGCCTTTGAGACCCCTCCTCATGAACAAGGCAGGTGAAATGATTCAAATTCATCCTGAAAGTTGATTTCGCATTCACTTTGTGAAATCACATTATAAAAAGGGTATGAGAAACAGCACTTTCTGATTGACTGTAAACATTCTATCAGCCTTATGTTAATCTTTGATTAATACATGCAGAGCCTAATCATATGCTGAACAAGGTTTATCACTATTTAAAAAAATAATATAACAGCAAGAAGGCACTTCCAGGGATTATGTTAATGTTCAATTAATCACTCTCTAGGGGTATGTAACACTCAGCTACTGTATACCTCATGCCATATTATACCACTAGAGGGTGATTTGCAGACCATTGACATAAGACCTGGTCATGCCTTATTGCTTATTTTTGGGCCGGGTTTGAACATTTTCAGCTATGGAGTTCATGAGGTAGGGCCATAGAAAGACTATGTTGAAAATGCGTTGTAAAAATATTGTAAAATGACCAAGTTAAGAATGAATGCTAAAATATTTTAATGTTCCCTCATAACTTGCTAATTTTCATTACTTTGACTCCAAACTTTCAACACAGCCATTTTTTCACACCGCCTCATAAACATGACAGGTATCATTTTTTAAATCCTAAATGAGACAAGGGGGAGTCATAAAATGGCTATCTTTAAAATTTGGGGTCAAAATTAAAAATAAATAATAAATATTAAGAAATGTTGTGTGTAGTACCAGTCTATACAGTACCCCAGTAGGCAGTGCTTTGTGATCCAGTGCCAGTGAGCTGAGTTTAGTGGTGAGCTCAGTGGCCCAGCTGGATGAGTCTAGGTTGGGGGGAATGGTGCTGTCATGTGACACAACCTCCTCAGCCTGGGAAGGATAGGTGCAGAGTTGCCCACACAGGCCCAAATAAGATTTAGTGAAGAGAACACTTTGCTTGGCATAGAGCATTGCACCTCCACACCCATGGGTGACTGAGGGCAATGTGCTTTGGCTGAGATATGGATGCTTTGCCCTGTGCATCTGTCTCTGTGACCACATGGAAGAAGAGGATCCAGAGGGCCTGATGCTTTCACAGTCCATCAGGCAGCCAAATTAATTCTTGACATCCATTGCTGCACTTCTGTAGGTGGACAGATGCTTCCCTTGGAGCAGGGTCCATAGGGCCCTGCATGTCTGCATCTTTTCATACAAGTCCTAAAGAGACCTGCATGAATTAGGATACAATTCCACTATCTCAAAAAGCAAGGAAATTATTGGCCAAAAATCTGCATTAATGTACCAGTTAGGGTTCAGCTTAATGCCACAACAGTAGGGAAATGTAGTGTGAATATTTCAACCCTAGCACCCCACCCCCACCCCAAGCAGCAAGAGGAAAATCATTAGGGTTTTGGGTCTCTGGAGTCTTAGCGACTCAGTGGGGTGGGGGGTCTTCCATCTCCCCTGAGCAAACAAGGTCAGATATTATCTTTTTTCTTCATGCAGGTCCCACAGAAGAAACCTACAACAGATTCTGTTGACAACATGTGGTGAGACATATGGTACATCTCAGCATTTGAACTGTGTATCACTATGAGACACTGGCTTGGAGCTGTATCTTGTGCTTCGTACAGGAGGTTATAGGCTGGTGAGTGAGCATTAGGGTTGATAGCCCCAACGAAGTAGCAGGTGAAATGAAAGACTTGGAATAGCTTGGAGTGGGAGTGGGACCACTATGGCCTTCTGTGGACAGAACTAAGGTTTCATACTTTATTCCATCCTTCTCTAGTTCTCGGTGTCATGCTGTCTCCATCAACAGTTGTAGATGCAGAACATGTACTAGGAACTGATTTTAATATAAACTTTTTTTGCTGCACCTTCTCTCATATATATCCAATTCTTTGTATCATGTTTTCTACAAGATACACAACAGCATAAAAAAAAAACCAGATAGCAACTCGTGAAAATATAGATGATGTGTACATACAGTACATCATGTACATGCCACATGCACATGCACATGAATCAATATGCATCCCACTGAGTAGGAGCTGAGTGACTACTACAGTCTATGGCTTAAAGTATGAAATCAATGAAATATAAATAATGTGCATGCATGTGCCACACACACATGTGATTCAGCACACACACATACACTATGCTTGTTGGATTCTGCCTTCCTACTACAGCTTTACAATTCAGTGGTGTGACTCAATGAATAGTTATAACCACATACTAGTATAAAGCATGATAACATTTGGTGATTCTGAGATTTACTTAGAAGGCCAGAAAACAACAAACAGTTAAATACACCCTTGTTTGTATTACTTATAGGAAGGAAGAGGCCAGTCACGTAGTAGTTAGTAAAATTCATTGCAATGTCAAAGTCCCTAGCCTGTTTAAGTGTTGTCTGCCCTGCTAACCAGCTACAGCTATGCAGGTAGTTTGTTCATCACACCGGACTGCAGTGACTATGAAATGCTGCTGCTGTCTGGAGTTTTTCTGATCAGATACACACAGCTATAGCTGATAAGTAGGGCTGTATGGAATACTGAAATTCCAATGGAATGGAATTCCATGGGATTTCAGACAATTCCACAGAAATCCACTGGTAGTGGGACATTTTTTATGTGAAATGGTTTTCAGATTAATAATCCACAGTTTATATTAGCAGATTCTTTCTCCACAATCCATGGAAGAATATTCCTTGGTTTATGTGATCTACGGACAATTATTCCACAATTTACACAGAAATTCTTTTTGGAATATCTCGTAATTTAAAAAGAGAGCACAAAAAGCATTTTGGAAGCAGAATTGCATACTAGTTTCAATGGCAAAGGGCACAGAAACACAGAAACATAGAATCTGATGACAGATCAGGACTGCTTGGCTTACCCACTCTGCCCATTTTGCCCTACCTACTGCAACACCACAGACTCTGCTTCATCTCCAGCTCTTTCTCCCTCCCTTCCTTTCCACCAGGATTCCCTTATGCCTATCCCATGCACTTTTGAAGCCCACCAGTGTTTTTGCCCCCACCACCTCCACTGGAATAACATTCTAGGCATCCACCTCACTTTCTGTGAAAAAGTACTTCCTCACATCTCTCCTGAATCTGCTTCCCTCCAGCTTCACTGCATGTCCCCATGTTCTTGAGCATCATTTTTTCCCTGAAAAATGTTTCCCTCCTGTAACTTGTTTTACCCCCATAAGGTATTTAAAGGTCTCTGTCATACCCCCCTTCCAAGGTGTACCTATTGAGGTCATTTAGTCTCTCCTCATAGGGCATCTGATGCAGACCTTGCACCATTTTAATTACCCTCCTCTGTACAGTCTCCACTCTGTCTATGTCATTCAAGAGATGTGGTCTCTAGAATCAGACACAGAACTCTAGGTGGGGTCCCATCAGTGATGCATACAGAGGCAACACCACCTAAATCTTTCAGCTGGTGATACCCCTCCATATGCACCTCAGCATCCCACTAGCTGTCCCAGTGATGCTCCACATTTGGCACAGCACAATTAATAAGCTTCCTTAATTAAATTAAGAAGAAAAAAAATCTGGATTTATGCTTTTATATAAAAATAATGTGTTACAGTTTTTATCTAAACTATTAAGAGTTCTCCTTTAGCAGCTCCACATCTACCAAGTTCATGCTGAACATGGCACCACAACCTGTACAGTGTAGCAGATCATTATAGGAACATAGAAAAACTGATGGCAGTAGAAGGCCTAACAATCTATACAGTCTGCCATATTGTCTGAATAGGTGAAGTGGTTTCATGGACCTAAATGGTCTATGCCAATTCCTCTTGTCTCATCGTTCCCACTACACTTAACCAGTTTCCTGTGCCTGTCCTTAGTGTGGACATTCTGTTCCATGTTTCCACCAAGTACAGTGTCAGAAAGTCTTTTCTGATGTCCTTCTTAAATCTGTCCCACCAATTTGCTATTCTTTCCTCAAACAGGAGTTGTTGAAATCTTGCAGTCCTTCCTTAATGTTGTCCCATCTCTCCCCACACCCTCAACCTCTTTGGCACCCTTGAATTGATCTATAAAATCCTTGCCTTCCAAGCCTGACTCAAGCATGCCACCAACAGCATTTCTGAGAAGGCTACCAGGTCTGCAAATTCATTGAGCTTCTGTCCTAGACTTTGAGCTTATGCCTCATTTTCCATAGTCCACACTACTAAAATCAAAGACTCTTGTTCTGCTTTTAGTCTACTTCAATCCCAATTTAATAGTGAACCAAACTGAAAAGTGATAATTGGTACCCAGTGATTTTCCTGTTCTTATCTCCTTAACAGAATCTCTGTTTGGAATGCATCCACAAGGGTATGGCTCCTGGCACTGACTCTCTCTGGAATACTTTAATCTACAGTATATCAGAAAGATTGAAATCCTCTGTGATTATCACATCTTCCTGCATTTTTGCCTTTATGATTTCTTCTTCCAGTTCCCATCTGCCCACCCATCTTCATGCAATGGTCTATAAATCCCCCATTCTAACTTTCTTGCCACTGTTTGTACCCAGATGCACCCATTGTGACTGTCACTACATTCTCCCCTGAATTTGTATACTATGACATGTGGATACCCTCCCTTGCATATAGGGCCACTCTTCCACCCTTGCTCACAGCCCTGTCTCTACTAAAGATACACTACAGTACTCTGGAAGAGTGAGGTCTCAGTCATGGTGCTGTGTTGTGCAGGATTCAGATATCACCACAAAGCTGAGCTGGGCCTCTGCAATTTCAGTATTTGAAGATCACACATTTTGCTTCGTAGGCTCCTGGCATATTCACAAATATTTTTTTCGGAACCCTGCTTCACTGTTCTGTTTTAATATACTAGTTCCCAATCTTAGTTTTGTAGTCTGTTTCCTTCAGTGGCTTGTTGCATTGCCAGTGTCCTTTGGTTTATCAGTTAGCGTGGCACTTGTCCTGTACACATACCCTATACTACCTTCCACCCCCTCCCTGTATGGCCCATCTTTCCTGTCTTAGGGAACTGTGTGGCTGCCACCATAAAATGTTATATTGTCATATGTCTTGGTGCAGCCCTACCCAATGTGTAGTGTAAATTATGACTAATGAACTTCTATAACTCCTTCACTATTGCCCTGGTTCCCGCTCCATTTAGATGTACGTGATCCATCACATACATGGTCTTGTGTTCCTTAAGGGGGTTCCAGTCCCCTTAAAACACAAACTCCTGCTCCCCACACCATCCTACCAACCTTAAATTAAACTATAAGATCCTTTCCTTCATAGCCTGGCTTACCTGTGGCACTGACCCCACTTCTGAGAAGAAAAATGCATCTGCAAGGTCCTTGAGCTTGTCCCCCAAAACTCCAAATCTCTTCTGAGCAACCTCCATCCTGCATCCCTGCTGATCACTCATTCTATGGTGGCTCACAATGCCTGGCTCCCCCCCCATCAAGGTCTGCAGCATAGGCAGTATTTTCTCTGCCATCATACATGGGAGGCATGCCACCTTCATTCTGCCAGTTTCCAGGACTTCTACCAGCCTTCCCATCACTATAACTACTAAGTTTCCCAGAACTATAACTCTCTTCCTATTCTTGACCTTTGTCTTCCCTCTTCACCCGTCAAGCTCCTCCCATATGGTCTGGACCTTCTTCTAGGCTCCTTCTGCATGGATTGGGTTTTTGCCAATAAGACAGTGTTTGACCTGTTTCATCACTCTGGGGATCATGGTTAGCTTCAAATTCTAGTGGCTCTAGGAGCTGACAGTGGTTCCTTGCTTCCACTCCAGGGAATGGGAGGCTCGCCTTCCCACTCCTCCTTCCATCCCTCCCTCCCTCCCTCCCTACCATGCACCATCTTGCCACCAAAGCCTTAGATTGTCACTAAACAAAAGGTGCCATGGATCTACTGTAGGTTCTTAGTTGGTGGCTGGGTGGACCCCTAAGTTTCTTTAGCTCAGCCCTGAGGTGGTTCAGTTCTACCACCAAGAACTGAAGCCTCCTGGAAACCAGACAGCCTTCCATCTCTCAGAGTACCCTCAAGAAGATGGCTGTGCCACAACCCTTGCAACTTTTACCCTCATCTACACTCCTGCCTGTGTAAACATCCTATATAAGCTACCATGTGTGTTTCTACACCCTATATTCATTTATTTATTTAAAAGTTTTTTCAGGAAGGCATTCTGAGCAGACTACAGTTTGATTCCAGATGTGTCCTGGGGGTTGGGGATAGTGGAGAATATATAAAGAGAATACATTTAGAGTACATTCTACATTGAGCACGTATACAAAAAACCTACAGAAATATCATTACAGCAGAATGGTAGAAATGAGCAGCACTATTGGTGTCCCATGTCAGTTACCAAGGTTACTACATTGGCCTATCATTGATGGGGAGTTCCTGGCTGGAGGGACATTTCTTGTATGTACTGTGGGCTGTGCTGGACAACCTACAGACCAACTCCAGCTAGGGAGTGTGTTCTTGTTAAGATTTTTTTCCCCATATTAAGTAATGCCCCTTAGACCTTTAAATTGTGGTACCCTCATATAGGGGCTGCTACTGTCCTCTTAGAGTGAAGCCTACAGCATGTACCATGGTGCCAGGTACACTGAATTAACTGTGTGCTGCAATCTACCCCTAACCTAGCTTTACACCAACTAGGTTTATGCTAGCATACCCCACATTTGTTGCCAAACATATATACTCCAATTCCAGGTCCCGCTACCATTTAAAACTTTCCCTATGATGGCCAGTTGTTTGTTACCCTAGATGGGTCACTTATCTTGATTTTACCTTGGATCAGATATTGTCATGGAAAGAGTATCATGCTGACCTGTGGACATCCAAGCAAATGCCCCTGCAGATGCTCCTGCAGGTGCCATCCTCCTTATCAGGGCCATCACACTCCAGGCCACTCATCTGGGGGGTTGGTTGCACCAACATCATAAGGTACTTTTAAAATGGTGGCTGTATAGTATCAATATATGGAAAACTTTGTTATTGATATCTCTGGACTGAGAGCCACAGTCACAGATATTTCCTTCTACATTTTTCTAAAGTAAAATAACTTCCACTGCATACAGTACAGCACACCAGTTTTGAATTTAATCATGGTTCACCAGAGTGCCAGTTTGCATTATGATTTATGATGTCTCCATATGAAAGGCCTCACATCTGTACAGCTACTATACAGTAGCTGCCTTAATGAGACAAAAACGTGACTACCTTCACCTACCTTTTACCACATCTATCTATTGCCTTAGCACTGTATTTATTAGTATTTAGTTACATAATTTGAGATACTGTACCTTTATCAGTGATACGGTACATTTATTCTGCAATTACTTTACTTACGTATTTTGCATTTAGTATCTTGTACATGTTTTGCTTATGGTATATATTTGCCCTTACTTGTAGATATAGTATTTTACTTTAGTTTAAAATGTTCTCAATAAGAGATCAGCATAGCCTAGAGATTAAAGCACTAAACTGTGAACTGAAAAACACAGTAGATCTGGGTTTAAATACGACAACTGCCACTTGCATATTGTGTACCCATGAGCAAGTCACTTAACCTCCCTGTTTCTCCTGGCTCACTCTCACTCTCACATCTGGAAATGCGCTTTTGCTCAATGTACCTTTCCTGTCCAAAAATTCTAAATAAAGACAAAAACAAATCTACTGCAGTAAGTATTCCCTAGGTCCCTCTTGTAAGCTATGTGAATCACCTAAATGAGGCTAACCTGATATGCAAAATAAATAATAAAATAAATTAATTCTTCAAGGCAGTCCAGAACCTCCTGATTTAGATTGATGTTGACTTTTACCAACAGTGTGTTTCTCATTTCTATTATATTCCATAATGTTTCAAAAAAATGATTTGGTTTTTAATAAAACCTCAAGTTTTGTGACCACATGACATCACACTAAAGTAAATTCTTTTTCATAAGCACGTAAATTCAGTTTTCTCGTACAAGTAACACCTGCTCTCCATATTGAATGAGCACACTATTAAATGGGTGGCCTGCTGCCAGAACAGGGATGCTGCTCATGTGATTTTATTGTGCCACAGGCCACATGGGCTATAGCTATCAAAGACTGTGTGGGGAATGGGGTAGAGAATACACATCTCAATTGAGTGTGAAGAAAGGACCCCTCTAGATATAGTACACTCATGCAAAACTGCATGTATTGTAGGAGCACAGGGAGGCTACCTTTACCTTCCCCCCATCTGACCAATTTTCTTTTAATGGACTTAATTTCAAATTTATAAAGTCATCCTATCCTTTTTTAAATTTGAGCCCTTATTCTGTTGACATTATACAGATGATAACAAATATCAAAAGAAAAGGAAACAAAAATATTGTTTTTTGAATGAAGGTGTTTTGTTTATGCTAGAGGATGTTTCTATCCTTTCTTCCCAGGAACTAAAATAATATGCAATACAAAAAGCACCCATAAATATGGCTGAGTTGATATTCTTTGGATTATGTTTAATTGTATGTTTCTACACAAAGAGATTTCTGCCTGTAATCTCAGTTTTTAAAAAGAACTGCAAGATAGTGTAATAAAAATAAATATGCCAGCACTGTTAAAAAATACTGTTGTTTAGAAAGTAAACCACCTCTGCATTGATCCAATTACATGCACCTGGAAAAAGAAAGCAAAATGCTGTTTACTGATTGGCCTTCATTGATATCTTTTTTCAGCTAATGACATATCATTAGGTTTCTCTGGCAAATCCTTCTCTCAGTAGCATTTTCATTTCCTGCCATTAATATCACATCAGTAAAATACCAGGAGGAGATAAGCACATTCAAAAGGTCAACAGTCAAGTAAATTTTAGCTCAAAATTTATGATTTCTAGGTGCATCTTCAGCCTTATGGAAACATGGAAAGAATATAAAACAGCGAATGGAAAAAACTGGGATAAACTGCAGATCATATGCCTCTAGAATAAGTCAAGTACACTTGAAGTGAGATTTGCGTTTGTTTACAGTGACACATACAGTAGTGAATTCCATTGTGTATCATTCAGCAAGTCAAGTGTGGTAACTGTTAAAGTGGATTTATTGTGTCTCCCTTTTATTGAACTAAGGCATCTCTCATTTCCTTAACAAACCCTTGGCATCTACAGTATGCTGCAATATGAATCATTTGAATATGCAGATTTATTTCAAGGTCACTATATAAACTATTAGATCTTCTTTGCTTCATTCTCCCTAAATATTAATAGACAAAACCCAGTAAAATATTTATTCCATGACTAGGTTTGTACGAATATTGACTATTAATTTCCAGTATCACAAATAATAAGATCCTTGGTACTGGGGTCAAAATGCCAAGTATCTTCTTCTATGTGATGCAGTCATATTTTGGAATTATTAACATATGTTAAAAAAGTAATAATAAACTTCTTTTGACTTTCAAAAGTTGGCCTGGGATAGTTTCATGGCCACCCTGACTGCTTCACACTATGATGTAATGCATGTGGTTCATCAATGTACTACTTTGCAGTCCTCTGTGATAGTCTGCCTAGCATTATTCAAAGATTGAAAGCAGTCTGACAATGAGAGAGGGGGCATGCACACTAGGGTGGAAGGATTTTTTTATATAGCTTTTTCTCCACTTGGTTGGGGCAGGTGGGCTTTCAGCCCTGTCACCACCTCCTCTTGCACAGGTGCCTGTCTCTCCAGTCTTCCAAACCCCAGATCCCCCAAAGATTCTTGCCCCCATGGTGGGGCTGGTAAGAGGACAGCTGTCCTCCCCCCACCCAGAGGCTCTCATCAAAATTTGGGCCAGAGACCAGTCAATGGTGTGGGGATGAAGGTAGGCAGACAGGGCTTCATGTAGCACATGTCACCCATTTTCTGTTTTTTCCTGGTATTCCCAAGCCACGTAATCACACAAGTATGTGCACATGGATGCACACACATGTCATTCAACTGTGTCCCTTCACTTATTTGCCAGCCGAGCTTCTGGCACTGCCTCCTGACCTTCACCCAGGGCAGCCAAGGGCTGAGTTGACAAATCTCCCCATCCTGGGAGAGGAGAGCTGTCCTCCAGACACTCAGTTCTTTCCCCCATCAACCCCTGGTGACCTGAGCTTATTCCTGACCTCAGGTAACTGGCATGGTAAGAGGTAAGGTGCTAGTCACCTCTGCCTTCTGCATCTCTGGGCTGGTCCCTATTGCAGAAGTTTGATGTCTAATCAGATGTTTAAAATGACTGCAGGGGAGACTTAGTCTAGGAGAACCACAGTGGCAGGTGAGTGGAAGTGATTTTCAATCACAAAGCACTGAGTCAGCCAGCCCACCCAGAGGCTCGCATAAAAATTTGGGCCAGAGACCAGTCAATGGTATGGGGATGAAGGTAGGCAGACAGGGCTTCATGTAGCCCATGTCAACCATTTTCTGTTTTTTCCTGGTATTCCCAAGCCATGGCATCACACAAGCACATGCACATGGATGCACACACATGCCATGCAACTGCTTCCATTCACTTATTTGCCAGTTGAGCTTCTGGCACTACCTCCTGACCTCCACCCAGGGCAGCCAAGGGCTGAGTTGACAAACCTCCCCACCCTGGGAGAGGAGAGCTGTCCTCCAGACACTCAATCCTTTCCCCCATCAACCTTGGGTGACCCGAGCTTATTCCCGACCTTAGGTAGCTGGCATGGTAAGAGGTAAGGTGCTAGTCACCTCTGCCTTCTGTATCTCTGGGCTGGTCCCTATGGCAGAAGTTTGATGTCTAATCAGATGTTTAAAATGACTGCAGGGGAGACTTGGTCTAGGAGAACCACAGTGGCAGGTGAGTGGAACTGATTTTCAATCACAAAGCATTGAGTCAAACAGTCCACCGCCTCTGTGCATCTCTAAACCATGTGGTATTCCAGAAATTTACAGGGATAAGTTCCAGAGCTGCTGAGTAGCACATACCTAAAACAGTGTGAGCTATTGCTATTGCCAATGAGCTTTTTTAACAAATGTCTACATTCCCTAAAATTTCTGTGCAAGCCGAAAATCTTTGCAGTGTGCATAATACATCTGCAAAGTATTTTCAGGTCAGTGTGTTGTGTTTTTTGGGAGTTGTTGGAGAGAAAAGGGGATCTTAGTATTCCCCCACATCCGGGAGCTTGTCACAGAGCAGCATGTAGAAAGATGGCTATGACCCTTACTGGATCAGGTGAAGGGGCATTAGAGAGGGGGAATGCACCAAGAAAAGCAAGGGGATAAGAGGTCAAGGAAAGCACAAAGAAGCAGCAAAGTAGGATCACTGGTCAGATGTAAGGGGTATCCAGGAGCTTAGGTAACAACATCAGTGAGTTCTAGGCACTGATGGCAGACACAGAGGTGGACATTGCAGCCATCATGGAAATGTGAGTTTCAGAAAATAACACCTGGGATCTGACAGTTCCTGGGTACTCAGTGTTCAAGAGGAATAGAGGAACAGGTAGAGGGTGGAGTAGCCCTTTTTGTCAAGGAGGGCATTAAGATGGTGGATAATTGTAGCATCAGGGATAGTAATGTAGAGACAGAATCACCATGGGTATAACACAGGGCATCCTCAGGTAAGAGACTGTGCTTTAGGGTGCTATATAGACCTCCAGGGCAAGGGATGGAATGGGACACAACTCAGTGAAGAACTTGAAAGAGGAGTAACAAAGAGGGAAGTAGTGGTTGTAGGTGATCTTAACCTGCCAGAGATTGACTGGGATGTTTCAGTGGCCAGGATCACCATAAGTCAGGCCTTGCTGGATGCATTACAAGACTGACTACTAGTACTACTAGTTAAGGAATCTACTAGACAGACCACTATTCTCGGTGTGGTACTCACCAACTCAGAGGAGGTAGGTGCTGAGGGAGTAGGGGAGCCACTGGGGAACAGTGACCATAGCTTTGTTTGTACAAAATGGTCCTCAACTTCTGGTAAATCACAATCGATAGCTGAAGTCCTTGATTTTAGAAGGGTGAATTTCAATGGGCTGAGGGAACTGGTCAATGATAAGTTAGTAGGGTTAGATAAAATAGGTAGGGTGGAAGAGGGTGGGACAGTTAAGGGGCCATTCTAGAGGCATCTAAAATATGCATAAGAATGGTAACTCTAAGAACAGGCTGAAGATACTGTTCCGTTTCTCTGCAAAAGTCAGGGAGGCAGTGAGGGCCAAGAAAAAGGCATTCTACAAATAACAAAAAATTGAGGGAGGAAAATTGGGAGAATATTTACTGAAAAATAGGAAGGCAAAGGGGGCAGTTAGGGAGGTAAAAGCAGACACAGAGCATATCCAGAAGGTGTCAAGAGCAGAAAAAAACAGTTCTTCAGATACATTAGGGGAAAAAAGGAAGAAAGGAGGGGGAATCATAAGGCTAGCTGAGGTGGCAAGGTGATAGAGGAGGACAGACAAAAGACAGCCATCTTTATTGATTACTTTTGTTCAGTTTTAACTAGGGAAGATGACTGGCCCTTGCCAGAGAGTGACATCAAAGCAGCCACCAAGGGGCCCCGGAGATGAGGCAGGCAATATTTACCAATGAAATGGTCCTGAAAGGGTTGGTAGCTCTAAAGATATAAAAGGTCTTGAGACCAGATGGGTTGCATTCAAGGGTACTTGGAACTGGCAGCAGAAGTGGCTGAACACCTTGTAGGTCTATTCAACTGCTCACTAAGGATGAGGATAGTTATGAAGTGGTGGAGAGTGGTGGATGTAGTTCTGCTCAATGTGGGGGGGGGTACAAGGAACAAGAGGGAATTGCAGATCTATCAGTTTTACCTCTATTGTAGGGAAGCTGATGGAGTTACTGGTCAAAGAGGACCTGATGGACTATTTGGAGAGAAAAATTTCCAGGATGCCAGGATGATAAACAGTATGGATTCATGGCTGGGAAGTCTTGATAGACTAAGAAGATAGTTTTCTTTGACCAGATGATGAGGGAATTAGAGAGGGGCCATGCTGTGGATTTTCTCTACTTTGACTTCAGTAAGCTTTTCAAATATCTTTATTTAATCAGGTGAGCATCATTGAGCAAAGCTCATTTGCGAGATGGACCTGGACAGGATACAAGAACAATACATAGCACATTGAATGCAATAAAATCACACAATATTTAAATAACTAACTAATATAGTCAGGGCTAAATATAATACACAGGCTAATGAGAGTGGTAGTGCATGAGTACTATATACACACATGAGCAGCTAAATACAGGTTATAGTCAAGTTTGGACAATATGGTGTGGTGAAGGAAGAAGAAGAACAAACACAAGTGAGAGGGGCAACAAGGGAAGTTAGGAAACTGATAAGAAAAGAAAGGGATTTGTGAAGGTTAAAGAGGGAGGGAGAGGGTAGGCAGGAGAACCTGTAAGTGTCATAGCAGCAAATAGAGATACCAGGGCCATGAGTAAGGACAGGCTCCAGATAAGGGGAGTGAGGAGAGGAAGACGGTAAGGTGAATGCCCCAGGGTCAGAGAAGTAGGGGGCATGTGAACAAGAGATAATGCTGCTTTAAGACAACTGAAACCTACGCAAGAGAGCAGGCTACACAAGGAAAAGCAAAAAAGGAATGCTATGAAAAGGTTAAAGAGTGAGGTGAAGGGATCAGTGAGATGGGGTAGTAAATGTACTGTAATATTTCATCTGACAGGTGACCAGCAAGTCACTGAGGCAGGGAGGTGGAGATCAGGAGAGACAATTGCAGATTTCCTTAAAGGAACAAGCATAGAGAGTTTTAAATGCTGATATGCTGATGCAGTGGGCCAATTTCAAGGTTTTTTGCAGTGTGTTCCAGCACACAGGTAACATATGGCTCATGGAAGCCCTGCTAAAGCATGATTTGACCTTTGGCACTGCCAGGTAGATACAGGAGGCACTTCTCAGCGTACACGTACCTATCATGCTTAGCAGTAAACAATCCAAGATATACTGAGGCAGCTTCTTGGTGATAGCTCTGAAGGTCAGGAGGGAGGCGTTTCTCTGTCTACTGTAAGTGAGAGATGTCCATCCCATGGCATTGTATAGAGAGCAGTGGTGTTCATTGTATGGAAGATTGGTGATAAACCTTAGGGCTCACCGACACATGCTAAAGAAGATGGAGGATCTGGGTGCAGTCAAGGTCATAGTAAACTGGGTAGGTAACTTTCTAAATGGGAGGCAGCAGAGGGTTGTGGTCAATGGGGTTAAATCTGAAGATAGGGAGATAATGAGCAAGGTATCACAGGGATCTGCCCTTGCTCTGATCCTCTTCAACATGTTCATCAGCAACATTGTTTATCAGTGACATTTTTTTTAAATATTTTATTGTAACTATCATAATAACAATACATCAATTATACATTAGAATGGGGGGGGGTAGTTCCATTGGATTGGAGGGTGGCAGACATTGTTACGATCCATAAGGGAGGGGGAGACAAAGAATAAGCAGGGAACTACAGACCTGTCAGTCTTACTTGTATTGTAGGGAAGCTGATGGACTCACTGGTCAAATAGGACCTCGTAGACTACTTAGAAAGCAGTGGTCTCCAGGATAGTAAACAACACAAATTTGTAGCAGGTAAGTTTTGTCAGACTAATCTGACAGTTTTCTTTGACTGGGTGATGAGGTAATTTGATAAGGGCTACACTGTGGATTTTCTCTACTTTGACTTCAATAAGAATTTCCACTTGGTGCCTTACAGATGCTTACTGAAAAAGATGGAAGATCTGGGTGCAGCTAAGGGCATACTAAACTGGGAAGGTAACTAACTAAAGGGGATGCAGCAGAGAGTTGTGGTCAATGGGGTTAAATAAGAAAACAGGGAACTCACGAGCAGGGTAGCACAGGGATCTGTTCTGGGTGCAGTCCTCTTCAACACGTTCATCATGGAATTTCTTTTTAAATATTTTATAATAACTATCACAATAATACGTCATGTATACATCACTGTGGTCATGGGTGGGGCAAACCTCTTTGAGATATAAATCTAACATATTTCATTGCAAAATAGTAATGTATTGTAAGAGAAAGATGTTTGTTACATACAGATATCAGTGAGAATAGTCATCAGTTAACAGTTCTGAACAGTATATTTGAAACAGTTATAGAGAGGACCTATGTTAAACACAGTCTTTTCACCATGGGTGATCAAGGTAGCTATTGAGAGTTGATGAAACTTTAGCAGTGCATATACCAAATGCTGAGGATGGGTAACATACAGCACTTCCTCTAGGAAACAGAAGGAGGCTGTGAATGGGTTAGGTTATGGAGGAATGGGTCCTAAATATCCCAAAATCAATTCAGGCTGAGAGAAGCTAAGTGAGACAGTCATTCATACTCCCTCAGTTTGTATAACCCATTCAACTAGTATGGGAGGGGTGACATATCTTGATTTCAAAAGTATTTGTTGCTTAGCCTCCAGTCACGTGATAGTGAGCCATGACTTCTCAGTCTTTATAAGATACAGGACCGTAGATATATCTCCCAGTGTATAAAGCCTGGGGATGGTTAGTATCTGACAGGCAATGTTTTTTTTCACAGAAATGGAATATCTGAGATCAGTAGGAGGATAGAGAGAGAGAGAGAGAGAGAGGGAGAGAACCATATGATATGTTCCAAGGATCCTGTAATCAAATGGCATCGCCAGTATTCTGTAATGTTTATAAGTCCCATTTTGTGCTGGACTTCAGGGATACAGTACCATCTATGCAAAATATTCTTTTGAATGAGTTGGTTCCTGTGATTCCTGATTCTGGTGTAAGCTCTGTTGAGCATGTTGGCCCAATCCTTGGCTGATAGGGAGACATGGAAAGCTTCTCCCCATGCTGCATTTTGCTTAAGGATGGTGGGGCAACAGGGTTGCAGCAGAAACTGGTATATTTTCCAACCAATCTGCTTGAGGTGAGACTCCCAGACAGTGAGTAAGGCTTGCAGGGGGGAGACACCAGATTCATACCACTGTGTCAATGAGAGCCAATGGCCTATCTGATTTTCAGATTTCTCCAAAAATCTTTTCTTGGGAGATTATATGCAGAGGATAGGGTCTGGAAAGTATGTAGCATTTGAGAGGTTGGGTTAAGCAGATTGTCAATTTTAAGAATCCCTCTATCAATCCACTTGGTCCAGCATTGGTGTTTACCCTCATAGTGATATGAAGATTTTCCCAGAGTGGTTCCCACTTGTCCAAGTGAGCATAAGTAGATTCACTATAGCGGAGCATCATTGTCCAGGTTTTCATTGCAAATGAAAGAGTTTGCAGGTAAGGTGCAACAGTCATGGTTTTGTGTCTTTTATTTCCACACCAGGTGAAAAATGATTAACTATGTCTCTCAAGGCATTGCCATAACAGTGTTATTTGGGAAAACATCACTAGCCACCACAGATTTTCTCACTGTGGTTAAGTCATGGTACTCCTCACTCAGATGCAGTTAATAAGGTATCCAGGCAGAAAAAAATAGCTTACCTTTTATTGGAAGCAACTGCAGACAGGTGAAACATCGGGAGACTACCTCCTCCAAGTAGTCTGGTTGCTGTTTTGTGTTTGTGTGATCTGAAATTGCTTCCAATAAAAAGTAAAATAATTTTTCTGCCTGGACTACTTTATTAACTGCATCTGAGTGAGGAGTGTGGTGACTTTGCCACAGTGAATTGCATTTTGTCACACTGGCATCCATCCCATTGAGTGGCTTTTAGTGTGAACCACCACAGATCATGTCTAGTGCCTATGGCCTGATGGTATGCCTATAACCATGGAATGCACCATCCACCTTTCTTGACTGGGGTCCATAGTTTGGCTTGACTGAATTGGGGTCATTGTCCTTCCCAGGGGAATGATTGAAAGAGCCATTCCAGCCTATGGAATTTGGCATCCAGGATACATATGAGAAGGTTGCTGAGACAGAACAGAAGGTTGGTGAAGGCCGTAATTTTATAAGTGGCAATATTTCCTTCAAATGTGAGCTTGAGTTGTTTTCCTCTGGAAACGTAAGCTTCTGGATCCTTTATTACGGGGGCTATGTTTAGGTCCACCATACATTTTATGTTGGTGGAGAGAATCATTTCAAGGTGTATTACTTGATTGAGGGAGCATTTCATGTAAAGGTTTAGAATCTGTGCAGGCTGAGATAGTAATGGGGCATTGCTGCTCTCTTGGACCAGTTTACCTTCAGCTCTGAGATTTTAGCAAATTAATTTAGAGTTTGTAAGGCAAAGGGGAAGGATAAGTCCAGGTTCAATAGGGCAAGGAGTAAGTAGTCAGCACAGGCCAATGTTTTATATGCTTCTTTGCCCATATGCCAGCTATTTCAGAGATCTGTTTGATTCATCGCAGGAGTGGATCCATCATTATAAGGTAAAGCATTGGAGAAATTGTGCATCCCTGCCTCATTCCCCTGTTTAGTGATGTACGCAGTGAGATTATCTCTTAAGTGAGGATGTCAGCTTTGGGGTTCAAGTAAAGAAGCTTAACCCAGTTGGTGAAGTCTGGATCAAATACCATAGTTATCACACTTTAATATAAGTACTCCCACTCCACAGAGTCAAAGGCTTTCTGTGGCTATACCAAGTGATGATAACATGTTTATTTTTATACAGGATATAGTTTGATAGGATAAACCCCATTTTCAACAACTGCCTGTACAGTTACAAATACATCAACTCATACACACTTACATTTCCACACTTAGGGACACAATAAAACAAATGCTTAGGGATTATAATGGCAGTCACATACACGACTTAAACATTTTTTGATGTCTTCCTGAAATTTATGTAAATGATTTATAGATTTAATATCATTTAGCAATTCATTCCAAGAGTAGGAGAGCAGATATTTTTTGTTGTGAGGCAGTCCAGATCATGTTAATGACTGATCTAAGATTATCTGAGGCCATTCTACTTTTTACGAAACCAGTTTGGGGATGTTCAGTAATATGCGGAATGATCTTTTCTAGCCTGAGTGCTAATACTTTAGTAAGGATTTTAATGTCCACATTCAGCAGTTAAACAGGATGGTAGATTTTTTATTTTTTTTTATTTATACTGAAAAGCCCATGGACCACAGACCCGTTTTCATGGTCGACCAGTGTACGTACAAATACAATACATACAATAAAAACTTATTACTAACATATTATATAATACTAAAGATAATAAACACATAAGCACAGCATGTTCAATTAAAACACTTACACTCACTTTGAAGCATGAAATGATCTTTTATCTTCATCCTAAAGGGCAGCAACAAGTTGTTTAAACATTCAAAGGTAGATAGTAAAAAATTGAAGCGGCAAGAGAGTACATATAATAAAGATTTTTGTCCCAAAGTAGTTTTCATTCTGGGTATTGCAAAATATCAGCTGGGGAGGGCCTTTACCTGGTTTGAGGAGAAGTATGGTAAATGCCTCAGATGCAGATTACTGGATTTGCCTCTTGCTGGCCTATGTAGTGTAAACAGCCATCAGCCTCCTGTCAAAAACTGGGAGGAATGCTTGGTAAAACTGCACAGGAAGGCTGCCCATCCCAGTGGTCTTATGGACTGGCATTATTTTAACTGCTGTCTGTTTTTCCTGCATGAATACAGAGGTCTCAAGGGATTCTGTATGCATGACTATGAGACCTGGAAGGGTGGTATCCCGAAGAAAGTACTGCGGCCTTGGTGGTGAGGGACTTCTATGAGACTGGTACACTTCAGAGTAAAAATCATGGAAGGTCTAGTTTATCTGTGCTTTTTTTATGGAGACACTCTTAGGGCATTCTTTAATACCTTGGATGTGTTTGGCAGCTTGCAGCATCCTGGTTCTATACGCCAGGAGTCAGCCAGTCTTTTCTCCTGACTCCCAGTGGCTATGGGCGTTTTTTTGTATGGCCTTTTGCACTGCAGTTTGGGCAAGTGTATTGATTTTGTAATTTAGTGTCATAATTTCCCATGACAGCTATTGAGGGGAGTGATGAACTGAGGTTCCATGTCACAATAGTGACTCTGGAATGGTGAAGCATAATGGTCCCAAACCCACATCGCGATCACTTTTGCAAAAGTTTTTTCTTGCGTGGGGCTTTGTCCCCCACAACCCCCTAACTGTAGATTCTAACTTCCAAAATTCTAGGTCTGCCCCTTGATATGAGTCTACTCATCGTATTGTTGCATTTTGTCTGCAATGTACTGTGATTGTACCTCAAAGCTGTCAAGAATCTGCATTGTATTGCTTTATTTTCATCTGCTGTGTATTGTGATTGTACCTAAAACTGTCGTGTTTGAAATGTATTGTACCCAAAAATTTCTCTGTAACTAAAACTGGGTCACTCCTGAAAAAGGGACCTCTTTGGCCCAGTGAGGTTACCTGGTGAACAAAATAAAATAAATAAATAAAATAACTCCAGAGGGGGGCACAACTCAGGGATGGGAGGGACAGGTAAGTATTCCAAGGGGTTAGGAATCTGTGGCTACAATGGCCCTAAATGCTTTAAATAACATCTGTAGATAAGGTTTGTAGATAGTATTTGTAGCAGTACCAATAGAAAACAGTATCTGTAGCAAGACCTATAAGCAACAACAAGAATAACACAGTCAATACAATAGCCATAAACACTTAGAAACAATAAAATTGTAGGAGGGAATTTACTAGAAATCCTAGACTGGGGTGTTGATAACAAAAGCAGCTTCAGAGGTAAAACTTCCTCCTTGAAGCAGTTATCAGACCCAGAGCAGATAACCATAATAACTAAGAAGACAGTTGCTGTCTTTCACTGAGTGTGTACTATTTACAGTACATGCTCATAGCAGAACTCAGTCTGTGGCTGGCAGCAGTGGTGAGAAGTGGGCTGTGCTAGTCGTCAGCTGGGTATGGGTCGGAGAGAAGTGGGGTGGTCTGGCACTGCCAAGTGGGGGTTGGGGGTGGGGACCCACTAGACTAGCAGGGCTAAAGGGGTTGTGAGAATGGATTTTTCATGTTATTACTCCACAGACTGTCATTTTTCTATCAGGGTTTGTGGATCAGGCAGGAGGAATCGGATAGCCCTGCTGGGTATTAACAACAGGACTCAGAGCATGGGGGGTCTGATAGTCTTGTGAGGCATTAAGAGCATGTATCCTTGGGGACTGGGGCATGGAGGGGCACTTGTGCACTTCCCATTTCAATACCACAGTCTTGTGGCCACCCATTCTGATATGCCCTCCATTTGGTGTACAAGTCGGGTTGGCGCAAGTCTGGGAACTTAGCCACTGGGACCCTGCCAGATGGAGAATCAGGTGCAGGGTCACTGGCACATCGGCATTTGGCACAAGTTGCCTTTAGCGCATATGGCCTGCTTTCTCCATTCAGCTCCAGGTGCAGAGTTACTATGCATTGCGCTGACACAACCCCATAATTGGAAAGCATGCTCTAGAAAGAGCAGCTAACTGTCTGAATATAGACCCAACCATGTGCTATTTTCTGCATAGCATTTCTATGAGCATGCTGCCATGGCTGACTCTGAATATGGGGCCCTACATCATTTCCAGTGTTCTGAGAATACAAAGTATCTTCTTTACACAAAACCTGCATTATAGGCAGTATTACACATCCCCACATAACTGTCAGCTAGGCTTCCTCATGCACTTTGCTTTGCCCACTTTCAAAAATGTTACTTCACAGCTAAACTAATATCACAACCCAATATTTCCCACCCTTTCTTTCAGTTATTACTCTTTTTTATTATACTTTCTTAACTAACATGTTTTCTTTATTTTGCAGAATTCAAGTGTGCTTCTTCTTTATCAATAGCAGCACCAAGGAGTGGAGCATCTCTCCAGTCATCCTCAAGAAGCTGCACACCCCACTGACTGAATCAAGGAGCAGCACACTCCAGCAGCTGCATCAAGGAGCTGTGCACCTACCAATCATATCAGAGAACACCACATCAGACAAACAGGACCATGGAGCAATGACTACCCAGCGCCTGCTTTGGAAAACTTGTATTCCATCTTTTGCAGGTATGTAGAGGCCATTTATTAGATAAGTGACAGCAACACTAAGAAGTAACATATCCCACTGAGAATGCTAAGGGACATTAAACACCCATCAGCAGCACCAATGAGCTGAACACACCACTGGCATCACTCACCAAGGAACAGTGCACCCCACCAGCAATGCCAAAGAGCACATCACCCTACTAGCAACAGTTGCATACTGTCCTGGCAGTGCCAAATAATATTGATTTTCTTTCTTTTGCAGGCTTGATGTGTCCTTTCTCTCTATCAAGTAAGCAGAAGCACTAAGAAACAGCCTACCCCACTGACAGCACCAAGGAACAATGCTCCCCACCAACAGCACCAAGAAGTTGAACATCCCCACCAACAACATCACAGAGCAGTTTCTCCCCACCAACTACACTAGGGAGCTGTCACTCCACTGACAGAACCAGGAGTGATGCAGCCCACAAACAGCAATGGACAGTGACCCACCTTCTTGCATAATTAGCATTATTGTTTTTTCTTTTGCAGGCTTGGAATATTCTTTTAGTTTACCATCTGAGCTGCAGTACCACAAAGCAGGACACTCCAGTCACAGCAACAAGGAGACACACAACCAACTAGCAGCACTAGGGGGTTGCACACCCTACTGGCAACACACAGATGTGACAAACCCCACCAGAAGAATTGAGGAGAAGCACACACCATGAACAGTGCCAAAGAATGGCACACCCATTGCAGCTCCAAGAAGCAGCACACCAAATAATTATGCCTCTATACTTCACACTGAAAGTGTGACATGATTAACTACAGAAATACAGTTGCAAGTATGTAACACTCTTGTTTGCATTAGTCAGTATTTTGACATGTGCTTTTTTCATTCTGCTGTTTTTTAGCTCCCTCAGCTCACCAGACAGCAACTCCAACCCCATCACTGACCTTCTCATGGGTTTACTGGTTATCTACTACTTATTCACTTACTAATGACCATGATAGTAGTGGATGGTCTGCCATGTCAACATGCATGGGCCTAAGGAGATGATTATGGTGCAACAGCAGACCAGGGCATTTTCCGTCAGCTGCTGTTTGGTTCCCTGAGGGTGCAGGCATACAATGACACACATGCATACATGCCTGGTTGATGCTGGCTGCTGCTCTTCCCTTCTTTATGTTCCCACTGTGCTGCCAAGTGGCCTCCACTAGGTAGAAATTGAGCAGTGGTGGGTAGCATCGCTCTCCCTGAGAGGAGACCTGTCTATAGAATGGTCAACCCTCCCTTCCCTGGCCAGCCCTCGAGAGTCCAGAGTCTGTTCCAAATCCAGGTCACCCTAATAGCAGGCAGTATCACCATCACTGTACTTCTGGGCAGCTTGAAGTGTAATTTTTCAAGAATGTATGCTTTGCTTGATTTAAGTTTTAAGAGCAAACAACTGGTATTTTTTGCATTAGAAGTACTTTTGTTTCTAGCTAGCCTTCCAGCAAAGTAGTAGCACTACCACCTGCAATGCTGACAACCCAGGTTTGGGAACAAGCCTGGGTCATCAGAAGGCCAGCAGGGGCAGGTAGAATGAGCATCGACAGGACTGTTCTCCACTGGGGGGTGGGCTGTGATTCCCAATGTAAATGTGACTCCTAGTGGAGGCTGAGAGTGCGGCACCAGCATGGGGAGCACAGGGTCAGGGAGGAGTTATCAATGGACATCTGCAAGGTGCATGTGGGAACATGCACATGCCATGCTGATGCCATTGCTCATCCATGTCTTCTGGGACAACCTAAAGGAAGAAAATTCCTATCATAGTCACATAGTGATGCCAGGGACCTTTGCAAGTGCTGCCTCTTGCCTGCTCTGGTGGATGCTGGTGGGGAATGGATTAGCATCTTGTTCATCTTCCTTAGTCCCCGGGGGAGCCCCACCATAGGAGGTGAGCCACAGTCTCCTGGATTCCCCCAGTGGATCCCCAGAGCCAGCACAAGACCATAGGTGAACCTGAAAGGGGTCAGCTGGCCAAAATGGGTACATCCCCAGCCTCTTCAGGAGAATAAATTGAATTAAAACAATAATTTTGCTTCTTTCTAGATAGATTTTCTACCAACTGATACTACTAGGTACAATGCTTAGAACACCACTCAACATACCTTATAAGACATAAAGATCATAAAAATAAAAACTGTATGGGCCATCACGTGATCCCTCCAATCATTTGCATAATAGCCCATGAGATAAACAGTACAAGTCACATTAAACTGTTCCATCAACTCACTGGTGTAGCATTTTATTTTGTGATTCTACTGAAGTGGCAGCTTGAATTGTTGAAGCTTTTAATTATTTTCCAACCATTCTTCACTGCCCATTCAACTCACTTGTACCTGTTTAGTGATATGGCAATAGCTGTTTTCCAGTGTTTATGCAATGCATTTTCATGGCATTGTTTATAAATATCACATCATTCCTTAAGAGCATTGTTTATAATTATACAATGGCAAGAACATTTCCTGGACTCTGATTGGTTTGTGTGTGCCTGAGACAGTGATGATATTACACAATAACACCACTATGTTGATTTTTTGGATGATATGCATCTTTTTTCAGAAACAAAGATATACTGCCTCACTAAAAATCTGCTAAAAACATTTTTATTTTTGTTTTGTATAACATTGAGCCATTGTATAATTGCAATAAGGCACTCCAAGGTGTGTGTTATAGTGTAATAACATCACTCCTGGGGTGGTGGAAGCACTTGGCTTCACCTCATGCTTCAACCCACCACAGGAGTGATGTTATTACACGATAACAAACACCTTGTCATGCCTTATTGCTTAAATATCACAGCATTCCGTAAGAGTTGTTTAGTCTGCCTCCTGAAATGAAACTCGTAAGCACTCCACTGAAAATGAAGCTTATAGTCCTAACAGCTAGTTGCAAACCAATACTAAGCTTTTACTAATTCATTGAATTTAACACTACACAGATTAGGAAACTCATTGAACAATGCTACACCAGTGAGTTGAGGGAACAGTTTAATGTGACTAGTACTGTATTATAGGCCACTTGCAGATGGTGGCATGAAAATCCCTGTTTTTTGACATGATGGGCTGGATATTCAAACTGCACTATTTTGTGGAGCAAGCCCTTGCACTGCACAAAATAGTTGCGCAGGGGTGTGTCCAGAGCAATATTCAAAGGAGTTGCACCCTTGAGCAACTCCTATGAATATCACCCCCCTGCCACAGCTGCACAGTGGAACTTGCACCACCGAAAGTTGTCAGAGTGGAGCATTCAACCTGCAGTGGCGCAAGTACCATTGCGCCATGCGCAAAATCCCGATATTCAAAAGCTGACATGCAAATGGGGCCATAATTCATGCAAGGTGCAGGGGGGGCCATTTGCATCTGATTATGGCCCCATTTGCATGCCGTTAGCATGCAGGTGCTCCGATCCCCGAGGACTTGCGCCTGGCACCCTGCAGGCAGCAGCCATCGAGGACCAATACCCCTGCAGCCCGATCGCGGGCAAATAATGTAGAAATTCCCCCACCACCCCCACTGGCCCAATGTGGGCATAGATTGAACCCCACAGCCCATCGCGGGCAGCAATGTGTCTCTCCCAGCACATCCCTGGTGGTCCAGTGGACCGTAAATCCTGATCGCGGGATGGAAGTAAGAAAACCCCCATACATCCCTGGTGCCTGAGTGTCCCCACCCACCACAAGCCTCACCACCCGCTCCCCCTCAGCGGCGGTGACAGCAGCATCCACCATACTGCCGCCCTGCTGCCCACTGACTGACTTGCCGGTGGGTAGCCCCAGTGGTGAGAGCAAGAGCCAATGGGCATGCAGTCCATACTATATAAGACAGTCAGTTTTGTGAATGAATACATTCATTCACAAAACTGAACTGTCTTGTACGGTATGGACTGCACGCCCATTGGCCTTGCTCTGCACCAATGGGCATGCAGCCCTACCAGGCAGTCAGTCGGCGGGCAGTGGGCGCAGGTGGGTGGATGCTGCCGCCCGCCGGCCGGTGGGGGAGCAGGGTGGTGAGGCTTCATGGGTGGGTGGGGTGGGGGCACCAGGATGTATTGGGGTTTATTACTTCCATCCCGTGATCGGGATTTACGGTCCACTGGACCACCAGGGATGTATTGGGGTTTTTACTTCCATCCCGCGATCGGATTTACAGTCCACTGGACCACCAGGGATACGTTGGGGGGGGGACACATTGCTACCCCCGATCGGGCTGGTGGGGGGGCATACCTCTCAACCTCTTGTCTCATGAATCAGGGACAAGACTTTAAAATATCAGGGACAAAGACCCCAAATCAGGGACACATCTTAAAATATGGTAGTATTCACTCAGGAAGCTGATAGAATTAGGGGATTTCTGTAAGATGCATTTTCTGAATAGGAAGACATCTGTAACTTTAATATTTAACATTATTGATGCTTACAATCCCCAGTGTTCTGTCACATAAATTCAAATTTTATGAGGGACAGAGAAATATTCTGAGGCAACTCAGGATGTCCCTGAAAATCAGGGACAGTTGAAAGGTATAGGGGGCACGGGTGGGTTGGGGGCCAGTCACAGGTGGCAGCTGCTGTGTTGCGCCCTGCAATGCAGCAGCTCACCTGTGGGTGGCCCTCGACTTGGGTCCTTTTTTTGGCTCAAAGTTGTGCAGGCGCAGGTTGGGGTTGCCTCCTGCACAACTCTGCACAGCCCGGCTGAATATCGGGCTGTGCCGTTTATGCATGGTTCCTCCCCCTCCAGTTCAGCATGCATTCATTTGCATTGCGCTGTTGCTCAGCCTGTTTTCAGTGGCGCAACTGCCTCCTGCTGAATATGGCAGAATGGAACAAGTTCAGACTTGCGCAGGCGCAACCCTATTGCGCATGGCGCAACCCTTTTGAATATCTGGGCCAATGTCCGCTCTATTTTTTATATATTGGATTTCTATGTTCTCAGCATTGCAACCTAATTGTCATCACAGCTGACCAAGAGAAGCCACTCACATTCTGACAGATGGGGGTTCCAAGTGATTTGAGCAAGTGAAAAACAGCAACCCCAAAAACAGTGATGGCTTTTAGGTGAGTACAAATACAGGGATAATTGTTTTTGTGGGGGATCTGCTCCCCGCACCCCCCTGACATAATTAATTAAATCCAAGGTCATATCACCTCTGGGAGGGGGAAAATCTTTGTCACTGCTTTTGACTTTGCCCAAAAGCCATTGCTGTTTTGGGGCTCAGCAATTTTCACTCGCCCTAATCACAGGATACCACAGATGGGTCACATGTGAGTGACATATACCTTCCTATTGTACATGATTATAGAGTGCAATAAAAAACTGTTTGACTTTTAATAGCATGTAGCTACAGAATCTGTTTTGTAATGCTCTGTATGAGAATGTAATGTCTTTGCAATAAAAGAAAAAATAAACACAAATGTAACCAAAAAAAGTCAATCATTACTATTCTAAGCTTGTTTTTAATACTCATAACTTCATATCACTTCTCTTGTAAAAAAGGTGAAAGCATGCAACAAATTCAGTTCCTTGGGATAAAAGTACTCCAGGGTGTGGGTTGTACACTGATAAATGCATGCCTAGGTTGTAGTGCTGCATGAAGCTACAGGCCCATAGAAGTATGTTTACCAGAGCATAACCCACACCCTGGAGTGTGTTGCTGAGCTTATAAAATGGGTTTTGTGTCAAAATTTATAAATAAAACATTTAAATACTGCTATTTTGTTGAACAAACAGTTCCTCTACTAGTAGGGGTCATTAGGGGTGCTGTACTGTGATTGTTACCTGTGAATGTGTGAATATGCTGTCTCTTAACTGGACATTACTTGTTTGTTTTATGTTTTTTCCCCTTTTCTTATTTGTCCTGCTGTCCATTATGGGGATGTCGGAGAGGGTGCCAGAGGGAGGTCAGAGAGGTAGCAGTCTAAGAGTCAGTGGGTGAGTGGCAGATTTTGGAGCTGCCATCAGTTAGTTCGGTTGGGACAGGAGGAAGAGAGACGCCACAGTCAGGACAACTGTTGTGAGGGGAAGAACACATCATCAGTAGCAATAATTGACAAGGATGTATTATGACTCGGGAAGAGGGACAATAGCAGTGCCATTAAAATCATAATAACCCATCTGTCTGTTTTTTATTTTATGCACTTACTGAACTGACTATTGTAACTTTTTCTATTAATTCACAGCTGTCTCTCCTTTGCCTCATAACATCAAACTGGCTACCCCTTTTCATGACAACTCCTTGCCAGGTCTTTACTGCAGCTGTCCTGTATTTCTAACTCCATGAAATATTTTCATACTGCCTGTTTAAATTGCAGCAAATTGTCAAGATGAACAACTGACATATATACTGTAGCCTTTGCTTTACTGTGCATACCACCATCATGCACCATGTCTGCCTGCTTGTTTTCAGTATTATAAGCTGAGTTTCCATACATGGATGAACAAGATGGTTCACAGTGAATAATTCACACCGGAACTTGAAGTTGGAGGACAACTTATTTTTGTGGCGGTACTAACATCTTACTTTTACAATAGCTAATGGGGTGGGGGTGACAGCAATCTCCATAAATTAATTAATAAGCATGTCTCTTCACTTTGCTATAGATATTGGTTTATCTCCTTACAAAGCAGTCCTGTGGGGTTACTGACTGATGTTTATGCATATTTATCATATGTACCACTGCTATAAACTAACTTTACAGATACTATTGCTTGTCTGCCTGCCTATGTTTTCCTAATAATGAAAATATCAAATTGACTAGTCAGCCATTTTGCTAACCATTAATCAAAGTCGGACTGGGGTGCAGGGGGACTACTTGGAAATGTGGACTGAGGCCCACTTGGAAAATAAATAAAGAGGCCCCAGGTGTTGCATTTCATATCAGCTTTACACTTCAATTTGGTACACAGGCTCTATTTTGTATGATATATTTCACTGTAGTGGCTGGAATACACCTTCTATATATAAACTAATTGATAACTATAAGCATTTTCAGAGTTTGGAAGTTAGGTAAAATCCTGAGTGGCGGGAGGGTAGGGGGATCAGGAAATGTCCAGGTATCCAGGTGGGCCAGTCTGACACTGCCATTAATACTTGACCTGTACTGTGTGAGTGCTATATACTTCCATTATGCTCTTGACCAGATATATTTATGCCTTTCCTCCTATATGCTAGTATCCCACCCGCAAAGAGATTACTGCTGGAAATGTTGCAAATTTTTAATTCACAGATATATGTCCTGCAATGTGGTTCACTTGTTGCTTCGTGTAGTTTTGACTAAGATGGCACTTTGCACTTTAGGGTCTATTCATGAAGGTGTTGGAAATATGCACAAAAGCAACGTAAGTAGAGGCACACAGCTACACACCTTGCAGACCTTGGTGAACACGCAGTATTCACCAACAGGTGCGCATCATGCCTGAAAGACAGGGGCAGGTTCAGAGATCCATGCAGGCATGTGCAGGGGTGTGCTGAAGGATGTGCTGAAGGACATGCAGGAAATGGTACTCTACCCTTGACTCCACCATATTAGGAGCTGCAGACCCATTGTGCATGGGAAGCAATGCGCAGTGTGGAACAAAGATGGGGGTGGAACAAATGCAGGTGAACCAGGGCCCAGAACAGTGGGTTACCAGTGTGCCATCACAGCCCACACAGGCTGGTGGGAGTGAGGGACAAACTGAAAGAGGGAAAGGGAAGCATGCATGGTCCATAAACTTCGGTGGTGCACAGGTGACCATGCTAGTAATGGACATCTGGCAACACTACAATGTCCTATGTAGGGCATGGTCCCTATCCAGCCCCACTGAAACAAAAGCATGCATGTGGCTGGACATCCAGGTGGTGGTCAGCACCATGGGACAGGAGGCCTGCACACTGGTCACAATCAAGCACAAGTGGCAAGACCTCCAGTCCCAGCTAAAGAAGAAGCTGAGTGTAGCTCAGCAATTGCAGGGCACCACAGCAGTGGAAACCCCCCACCAGACCCCACACTGACCCCAATAGAGGAACTCGTGTCCGATACCATAAGTGATGTCATGAGGGATGGGGAGCCCAATGGTGTGGACAGCATGAGAGGTAAGGAACATGCAAATAGCACATGATGCACCACCCACACAATGTACACATACAGCATGCAAACCAACAGAACCTCCCACCACAGTGCATGATAAGAACAGTGCCAGAGAGGGGCCATCGAGCCTCAGCACAGGAACACCACAGACACCCACAGCAGATGGTAGGTCACAGTACAGCAGCTGTGCATGGAGCCATGCAACTGCCACCAGTGGCATTATGATGCTTGTACACTCCAACAGGCAGTACGCAGCAGGACATCCAGCCAGTGCCTGAGGATGCCAACATGCTGGCACCACACAGTGACTGCAGGCAGTGTGAGAACACACAGTGGATCACAGAACTGATACAGAGGGGACCAAGGGCATAAAAGACAGTGAGACACATCCACCCCACAATGAGGCTAGCCAGACAATGGTGGACACAAGAGTGTAGGACCAGTGCACACTGGCACCGGCCAGCAACAGCAGCACTAGACAGGAACCCCAGGACTCTTACTTAGCCCCCAGTGAGGCACCTGACACACAGCTATCCTCTACAATGCCCCCCTCAGATGCACTAGGGACATCAGCAGACTCTCCCATCAGCCACATGGGCATGCCGGACACCACCCTGTGGTCCACTACAGACATACTATCATGATCTGTGGAGGCTGGAGCATGATTTCCTAGAGGCTATGAGGGAGAACATGCAGGCCCTGAAGTGGCTCATGGAGGCAGTGTTCAGTGCTGTCTGTGCCCAGAAACAGATGGCCAACAAGCTTGCTGCTGGTGTCCATGCCCAGGAATGGATGGCTGATGGGCTCATGGCTGGTGTCCATGCACAGGAGAGAATGGCTGATGTGTTGGTGGCTTTCACTGGCCACATGGGTGTCAGACATCCCCTGACACCCCTGGCAGCACTCATGGAGGATGCAGATCATGGATGACAACCTACGACACCCAGGTCCACAGGTCCCACATGGCCATGCCCGTCCACCAGCACAACAGGCAAGACCAGCAGCACACCAGCCGAGCACCATGGGGATGCATCTCTCAGGGGTGTGTGGTTCTCAAGGCATGCCACACAGCCAATGGAGGGGACCATGGCCCATGGCTGGGCAAGGCACCTTGGCTTATGCCCCACCACTCAGGCCCGAGGAGGGCGCAAGAAGTAATAAGCACAGTCCCATGCACACTTGGCCTGTACATATCATACACCACACAATGCAGTGTGCGCACATGTGGCATGGACCCCACATCACACTCGGGCAGCACACCACACATTGGCACATCTGTACCCCATCTGCATGCATTGTTCAGCAGTTGTGCATGGACACAGTGGCCACGCAATAACAACCAAAACAGACATTGGGCATGTACCATGGCTGTGTATGGGTACATGTGCACTTAGCTGAATGGTGACATCATTGCACCCATGGATCCACACTCTATTGGCCAAATGTGCCTTGTGCCATGTGGTGTTGAACAGCATGTGCAGCCATACAGGCCAACACAGTGGCACCTCATGGGCATTGTTGCTGGCCACCAATGGCAAGGTGTACCACAGGCTGTAGTGCAGGTGAGGATACAGGGGACATGTCTGGGGGAACAGCAGGTGGCAGATCAGAGGGCACCGGCAGTCTATGTTTTCTGTGTAACATGGCACAAGTGGTGAACACTCTGCATGCCTTGCCTGGTGACAGCATCATTGTGCCACCACTGTGGTCCAGGTGATGGAATTGCATCTTCAAGAGACCTGTGCTATGTTCCACAATGTTTTGTGCTTTCATATGTGCATGGTTGTATGCCTCCTCTGCAGGGTACTGTAGTGCCAGGTATGGTGTCAGGAATTAAGTCCACAGTGGATATCCATTGTACCCTGTGGAAGTGAGGGAAAAACCATTAGCACAGGGCCGGTGGTGCACTGTGACATATGAGGCAGTGATACCCGTGGACAATGTTCATTTAGAATCCACCCATCCTCCTCCACATGTGTGGCCAGGTATTGCTTGAGGATGCTGTTGTCGAGTATGTAGGAGTCATGGCCTGACCCAGGATATTTCACACACACATTCGTGAGGATGCCCTTTGCATCACACACAATATGGCAATTGATACTGTGGAACCCTTTACAATTTCAATATGCCTTCTCATCCACCACAAGCACCAGGATCGTGACGTGTGCACAGTCAATTTCCCCCACTGTGTTTGGCATGCCACAGATATCATAGAACACCTCTTTTGCCACCCTAATGTCCCTCGGTGTTGTGGGTACCTGATGTAGTCCACCACATGTCATAACAGCGTATGTGTTACCTAATGCAGTGCCCTGGACAGACGCCTGGCTCACACCTGTGACATCACCTGTCCCCCTCTGGAATGACCCCATGGTGTAGTACTGCAAGGCACACATCACCTTTGTCTCAACGGACATGGCCATGGACTGCTGTGTGCATGGCTGGACAAGTTTTTGGACTAGGCCACATACTGTATGTAGTGCAGTGTGGCATGGTCCATATGGCACTGCTACAGACATTCGGTATCCTGCAGCATGTTCACCTTCAGCCATCACCAGAACATGTGTGGACATCTGTAACTGTACTGTGCTCAATGAGGACAATGTTCATCAGCACACCAGTGAACATGCTGTCACAGGGGTCACCTCGGCTGAGTGAGTTGTGCACACTCTGTCTCGGCATGTGGAGGTGTGCACTGCATGACTGCCCCACACTTATCACATGTCCTCTAAGGGGCATGGATGGCACACATGGGCAGGGTGTACCATGTACACCGCTGTGCTGATGTCATGTCTGTGCTCAGATGCCCCATTCACTGCAGTGACAATGGCGGGCTTGGGAGGTAGTGCTAACAGCAGTGGCGGTAGGCGTAGCCTACTATGGTGACTGTTCTGGGTGTCCTCCACCTGCATCCAGGATAGGTGCCTGGTTTGGGCAGTTTAGGAAGTGGTGAAGAAGCCAAATGTAAGTATGGATACACAGGTGGGTGGGTGTACAGGGTATTTGCATGGGGGACTGGTCTCATGCGCTCTGCTGTGCTATGTTTTCCAGGTGACATGGGACAAGCCAACGTGTGTGTGTGTGTGTGCATGTGAGCCACACATGTGTGTTATCCTGGGTACTGATTGGCGGAGTCCTGTCTGTTCTTCTCATTGCAGCAGTACCGGGGACCATTGAGATAGCTTGTCCTTGAGGAGAGGCCCTTCAGCAGGTTCACGTCTTCCCCATCTATAACTTTGGAGTCCAAAGCATTGGACTGATAGCCACAGTGACAGCCATGTGTGTGAAGGGGTGTGGGGTGCTTTGCTTTACTTTGTTCCTGTCCCAGGTCCCTTTCCACTGCACTGTCATCATGATGAAAAAAATGTGGGTTTTTGTGCAGCTGCTGAGTCCATGTCCCTTATTCACCCTGCCACTGTACAGCATGGGTGATACTGTGTGGTGTTGGCTGTTTGTTGGCTGGCTGTTGTGGACCGTGTGTGTGCTGTCAGTGTCTGCCCACAGTGGCATGTAGGCCACCATACTGTGTGTGCTTGGTCTGTTGTCCTGCACCTGGGTTGGCAGTGTGTGTTGCCCATGGGCCTGTGATCCCATATGGGCTGGGCTATGCTGTGCTGCTCATTGCTGTTTGCAACATGTCTGCTGTGTGCCTGCTTGAGTACTGCACTGGGTATGGGTTGTGGGTCTGTGATGTGGCATGTGATTCACTGTGCGACTTTGCACATGTCTCACGTGTCATGTGAATGGTGAACTGCTGTCATGTTGGCCTGTTGTGGAGGCAGTCCACGGAAGACATGTCATGCTGCTGCAGGCATCATCTGTGTTGCCCAGTACTGGTCGGCGGCACATGTGTTCTGTGCCTGCCATTTACTGCTGCTCGCAGCTACGTAGGCTGGTCACTGTGACAGTATGCTGCTTCCTGACATACATGCCTTCATGCATGCATGTACATGGTGCAGCATTGGTTGGCGCTGTGGCCCCACCACTCCACACCCATGGGACCCTGGAGGCACACATATTCACGGTGCAGGCATCCGCATACCACTACACATGGGTCATGCATAATGCTCAGGTGTGTTGTACATGCCTGCCATGCGTATCACACTATGTGCTATGCATACACACCATGCATATCCCAGCACACCTTCGTGAATAGGCCCCTTTGTGAATAAATTACATACTTTGCAGAGTTTTTTCCACTAAGTGACCACTTCATGGTTAAATAGTCCACAAAATTAAAATATCTTTGTGAAGAATTTGTACACCATGAACATTTTTCCAAGAAGTAGCTAATTTGTAAACAAAAAGCTCAACAAAGTCTGAAGCAAAGACTACACAAACTGCAGAAAATTCATTTTTCTCCATGAAGTAAAGTGCAACCACTTTACCTTTCTTTAATTATTGCCTTGCTACTGTCTCTGGACTGAGGAATAAAATGTTGATGTCTTTCACATTACTATGATTACACACTGTCTCATCTAGATTATACCACGGTTTGATTCCAGAAGGTAAGTACATATAAATATATATATATATAATTTATTTTACTGTTTATTTAATCAGGATAGCCCAGCTGAGATGTAATATTTCTTTTCCAGTGAGGTCTCTCTTTTACCCATTTCTGAAGTTGGGTGGACTGGAGCACTGGTTGTTTAAATCACTTGCCTAATGTCTCAGAGGGAGCATTCAGCTCTAGTGTTGTTTGAATCTGTAGTCTCTTGGTCCCCACGATGGTGCCCTTATTATTAAACCACACTACCTCACAACTTTATAATGCCTGGATACAGCACTTGCACTCATTGAGATAAGATATCATGTGTACCAGGTGGGCACAAAGTAGAGATATGCAAAGCTGGCAAAATTTACTTCATGAATTAATTCACAGTTTGGCAACTTCACAAAGTGTGCAGTGTCAACTTTGCAAAGTTTTCGGCAGGTAAAGTGGCACGTTCTTAAGCAAAGTCATGCAAATTCACTGAAAAAGTTGTAACTGCACCATAACTGACTGCTTCACCTAAACAAAGTGCCACTTTGCCAAGAAAGCTCATTATGAACAAGTGAAGTGGGAAGTGGAAACTTTGTACAGTAAGGAAAATTTCACAACTTTGCAGGAACTTTGTCAATGAGTAAAACTTCACAACTTCTCTTGCCAAGAATATAGTTGTGTATTTTTACTTTCTAACTGCAAACCTCATTCCAGCACTTATCCCTCCCATTGTTCATTTTTTTATGGTATTAGTTCTTTTCCCTCTCTTTAGATTCTACTGAGAGTTTTATTCTGATTTTTTCTTCACACAGATAAACTGCTTGTGATTGGTTGGCATCCCATGGCACTCCAGACATTACCTCATGGGTTACAGCCCACCTGATAGGCTAGTGATGCACATGACCCAGATCAGATTTCCAGTATATCCAGGTCCCAGGAACCCCTGCTCTCCAGTTGTAATTTGTGCATCTGAATAGGCAAGAAGCATCCAGAGGACCCCTGTCTGCTCTTCAAATTCTAAGGTAGGAAATGTGCCTCTCAAACAACTCTGTGGGCTTGGTTTTTCTTTTTTTTTTTTTTTGAGTGGTCAAAATTGAGTATACTCAAGCTATAATTAGGACAGGAGCAGCTAGGCTCCTAGAAATTAACAGATTTAAAGCCATTATTGTCGTTTTGTTATTTGTCTAAGAGGGAATACCAAGCACAAGCTTAGTCTAGTAAATATTGCCTGCTGTCTCACAGGAGGTCTTCCTCTCTTTTATGTGTATTCTGGCTTAAATTGATTACCTCTGAGGTCCCTAGTCATGCTGTGCGATTCCCTCACTCCAGGGGCCGCAGCCCTGCCCTCCTGGCCTCCTGGGAGCATGCAACTGGTCACGTAGACCCTTGTGGTCTCTCCGGCCTCCTCTATCAGGCAGGTGCCTAAGAGAAACTCCATGATCGCCTCTGCTCCCAGCGACTCCATGACCTGCACTGCGGCCCTTGCCCCTGAGGCCTCGGGGCCTACGCCCTCCCAGTGCTCTTGGGCAATGATATCCAGGCCGCTCCTCCAGTTCTTTTCCCTCTCTCTAGATTCTACTGAGAGTTTTATTCTGATTTTTTCTTCACACAGATAAACTGCTTGTTATCAAACTGGGCAGAGCTGGAGATTGCTGTAAACAAGGTCACTTCAAATAATAAAGATTTCTATGGCACATCTTCATGAATCTGCCCAGGCATGAGTATTCCTCTTCCTCCTATGTGTGAACTTGCTTGCTACTCCTCCCAGGCAACACTGACTACATAAACAAGATACCCTTGTTATCTGATGGCTGGCGTAGTTGTCTACTATCTATTTTCTATGTCAGAATTTACATAACAAATACTACTTGAATGACAGCAGGTACCTTCCTGGTATTTTACCAATATATTCATCTCCCTACTTATCAGTTTAGCTTAAATTTGGCCCATATGGCTTACACAGAAGAAAAATAGGCTAACAAATAATTCATTTTGGAGAGACCCGAAATTGTCAAGATTTGTGCTTGTCAATTGCTCTATCATGGATAAGATTAACTGCTGGATAGCTAAGTTATCTGGTGGAGTGTGAATTGTGCCATTAAAGGAGATGTTACAGCATTAGATGCCATTCCTGTTTTGCTTTAAGGGCCTATCCAATATCCTGACATATTTTTGCCTTTTTTAAAGTAATATATATTTTTTTACCTTTGTAACTATTCTGAATCCCTCAGTTTTCAGCAGTTGCTGTTCTCTCTTTACATACTGCATGAACAGTCTATGTGATATCAGTAACACCATTCCAGAACATTCAGATGAACAGCATAAAATGATGTGCCTGATGTCTTGGAATGTTTAAGAAATATGTAAAGGTAGAACAGAAGCTTGTGAGAAGAGTGGAACTGTATGATCCAAGGACACCCCTAACTAAATTATTTATTTAATCAAAAGTAGTAAAACCATATCAGAATGCAAAACGTACATGGAAAGGAAGATGGGAGGGCAGTTAATTATGTTAAAATTATTTCCTAACATCTTTAATGCACTACCCAAGCCTATTTAATCCTAAAGCCCTTTACAATAAATTAAGGATTAGCAGTAACCATTACAGGCACACAGAATGGTTGCGGTAGATTGAGGTAAAGGGAGGCATGTTAAGGCAATTAAGTACAGAGAAAGAAAGAATGAGAAATTAGATTATGGATTGAGAGATTCAATGATTACTTACGCAAGAAGTGATTGGTGATGACTGGCTTTCCTAAATCACAACTGGGATTCCAAAAATGTAACTTTTGCAAAATATGTTCAGTCATCAACAACAGCTGCAATTTTGTGAGTCTTGAAAAATGTGCAGGACTTTCAAATAATGACAGTGCTTAAATATAGTGCTACAGGAGTTGTTTGCATGGCCACTGTCAAATATGTTCTCTCCTAACTGGGAAAAACTATAAGGCAAGTTAAAATCAGAGTGGGACATCATGTAAAGGTGAATATCAGTGGTAATTTCATTGATACCAGTACCTCATATATACACTATATGGTGTACCCGGCTTTAGTGATCCCTGTCTTTACATTTATGGGAATATAAATAGTTCAACTGGGACCAAGGAGAGGGGAGTTATAATCCCTCCTGATGAGATCAAAATCCTATTGGATTTACACTTTGGGATCTCCTGATCCACTAGGCCCTAATGATTACTTCAGGCTGGCTCCTTTCCTGAAAAAATGAAAACAAAAATGAGGTGATGCACCCTGCTGCCCCCTAAGGAACTTAGAAATGTTATGGTTGTCCCTCTAGAACACTCGTACAAGAACTTCAATCAATCAATCAATCAATCAATCAATCACATCTTTATTTAACCAGGCAACACTTAATTTAGTCTCCTGTTTCTCAGTTATGTGGTGCAGTTAATGGACTTTTCTATTTCCTTTTTATTGCAGGATGCTGTTTTCATGCTTGGTGATTAGGAACAGAGAAAACAGAAGGTCAGAAGAAGACCTGGGGCTGGAGTTTTCAAAAGCCTGAGATTGCTGCAAGCCCCAGCTTTGCCAAATATGTGGCACTCTAATGGGATTGTTTATCTCATGCAGCAACTGATGCAAGCTAGACCATCTTTTTGTAGTCTAGCTTGCATCAATCCTGGGGACCATTTTCATGGAGTTGGTGCCCAAGAAAGTAGATAAACTGTAACAACTGCTCCAGAGCTTTGGAAATTGGGCATAGTTTCAGCAAAGGGGTATGGCACATAGAAAGGGTTTGATGCAGGGCTTGATGCAATCCTTCTGCCACCCTTTGAAACTCCATCCCCTGGAGTCCATCTAGTCTGTCATAAATGTAAAAACATAGAAACTGATGGCAGATAAGGGCCACTGAGACCACACAGTCTACCCCTTCTTATTACCTTAATTTTTGCTGCAAACCCTTACATGATCCACAGCGTTGTCTCCCCCCCCTTACCCCAATGATTCCCTTGTGACCATCCCAGACATTTTTGAACTCCACCACTGTTTTTGCCCCCATTACCTTCACTAGAAGGCTGTTCCCGGAATATACCAGTGGAGAAGTACTTCCTGAAATCTCTCCTGAATCTACCTCCTTCCAGCTTCATAACATGTTCCCCTGTTCTAGCACACCATTTTCTCTGACAAATACCCCCCCATGTACCTTATTAACCCCTTAAGGTATTTAAAGGTCTCAATCGTATCCCCCTTCCTCCTCTAGGGTGTGCCTACTGAGCTCCTTAAGCCTCTCCATATAGGGCTTTTGATGCAGACCCTGCACCATTTTGGAAGCCCTCTTCTGGACCACCTCCACTATCTCTATGTCTCTCCTGAGATGTGGTCTAAGGAACTGGACACAGTAATCAAGGTGGGGTCTTATCTATATGGGGGCAATACCTGGTGGTGATACCCCTATCTATACATCCTAGCATCCCACTAGCCCTCTTGACTGCCTTGTCACACTGCATGGCCACTTCTAAGTCATCCAATATGAATACCCACAGCTCTCTTTTCTGCTGGGTCATTGTTTGCATCACTCCCACCGTTTTTTACTCTGCCCATGGGTTTTTAAGGCCCAAATACATTATTTTGCAGTTGTTTGCATTTAAACCCATCTGCCATGCCCTTGGCCACTCCTTCATTTTTTTCAGATTCCTGCCCATCCTTTTAATCCCCCACTCTCAGGAGTGTCCACTCATGGTTTACTGGGTATTGTAGGACAAAAGAAGGCAGAAGCCCATCAGGATTGTCCCCCATATCATGTGAACTATTAATTCTGAGTTTCATTTGACATTAACCGAATGTCGAGTCCCTTTTTAAATTAATTGAAATTATTGCAGTCTACTATATCCTAGGGGAGAGAGTTCTAAGTTGCAGGGTCACTTAGAGAGAAGAAATGCATCCTACTATTGGATTTTGCTCACTTGACCTCGAGCTGCCTATTATGTAGTCGAGGCACAATGCATTTTACAGAATAAGTAAGACTACATTGCTGCATTAGCTTGGAGGATTTGAACATTTTGTTGCAGATCTTGGTGTCATCCACAAAGAGGCAGACCTTCCCTTCCCTTCCTACTCCTCTGCTATGTCACTTATAAAGACATTAAAGAGGACTGGCCCCAGCACTGACCCCTGAGGTATCTGGCTAATTACCCTCCTTTCTCAGACCAAACTCTGTTTACCACTACTCTCTCTCTCCTATCTCATAACCAGTTTCTTAACTAGGTTACCACCTTATTGCCCACCTTCAAGCTACCCAGCTTGCTTACCAGTCTCCTATGTGGAACAATGCTGCAAGCATTGCTGAAATCCAGGTTGGCCACATCCACCATTGCTCCTTAATCTTACTCCCTGGTCACCCAGTTAAAGAAATCTGTCAGATTTGTCTAACATGACCTTCCCTTTGTGAACCCATGCTGCACTGGATCCTGTAACCCATTGGATTCAATATATTCCACACTATTTTCCTTTAGTAATGTTTCCATTAACTTACCCACCACCAAGGTCAGGCTGACAGGACTATGATTGCCTGCCCCTTCCTTGCTCCCACTTTTGTGAAGTGTGACTACATGTGCCCTTCTCCAGTCCTCTGGGACCACTCCAGTCTCCAATGATCTGTTAAATTGGTCCATCAGCAGTGCAGCTAGCACCTCCCTGAGCTCTGTCAACACCCCTAGATGCACCTCATCTGGCCCCATAACTTTGTCCACCTTAAGGTTAGTGAGTGCTTTCCTGATTCCACAGAAAAATGCCTAGTGTACATTTCCCTGTGAACACTGAGCAGAACTATTTGTTTAAGATGTCTGCCTTTTCTTGATCTCCCTCTGTGCAGTCCCCCCTTCCTCTTCAACCATACCATCCCTCCCTTTCTCCTCCTTTTTATGTTAACATCCCTAAAAAAAATATATTGTCCTCCTTTGATACTGCCTGAGCTATTCTTTTTTTAGTTTATGCCTTTGTGATCCTTACTGCTTTCCCTTCCTCCCTCGGTTTTCCCTGATACACTTCCCTATTCTCCTCTCTGTGGGTCTCATTATACCTTATGAATTCCACTCTTTTACCTTCTCAGCTACTTCTTTTGAGAATCATAGCAGTCTCTTACTTTTGCTTTAACTCTCCTGCTTGACACATAAGTTTGTTGGCTTCACTGTGCCTTCTTTTAGTTTGTCCCACTGTTCCTCCACCCTCCAGATCATTCCCCCCACCAGGTCATTCCTGAGGCATTCACCCATCTTTATAAATTCAGCCCTTCTAGAGTACAGGACTCTTACCATTTTGTCATAGATGCATAAAGGCTGCTGATAGAAAAAGGACCCTTGGCCAATTATGTATGCCCAGTGCTACAGTACATGTCTAATGTGGAAGATTTGCTGCTCATAATATTTCTAACAATGGACCCTATGTACTGTGTCTATGCATCACAGAAACTGGGCATGTTGGCATAGCTATATGTGAATGCCAAACAGCGTGGTTCCCGCGGACCCCGGGCCGCATTCATAAATGGTGCTCAAGTCAGTTATGCACCAGATCCCATGACTGCATGGTCAGTAGTGCACTGAGAGTGGGTGTGGGTTGTGTCGGTGGCATGCCAGCACTACATGGCATTCAAAAAGGCATGTAGTGCTGCTCACAGGGGGGTGTAGGAGTGAACAGGTTATGGCAGAGGGGACTCTGCTGAAACTGCTGTACATGCCAGCATGCTCACAGACCTCCCCCTTGGTACAGGCTGCCAGTGGCATACCCTCCACCCAAACAGCAACCTGCCTCTGTCCAGTATGCCAGGGACCACACACACACACACACACATCAGTGCCCTGTCCCCATCAGAATGCATATGCATACCCCCCAACCCCACCACACATTGGCACCCTGTCCCCATGCACAGGTAAGATAGCCTCCTCAGGCACATGTGTATGCTGCATCCCCATTATTCTAAGGCATCTCCCCCCCCCAGCACATGTATGTCCCATCCCCGGTGTAGAAGAAGACATACAGAGATATCCAAGACCACACCTCCCCTGATCCCCGAACCCGGTACTCCAACATCATCATTGGTGGCCAGTGGACCACCCACAGCACCATCAACTCCCTCAACCTCCATAACTGACAGTCGGTGCCGCAGGCATGGATGACCAGCAGCACATCCCTCCACTCACCTTCTCAGCCTCCAACTGGTATGCTTCCCGCACAGTGACACTTTTATAGTGACATGCATTGATTCCAACAGCATCAACCTGTCGCTATAAAAGTCCACCCAGGACCGAGCAACACTTTCCCCTGTCCTACACCCCCTTCCCGAATCAACTCCGACTCGGAGTTGGAATCCTCTAGAATGGTGGGTGCGGGGGGGCAGAGACCCCCATGGGGATGCGGGGGGGGGACAAAGCTCCCCAATGTAAACACACACAGTGTTACCAATGGCTTTATGGCACCTGCAAAGTGTGGTTGACATAAAGCTGTCACTGTTGGGTCCTGTTGCAACTACATTGTCGATGGGGTGTCATAGAGCCCCGCCAGCCATCCAACTGATATTGGGAGCGTGCTGCTATGAATAGGCAGCACACTCCCAGCATCAGTTGAACAGTGGGCAGCTGAGGTGGTGTGCGAAGTGATGTGCCACTTGCTGTCAATAGTGGAGGAACCAACAAGCAGGTACTGGTGAGGGGTGGTGTTGTCGGTGTTGCGGGAGGCAGACACTGTCCACAAATGAGATGGCTGGGACATGCTATCGGGGCTGGGGGAAACATGCTGTGCAGTAAGGGATGGGGGCCACCAGAAGGGTGCTATGTTTGGGAGGAGGAGCGCCAATGCCCTGTGGACCAAGGCCAGGGCTCTACTGGGGGTTCTCCATGATGTCAGGACTGTCGGGGCTCTTGTGTTAGGGGGTGATTACTGCTAGATGGCAGGACTAGGTGACCATTCAGGGGGGCACATATGTGGCCTCGAGTGCCAGCCAGGGGGAGGGTACTGATGACAATGGGGCACTGACAATGCAGTGTCTGGGTGCCTGTATGCATGCATACAAATGAACCCACATCCTACAGCACTCACCAGCTCCTGTGGAGCAGGGGATCCACTCTGAGGCCCAGGCCGGGCATCCGACTGGATGCCTGCCTGAGTCCACTACTCCACCCCCAGCTGCCCTGGGTAGTCCTGTGCACTGGGGGGCAAGGCCACAGATGGCTGCCCAGTGGGTGCATGTGGCTGTGCATTCTGCACACCCTATGCCTGTCCAGAGCCACAGAGCTACATGGGTGGGGTATGCGTCTTTGCCATGTACTTTCCACCCATTAGTGCACAGGCACCAATAATTGTTTCCCTTTGTACTCCCCTCTCCTTTATATGTCATCACAACATGCTTGTACCTGTTCATGCTACCCCCTTCCCCCGGCTGCACCTGGAAATGAGTTTTGGCTCAGTGTGCCTCTCCTAGTCACTAATTTTCAAATATATAAATAAAAATAAATAAATAGATAGAGAAATAAATAAATAAGCAAATAATGTTAACCCATCGTATAACCCCCTGAAATACATCCAAATTTCTATTGAACTCTGACATTGTCTCTGCATCTACAACCTTGAATGGAAGTTTGTTCCACCCATCGACCACCCCTTCTGTAGAATAGTACTTTCTAATGTGTTTTATGAGCCTCCTCTCTTCCAGCAAAAGCACGACTCCATTGGAGGTTCTATTTCTCAGGCTACATAAACTTGCTGCACCCACTTAATTTAGTGCTTTCATGAACTTGAAAGTTTGTCTACCATGCCCACACCCTCTCTTTTGTCCTCCAGTGAATTCATATTTAGACTTTTCAGTGTTTCCTTGTACAGCTGACCTTGTCTGTACGAATCATCTATGTAGCCATGCTCTGCACTATCTCTAATCTATCCTTATCCTATTTCACATGTGAACTCCAGAACTGCACATAGTACTCCAGGTGCAGCCTGAGCAGTGATCTATATGTAAGCAACAATACCCGACAGGGTGGGCAATATTGTGTATATAAAAGACAGCCCAGGGGTGTAATGAGGCCCGACGCTGCAGGTAGGGGGCCTTTTAGTCCCTGGAATACCCACCCTGGAGGGTATTATTGCATTTAGAAAATGGGCTATAGCTGACTTTTTAAAAATAAATACACAAGAATAAAAATATATATCTAAAAAATAAATAAAAAAAAACGATTAAAAGTAACTGTTATAGTAAAGTAGTCCCTGTAGTGGCTCGCCCAGTGGTGCTTAGGGTTGAGGCACTAGACGCCACACCTCGCGCCATGCCAGTGACCCAAGTTCTGGGATGAGTTTTTTTTTTTGTTTTCTTTTTAAAATTTCTTTACATGAACATGCTCTCCAGGTTAAACTACCTTGCTGCTTTGTCTCCTCATGCCCCCCCCCACCCACACACACAACAGAGGAGAACACTTTATTTTAATTTCTTTAATCAGTGCCAGTGGGAACAGGGAAATGTATAGCCTGCTGAACTGGAGACTGGCTGTAAAGAGAGGTACAAAACATATTTTTTTTTCTTTTTGATGGCCTTTAAAATGTGGTGCGATTCTCCACCGCTAGCTTCAAAGCATGCTGTCAGTTGACATGGAGGAAGAACGGGAGTGTTCTGTTTGGTAAAGGACAGTGATATGATTTTTATAAAAGGACAGTTTTGTGTTGCTTCACTATTTATTTTTTGTTTCCAAGGAAAGTTTGGTGAATGGGGGATAGCACTAGCCTAGCACTGTGAGGAACCACCGGTTGTGGGGTTTTTTTTTATGGGGGGAAAAAAAGGAACCAGGCTGGATTTGGAGGATTGGTGAACATTTTTGTAGCCTAAAAACGTATTTTCTTTTTCTTTTCAATAGGGCAGTTTGGCTCCAGTTATACTGTCTAGCGAGATCTAGGGTGGTAAATCCTGCTAAATGAGTGGGGAAAACATGGCGGCTGCTGAGTTTTGCAATTCAGGTGGCCCCAGGATCCCCTAAGTAATGGGGCATGCCAAAGTGACACTCGATATTTAGCAGGCATTATTGAAAACTAAATCCATGACTGAGTCAGCTTTCAGCAATTCAGCATGCTTTATTGCTCAAGCCCATTTTCTAATGGGGAATTATCACCTGCATCCTTCTGCTAGTAATCTCTCTCACTATGCACTCCAGCATCTTGTTAGCCCTCCTGTATGCCTTACTGCACTGAGAAGATTATTTTAGGTTATTTCTTATCATCACTCCACAGGTTTCTCTGTCGACATTCTATCTATTAACATTCCATTAATATAATAAATTGCTCCAGGAATCTTCTCCACTATTTGCATCACTTTGTACATTCTGCCAAGTACTCAACCATTTTTCCAGTCTTCTCAGGATTCTTCACCCTAAGTGCAGCACCTTGTACTTTCTGACATTGAATTACAATGGTCAAATGCTTGACCATTCCTTTTGTCTTCTCACATCCATGATGTTAACTCCTTCTTCACTGTCAACCCTCCCATGGTTCTATGTCATAATGGTATTGGAAACAATAGTGCCAGCCATCTCAGTGAGTGCACATCACCAAAAACAGAAATGGCAACTGTGCACTACACAGAAACCTGCATCAGCAATGACCCCAATACACTCTCCAGGACTGATAACTACCATACTTTTAATTCCGGGTCTTTGCATGCCACACCCATCCTTTATTATTATAATCAATTCTCGAGGGCCCTGACATTGGGGTACAGGACTCAACTTAGGAGGGGGCTAGTCAGAGGGGACTCAAGGCATCAGAAAAGGGGGATGGGGGACCGTGGAGCACCAATCAGTGGGATCAGGGAACGGAAGACAAAAAAAACTTTACTGCTGAACACAACACAAAATAAAAATTATCCACACACTCCTAGCCAGCTCAGAACCTGGGACCTCCTGTACCAGAGACGTACAGTACACTACCTCCTCAAGACCAAACAGCCAGCTGGGAACTGCCTGGCCAAACTACCTCCAATATCCTCATTTACATCAGCTACCTCCTACTATTGCTCTATCCTTCAGTTGTGGTTATTGTTCCCTTACACTCTCTCTTCCAACATTCACCATGCATCCATACCCGCTCTCTTCATAAGCAGTTAAATTGAGTTCACTCAAACTGAGTCACTCAATTTGACTCACCCATATCATAGGATACCTCCCTCCCATGGAGCTTTGTATCATCCATAAATAGACTTACTTTGCCCTGAATATACTCACATATGTTACAGATACACATATTTAACAGTAACAATCTCAGGACCACATCCTGTGGTACTCCACTAGTCACTGTCCTATCTTCAGGTAATTTACCATTGAGGACCACCATCTGATTTCTGTTAGTCTACTAGTTTATGAATTAACCAGTTATCCCATTCCCTGTTCCTAGTTGACTCCTCTTCTTGACTCAACTTGTATTTGGCACAGAGTTAAATGCCTTGCTAACATTTAGGTATAGCACATCCACCTCCTGTCGAGTGTCTGCAGTTTTGGTCAATACATTCAAAATGCATATTACTGTAAGCTGGTTTGCCATGACTGGCTACTGGTGAATCCATTCTGGTTTCCATTCATTAAGTCATTTTGTCATCCCTGATTAATTCCTCCAAAAGTTTCTCCACTATTGTTATCAAGCTCACTGGCCTATTGTTACCTGGATTTTTCCTATCACCTGCTTAATGTAATAGAACCAAATAAGCCACCTCCAAATCTGAAGTCACTAGACTTGTTTCTATTGACTCCCCATGAAGGATTAATGTTGGTTCTGGCAGCACCCCCTGGTTTCCTTTAACACTCTAGGATAAATCTCATCTGGCTCTGGTGATTTATTGATTTTTAAGTTTCACAGTTTTCCAGTCCCTTAAGTACCCATTCCTATGTAATTCCTTCTGTCTCAGGTGTGTCCCATGTATCACCCATGAATTACCTTCCGCTGTCTGGGAGAGAACTTGTTTCTCAGCAGCAAACACAGAGCCACAATATTTATTTAGTATTCTTGCATTCTTTTTAGCATCAGCTGTCCTGACCCCATTTTTGTTATCCTTTCAAACTGCCAGTTATCTCCTTTTCTCAAGAACAGGTCTAAAGAAGTATATGCCATTTTTCATTGCCCTTTCTGGTAGCTGTAATTCTACCTTTGCTTTCATCTTCCTGATGATCACTGTGCTTATACTCAGTTTCTCCTTATACCATACATGTTAATGTGACCCTGCTCTTTCTTATAAATTCTGAATACATTTTTCCCTAATAGCCTGTTTTACCTGACTGCCAAACCATATGGGTTTCCTATATTTTTTGTATATTGATTGTTTACACAGTACATTTTCTATAATTTACTATTGTGAAATCAAGAAATGAGAGTTGCTTTCAATGTTTTTATTTTTCTGTCCTCTTCATTTCTTTTACTTCCTTTTTTCCAGATACTGTTGCATGTTAAGGGCTTTCACCAGTTCCTCGATTTATGACTTTGTTGTGCAGGTCTGTAGGAAGCATTTTGAAAGTGGTAAGGCCATAACCAGGACATCCACCAGATGAAGGCTGGGGGTCTGGGGACTGCTAGGCCCCCTCAAGCTCTGGGAGGTTAGATGCTCTGTGGTGAGTTTGGGGGATTTTATTGAAGATAACACACACTTTTGTTATGTGTTTCCGAGCTCTGACTCCTGGAAAAAAATATTTTTTCCCCTGAAGTCAGGGGTGTGGGAGACTCTGACTGGCCTTAGAGTCTACAGCTGCAACTTGGAGGCAGGGGCTAACTGGCCGACCTACAATGCCATCAAGCAACCACCCACCCAATGAGCATTACTGTGATGTCATGTTAAATATTTGTATATAAAGACTGGAGGTCTGTGGGTTGCCATTAGGCCCCCAGAAGCTCTAGGGTTTAAATGATCTGTGGTGAGTTTTGGAGCTTTTATTGAAGAGTCACATCAGTATTGTTCAGTTTATGCAGGATTCTCATTTCATTCTGTCCAAAATAAAAGTATACTCAGTTTTTGCTCTGCTAATACAGAGGACCCATCAGTTGTTGCACTGAATGGTTCCCACTTCTGACCTAAACCACTATCCCAGAACTGAATACTGTATGTAATACACTCTGGCTAAGTGCTATCAGTCACAGCCACAAGTTCTGTTTCCTTCTCTGTTGTTGATACTTTTAGTTACAACAATACTGTCTGAGAACCAGCAGGTAACAGACAGCAGACAACATAGCTTCCTTAACCTTTTTATTTTAACTTTATTTTTAGTTCAGAGAGATAACATTTTAATTCATAAAGAAGAAAAATATCAATCCCAAAGAAATCTTCTTTAAATAAATTACATTATTCCAAATCCATGAAGTTATAATATATTGGGGGGGATAAAATTTTTCCATTTGCATAATCATATAGAGAAGCTTCTTAGATTATTACATTAATAATATCATATTGTGAGCTCCAAGCTTATTCATCCATTTAAAAAGAGAATAAAGATCAATAAAGATCAAAAAAGAAAAACATACCCCAAAGCAGGTACTTAGAATTACTCCAAGTTACGTAATACTAGAGGACAAAAAAAAAAAAAAAACATGAAATATAACCAAATAGTTAAATTAACAGTTTCAGCTCGCTAAGAGACTTCCATTTATTTCCTCATGAAGTCATCGGGAGATATTGGGTATAATTAACTTCTTCTGCTGTTTCAGCTTCACTGTCCATCTCAGAGCCCAAATTAGTAGGCAGTGCTACATTCTTCTCATAAAACGAGAGAACTGCATCTACAGCCATGAAAAAAACTTCCTTGCCTTGGAAAATCACCTTTAACTTAACTGAAGCTTGAAGAACAGTAGGCACCCCAGCTTGAATAAATTCATTTTGAATCAATAAAAAGCATTTCCTTCATCTTTGTGTTATCATACAGAAGTCAGGGTAAAGATGGAGTTTAACTCCTTCATACATAAATCCCTTATTTCATCTCACCATCTGTGGAATTTTATTTCTCTCAATTATTGAGCTAAAAATGCAAATAACATATCCCACTCCAGATCTCTGACTGGAAGAATTCACTGTAGTTACTCTCCCTGTGGACGAAATACAGATTCCAAAATGAGTGGACTCTCAAGAACAAAAACTTTTGTAAGCATCTCCTAGATATAACTCTTTAAATCTGCTGTCGCAATGTCACCTACTAGTCCAATAAGCCTCAAATTCTTTAGCAGAAGAGGATTTTCAATTCTTTCAAGCTTTGAGATTGTAGACAGCTGCTCATGCAGTGAAGCGTTAACTGCACTTTATACCATCAGGACACGAGTCGACAATTTCCCAGTTTCCTGCTCAGCAGTCTCCAACCTTTCTTCCAAAGAAAACATTTTTCCCTCTATCTGCTGGCAATGATTAACAATTTCTCCCAGCGAGGTATGAACTTTATTCATTGAAGACCGTGTCTCATCCTGAAACACAATTAACAGATTTTGTATCGATTGAAGTGTAGGTTTACCAGACTGCTTTGGTTTGGCACACAGTTCAGGGCATCCTGTAACAGGGGAAACCATTTCACTGGCAACATTGGGAGGCACTACAGTCCCCCTTGTCAATGTAGCCTTTCCAGTTTTCAGAGACAAGAATTCCTCCATCATGTCCAGCTTACTCTCGGTAGTTTCTTTATTTAATTTCAAGCAAAATTTGAGCCATTTAGTGCCGAAAGTAGCAATCAATCAGTGGAGCTCACAGCATGCATCTAGTCTGTTCACTTTCCGCATGTAACCCCCCCCCCGCTTCCTTAACCTTATGTTACAGTAAGACTAGGGACCCCAATAGTAGAGTCTGCTGCTGCCAATAAATCAATTTTCATAGGCCAGTTTTGAACAGTGATGCATCACTGATCGCTGGATGTATGTGCCTGACATCATCTCAATCCATGAAAGTATTGGAATTTGATTAAATCTTTTGGAAAAATAGTGGTAAATAAGCAGCCCATTCAGATCAGGGATGGAGACACCCTATTGTCACCACAAGATTCTGCAAAGAGGTTGAATCAATATTTTGTCTCACTTCCTGATATAGATATTCCACAACAAAACCATATAGAGACTGGCATGAGGGAGCAATGGCCCCCAAATAAGATAAAATTCAGATTCAGAGCTATCACTTGTAAAGAGGTTAAGGAATAACTTAGGAAACTTCAAATAAATAAAGCTTCAGGATTAGACCAGATAGAAAATAGTTTTTTTAAAAGATTCCCTCCAGGTAATAGCTCCTGTATTAGCTAGGCTTCTAAATTAAAAAAGTACTGACACTGTAGTGCAGCATGAGAGGGTGCTGCACTTCTGAGGTACTGTCTTTCAGATGAGACGTTACACCGAGGTCCCATCTGCCTGGATTGGTGGAAGTTCAGGTGGATATTAAAGATCCCATGGTACTTATCGAAATAGTAGGGGAATTTTTATTGAGAGGACTTACAGACAAATTCATACACATATTATACATATTTACAATATATACATTTCAGTAAACATTATGTTTTACATATTTCAGATTCTTTTTAGGTATAGAACAATTCAGAGTACTTAATGGTTACTAATCAGTACTTGTTTTCCCTTTTCATGGTGGTTTAGCCCAGTGTTCACAATTAATCCATAATAGTTTTCTTCTTTCCTCAGCACATCTCTTTGTATCTAATGCCTTCATTTTTTGTAATGAAATACCAATATTCCTCTGCATTTCAATATATGATACCCATTTTTGTTGAGTTGCCCATAGACAAAGCGACTGCCAAATATAATATCTTATTATTACGAATACTATTTGCAGTGTTTCAGGAAAATATTTACTCATACCCTTTTCCATCTGTCCACATATCAGAGAACAATATGATAAATGATTCAACATTGGCTCATTCCATTCCTTTGCTAGGTATTCCCAAAAACCTTACACATAATCACAGTCTATAAACAAATGTTCTTGTGCTTCCATTATTTGGGTACATGACTGTCTTAGGCAGTACCTGTCTTGTATCTGTTTATGTTTATTGTTATTTCTAACTCCTAATTTTCCATGTAGACTCAGCCATGCCATGTCTCATACAAAATCTGGTAAACGTTTAGACTCAATATGTCCAGATTATATTGTAGCTTCTGTTCTGGGAATTCTGCCAAGGAGGTGTCTTCCCTATCCTCCATTTTCATCATATGTGAGTATGGCTCTTTCCTATCTTTCAGTAAGACCATTTCTTTTGTAATATTCCATTTTATTACATTTTTCATTTATTCTACCACATATTTTGGGACTGATGTGATTCTATATAATGCATTTGATTTTCTCCGGGCCCAATCTAGAGAACATAAGTCAATCCATTCCATTACTTGTTCTTTCCAAATTTTGACTCCAGGTCATATTGCACCCCAAAAATTGTATGTTATAAACAAGCTGAAATAGAAAATGATGGGGTTTACCATCCCTAGGCCTCCTTCTTCTACTCTTCTATAGGTCACTGTTCTTTTTATAGGGTTTAATCTACTCCCCCACAATGCTTGAAAAAACACACTGTACAATGTTACTAATAAAGACTGTGGGGGAAGGAAAACATAGCTTATGTATAAAAAAATGGGTATTAATAGAGTTTTTATCAACATAACCCTTTTTCTCTTTCCAACAGTTTGACCTTTCCATGTGTTTACTGTACTCTTTGGAGATTTGTCTCCCTGTTCTGTCTGGCTATATCTGGGCTACCATAAGTTATTTGTGCCTTTATCTATCTTATTCCTTGAATAAGTATTATTTTCTGGGACCTGGGTATCACCTAGTACCACCCCTACACTTTTCTGCAAGTTAATTTTAGACACTGAATGATCTGAGAATTTCTTACAGTGTTCCATCAAAAAGTCTTCATTTGTTGAAGGATCTATACATAAGACCAAATTATCTGCATATGCCAAATGTTTTACCATAGGAGCAGGAGGGCTCGTCCTTAAGCCTCTTATTCTATTGTCCTACTCTATTCTCCTTAAGAAAATATCTATACAAAACACATGTAGCAAGGGGCTTAGTGGGCAGCCCTGCCTTACTCTTCTTTTTACACCAATTTTTTTTCTACCCATCCATTTATGTTTGGTGTTAATGTGGCTTGGCTATATAACACTTTTATCCATCTTACAAATTCGCTGGGTATCCCATAGGCCTTAAGCACTTTATATATATAATGATGTGAAATCTTGTCAAATGCTTTTTCTTGATCAATTCCTATTATATATCCCTGCAATTCTTGCTTTTCTGTTTTATAGAATATTTCCCTTAACATAATGAGGCTATCAACTTGTCTTCTATTAGGGATTGCACAAGTTTGGCTAGGATTGATCCATTTATCTGCAATCAATACTAATCTATTCAGTGAAAGTTAGCTTAATATTTTAAAATCTACATTCAACAAACTAAGGGGACTCCAGTTTTTCAGATCCTCTCTTTCCCCTTTTTTGAACAACAGTATTAATGTTGCATGATACATGGATGTTGCTAAAATGCCTTCCTGTAACATGCTATTATATACTATCACTAAGGCTGGTGTCAAATCTTCACTAAAGGTTTTGTAAAACTCTACTCCTATTCCATCTGGCCCTGGGGCAGAGTCTCTCTTAAGATGTTTTATTGCTGTTTTTATTTCTTCACTTTGTATCGGGACTGTCAAGTACTCACTTTCCTCCTCCTCAAGCTGTGGTAAGTTCTGTAACATGTCTTCCTCCTCCAGTGTTTGTGGTGCTGTCCCAAATGTCTCTAAAAACTAAGAGTTTACTGCTTGTAATATTGCTTCTAGTGAGGAGGTAATCTGACCAGATTTCAGTTTTAGTTTCTTTAGGATCCTATGATCTGCTCTGTCTTTACATTCTTTATAGGGATCAATGGATTCCTTTTTCAAATTAGTGTTGAATCTTAGTTCCTGTTCTAGAGTCTTAGCTCTACCATATTGTAACATACACATCTGCTTTTTAACTTCTAAGATTTGATTGTCTAAATTCAGTCTCATGGTTCCAGATTTTGAAATCAGTGTATGTAATTGTGCCCTTAATTGGAGGTATTTTGGATATCTATCATTTACATTGTCCCTTGCAATTTTCTGAAAAAAATGTTTCCATGTTTTTGTGTCCTCCCATGAGAGGGCTGCGTAATCATACATTATTGCTGTAGATAGTCTGGCTTACTATTCTTGCCTCCAAATTTCCTGTACATGTTTATCAGATGAAATGGAGTTGTTTAACCTTCATAAGTTTTTCTTACATCTTGCAGTACTTTTCCAAGTTATTTTCACTGTTATTGATTTGTGGTCTGAAAATTCTCTAACCAGGAGTTTAACACTTAAAATGGTTAGAATCTCTGAAGCAAAAACATAATCAATTCTGGTTGATAGGCTTCCTTTAAAAAAGGTGTTCCCTCCAGTTTGATGTTTAGATCTATATGAGTCAATCAATTTAGTATCTGAGATTATTTTATTCAGAGCTGTGGAGTCACAAAAGATCTTATCTGTTTTAACCCCTCTGTCTGATTTCTTTAACCCGCAATTAAAATCCTCTGCCCACAACAGTAATCTGGATGTGTGTCAATATTGCTGTAATTTCTGGAATAAAGCTACTCTAAGAGCTTTAGTCTGGGGGGCGTAAATGTTTATTACCAGGAACCTTTCCTGATATAGGGAAATATATAACATTAGAGCCCTCCCTGGGTCTATATCTACTAATTTTGCCACTTTAATGCTAGAGTTATTCAATAAAATTCCTACTCCATCACATCTCTCTTGGCCTACTGACCAAGAGGAAGATCCTTTAGACCATCGTTTAGTAGCTAGTTGTAATTCAACATTTGTTTTAAACCGTGTATCTTATAAACATATGATATCACTCCTTTCTGAAGCTAAAGAATTCAAGACTGTAAGCATTTTTGCATTCCCCCTTAATACTATTTACATTTATTGATGAAAAGGGTAAGGGAATCCATGAATTAAACATGTACTATCAGGAGATGTACTACAACTGATTAGTATCAGGAAGTTTTACTCCATCTCCTTCTCCTTGCCCTCTGGGAAATGTGTGTATCCCCCCTTTCCCCCTCTTCTATATCAGATGCTGCCTCTGTAGCACCTGTAGTTGTGGATGATGTGTCCAATAGTTCACCTTCAGTGTCTTCATCAGATTTTTCTGGTGCTATAACCGCATAATTATTTCCTTTTTTCCATACCTCTATTGAGGGTTCTTTCTCTTTTATGTTTCTAGTGTTTTTTTTGTTTTCAATGCTTTGCCTGACCTATTTATTTTCGTAGCTACTTTCCTATACTTGGTTTCTTGACTAGGAGGTGGGGGGGGCATTCCTTTGTCTTCTACTTCAATAGCAGAAGTTGAAGCCTCAGCACTAGGCTACTCTTCTGCCTGATTTCTAGTCTCTGGAGTATCTTTATTACCTACTTCTGAGGACTTCTCCCCTTCAACTGGCTTTGGGAGTTTATTAGTTGATGCAGGATCTTGCATATCCAAGACTTTATTAGCTTCTGCAGCTACTTTTTGGGCCTGCATTTGTTGGGCTGTATTGATTAGGCCATCTTGTGGGGGGCAGTCTTTCCAGTTATGGGAGGCCCATGGGCACTTCCCATTACCATGTCCTCTGTTTTTGCATACATTATACTTGAAGAGATTAACATATGTGGGGGAAGTATGCCCATAATCCAGACAGTGACTGCATCTGGGAGTATTGCAAGATGAGCTTACAAGAGTATGAGAGCTACACTTAAAGCAAGATTTGGGCTGTCCCATGTAAAACACAACCCCTCTATCCCTTCCCAAGAAGAAAGTACTTGGTAGATGCACTGGTCCATTGTTCATAGAGTACAGTTTTACTTTTATTTTGCAGCTCCCATTCCAAATCTGGTCACTGTCTAAAATGGGGGCTGGCCTGTCTAGTACCTCACATCTCTACCTTAACCAGAAAAGGGTATGGTTAAAAAAGATTCAAGGGGTGGTACGTTATCAGAACCATAGGTACCTTGTAGATAAAATGTCATATCCGACATACAGACATAATCACAATCTTAGAGGTAATGGGGGAAATACATTTGTTATACCTAAATTACATAATGGATATGGTGACATGACCTTTGGAACAAAAGTTGTTAAATTGTGGGCCCCAATTGATAAAGAGAAAAAACAAATCCCACAAACAAAGCACTTTATGAAAGTTATTAGTCATGACTTAGCAATGAAATGCATGTGTAATAGTGGAAGTATTTATACATGGATGGACTGATTAGCATGTGCATGATGAGTGCAGTGAAGCTACCCTAAATCTCAGGAATATAGTGAACTTCAAAGTTTTTAGATAATGCATGTACCTTGTCTCTAGTCTTGACTTTGACCTGAGTGAGTATAATAATGTGGTGAATGATAAATTGAACTTAATAATTAAGTATTGCTGCTATGATGTATGTAGTAATAGTTTGTCTCTTGTGCAATATGTGTAAAATGTTATATGTAAATGCAACAGGTCCATCTTGAAAAAGGGTCTTTTGACCCAATGATGTTAAACACTGCTACCTGTATAAAAATAAACTTTTTACTACTACATCACGGTTCCAGGCAGGACCTTTGTAAAGTTTATGCCTCCCATTCAGAAGCAAGTAAGATGTTGCAATATAAATATGTATAATAATCACTTCACTGTCACAGTTCACCCACATTTTGGAGTTATGCCCAAGTGTTGTGCATGCTGAGTGGCTCCTAGATAATCTGCAAGCATTTCATGCTGCTCAGTGACCTTGGCCCAATAAAGACCAAAGCTGCCACATGTCCATACTATGCTGCAGCTTGCAAACAGATGCTACTGCTGACATGCCACATTATACTACTATAAAAAGGGTATTAAAGCAGGTCCTATTCATTTCAGGGAGTATGATTTTTTAACCCAATTTTTACTTACAATAAATGCATAATTATTGTTTAATAAAGCTACTTTCATTAACCAGGGCATGATGGCAATTACAAGCAGTCTAGTCTTCTGCAATACAGCAGGACTGTTCCTTGCACATTTCAGAAACATGAATTCCAATATAAAAGACAATAATGACACACAAGTAAAATACTTAATATATTTTTTAAGAGAAACAGCTCTTTATTTTCCTCCCTTTCACTATTAGGCCTATTCAATCCAAGCCACCCAAATAAATAAAATGTGCATCCCACTTGAGATACCATATAAAGTACTTTGTCCATACCTGAAGGAAACATAGTTGTAAGGACATTGCCTTAATAGAAATGGTCTGGAACAGGCCAACCATAATGGTGATATGGATGCTCAAGAAATCATATAAAGGGAGGCTTAGGGAGCTCAACATTTACATTCTGAAGTAGAATAGAGCTTGTGGGAACATGATTGATGACTATAAGAACCTCAGGGTGTTGAAAAGTGTACATTACTAAATTTACTTTAAGAGTTAAATGAGCAACAGAACAGGGTGACATGCAATGACTCATAATGAAAGCTAATTTGTCACATAATGTATTAGACTATTACTTTGCATGTAGGGCAATGGATGAGAGGATCAGCTGGCCAGATGAAGTGATGGGGACAAAGACATTGGGCAACTTCCAATATGAGTGGCAAATGCACATAGACATAATAAGAAGAGTGAAGGATGGAGGGAGGGAAAACTGAGACAAAATAGGGTACATGTTGTAATAATAGTCAGTTAAAATAAGGTGAACTTGATGGACATACAGATCGTTCTGTCTTCAGATAACACATTTCTATTTTTTGTATGTTTATTTTTTATTTTAAGTTTTTAACCAAGCTGGAAAAACTGGAATAACAGGCAAAAGCATAAATATGTGACTGCTGTCAAGGTACTTGGGGCTTATGAATCTCTTAATACTGGACCACACAGCTAACATATTAACAAATGTAACATGGACAAGGAATTCTCTGCATCCTGATTGCTTTAGACTTGTTTCTAGCCATTGCATTAAGGGTGGACAGACTATGTATAAAAAAAAGGCAGTGCCAATTGGTGGCAACACATTCCATATTAATATACCAGCTCTTTGAATGTTAATGTAAATGGCATCCTTTCTCTCAAGAAAAACACAAAATGCGCTTTACTGCATTCAAATATAATACATTTCAGCTTTGGAATTTAGTTGACTATTACATTATCTAATGTCTGCCTTTTGCTGTTTTACCAACCACTCACTGTCTCTGCTGTACTCTGCCATACTGTTAAATTATACTGCTCTCTCTTGCTCTCATTTTCTCACCCACCACCCTCTCTAACCCTTACTGCATTCATTAAAAACTGTACTCATGGAATAAGATCAGATTCAGTCATTTTTGATGAGGTTCAATCCTTGTCACATGCACTGTATCAAGACAGGAATCTCTCTCTCTCTTCTTTGTCTTTCACCTGCCTACCCACAGGATTTCCCAATACCTCATTCACCCTCATGACTACCTGTTAGACATTTTGTTAACTCAGCTCACCCACTTGATTTCACTCTAGTGTGCATTCTATCATAGGGTGACTGCAGTTAAAAAGCAGCTTAAAAATACAAATTTTGCAGCCACTACTACTACTACTACTACTGCAGCACCTACTAACTTCTGGAAATGCAAGAGATACTTCGTGGCAGTGTAGTGTAGTAATACGATTGAGCCAACAGCTTATTTTCAACTGTTCGACAAACAGCAAGCCTGCACTCAGGAACTTGTGGATTAACTTTTATCTGTGGGAGCAGCTTTCAAAAAATAACACATTCTCCCTATCACCATCCCTAACCAACATCATCCTGATGATGGGCTGCAGTCCAGTAAACCCCACATCACTCTACTTCCAGTAACCCTCTCCTCCTCCCCAACAAAACATAGGTTGGCCTTCCAAAATGGCACAGTGGGATTGACAGTTCCCTCCCACTGGCCTCTTTTGTTCATGTATGTCCCCTTGATGAGCAAAGTAATGCCTCTTTCTCCACTGGTCACTAGCTCAAAGTGTTTCTAGGTCCACAATGGCTTCCGCTCCCCTCTATGCCTCTCATGTGCACCCCACAGCAGTGTTTTTTTTTTGCTTGTGCTCAAACGCAAGCCACTATTATAGGCCATCCTCACCTAATACATGGATCTTAATATAGCAGGGTTCATGAGGAACCCGAGTGAGGGAGCACTGTAATGTGTTACAAAGGAAGGGGACAAGAAGTGTTAAGGCCATGGCCGTACCAGTCATATGAGTTATGATGGCCCTGCATGCTTTGTTTAACCTAGTTGATTTGACCTTTGAAATCACTTGGAAAGCCAAGGAATCTAATTTATGGTAGTGTGACTATAACCGTAAATGATCCATGTATTCTTGACATTTAAATTTTTTAACCCTAGGCATGAAAAAAATCCTCAAGTCCAATTTTGTGTCTTTCCACCACGAAATGGGGTCATCACACAACATTAACTTTGATTTGCCAGCTGATATTAATTGTTCCAACTCCCTCTGTATAATATTGCTGGTCAAAAGAAATGCATTCATATGCCAAACATCAAGTTCAAATGTGGATGCTTTCAGAAAGCCATGCTTAATACCTAGCAGCTTGTGATCTGAGATTTCAAATGTAAGAGTCTTAGATTCCAACAGGTGAAGGGAAGGGGATATAAACCAGAAATATATCCTTGTAGATATTTCCCTCTAAAGTATATAAGTTCCCCTTTCCCATGCAGTTTTACCTGAGCATCTATTAACCCTGCCAGTGAATACAATTGGTTCAAAAAATTCAAGTAACAATAGAGTTTGGTGGTCTTTACACCTCTCTCTGAAAAAGATAGGCCACAATTAAAATCACACCCAAAGATCACCTCTCTGTAAGTATAAGGTGGGGTTGAATACATTCTAGTAAATCAGTATGTGCAGATTTTGTTGGTGGCGCAGAGGTTGATTACATGAAATTAATGGCCCTCATATATGATGTCCATCAACATGGCCTTACCAGGAGAAATTTCCAGAAGACAGTTATAACTGACACTCCTCTTATTTTAAACAAAATACCCAAACCTGTGCATGCTTCATCTCTGACAGACCAAAAAGATGACCCCTGAAACCTAGCCTTTTAGCATCAGAAATGTCAGACAAGAGCAGTAATGCAGAGTCCTGTAAAAAGATTATGGAATATGGGTAATTGCTGTAATGTGGAAAAATTAGATAACCGTCTTTTGACATTTTATAGACTGTTGACATTCAGAGATGCAATGCTGAGAGATCAGATCTGTGTCATGGTAATAAAGGTAAGGAAGAGGAAAAAGCAAAGAACAACAAACTCCATTGTAAATGATTTTATGTAGTATCAGCAAAAAAAAAAAAAAAAAAAAAATCTTTATTTTTTCTTTGTTTTTCTCTGAGGTTGTATGGGATTACACATGCTTTTTCTCTAAGATGAAATTTTTCGGGCCTCTTTTGCATCATAAAACATGTACAATAGGACTTCGGAGTTATGAACCCGTTAATCTGAACTGACCAGTTAACCGAAAGCATCTCACTCTACCCCACTCTCAACTGCAGCCAATTAAAATGTGTTTTAAAATGTGTTATCACACATAAAAAGATTTGTGTCACTGTTCTCCCTATTGCCTTTGAAATTTGCAGTGGTAAGCAATGGCGTGTAAGCACAAGAGAGTAACACTATCAATAGATACCAAGCTGGATATCTTAAAGAAAGTGAAGCTTGGTGTCAGCATCAGCAGCCTTGCAGATGAATACAGCATCAGCAAGAGCACAGTGTGTGATATTCACAAAGGTGCCAAAAAGATAAGACAATTCTCTAAGGATGCAAAGGTAAGCAGGGCATTTAAAACAAATGATGCATTGTTTGGAAATCAGCAGACGACGAGTTTGATACGGCAATGCACCTCTGGTTCACACAGGAAAGACAGAAAGGGTTGCCCATTAGTGGTATGATAGTTGTGGAGAAAAAGAAGCTGTTGTACCACCAGATGCACCCTGATTGTAAAGAGACAAAATTTAAAGGAAGCTCTGGGTGGCTGTTCCTCTTCAAAAACCATCATGGCATACGGCAGTTGGGATGCAGGGAGATTTAATGTCCGCTGATACTGCTGCCTCTGAAAATTTTGAAACAACACTGCAGACCTTCATTAATCAACAAGAACTTACCAGGGAGCAGTTTTTTTAATTGCGATGAGACTGGTCTTTACTGGCAGCTCTTGCCCAACAAATCTCTGGCTGATAATAATGAAAGGCAGGTCAAAAACTTCAACTCATGTAAGGACCGTGTAACAGGTTTTTCAGTCATTTTGTGAGAAATGTCAAGGACTACCTGCTCTCTAAATTCCTACCATTGCGTGCCATGTTACTCATGGACAACATGCCCTCCAACCCAGCAGCCAAACATTTAATGACTCCTGACTGCAATTTTCATTGCATGTTCCTGCCACCGAATGTTACAAGCCTGATCCAGCCATTGGATGAAGGTGTGCTGGAAAACTTAAAATGTTGGTACAAGCACAATCTTCTAGGGACTCTGCTCTTGGGATCCACAGACATTGAGAGCTACACCACCTTTTGCAAACAGCTGTCCATAAAAGATGCTGTGTACATGTGCGCAAAGTCATGGGCAGAGATCGCGTCAGATTCTCTAAAGTATTCCTGGAATAGAATATGGTCTGACACTAACACTGACAACCAGGGAAGTCCAGAGAATGGAGAAATAGAGGAGCCACAAGTTAATTTTACAGATGAGAGACAGCATTTCGGCATGACATCCGATGAACAAGACAGATTGGCTTACTGCAGACATTGATTAAAACGGACTCCAGATCCTGAACAACACACAAATTATAGAGGTGGCAAGGGAGGTTCAGGAGACTGAATCAGAGATCGATGAAGGCAGTATAGCGCAGTGGTTTAAGGCTCTGAGTTGCAAATCTGGTGACATCCAGCAGACCAGACCTAGGTTTGAATCCCACAGTTTCCATTTGCATACTGTGTGACCCTGAGCAAGTCACTTAACTTCCCTGTGCTCCCAGGTTGCACCTGTAAAAAAGCTTTCAGCTTAGTGTGCTACTCCTGGTTAAACAACTAAAAAAAAAAAAAAGAAGAGGAAGAGGCAGCTGCAATGCCGCACACAAAGGCAGAAGAGTGTTTCACGACATGTGTACAATGGCTAGAGCAGCAACCAGAGGAGACTCCCATGTCTCTTATACTGTTGCAAGAGTTACACATTTTGGCCTCAAAAAAGAGATTTAGCACACTAAAGCAAAGCACTATCAAGAAGTTCTTCAAGCCAAACCCCCCTTCTGTGCCTAAAGCACTTTAATAAATAATTTTACAGCACCTTAATAGATAGATTCTGCAATATTAAATTTATTTAAAAATAAAAATCTTTTTTTATAAATCTGATGCATCATGTGTTGCTGTATGCTTTCCTCATTTGTTCCATACATTTCAGACTTACAAATTTTTTGAAGTTATAAACAGCATAATTCCCATGCTGTTTGTAACTCCGTGGTCCTACTGTACTCCTGGGAGGAGATGATGGGGAACACATCCAAGTCATCTCCTGGGTCCATCTCTCCCCAATTATTTCCTACATTCAAAGATTCATAATTAGTATTCAGAGGAATGGATTCAGTTTGCTGCATCTTTGGTTTTGCCTGACCTCGAGACTTTCTTCTGGTGTGCATTTGTGTAAAACCTGGATAAAAGAATGAGAGGGAGAATTGCCTCAAGGTCAGTTTCAAGTAGGTCAGGTACAAATGGTGTATTAAATATTACCATGGGGTCAGAAGCTTTGAATTCATGGTGATGTTCTTTATTTCAAGTTGGACCCTGTCCATGATCAGAGGAGGCAATATCAACTTCTGCTTCTTGTGAACATGTTGAAGCAGCAGACTGTGTAGTTGTAATAGTGGGTTCAGGGTGGTTAGGGGCTGGTGGCTGCAGGTTACTTCTCAGGGCCAGGGGGTGAGATCAAGCAGCAAAAGGATTTTTCTCATGTCTGGGAGGGTGACACCTATGGGATGCAGGTTGCTATTCAGGACCAGGAGAATGAAAAGATAAATTGGAGAGAGGATTCTGTTCTCTCATCAGACCAGCTTTCTGTTCCTGGTAAACGTAGAAGTCCCATTATATTTGGTCCAGTTCTTTCATCTGTGTTACATGAGGCCCAGGGCACGTTCAGAACAAATGGCCTTGCTCTTCAATAAGTTGGCACAAGTTCTAATAGCAGATGTTTAAATGGCAATATTCTGCACAAAGGGTGCATCTTACCTCTTCACAGGCATTGATGCGATGTTGCTTGGAGTCACAGCAATGGCTAGCCTTTGGTTATCTCTGATAAAATATAGTGCCATAGTCTCTTACTAAATAAAAACTGTTGAGAAGGTGTTTAATGCCACTGTCCACCTGTTATAGTTTCACGTGTAACCTCCAACCATTAGTCTTAATGTTCTGTGAGTCCAGAATGGGATCTGGCTCACCAATAACATCATATCAAGTTTCACCCAAAACAGAGTCTTCATGGTATTATCTCCTTCACTATGAAATAGAACAGTTATTGTTTTATGTGATAGTTTAGTCAGTGGTATTGTATAAAGTATGACCACAATGTGGAAGTTCTCAAAGCATGGTATTTCTGCCGAAGTCCATCTAGACAACTGGCCATTTTAAAGTTTATATCAAAGATTATTTCACCAGAAGTGTGGATGATGGCATACATTTCAGTGGCATAGAACCACATAAATTATTTTAAAAGTGTTCTTCCCACATAAATCCTATCAGGCATCTCTAGGAGACCTCCTTATAGTAAAGTCTGACAGTATTTCAGCATGTGGCAGGAAGCATAGGGAGCCTGAATTAATCAGCAAACCATTTCTTTGGGACCTTATTTTATGGCCCTTCTTTTTCCCTCCTGGTTTCTAGTGCCCCACAGTATTATTTGTAGAAGTTGAAGGCCATGGTATGGGGGTCCTAGTGGTGGTGTTATTGTCACCCAAAACATCAGAGTGGCCTGGTGTAGGACCATTGGCCACAGAACTTTCATTCAGTTCTGTATTCTGCAAATCATGCTCAGGAAGGAGCGAGCCATCTTCCTGCCTGCTAGTATGGAGTTGCCCCCATTATCGGTGATATTGAGGCCCAAAGGAGCAGCCTAAGACAAAGGATTGTCAGTAGCCTCTGTAGTGGAAGCAGATATACCTGGGGGTATGGAGTACAGGCTCCATAATGTTCAGGTCTGGTAATGCAGTATTGCAAGACCAAAGGCCGAGGTTACTAAATTTGGGGCTGGCAGTATAGCCTGAAGGATAGAATAAATAGAAACATAGACATTGTTGACAGATAAGGACCGCTAGGCCCATCCAGTCTGTCTGTAGGCCCTATACATTGTATGTGGCCACTGACCCTATGTGATCAATGGCTTTTCATCACTCCCGTCCCTCTCAAGCTTTCCTTGTGCCTGTCCCCAGGAATGCTTAAACCCCTCCACTGTGCTTCCCCCAACTACCTCCTGTGGCAGACTATTCCAAGTGTTGGCTACCCTTTTTGTATAGAAAATCTTCCTCACATTACCTCTTAATCTACCTCCTTCCAATTTCATATTGTGCCTCCTTGTTTTAGTACTTTTTCTACATTGGAAAAGGTCCCCCACCTACACCTTGTTCATGCCCTTGAGGTACTTGAAAGTTTCAATCATGTCTCCCCACTTCTCCTTTCCTCCAGTGAGTACATATTGAGGTTCCTTAGTCTCCCCTCATATGTTTTGTCATGCAAGCCCTGCACCATCTTTGTTGCCCTTCTCTGGATAGTCACCACCTTATCTATGTTCTTGCACAGGTGTGGCCTCCAGAACTACACACAGCAGTCTAGGTGAGGTCTTACCAATGTTTTATACAATGGCATCACCACCTCTCACTTTCTGCTAGTGATACCCCTGCCCATTCACCCCAGCATGCCACTGGCCCTGTCTGCCACCTTTGTGCACTGCTTTGATACCATAAGGTCATCAGAGATGATAACCCCTAGGTCTCTTTCCTCTTTGGTGACAGTCAGCTCCCTCATTCATTCATTTTTATTAAATGGGTTAGACCATTGAGTAAAACTCATTTAAAATGGTGACCCTTGGTTATACAAAATTATAGTTACAACAATTATGAAAAATACAGAAAAATACAAACATATATTAACATAAAACAACAATAAATAACTATTTAACAATAATAACTATTTAACTATGTAGCTCTCTCCAGGTTTCCCTCTACCCAGGTGCATTATTTTGCACTTCTTTGCATTGATCCTCAGTTGCCACATCTCTGACCATCTTTCAAGCTTCTCCATGTCCCTTTTCTGCACCCTTTCTGGAGTATTAACCCTGTTGCAGATCTTGGTATCATCTGCAAACAGGCAGACCTTTCCTTCTAGCCCCTCTGCAATGTCACTAATGAAAACATTAAACAGGACTGGTCCTAGTACTGATCACCATGGCACCCCACTGGTCAACCCCCTCTTCTCAAATTGTACCCCATTTACCACCACCCCCTGTCTCCTATCTGTTAACCAGTTACTATCCCAGTTCACCACCTTTTCTCCCATGCCCAGACTACCCCTCTTGTTAATCAGCCTTCTACGTGGGACGGTGTTGAAGGCATTTTACTGAAATCTAGGTAGGTGACATCTACAGCCCATCCTGATATATTTTTCTAGTTACCCAATAAAAGAAAATCTATTAGATTCATTTGACATGACCTTCCTGCTGTGAATATTTGTTGCCTCAGATCTTGAGTAATAAGCCATGAATGAGCTTGGTACATCCAGCAGATATGGGTTTGATTCCCACAATCTCCACATGTATGTTGTGTGACTCTAAACAAGTCACTGAACCTCTCCAGTGCTCCTAGTTGCCCCTGAAAATGGACTTGTGACCAGTGTGCCTTACCCAGTAACAAAAAAAGAAAATAAAATAAAAGAATAAAAAAATTTTCGTTGCCTGTATTCTGAGCATCAAATGAAGCAGGAACATGATTCAAAATTGCAGGCATGGAAGTCACCTGTTCAGTCTCTGGGTCATGAGTAAGACATGCAGCATTATCAGCAGTCAGTATCAGTTGTGGCAGAGATTCGGAGTTCTGCAATGGAGTTCCACTCCATCCCTTAAACATGACAGGGGACTGTGCAAGCAGCACCTCACTCAGTAAATCTAGCAGTTTGGTTAGTGATACAGGGCTATTTTGAGCAAAGAAAGCAGTACCTGTGTTGTTAGGGTCCCAGTCAGTAGTCATTTTAGATACTGTTGTTTCCACAGTTATGTTGGGCTGTGTTGGGGCCCTGCTCCAGCTATTGCCTTGCTTGATCCACCCAACCTTGAGCTAAGCCTCCTCTGGGCTCAAGGTTGAGATTTCAGGTGCAGTGTATCTCTGACATGGCCATCCCACCAATCAGCTGGCCTAGATCATCTGAAAGCCTCTGGCAGCTGATCAACACAGCTGATTGTCATAGGCTGTACTGGCCTGATAGTTTCTTTAGTCTGGGACTGGTGGTGGCTTGCTTGCCAAGCCTTTCCAGGCATTAGTGAGCTGGCACATCAGGGCACCGATTTTGGGATTCATGCCCCCTTCCCAAGTTCCACCCTGCCTCAGAGTTAGAAAAATAATAAAGGGGGGTTTGGGGGACATAACCCCCCCACATGGGTGGTGCAGGGGGCACAGCTTCCTGCATAAACAGGGGTTCCATGTCATAATAGTGATTGCAAAATAGTGATTGCTATTATGGCGAGTGTATATCAACAAAAAGCAAATCAGCGCTATACAGATGCCGGTGACCCAACATCCGTCAAGAACACTAAGTGGTTTTGCTCCCCAACCCCCTGACTATAGATTTCTAACTCCATGGGGGTGCATGTCAGGGAGGGGGTGACACTCCAGCTGTGGCACAAAAAATAAAGGCAGCTGCAGGCAGCAGCTAAATACTGTCTCCCAGTCCTAGACCTGAGCCCAGTACCTGCTGCACCAGAGCTAGCCACCCTCACCATCACACCACATGGCTAGCTCGGCTGCAGCAGGCTCCCCATTGTCATACAAACCCCTTCCCTATTCCTCCACTTCCCCTTGCTTTTTCCCCCTTTCCTGTCACCCTTCCCTATGCTCGCTTTCATGCAGGGTCGTTACCCATGCAGGGTAGCCAATGGGGATAGCGCTGAATGAGTGCTGTTTTGACGGTTGCTCATATTTAGTCACTATACTCACTGGATACCAAAAGCAGGGGTTGGTGAAATCCCGACTTGGTGCCATAATGACCGGGTGCACTTATGCCGGTGTACTGAATGGGTGGAACCCTTGCCAAGCAGCTGGTCTCTTCCTCTGCTATTTGAGCTAGAAGGTGCTCCTTCTTCAGCAGCAATTCTTCATACAGTCTCTCCTCATTTTTCTCCAGGGAAGGCATCAGCAGCAAGTTTTCTTTACTGCAGGGTGTTGAGATACATAGTGGGACAGTTCCTACAGCAGAATTCATAGATACAGACGTTAGCATCAAAACTCAGTCATTTGAGCATTAGGCAGGGCCAAGTTCAAAGCGGTCACAATCTCTAACTTTTCAGATAACAGTTCAGTATTTCCCTTCTTTTTTTCAGCAACAAGAAAAACTTCCTTGGTGCCCTGGGTAGTGAAGGAAGCAAGCTTCCTTACCCGGAAATCACTTTGCCTTCCTCTCCAGGGTCTTCCATCTTGCTGCAGAACTCAACGGCACCCTCACAGCAAGAGTAGTGTAAGTGTTTATTTGGAAAATCAATAATACATACCAAATGATACAGTACCACAGGCATCACAAGAATACATGAAACTTATAAATGACAGTGTTCTAAAGAAAGAGAAAAGAAATTTAAGTAAAATAATTGCCCATGGATAATGTTTTCATATAGTAGAACACAAAGTTCTGAAAACCCATTCATATTCCAAAGAACATTGTTGTTGAAGAGCAGATTTTATGATTGTAAAACAATCGACTGATCTAAATACAACTGCTGTAAGACATATTTACAATGGACCCGCCAAATCATAATCTTAATACAAAAGAAAGCCAGCAACATGGTCGAGGCATCATATTTTTGAGGCAAAGTCTGTAAATCACCATACAGTACGTAACAGTGGCCCAGAAAGGTTCAGCCCTTATAATGCTGAGCCAGGTCCAAAAGGAAGAAATGAAGGGGCAATCAAAACATAAATGTTGAATGGTCTCAAACTGGGCCATACAACAGGTATTTGTGCAGAAACATTTCAAAATCCTTGTATGTTTGTTATTATCCTTAACATTTAATTTACCATGGCAACAAAGCCAGACAATATCCCAGTTTTGTGTCTGGATTCTGGTATTAGAGAGACAACTTAAAGCAGAATATTTAACTGAATCCAAAACTCCAGATATTACCACAGTCTGCAGTACTAACAAATAATCATGAAATGCTTTACAATGTTGATTATAAACAATATCCCAAGATAATTTCTGTTTTCTTTAATTATCTTTAAAAAAGGTTCTAGTAAACTGGGAAAGACTGCCATATGCTGAAATTTTGAGTTAGAACTTTGCCATTGCAATTGTAAAGGTTGATTACAAGTATTAGTCCAGTCCACCCATAAAATGTTAGTAGTGGAAAACCATGGAACGATATTGGATTGAAAAAAAAAAAACACTTAAGAGGAAATAAACAGGCTGTACCATATTTAACCCCCCTTTATCTACTGTTAAGTATAAAATATCTAATTTGACAAGGTTCAATCTGCTGCCCAAAACCATTTGAAAAAACAGACTTAAGATGTGAGTTTCAAATTGTTGTAGCAAGGAAAATATAGCAATGGCATTCAAAAATATGGGTAGCAAAAAAAAATATATAATATAATACTAATTTCTTTTTCATTGACAACTGCCATTTGCCCATTTGGCTACCTTTAAAGCTCCGGTATCTGAAAGTTTTTCCCAATTGTATGCAGGCAGACTGGAGGACTCAAAATAGAGACCCAGAATTTTAATAGGGTTAAAAGATACCTTAATTCCCCCAATAGAAATTGGTAAGATATCATGATGGCCATAGGCAGAACTTGACATTCATGAATATTTGTCTATCTTGTACAGCACACACTCATTCATTGACATCTCGGTGGGCAGCTGGCCCTGGAGGAGAGCAGAGGGCTGTGCTGTTTGCCAGCTCCATTTTGGGATGGGGGAGTGGTGTGGGACACTATCTGCCAAGGAGGGGGGGGCGCGGGGCCACTAGGCCACCTACAAATAAGTAAAAAAACAAACAAAAAAACTACATACTAGGGATTGGGGATAGGGAGGAAGGGGGTTCACTAGTCTGCCTGGGAAAAAATATTTTATTATATGGGTTATAGGTAGGGGGTGTTACATCACTGACTAGTGACTACTACTAGACACAGGTGGGTGATCAAGGGGGGAAGGACCGCTAGCCACAGGGAGGGTTACCGACATGTCAGGTAGAAATTGGGGGGTTACATCACTGAGTGACACTGACTACTACTGGAGACAGGCAGGTGATTGGTGGGGGGAGGGACCATGATCCACCAGTTTTATTTTTTAATACATATCAGGCAGGCAGGTGATCACATTGGGGGGGAAGGACCGCAATCCACCAGGGATTTGTTTTATTTATTTATTTTGGGCAACTGGGCCATGATTGGTGACTAGTTGGGGGGTATGCAGTAGAAACCAGGGATAAAGTAGGGTGCAGGGCAGTTGGAATTTCCCTGAAAGATTGGAAATTGATTTCCAAACTGTCACTGAAGAGAAAGTCAGGCTTTTGCTTAAATTCCGCCTGCAGAAGGTTTTTTTTGCACATCCCTAGTGAGCAGGTCTCTTGGCTCCATGCAGGTAACTTCCACATCCTCAGCCAGTATGGGTTCTCTGGCAGTTTCCAGTTTGGTTGCAATAGCCAGGTCATAAGAGGAATTGGAGGGTAAGGTGGGAGGAATAGCTTTAATTTTGAAGAGAAAAGAAACAGCAATCACAACACACTCTGCTATGTTCAAGATGGCCATTACACTCTACAGTGCATGTACTAGTAGTCAAGCATGCACCATTGAGTTCAGTGGCCATCTTGCACACAGTGGAGTGTGTCATGACTGTTATTCCTTGCACCCGACCCTCCATCTCAGCACCCACCACCCCACACCCCCCACAAACATAAGAGTGACACTGGGGGTGCCCAGTCCCCGAGTGTCACGATCAGTATGCCCATGATGTTTCTGCGACTCCCCACTACTGTGCATGCACAGTTATTTCTTCTGTTTTTTTTTGTTTTCAATATATATATATATATTGATGCCCCCACCCAACCATCCCTCTCAGCACCCACCCCCACCCATCCCCAAACCATAGAGTGACACTGCCCTATCCCTCAGTGTCACAGTGAGGAATCCTCCATGATGTGTTCTTTTTTTTTTACAACCCTACAAAAAGAAAACCACCCAGCACCCCCCCCCCAAGACCTTACTTAACATCGGGGGTCCAACACAGTAATCCTCTCTGAATTGCAGACACATCTTCATTCTTCAAAGCTGGACCACTAACTGAAGAAATAGGTATGCACTTCAATGTATTTCAATGGGGTTTTGAAGTTAATGGCATAACTTGGGCATTTTTGCATATTTTTGACCCATATTTTCAACATGCATTCTTTGAGAACCTACCCCATGAATACGCACACTGTTATTAGGTTGATCTGTCCCTTTCAGTCAGGAGTTGAAGATGGCTATGTTGAAAATTGGGTGTACGAATATTAAAAAACAATAAAGTTATGAGCCTACATTGAATTTTGCAAACAAAGGCTCATAACTTTGTTACCTTATGAATGTGAGAACTGTTATTTTTCAAATTCTGGCAAAATTATTTTTGATATCCCAAAAGGTGATTTTGCAGTCCTTGTGTGAAATCACCTCTCGGACAGGAGTTGGAAATTTTCTCTGACCTTTTTCATGAGGCAAATCATAAGAAGGCTATGTTTTAAATTTGGTGTAAAAACATTAAAACAAAGTTATGAGGCTATGCTGAATTTTGCAAGCACCAGCTCATAACTTTGGTAATATTCAATATTTTTACCACAGCTTTTCAACGTAGCCATGATTACCTTTCAGGCCTACTGCCCAAAGCAGGGTAGATAATTACTGGAGATCGTAACATCAATTTTCTCTCAGAATCTTCTTCCCAAACCAGAGGCTCTTTTGCCATCCTCGACATGACGCAGCTAGTTTCCGTCCCCACTAGGCACAACCCCTCTACCGGTACGAGCACCCTCCTGGATGTCATTATTACAACCACCCCCAAAAAGTACTGGATATCAACATCCTACCAAATTTGCTGAGTGACCACTGTCCAGTCTTATTCTCCTTGTCCTTTACCAACAGTAAGCCAGCCCAGAGAACCATCCAGCACTGGCATCTTCTCCCTGGCGGCCTTCGTAACCTTAAACTGTACCTTGCCCAACTGGACTAGTCCCCCATCAGACATGCACCATCCATAAACGAGATCCTTGACTTCTTTAAGCACACCTTTAGTAAAGCTTGCAACCTGTTTGTCCCCTTCATGAGAACACACACCAAAAAACTATATCCACCTTGGGTCACCCCCTTCCTCCTCCTGAAACTTAAAATGAGGGACAACCTCTGGCACATGCCATGGAATCTGGCAAGCCAGCTAACAAGCAAGTGTATAACACAGAGCGCAATAAGTGCACCTGGGCCATCTGGCAGGCTACAGCTCAGTATTACCAGTTCACCCTTGCCTCCTCATGAGGTCGGCTAGAAACTTCTGGAAGAACATCAAAGAGCTGAACAGGAAATCCCACTCCCTCCCTCCCTTCCAACTTTATGTTAATGGCTCTGTCTGTTCCGATCCCCTTGGCATTGCAGACTGCCTAAATGCCACCTTCTCGGACCTAAGTTTTGTTCTACCCAGTAATTTCTTCAACTCTGTCCCAGCCTCGCAGCTGCTCACCCTCCATCGCCCACCATTCTACCTTCACACCATCTTCCTGCTTGAAGCCAGACCCTATCTTCTAAAAGCCATCAATAGTAATAGCCCCAGTACCAACCCTTTGGATGCTAGGCTCCTACGCATGGTCCTGGATGTTATTCTGGTCCCCTTTACTGAGCTACTAAACTGCACTCTGTGCCTGGGTCAGTTCCCCAATGCTTGGAAAACGCCATCATCACACCCATCCTTAAGGGTGGGGATCGGTCCCTTCCCAGTAACTACTGGCTGATCTCCATCCTCCCCCACTCTCTAAGGCTCTGGAAAAAGTAGTAGCCAACTGACCCATGGAATACCTGGCCAAGCATGATTTTCTATGTCCAGAGCAGCATGGCTTTCATGCTGGTCAGAGCACCACTACTGTCCTACTCGAATTCTCCAACTTCCTGCACTTTGCCCTGGACACCGGCAACCCAGCCAGGGCCATGTTCATTGACCTCTCCAAGATGTTTGACATGGTCTGCCATCCCCTCCTGCTTGACTCCCTCAGATGCCTTGGTTTCTTGCCTGGTCCCCTTACTTGGTTCACCAGCTACCTCTCTGCCAGAGCACAGTGCATTAAAATCAATGGCACCTTATCTGACACCCATCCTGTCTACTCTGGTGACCCCCAAGGCTCTATCCTGGACCCCCATTTCTTCAGCCTCTGTCTTAACACTCTCCTCTCTGTCTGTTCTAGTAGGATCCTCCTCTATGTGGATGGTGCAGTGCATTTCACCTCAAATCCCAATCCCTCCACACTGCAGACCACCCTCCAAGGTGCATTTCATCAAGCTGAACATTGGTTCACTGCCCATAGACTGGTCCTGAACTGAAAAAAGATCAAGGCTATGCTCTTCTCACATCACTGAAGCAAAACCAGTGGCACCTCCCTTGTGATACTACCCAGCACACCACACCCCATTGAGCAGGTTTCCTCCTCAAATTTGACTCAGCCCTTACCTTCTACTCCCACATCAGTGCCCTTTCTGCCACCACCAATGTCAGGATCAGACTCCTATACTGCCATAAAGATTGCCTTCCCATGAGACTCTCAGGTTAGCAATCACCTCCTCCATCATGTCTCTAGTAGACTATGGTCTTCCCATCTATGCTGCTGCTGACAATACTGCCCTTGCTAAAATCCAGCTCTCCATAAACAAGGCCTGCAGGCTCATGACTGGCACCCTGAGGTGCACTCACACCTGTCTGTTGTATTCCACCATCAATTTGCTCACTCTTTAGGAAAGGCTTCACTTCCAAACCTGCCTCCTAGCAAAAAAGACTCTGCTTGGACTCCCCCCCGATGTTTCTGCCTCCCTCCATGAGGCCTCCCCCTCAGTATCCATCCACAGCACTGTCAAAAGCTAACTTCTAGTCCCTAGGGCCAGGACATCTCTAGCCCAGAGATCCTTCAGCTACGGAGCACCCACCTGGTTCAACTCCCTCCCAACCCACATAGCTCACTCCACTAAGCTAGGTCCTTTCAAGGATACCCTCAGAGGCCACTTGCTTAACTCCCGCTGCTGCAAATGTACATAATTCCCCCCCTCCGGGCAGTCATCCACTGTCATGACATAATCCTCTGACCACTTGTAGCTCTCATATGAACATTGTTTTTAATCTATTGTATATTGTTGAACTGCCTTGATTTCTCCTGACGTGGTGCCTGTGTGCCTAAACTATGTATTGTATAACTACTGCTATCAATGTATCTCCAGTGAATAATTGTTATCACAGTCTGCTCTCCAAGCTATTTTATTTTATGACCTGTTAACTGTATTGTTTTGTCTTACTCCCGACAAGGTGCCTTTGTAAATGAGTCCCTGACTCAACGGTCTGTAAATCCGATATTTTTAAATAAATAAAATAAATAAATAAATAAAATTTGTTTACAGCACCTCATGAATGTGACAGCTGTCATTTTTTAACTGCTGCTGCCCAAAATGTGTTTCTGCATCCAGAAAGTTGGTTTTGCAGTCCCTGTGCAAAATCACCTTTAGCCCAGGAGATGCACATTTTCTCTGCCCTTCTTCATGAGGCAGGGTTATAACAAGGCCATGTTGAAAAATTGGTGTAAAAATATTAAAAAGAAAATTTTCAATATTTTTACCCCATATTTATTTATTTATTTATTTAGTTTTTGTTGACTGGATAAGTGCACTAGACAAATCCTGCCTATTTTCAGGCACGACCCGTGGGAGGGGGATACAGATGAATGCCAACTGACCTTGAACCAGATTAAGCTGCTGGTGGTATTTTAGTGAATGAGGGAAATTTGGCCAGGACACCGGGGAAATTCCCCTACTCTTTTCGATAAGTGCCATGGGATCTTTAACATCCACCTGAACTACCACCAATCCAGGCAGATGGGACCTCGGTTTAATGTCTCATCCAAAAGACGTCACCTCAGAAGTGCAGCACCCCTCTCATGCTGCACTACAGTGTCAGAACTGGGATATTAACCCAAGTGACAGATGTGGGAACTGAACTGAACCCACAGCCCTCTGATATCCTGGTCTCAGAGGCGAGTGTGCTACCTACTGAGCCACTGACACTGACGACACTGACATATTCCTCAGGTGCAGCCCTATCAGCTCTGGCCAGAGTTTATTTTTTTAATTGTAGCTGAAACTAGCTTTTTTGTAAAAAAAATTTCTTGTTGCACTGCTGCTTTAAGTACTCAAGCAAACATTTCCCCCTCTTAAAAACAAAATACATAACATCAGGAAAACATCAAAAATGTGGAAAAATACTAATCAGAGTATAAAAAATCCCTTTACTATAATATTATAAAACATTGACAGAATGTGGATCACACTGAATAAATTATCACAACTAATTAAAGGTACTCTGTTAATTTACAAATGTCAGTTTTGGTCATTTCATTGTATCTTAGATTAAAAATGTCAGACACACACTGTACACACTGTGCTTGTAACAGTGTTGTAGTAAGCCAAGACTTTGTGGGGAATAACCCAGAGGAAAAAAAAAGACAAAGTTCAGTGAAACAAAAAGTTGCTTTACTTTAACACCAAGGGCTCAAAACAGCTTATTTTGGCAGAGCAAATACAAAACAAAATACTGTTTAGCTTGATTTTGCTCTGCAGTTCACAGCAGCTCTCTTTCTCACTCTCCTCTCTCTCTCTCTCTCTCTCAATCCTCCCAAAACTCTCTCTTGCTCCACCTGGTTTCTTTTTTATGCATGCCAGATGAGACTTGTTTGTGCCCTTCCCCCTGCATGGAATTCCAAACCTGAATACTGCCAATGCAGAAGGCCTTTAAAGGGCCTGGTCAGAAATCAGCAGGCTGGGTTTCAATTCAACCCATTCTCCTGCTAGTACCTTAGTAGAGAGGGGGTCCTGGGTGAAGGTTGTATAGACCACTTCACATACCCTTCCTCTCCCAACTGTGACTGTGGTATGCTTGGTACTGGCTGCCATCATGTTACCTCCAGGCAGAAAAAGTCAGCATCATTTTGAAGGGAACCCACCTGTGGTGCACCTGTAATGAAAATGGCTGCAGAGCCAGGAACCACCAGGTGACTCGAGAATTAGTGCCCTTAATGGCAAGAAACTATTTGAGAGGTGCATTGTCAGTGACCAAGGTGAAGTGTCTTCTTGACAAATATTAGTGCAGGGCTATTATTGCCCACTTCACTGCCAGACACTCTTTCTCTAGCATGGCATACTGTTGTTCCCTTGGAAAAACATTTCTGGACAAATAAAGCATGGGGTGAATCCCATTATCAAATCTTTGTGACAAAACAGACCCCAACCCTACTTCAGAGGTGTCTGTGTAAAAAATAAATTGATGGTTGAAATAGGACTTCATATGACAGGTCCCTTACACAACACACTTTTGATAGTTTCATACACAGAATTTGACAACAGATAAGGACCACTTGGCCCATCCACTCTGCCCATTTCTCCCTACCTACACTGTTATCACAGACTGTGCCCAGCCCAATCTACAGCTACTTTTCTAATCAGTTTGGAAGGGCTTCTGACACTTGGAGGGCCACTTTATTTGGGGCAACATTTTTTGTCAGATCAGTCAGTGGAGCAGTAAGTGTCAAAAGCTCAAGAATGAACCAGTGATAGCATCCCACTAAATCAAGGTAGGACTGAACTTGCTTTTTGGTAGTCAATACAGGGCAGTCAGCAAGTGCCTTTACCTTATCAACAACTGGGCATACATGGCCATTGCCAATCACATATCCCAGCTATTTAGTTTCCTGTCACCCTAAGGCAGATTGCATGGCAGTGGCCATGAGACTTGCCTCTCTGAATGATTGAAGTACTGCAGCCACATCTGCAGGTGAGTGTCAAAATCACAGCTAAATATGACACCATCACCTAGATATGCTGCTGTGGTATACCATCAGAACATCTATGCAATGACAGTGAAACCACCACAGCAAAACCCTGATGGTGACTGACTTTGCAGCACTGAGGATTTCTCCTTGATGGACTTTGTGTTGATGGGGGGGTGGGTAGACACCTATCTTCATTGTCTCTGCAACATGGAGTCAGATATTTTAAATAGGGGTGTGGGGAGCACAGCCCCCAACCCCCACATTAATGCACTCAAGTGTGGAAGTCTGTGTCAGCATGTTGTGGGTCATTGTTGGGATGCTCTGGTATCAGCGATGTCAGCTGATCGCGTTGCTGTAAGGGATGTCATCGGGATTTCTGTTGCTGTGGCTTCCTGGAACCCGCTGCTGCATATAACTCATGGGGGTGGAGGATTTACTTCATCATTCTCTGAAACATAGCCACAGCACCATGCAACAAACATGGGAGAATGATAAACTGATACAGACCAAATGGGGTGACAAAAGTAGTTTTCTCACAGAACTCAGGAGTTAGCTGGATTTGTCAATACTCCTTGGTTGGAGCAATGGCACTAATGTACTGTGTAATTACTAATGCAATGTACCCAGTCCGTCCAAAAATGTATTCACCCTAGGCACTGGATATGTATCAAACTTTGGAGAGTGCCTTGACTTTCTGGAAGTTAATACAAAACTGAATGGGCCCATCCAGTCTCAGGACTGATACAATAGGGCTAAGCTAGTCACTTAGAGATTCCTCAGTGACTCCAGGTCTGACACAGAAGAGATCTTCTACCATACCATCTCTCAAACTTTTTCCTGCAGCCTATATAGCTATTGGCAGATCAGAACACCTCAATCTCTGTCTATGTGGTTTTGGATCACATGAGTTCATCCAGTTTGTGGAAGAAAACATCCCCCAAATTTCATACCATTTGCTGTGCTTCCTTTTCTGGGTCAGGTTGAGTCGTACATCCAATGGGATGGAACATTATTCTTAACATGATAATTGTATTCTTCCTTTTTTTGGCTGGGTTGTAATACCTCAAAATAAACTGTTGCCACATTTCTCAGGTCCTCATGCAGTCCTTGCCACTTGACATGTAATTTACTTTTACAGCTAGTGAGTAGAAGAAGTACTCTGTCACCAGGTATGAACTCCCGTAGCCTAGCCCCTTGGTTATAGTGGCCTGCCTGAATTTGCTGTGCTTTGAATAAACTTTCTCTGGCAAATCTGCCAATTGTGTTCAATCTGTCTCTCATTTGCATTACATATTGGAGCACATTAGGTGGACTACATATCCATACTTCCCATATCTCTTTTACGAGATTCGGCACCAATCAAGGTTGTTGCCAGTGCAACAGTTCAAAGGGTGACAATGCAGTAGACAATTGTGGCATCTCCTGAATTGCAAACATTAAATAGGGTAACAGTTCCTCCCAGATTTTTGCTTCAGCTGAAGCAAATTTAGACAGCGTACTCTTTAAGGATTTGCTAAATCGTTTGACCAAGCCATCGGTCTGAGGTTGGTACACCGATGTCCAGAGGGACTGAACCTTCAGTAAAGCACACACTTCTCTCATAATCTTTGATATAAAGGTATTGCCCTGATCAGTTAAGATTTCCTTTGGCAGCCCAACTTGGGAAGATACCTTTATCAATTATTTGGTTACTAACCATGCTGTAGTGGAGTGCATGGAAATAGCCTCAGGGTATTGAGTGGTGTAATTCATTATCACCACAATGTACCAACACTTTGCTGAACATTTTACCAGGGATCCCATGATAGCAACCCCAGTGCTTTCAAACAGAATATGTATTATGGGCTTAGGTATCAATGGGGCCTGGTTTTATTTCTGGGGCAACCAAATGAAACTCTGACCAGGAAGCACAAAAAATCTATAAATTCCTCCAATATACATTGCCAGAAAAAATTGACAAGTATGTGGTTCTCGGTTTTCTCTAAGCCAAAGTGACCCAAAATAGGTGTGGTATGAATAAGTCTTAATATCACCCATCTTACAGACCTGGGAACCAAAAGCAAAAATCTGGTAGTGTACTGTTCCTTTATTTTTTCCTGTTACACCCCGTGTAAAATGTCATTTTTCAATTCAAACCTTGGAAATATTTGTGCTTTTTGTTTACCACAGTAGGATTCTGACAAGCATTTTAAGAACCTCATCAATTCCTCATTCAGAAATGATATTGAACACATTTTGAAACATGCCTGGCCTGACCTCTGGAAATGCATCATGACTTCTCATTGATGTGAATGCCAGTTCCTCAATGAAGTCACTTCTGACTTTCCTTGAACCCAGCTCCTTGCAGTCCCCAGCCACTGCAACCTTGGACAGAGGTGTCCCCTTGTTTTTCACCCTCCATTTCTGTCCTTGGGACTCTTTGGGCTCCCCTTCTAGGCCAAATAATTTAGCTTCAGTGAAGAGAAATATTTGTTTTAATCCATCCAGGTTTTCCTCCTCCTGTGAGCATATACTTTTAGAATTATTTTGTAGGAGGATTTAAAAAGTGTTTCAACTTGATCCATGACTACTAGCCATGGTAGTGCTTTTGAAATTCCCACATTTGATATTGCTACCTACATCATCTCTACCCAATTACTCCTACCCACAGCTAATCTACCCACCAACTAACTAGTCTTGGAATGTGTTTAAAGTTTGGGAGCTTTGTGGTACTCCTTTTAGCATGCTGCCTTGGATCACTTGTGAATTTCTCAGGTGGAAGCTTTTTACCTTAAAGGAGTCAATAAAGCAATGCACTCTACAAGAATAGCCACTATAGGCAATTCCAACCTCAAAACTAAGAGAACCCCTTTTCCATGGAGGCAAAAGTAAGAAAAAAGCCAATCTAGGCAGAAAAAAATATATATTGTTCAGATTTACTGGGGGTGGATCTGCACTGAACTGTTCTTTTTTTGTTACATGCAACTAAACCACTAGCACCCTTCTGCAGAAATATGATTTGAACTTTGTGAATAATGCAAAAGTTAGAGCATGTTAGTCCTGGAAGGTGTTTAATGTTTATACCATTCTTGGAATGTATTTAACATTTGGGAGCTGTGTGGTACTCTTTTTAGAATGCTTCCTTTGATCACATAGAAACATAGACTTTGACGGCAGATAAGGACCGCTTGGCCCATCTAGTCTGCCCATGCACCTGTGCATTTTCTAGATGGAAGCACTTTACTTTAAAGAAGCCACCTTGGGCAGTGCACTCTATAACAGTAGCCACTGTAGGCATTCCATAGTTGTGACCAAACCGTGAGGTTCTATCTTGGCATCTGGTTTGGCTTGTTCACAATGGAATTTCAATCTTAAAACTAAGAGAACTCCTTTTCCATAGAGATAAAAGTAAGAAAATAGCCAGTTTAGGCAGAAAATATGTTTTTCTTCTCAGACATACCAGGGTTGAGGGGTTGTGCACTGGACTCTGTTTGTTTGTTACGTGACACAAAATCAGTAACACCTCATATCAGAAATGTGATTTGAACTTTGTGAATAATGCAAAGGATAGAGTGTGCTAGTCTTGGAATGTGCAAGGAGAGAGGGCACTACTAAGATCAACTGCAGCACATATGTGCTTGTGTTTAGGTAATGTAGAATGTCCAAGAAGAAAACAGGAGTAACCGAAGATAAATCAACAGCAGATCATAGGATGAAGTCAGGACACTTCCTTGGCTAACTGACTATTCTCCACACTGATGGGTAATCTGAGGAGGATGCTGATCCAATGGCTGCATTTTATAGGGAGTGGGGTAAGTGGCAGAGATGGTAATGTTAGGCCTGGAAGGTTGTCTGGATAATTGATAAGGCTGCAGTGGCATAGAAGAGATCAGTAAAGAATTTAAAAAACAAATCAGTATTAGAAAAATCCCACCTTGGAGCAGTTGGGATGGTGATTGAAACCATCCCACTTGCAGGGTTGATATTTTACCTTCCCTTTAACAAGTAAAAAGAAGTTAAAACAACAACAACCAAGACCTTGAAAAACCCAGATTCACCCCTTGCATCACTACTACCATGGCATGGTAGACATGTTCAAGAGTATAGGAACAATAAACACTGGGGGAAAACAACATGTCTAGACTACTATCCAATCAAGAGACAAAGTTGGCAGGAGAAAACATTGGGGGAGTACTGTAGATAGCCATCTGAATAACAGTTCAGTATAAAAATGATCATTCATTAAATTTACTATCCTTCGCTGTTCAACAATAGACTACATAATAACTTCCATAGTCATATCAATAACATCACTAAAAGAATACTAAGTCCTGAAGCAGCTAACAAATCAAAGTATCAGTGGTACTGAGTGGTGCCAAGGTATGGATTTGTAATTTTTGAACAGTAAAAGGCACATAAACATGCTAAACAATTTACATGCAGCTCCTCCACAGCACAGACACATACATGCATGCAAGCACACACAACCCCTCACAGTACACAAAGCCAAAATTAGAAAATGGGCTGGGTACACTGAGCACTCTGATTGACTGAGATCCATGGTGGGGGGGGTACATTAACTACCAGTAGAGCCCGGTAGGTAACAAGTGCCAGTCTAGTCTGCCTCACAAGTGAACTGGTATCCTTGTGCTTCCCAACAAGTTGCATCCAAACCTAGGGCTCAAAGTCTCAGCCAGAACTTTTTAAGTTGTCTGTGACATAGAAGTAACAGTTCAATCTTAACAATACTAACTGGTGAGAAAGAAAAACAATTCTTAACTGGTAATCAAGCACATGTCCCCTGCCCACTACTGTTCTGGTAGCCAGTGGCTCTATCACTGTACTAAAATTCCTTGCTAGGAGATGCAAGTTGTGGCAGAACTGGTACTAAACTTCCTAAATAGGAGATGCATGTTGTGGCAGAACATATCCAGCACTGAGTGCACAAAACCCCTACACAACAACAGTGGATTTTATTTATGATTGTCTTTCAGTTTGAAGTACTGTAATGCTTCCCAAGTTGCATTCAAACCTCAGAGTCTCAGCTGGAACTGTTTAAGCTGTCTGAAGCATAGAATTCCAAACCTTGCTGAAACTCTGTAACTAACATCAGTAGTGACATCTAACAATTTCTGTCATACTATATAAATTGTAGCAAGAAAGAAAAAAATGTTCTGCAGTGGGGATCAATCTCAGATTTGTATCATAGACATAACAGCTCAATATTAACAACATAATTTGTAGTGAGAAAAAGAAAATCTTCACGATTGGGAATCAAACCCAGGCCACCTATCCATTACTGTCATGGTAGCATATAGCTCTATCACTGCACTAATGTTCCCCAACAGGAGAATGCATGCCACAGAAAAAGCACATCCAGCATTAGGGGTGTGTAAATAACCAATAGTATTTCTCAAACGCCACAAATCATAGGTAGTTCATTATTTGGGAAGAAAAATGAATAATTGGTGCTATTCAAGACTATTTCGTGTTTTGCTATTCAGCAGGAGTTCAAGATCTCCTGAGATTTCCTCTCTAATCAGAGGCCACTTTTGAAGCTCACTCAAGGCAGCTTATGTGACCCAGCACTCACAGAAGCGATGTCTGAGCTGCTGTGTAACAGCAATCTACTTCCATCCACTTGTTAAATTAGCCAAAAATCAGAAATCCAGACAGTTTTTGTTACCTTTCTAAATCTCAAGCTGAGAGAATAGATCTTTTTACAGTCATAGTTAGAAAATTAGGCTTTTTTCAGGAAAACTGCTAGAGTGAGAACAAAGTGAAACTAAACTATAGCTTTTACATGGGGGACATGGTTTTAGTTTTACAAGTCATAGGGGAGGGGAAGAAAGATCTAGTATGAGGCATGAGGGGGCAACAGAGGGGGCTGTAAATAGACCAGCAGGGTGGGAACTCAAAAAAGAACAGGTTGAGGGGATGAAGAAAGCAGAGGAAAATAGGGGGTGGCAGGAGTTGATCAGGAACAGAAGGGGGGAGAATACAGGTGCTCTTTAAAGGGAGAAACAGCAGCCAGCAATAGTAAAGTCAGGATGGGAAAGGAGTCACAAACTGTAAAAGGGATTTTCTTAACAAACAGGTATACACCCCTACAAAATATGAGGGACTCAGCTGGCCAGTAGAAGGCAATGTTAAGAACCTTGGGCAGGGGTGGGCAGTCAGGAGAGCAGGTGTTAGGAGCAGGGGCCATCAGTGATCCAAAAGGTAAGGTAGCAGAGGGTAGAGATGGGTCAAGAAGAGAGGTGGTGGTTGAGGGAGGGTCATATAAGATCCCAGAGAGTCACTGAGGGAGGGGGACCATAGAGGGGGACAGGCCCATGGGGTGCAATAAAATGGATGTGGTGGAAATTGGGTGGGGAGGGGATCTTGAGGGGGTCATGAGACAGGAAGAAGGTAAAAAGGGTGGTAATAGGGACAGTGGAGAAGAGGAGACTATGTGGGGGAAGAGGGAATCAGGGGCATGGGAGTGATCAGCAAGTGGAAAGGGTAAAGTGCCCAAGGCAAGGAGTTGGGGGATGGGGAGAGAGATGGAAATAGGCAAGCGAGTTCTGTGGGGGGTGTGGACAAGGCCAGGAGAGGATGAGCAAAGTAATCAAACAGGGAGACAGTAGGGGGTGATAGTATACAACACACAGGAACAGTGGAAAATAGGGTCCAAGGTCCGGGGGCTCCATTATCAGGGGAATCATATGGGTAGAAAATACTGAGGGCAAGAGGAGCTCTATTAGAGTGGAATGCATGCCAGGAATGATGGTGTACAGGGTCAGGCACCTGGTGCATTCTCTAGTAAGAAAGCATTGGGGGGTGCTCCACATTGTGGTACACATTGGCACCAATGATTTGGTGGAGAATAGTGTGAAGGAAGTGCAAGCTAGGTAGAGGGAGTTAGCAAGACTGTATGGCAGAGGTGATAACTGTCTCATTCTCGGAAGTACTGCCAATACCAAAGGGCACTTTGGATAGAAAGCAGAACATTTGTGAACCTAACAATTGGTTGATGGAATGGTGTTCAGCTATGGTGTATAGATTTGGGTGATTGGAGATGTATATGGGATAATAAAGATCTGTTTGCTAGGGACAGACAACACTTGAGCATGAAGGGTAAGGATGTCCTAAAGAACAAACTGGGGGATTATATGAGAGAAAGGTGAGATTTTAACTAGTTGAGGTGCTAGAGCTTGATACTATAGGGCAAATAGTAGAGCACAGCACAGAAGGGCAAAGGCCTCTCCCCCCAATCAGGAGGAGTAGTGGAGGAGAAGTATGACTCAAACTGGGTCAAGGGTAAGGGGGTTGGGAGGACAGGGAAGGCTTGTGGAAAGGGTTGGAAGGTTGTTCTGATTAATGCAAGATGTCTGGGGAACAAGATGCTGGAGTTGCAGGCATTGCTGGTGGAGGGAGGTTGAATGTGGTAGCAGTCACTGAGACTTGGGCTACACAGTACCATGAATGGGACATGAAGATACCAGGATACACACCATATAGGAGAGATAGGACAGTTGGCAAGGGGGGGTAGTTCATTAGGGAAGAGATAGTTTGCAGCAGGGAGGTGGATGGGGAAGGGAACATGGAGGAGATCTGGGCCACCTTACAGGAAATCAATGGAAGGAGGGTAAACCTAGGGGTTGTTTACAGGTCTCCTTCGCAATTTGAGAACATGGACAGTGAACTGGTTGTCAGTATGAAGAAACACTGTAGAAGGGGTAGGGGTGGGAATGTAATATTTGGAGATTTTAACATGCTGGAGCAGACTGGAATATCATGGAATCTACATCTGCTAGGGAGCAAAGGGTGCTTGATGCCATTCACAATGAATTTTTGACTCAACTGGTGGTGGAGCTGACCAGGGAGGGAAACATCCCGGACTTAGTACTAGCAGATGGTAACTAAGTTACAAGCATGGTGGTAGAAAACCTTTTGGCAGGGAGTGACCACTCTGCAGTATGGTTCACCTTAGACCTGGGGTTGCATTGGCAGCAAACAAAGACTACAGTAGTGGACTTTAGGTAGGCTGATGTCAGGGAGATGGCTACCATCCTCTTGGAACATTTAGGGAAAATCAGACCTGGTATGTGCATGGAGAGCAGTGGGAGATTCTAAGCTGGACATCCTGGAGGCCATGAATACCTGCGCAAGATCCCAACAAAAGAAGGCTAGGGAAACGAAACCTTTTTGGTGGACAAGGGAGTTGCAGGAGGGCGTGAGAAATCAAAGGATAGCTTTTAGAAGATACAAATGCTCTCGTAGGGAGGCTGAGAGAAAGGAATATCACAGGATCTCCAGGGAAGTCAGTAGAGTACTAAGAACTGCCAAGGATGAAAAGAAGCTTAGGTTAGCACAGGGATAAGGAGGGAGAGAAAGAATTCTACAGGTATGTTTCAGAGACAAGGAAGGATGGGGGCAGATAAACAGGCTGAGGAAGATGTGGGGATGGGTACACAGGGTGGTAGACTGAAGTGTTTAATGATTATTTCAGCTCAGTCTTTACTAGGGAAAGGGATGAGCAGTTTCCACGGGGGGACAGATTAGGGGATAAGGGGGGAGGCACTCACAGATGGTGAGATCCAGAAGGGGACTGTGAGAAAGGCTCATAAGTCCTTGAGGACTGATAAAGCCCCAGGCCCAGACAGCATCCACGCCAGGGTTCTGAAATAACTGGCTGAATTCTTGGCTGCTCCAATGATGGACCTATTCAATTCCTCCCTTCAATCAGGATGTATTCCAATAGAATGTAGGATGGCTCACATTGTACCACTCCCCAAGAATAGGCCTTGGGAAGAACCGGAAAAATACAGATCAGTCAGCCTGACCTCTATAGTGAGGAAAAGACAATGGAGGCCATCTTAAAAGAAAGAATGGTGGAGTTCCTGGAGGTAAATGGTTTTCAAGATAAAAATCAACACGTGTTTGTCCAGGGGAAATCATGTCAAACCAATCTAGTTGATTTCTTTGACTAGGTGACGAGATCCCTGGATGGTGGAAAGCCAGTTGATGTCCTGTATCTGGACTTCAGCAAGGCTTTAGATTTAGTCATGCATGGAAGACTGATATGGAAATTGAGGAATCTAGGGGTGGGAGAAAAAATGGTGGGGTGGGTTACAAACTGGCTTAGCAACAGGCAGCAGAGGACGGTGTTAAGGGCTGAGGCCTTGACTCATATAATGGTCATCAGTGGAGTCCCACAGGTTTGGAGTTGGGCCCTATCCTCTTCATTGCATTCGTTGTGGACACTGGGGAGGGAGTTATAAATAGAATGAGCCTGTTCACTAATGATTCCAATCAAGGAGCTGAGGTGGATAGTGAGGAAGGTAGGAGGGCACTCCAGAAAAACTTGGAGAGGCTTGAAAATTGGGCACACACGTGACAGCTAAGGTGTAATGCTCTCAAGTGTAGCATTCTGCATTTAGATGTTAGGAACCCGGGACATAACTACCACTTGGTAGGAGAATGGCTGACTGTTTCAAAGATGGAAAAAGATCTGGGGGTGATAACTGATGCCAAATTGAACAACTTGGAGCAGTGCAAAGAACAGCTGCAAAAGCAAATCATATGCGTGGTTGTATTGCTAGGGGAGCAGGCAGGTTATACTACCCCTGTACAATTCACTGGAGAGGCTGCGCATGGAATGTTGTGTGCAGTTCTGGCACCCTTGCCTAAAGAAGGATGTCACTTTGCTGGAAAGAGTGCTGAGAAGAGTGGCAAAGATGATCCATGGTGTGGGGGAAATGTCCTATGAGGATAGACTTAGTGAGCTGGACATGTACTCCCTGGAGGACAGAAGGGACAGGAGAGATCTATTTTTTTTGTGGGTGCCTGACTGCACTGCTTCAGCCCCTGCTTACCTGTCTTTCCTCCTAGCCTCTCCAGAACACCTCTTGGTGGGGTGATACCCCAGGCTTGCCCCCAAGGCAGGGCCACCCCCGCACAACCCACACAGAGACAAGAAAAGGATGCTGGTATGAGCACCCACTGGCCTTGCCTCCTTGGATTGCACCACAGGGCGGGGCATGAGGTCAAGCCATATCAGCGGAGATGGGATAGGTCAGACATAAGAGAGTGTCGCGGTGGGAGATCAGAGCTGGGAGTGAAGCATCATATGTGGCGGGGGCATTTTTCTAGTGAAGATCCCTGTGGGTGGGGATGTGCAATGATGTCCCATGTCCGCCCCACTCCTCACAAGTGCTGGCACCAGCACAAGGAATCCCCAGCCTCTGCTAGAGGTCAATAGTGTACTGGATACTCTATCTCCTCTCTCCCGGAGAAGGAGAGCAGTCCCTAGGATGCTCGAACCTTCTCCCCCAAGTCGGCCCTCCGATGTCCCAAGTCCATACCAGAACCTTGGTCGTCGATGTCACATATGAACGCCCTGCCTCTGTGCTGGCAGGTTGGCCTTGGGACAGGGAAGATACAGTATGATAGATATCTTCAAATATCTGAAGGGGATAAATAGGGTAAAACTGGAAGGTATGCTCATACTAAAGTGGTAGGGGACTCTGAGAAGTCATAGTCTAAAACTAGTTGGGGAGAAGCTACAGAGGGGAAGTGAGGAGACATTACTTCACAGACAGGGTGGTGGCACCCTTGAACGTGCTTCCACAGGAGCTGATAACGATAGAAACTCTAGAAGGGTTCAAGAAGGGGTGGGACAGGTACAGGGTGATATGAATGACAACAGTAGGGGAGTTCTATGTGGTACATAGATACATAGATACATAGACAGTGTCGGCAGATAAGGGCCTATGGCCCACCTAGTCTGCCCATTTGAGCTTGTAAGTTCAGTTTGTTTTCCTAGAAGTCTATTTCCCCTTACCCCTGACCTCTAGAATTCCTTTATGTCTATCCCATGCATTCTTAAATCCTGTGATTGTTTCAGCCCCCACCACTTCCTCTGGCAGGGTGTTCCACTTGTCCACCACCCGTTCTGTGAAGAAATTCTTTCTCATGTTTCCTCTGAATCGTCCTCCCTCCAACTTCATCCCATGCCCTCTAGTCCTGAAACATCTTTTTCGCTTAAAAATAGTGTTTTCCTGCACCCTGTTCCTCCCTGTAAGATACTTGTATGTCTCTATCATATCCCCTCTCTCCCTCCTCTCCTCCAGGGAGTACATGTTCAGTTCCTTCAACCTGTCTTCATAGGATTTGTGATGCAACCCATGCACCATCTTTGTTGCCCTCCTCTGAACCTTGGTAGGACTGGTAGTAAGTGATCAAAAATAAGATGGAGCAGCAACATTAAATAAACAGTGACTGTCATCTCAGGCAGACATGCTAGAACATTAGGCCTAATCTCCAGCAACTTTGTATGTATGTATGTATTTAATGAGAGGAACAGGCAGGGCCCGGTGAGCAGACACACAGCCTGTGTGTGTATTAAAACCAAACCAGATTTAAAGCTGTCATGTTTTAAACATATTTTATAAGCATAAGGGAGTAAGGGAGATTTTGAAGGCTTTATTTAGTGAATAGAAATTTACATTTTTATTTGTAACTTATTTGAACTTGTCTGAAACAAAGAACAAGGGAAACTGATGATTTAGATTCGTTGTAGTCTAACTAAAGTGCAGTGAAGTGTAAAACTGTGCTGACTAAATAAATGTATTTTTTGTTTGTTTGTGGAGACCAGAGTCAGTTGAATCCCACTACCAGTGCTTCCAGGTGGTTACTGTTTTGTCCTGTGCTTGTGTGCAGTACTGTGCGCTGTGCACACTTGTGCACTCAGCTTGTTTGTGGCTTTGTCCCAAAGATGAAATAAAAAAAACAAACTGGGGTCAGGCTTGACTATTGGTGAGGGAAACTTGTCAACTCACTGGCATTGTTGCAGTTTGTCTATGTTACATAATAATATCATTTAAATTTAATTTCAGACATCTTTCTCTGAGGAACGTCGGCTCAGGTCCCTCCATGGCAACGGCAAGTGCACTGCCAGTGTGTGTGTGTGTGGGTGTGTGTGTATACAGTGTGTACAGTGTGCAGTCAAGAAAGACTTTGTTCTAATTCATAGTTTTGTGCCAAAAAATAAATTTAAAAAATAAGTTGTTTTAGTCAGGCTTAACTATTAATGAGTCTGACTTGTCAGCTCACTGGCATTGCTGCAGTGAGTGAATATTTCTCATGATAATATAATTTTAATTTTATATCAAACATGGGCCAAACAACATAACATAAAACATAAATTACAGTTCAATGAGAAGAAATGTGAAATTATGCACCTGGGACATAACAACTTACATTTTACATATACTATTAACAATACTACAATTATATCAACTAATAATGAAAAAGATTTAGGAGTCATAATTTCTAATTCGCTAAAATTTAATCAACATGATAAAGAAACTGTGATAAGAGCAAACAAAATTGTGGGTAGTATTCTGAGAAATATTAAAAGTAGAAGCTAAGAAATGATTATTCCACCATATTCTACTTTCCTAGACCAATTCTAGAATATGGTGCACCTTTTAGTACACCCCAGTATATATCCAGTAGTAAACTCCTGAAAAGAGTCCAAAGAAGGGTCACAAAAAAAGTATACTAAATAAAGGATTTACCATATAATGAAAGGTTAAAAGGTTTACATTCCTTAACATACAGGAGAATTAGGGGTGACCTTTGCTTCATCTTCAAAGCCTTTCATAATGATATCATCTGGGCTTCGTCAGGACTCATAAGAAAAGATAATGGTAAAATCTCAAGATTTAATAACTACCAACTAAAAGGGGAATTTAATAAAACAACAAAAAGAGGGCTTTGGTTTAACCAAAGAGTTATTAGCATTTGGAATGACTTACCAGATTGGCTACTCAGTAGTCCAAGCATGGAATCTTTTAAAATATCTCTGGATGTATATATGGAGCTCAAAAAAAACTACAAGCTTCCCCTGAAAAGTGGCAAGTCACATTAATGGCTAAATAGCTAAGTGACTTGTATCCCCTTCAATGAACCTATGAACATCTTCCTGTGAGGAACCTAGGCTCGGGACCCTCCATGGGCAATTGTGCAACTGTGAGTGCACTACCACCTATAGCTGTTAGCCAGTAGAGTGGGACTAGTCAGCTTACTCCCACTGCTTCTGGGCAGCTAGCTGCTTTTTGGTTCTATGGGTATGCCGTGTGCACTCAAGAAAGACATTGTTCTTAATATTGTTGCATGTAAAGATCACATGGGTGATCCAGGTTATTATATAATTTAAGGATCGAAAAAACTATTGCTAGCTTTAGGAATATAATGCCTAGGTTTAATGCTAGGTGGGAGAAATTCCATGACCTATGATCAGTGGCTAAGCTATAGATTCAAGGTATATTGGTGGAAGACTATTAGTCCTCTAAAAGATGTAGTTCTCATTCCTTCTTTCTTGCTTCCCTTAGATGATTGATTCTAAACTTACTTCCAGTGGGAATAGGGAAATATTGGTGACATTATAAGGTGTGTACTGGCTGGGGAGGAGGGTAATGGGGAGAAAGTTTTGTTTTTTTTCTGGGGGAGTATATGGGGGTGTTAAAAGGGGTGAAGGTTGGAGGGAGGTGAAGTGGTTGATATACAGACTTGTATCCAATGTAATGTATTTACATGTATTCTTTTCATCTCCTGCATTATGTACTGCACTGATCCTGAATGTCAATACTAAATAATAAAGTATATTTAATTTAAAGAAAAAAGATCACATGGGTGATGATAGATCCTGTTGCTATGTAGTTCTGGACCAGATCAGAACTGATATTGTGCATAGTCCAACATCATGGAGAATGCAAACAGTAACACTGCAGTATATGGAATAAGAACCAAATACAAACAACACACTGCAAGATAATTGAAAGAAAGAGCTCAAGAATGAGAGAAACAGACATCAGGTGGTGGTAAATTGCAACCACCTGCCCTGCCCTGTGTCAGAAATACAAAAAAGTAGAATCTGGTCAATAGAGGAAGGCCTAACTGACCCATCTGTCTGTCCAGTGGTAGTGTGTCCTTTTTAAATTTATTTAACAATTTTTGGCTGGGATAGGCGCAATAAACTGAAGCTAATTTCAGGTCTGTCCCAGGGTCGCAGGATGGATAAGTGACTTGCTCTGTTCAGGGTCACATAGTAGGAAAGTTATTACTGTACTACATCATTATGCTTACAGAACAATACCTTACTAGTGTCACAGTCCTGCCCACTATTGTACACTTCTTCTACCCCACCCAGGCTGGCTGTACCTGTTCATCCTTGTATTCCACACCATGGAAGAAAATCAAAACTTTGGAAGAAAATCCCCCCCCCAAACAGGCTCTTGCATGTCTGACACAACTGGCCAGTGGTCACCTACCACAAATCAGTCCTGGATAACTGGTGGGTGACCTGTAAGGCTGTGAGAAGGTCAGTGATGGGGCTGAGTGGTGGGGTGAGGTGCAGCCAGACAGTATCAAGAGGTGCAGAAAGCTATATAGAAAAAGAACTCCTGTGAGCTGCTGAATGTGGCACACAAATGTCTGACAAAAAGCTTTTTCTCCATAGGGGCCACCAGTCTGCCTTACCTCTACACGTCTGGCATCCTCTGGGTATTCAGGCCGCCATCTCCTGGGACTACTCTCCGGCTCCACATTCAGGCCCGCAGCTACCCCTGCGGCTTACCCCCATGGTGGGGTGGTGGGGAGCTCTTTCCCTAGCTCAACCCCCCAGATCAGGATCCAGTATTGCCGCACACCCTCGGTGCTGATCGAGTCCCCTCTGGAGATGGCCATCATGCCACCGTGACTAGTGCCCCTAATTTTGCACTTTTTCTCCCCATCAACTGAGGTGTGCAATGATGCCAAGGCCCCGAGCACGCACATGTCCACACGCACTCCGAGTCAAGCGTCTGCCTAAGCATGTTCCCTCCATGTCCCTGACAGTGCTCTACAGCCACCCCCAGCCACCGCTAGAGCACTGAAGGCAACCTGCTCCCCCTTCCCGGAGAAGAAGAGCAGTCCTACAGATGCTCCATCCTACTCCTCACCTGCGGACCTCCGATGACCCAGGCTCATTCACGAACCCAGGTCACCGACGTACCACAAGGTGTGGTATCCAGTGTCTCAACCCTCAGCACCACTGGGCCAGCTCAAAAGCAGCCTATTTTATTAATTTCTAGCTTTAGCTTGGTACTTGCCTCTTAATAGGAAAATGCACAAAATGCATTTGGGTTTTTCATGTGCAGCTGTGATGGATTGCTTGAGGAGAAAAGTGCACGAAAGAAAACTGTCAAAATCTGTATTCTTTTAATGTGCACCTGTGACTGATTGCTTGCAGGGTAAAAACAGGCCTAGAAATCCAAACAGACACACCGCGAACGAATGTCCAGATATCAACTCTGCAGCTCTCTAAAGGGCAACCAGCCCTAATCAAAACAGAAATGCCAAAATAGAGAGCGCAAAAAACCTGATGGCTTACGTTAGTAAATAGAGTTAGGAACAGTGAAGACCCAAAGACCAAAAAATTCGGAGCGTTTAAGGTAAAAAAACACTCTGACTTTAATAAGGTATTCACAAATATAACAAGGTAAATGACATGCTGGGAGTGGGAGACGAGGCACTAGGGGTGTTTTACTTTTTTGCAGCAATCACCAGCATGACATTTACCTTGTTATATTTGTGAATACCTTATTAAAGCCAAAGTGTTTTTTACCTTAAATGCTCCGAAATTTTTGGTCTTTGGGTCTTCACTGTTCCTAATTCTATTTACTAACATAAGCCATCAGGTTTTTTGCACTCTCTATTTTGGCATTTCTAAAAACAGGCCTAGTAGTACTATTTTTGTCCATGTTTAGGGGGAAAAACACTCCTAACAGTTCTCCTCGGAAACTCTGAAAATATCAAACAGAAGAGTGAAAAAAGTACCCTTTCAAGCTTGAGGTTTAGAAAAGATTTAACAAATGTCAAGATTTCTGCTTTTTGGTTAATTTTAACAAGCAGATGGTGGGAGATTTCTCTTTTGCAGCAGATCAGATATCTGTCTCTCCTGCCTGTAGCTTGTGTGAGTGTTGGATCACGTGGGCTGCCTTCAATGAGCTTCCAAAGTTGACTGTGATTGGACAGGAAGCCTCAGGAGATCTTGAACTCTCACACACCATTCCAGTCACCAAATAAAAAATAATGAAGTACAAATAATCAACAATTGAGCCCTAAATAGAAGTACTCAGCCAGATATTCAAAATAAGGTATTATACAGCAGCAGAGGATATTTCCAGCAATCTGATTGGTCAGTGGCTGCCTTGAACTGTGATGTTATCACTGCACATCACTGTATCCATGTCCATAAGCCTGCTCTCACATTTTCCACTATCAGACATTACTACAATGTAAACTCTAGAACTCCCTCCCTCCCACCATCACAGTGCACCACTACACAAAAAGAAAACAACACAACTTCTCTTTTTTTCAAATTCACCAGCAAACTCTGCTCAGTGTCCCTGTAAAACAGTTTCACTTAATAATTAAGTAAAACCACCACTCTTTGTGGCTCCAGTGAATGACACAGACCACACATGCAGCTGACATCAGTTTAAACAGTTACACTTATGACTACAACTCTGTCTTCCTGACGATGCATCATCTGGTCCCTGCTCTGCTCCTTTGCATCTCACTGCCAAAGACATCCTATTCTTCCATCCCATTGCCATTACCCAAAGTCCTCAGGTCCCCCCCCCCCAAACAAAAATCACATGTGTTGCAGTCCATAGCTCCCAGACTTCAATCTAGTAATGTGTCTGATTTTCAAAAGCAGAGCATGTGACACATACAGCTCACTGGCTCCATTCTTTGTACTACACACTCACAGTGGGACTGAGACACTTACTGATCACTCAAGAAGTACCATAAGTCTCAGTCCCACTAGTTGACTTCCTTATGTCATTGGATCAGCTCCTTGATCTGCTCCCTTTTAGACTGCAATAACATAACCTGGTTCCAGACAAGCAGTGGGACCAGGTGAATTAAACTCCATGGGGAAAAGGGGGCTATTCACTACATGCAAATTAAACTCTGGGGGGAGGATGGGGCTATTCTCTTAAAACATTAGGAGGCACACAGCACTGGGGGAATGAAGAAAGATGAGATATGTGCACCTGGGAGGGAGAAAGAACACACGAGCCACAGCAGCACCACCTACTGGGCAAAATTATAAAGCAGCACTATTTTTTTCTCTATATATTTACCCTTTGAAAAGTTAAGTAAAAATGCTCTCTAAATGTACTTTTTTTATTTGTTTAATATTACAAATGAGCCATTATATAATAGCAATAATATGCTCCAGGGTGTGAGTTAAGCTGGGATAACATCACTTCTTGGGTGTTAAACATAGCCTGCCTGTGGTCTAAACCTTCAATCACCTGAGGAATGACATTATCCCAGCACATCACACATCCTGTCATGCATTATTGCATAATTCACACACCCACATCCAGCAGTGAGTGCACCCCCCCCCACACACACACACAAAACACACACATGCAGCTGCAGGGACTTTAGTAATGAATTGTCTATCAGTCTGAAATTATGTTTCCCAGGTTACATTCAAACACAATGTCTGAGTTAGAATTTGCTAAGTTATTTACAACATAGAACTTCAACTAAGTACAGAGTCAGCGAACCAGTCTAAGGGATTAATATCAGTAAAACGGGTTACCATAGAATGCGAGGGAAAAAAATTCCAGAATCAGCAACCCCAATGTAAAAAAGGACTCATATTGCATTTATTAGTTATCAAAGCCAAGAACGTACATAGGTAAAAACAGATAACCATACCAAAATGGAGACATATCACCAGTCATCCCAATGTTTCACTCCATATGAGCTTCTTGAGGTGGTACTGCTTAATTCAGTAGAAGGCTATGCAAAGAGAAAAAAAAAATGAAATACTGGCTATATTAAGTGCACAAATACATAATCAAAATCCATACATTAAACCTTTGTCTATTTATTTATTTAGATATGCATTTATTTATTTTGCTAAAAATATTTATGTTTATAACCAAGAAAGTACACTGGGTCTAAGGCTCATTTTCAAGCATGACCCAGGCCAGTACAGATGCAACAACACAGGAACACAATCTACACTTCAGTGGTAAATTGACATATCTCTATATTACAGGCAGAACAAACAAAGCAGTGTATCATCTCACAGACAATCATAAACATACATTAAGTGGAGCTGGGTTAGTAGGTGGTCCCTGAGTAATGACAAACTGAAGATCACTGGAGAAGAGGAGCAGACAGCAGAGATGTTGTGAATTTAAACTTCACTATTGCAGTTGTTGTGAAGTCGGGTAACTTTGTGAAGCTTTATGAAGTTCCTGATGGCCACACCACACCTTGCTAGTCCATTTTGTATTAAAACAAAAAAATTTCTCAAAATCTGACATCTTCGAAATCCACTGTGCCATGACCAACCACCACTCATAACACACTGACCCTTTAATGTTAGGCACCCCTACCTTGTCACCTTCTACATTGAAAAAACCTCCTCCTCCTCCTCACAGTGAAGTTCAGCACCAAGTATGTGATTTTAAACTATAGTGAGAGAGAGATTCCCTTCCACCCACCTGTGCACCAACAGTGACTCTCTCTCAACCTTTCCCAATCCAGCCTGACCCCAGTCATGAATAAGAATCACTCATTTAACTCCCCTGGCCCCCAACTCCTTCTTTCCTCTCGGGCATCCACAAAAATTCCTTTTCTCCTTGAACTGGTAACAAAGAAAACCATCTCCCAGTGCAAAGGTCTCCTCTCCATTCAGTGTAAGTATTGCAAATGTAATGGATGGATTACATTGTCTTACTTATGGTAAAACCTGATTGAGTGACTTCACTAAAAATCTATGCGAAGTTGCACTTTGTGATGTCAGAAAACTTTGCAAACAATGTTGCAAATCACAGTTTCCTGACTTTGTACATCTCTAGTGGGTGTTTGGGAGGTTGTTCCACATTTTAGGGGCAGATACAGATAAAGTCTGTGAGCAACCAGAAGTCCCTGAAGTGGGAACTATCAGCAGATACTTATTTGAGGGCCTTGTGACCAGGGATAGTGCTTTGCATGCAGGAGATCAGTTAAGACAGAAGAGTTGTCATGATGCTGGGGTTTGTCACATTGGCATGGTAAGAAATATATCTTGTGGGCAACAGGATAGAATCACTGCATCCTGGAGTATAGGTTGCAGTGGTATGAGTGGAAGAGAGTAGGTGGGGCAAAGTGACATATGCTGTTGCAAGTAGTGTTAAGCCTCCCAGTTTCTTTACCAGTAGTATTTAGGAGAAAGGGGGCACCATAGTCAAAAAGGGGGAGGAGGAATCCTTTGACAATTTCTGTGCTGAGCTCAGGGGTAAAGCACTGGTTTAACCTATGTAAAACATTCAGCTTTTGATTAATAGCTGCACCAACCTCGGTAACGTAGGCACTATTACACAAGTTGGGCTGGATTCCAGAAGGGGTTGGGATCGCCACAAAGGACTTGTGGCAGGGTGTTTGAAGCAAGTGGTGACTTGCACCAAACAGAAGGGAATTTGCGATTCTGGTAAGCTGGCTGCCGCAACTCCCAGACACAGCAAAGTTAGATCAGCTTCCCCCGGTCTAACATTGTGTCTGTGGGAGTACTCTTTTTATGGGGCTTGCACCAAACCTTTTGCGCAAGCTGCTGTAAAGTGACAAAAGTATCACAACTGCACCAGCCCTTCTAGAATTGGACTGAGTTTCATCCAAGGGCTTTGGTGCAGCTGTGTCAAGCTTTGCAGTGGATGCAGGGCTTGGCTCAATCCTTGCATCTACTTTTTAGAATCAGCCCCCTTGTGTTTAAGAGCAGTGCCAATGTACTGAAAGTTATTGACACTTGCTAGTCAGATACCTTCATGGTGCAATACTTGTTGACTGGATTTAGTTTTTCTGAGTTTGTGTAAAGAGTCAAACAGCATAGATTATTTCTTTTTAGAGTTAATTACAAGCTGATTCTTTTTGAGCCAACTTTGTACCAACCAAAAATCATTAATTAGAGGATGTCATCGAGGCATAGGTCAGAAAGCATAGGAAGACCAGGAACAGGTATAAAATTCGCAAGTAGCATTTTATTCTTTTCCAACAGCAGTAAAATAAAAATATATATTATTCAATATAACTACTTATAAAGGCAGTGCAAACACAGAAAACAAAGTCCTTTCTCTAAGGGAATTTCTAATTTCAAGTTTCGGTTTCTCAGTCTCTCACTCTAGCAAAAACTTTGCTTCTCTTATTTCTGCTTCCTAAGTTCATTAAGAGACCAGAACTTTGCAAGTTTCTTTCCTTGCAGGTACAACAAAATAGAACATGATGTCCCAGAACAGGCCTCTTGTTGACAACACTGCAAAAGAGTTTGTGCTGCATGTTAAGGTTAACTCCTTAAATTCCAAATAGCTTTTTGCAATCATTTAAACAGTATAACGCTATACCTTTTCAAACTAAGGGATCCCAGTATCACTTACAGTTTCACACAAAAATTCACATATATTTTTATAAATGTGAATACACAAGGGGAAAGAAAAGACATAAACAGCAAATGAAGGCAGAGAGATAGCGAGAGGCAGAGAATCGTGAGACCATAGGAATGATCAGGTCCTAGGTCTCACGGGAACATTTGGTTGGCCAACTAGACAGACAGGAGACAGAAAAGGAAAGGACAGAACAGATTCTTGCATTTTTAACTCTTTCTGCTTAACAAATGGGACAGGGTCTTTTTCAACCCTGTCACGTATCCCCTCTTTAATAAGGAACCTGTTTTAACAACAGGTTCCTAAAAGTTTTTATTAATACTCTTCTAACATTAGCTTATAACCTTTACAGTTCAGTGCATGTGCAGCATAGCAAATAGTGAAGTTTAAACTCACACTTTTTTAACCTTCTAAATTCTCAATTCCTGATCCATATCTTGACAGAAAATCAGCATTGACACTCTCTTTTCCAGGTTTGTGTATCACCTTGAATTTAAATGGCTATAGTGCCAGGTACCACCTTGTGATTCTGGAATTTTTATCCTTCATTTGGTTAAGCCTAAGGTTCTCAAGTGGTGAAGCACAGGCCCATTGCAGGGGAGGCGTGGTGAGTTTCCTAGGTTTATTGCAGTATTGTACTGCTAAAATGCTGCCTATGTATGTTTCACTATGTATCTAATGCTGGAGCTAGGGGGATCCTGAGCCAGCCAATCTGAGGGTGAGAAAAGGTCCTGAGCAGACCAATTGGGAGTAGAAAAAATGTGACCAATTGCAGGGGAGGTAGCTGCAGCCAGTCAGTGCCAGAGTTTCCAAGCCAATGAGCTCTTTGCCTCCTGTGTTGACATCATTGGTCCCGGAAATAAAGGATCATGCCATGTGTGTGAAGAAATGGACACTGGATTCATTTTGCTGCCAAGATCCCCTGCAAGCTGCCTGCCTTCGATTGCTGAAGTCGCCCACTGACCTCCACCGCTGAAGCTCCACCCGCTAAAGTCGCTGCCCTCCACCGCTGAAGCCACCGACTGCTACAGTCGCTGCCCTCCACTGCTGAAGCCGCAGACCATTAAAGTCACTGTCGACCCCCTGCTGAAGTCACCGATCGCTGAGGCTGCTGTCCTCCAACTGCAAAGGCATTCTGACTACCTGCAGTTGCCACCCCACAACACCGAACTACTGAAGTTGCAACTGGGAAAACCTGTGTTTGGTGCCTCTTGCTGACCAGACCCTCCTTTGGTAAGCAGAAAACCACCGTGCTATTATATTTTTGCTCTGGAAGCCTAACGGTGGTGCGAAGATGGATTTGGGGGGGAAGGGAAACAGCAACATATAGCAGCCAGCTATTTTTAATAATTTACAAAGTTGTTGGTTTGCTGCTTGTATGGAACACAGAGGGGAAGAATCATCAGCAGTATGTGTTATGCCTATTTCAGCAGCCATCAAACTCTTTACAAAGCTGCTTTTTTGCTGCTGTCATGGGAGCTTGGGGAGGGTTTTGAGGTGGTGGTGGGGCTAACATACATGATTCCTCTCTCAGCAGTTGGTTGCAAAACTGCTGTTTTGCTGCCCAGTTCCTGATGTGGGGTTTGAGGTGGTGGTCATACATGGTGCCATACATTGTGCCTCTCTGTGCAGTTCACTTGTATTTTATTGTGATTGTTGGGATGAAGGGCATTTTTTTGGGGGGGTTCATACATGATGCATCATGCTACTGTATTTTTATTGCTGGTGATTGTTGGGATGATGGCCATGGGTGGTGGCGGTGGTGGGGTCTTACATGATGCATCATGTTGCTGTGCAACTGCATTTTTATTGCTGGTGGTTGTTGGAACTATGGGCCTGTGTGGTTGGGGTTGCGGGTGGGGGGAACTGTACAAGATGTCTCTTGCCGTGATGGGCCTGCATGGTGGGGGGTCATACATGCCTCTAGGTGTTGTGCAATGTTGAAATGACACCCTTTTTCTGTGGTCAGGGGTATTTGCATGATGCACCTACACTGGGGTTATGGGCCTGACTGTGTGGCTTGGCGGTGTCTGTTGTAGAAGTGCCAAAATCCCCTTCCCCCTGTCTCCCACTTGTAGCCCTGCTTCTCAATGAAACATAAGTGAAATGCAAAGAATAACACTGGTTTTATGGTGGGAGGGGGATATCTGTGGTGTGGGTTAATATGGCACACTTTTCTTAATTGTGGAGTGGTGGAATGAGGATATTCCTCTGTTACTGTGGGGGCTTTGGAGTAAAGGGCCTAATGGTGTTCATTGGAAGCAATAGAGAGCCTTCTCCAGGTCTGGATGAGTGCTCACACCTTCAGCCCTTCACTTCAAAGCAGTTATATCTACTGAACTGTCATTTGTGGTAGTGGTGGAGGGGTTGAAATGATGGCATGAGGTTTACATAATTTCTGTGCTGTGTGGGGTTCAAATTAATAACAAGTTTTCTGTAGTGCTACACATTGTCAATGGGTGATCATACCAACTGGGTATTGTGCACCCTTACCTGCTGGCTAGGATGCTGGGCAACTGTGGATTCCATGCACAAACAGAAATTCTCCAGTTGTGCTGTGCCATTGCAGGGACCAGAGCTACTTTCTCTTCTCTCTGAAGAATTAAAGATCTTGATTCAAGACTTCAGTTGGGTCTGCAATTCTGCTCTGCTAGTTGGGGCTTTGCACTGTGCATTTTGGGTGTGAGCAGAGCCTTTGCCATGGGGACAGATGAGAGGCAGCAGAGTAATTTTTGAGGTGTTGACATGCAGTTTGGGGTGCTGCATTTTCCTTGCTGATTTTGTTTCTGTTTTTGGAATGCCACAGTGTTGTCAGACATCCATGCATGTGCATGTCCAGGATGCTTTTGATTGCATATTTTGATCATTCCAAAACTGCTGAATCGTAGATAATGGATCACTTTCTGGTGACTGGTAGAAAATGCACTTGTGAAGAAATAGCTGTTCCTGAACCCAATGAAGTACCAGTTCCTCAAGCAATGCACAAGGCCAGAAGGTATGACAAAGAATAACTGAGGATGGGATTCACTTGGACTGGGACCAGTGAGGCACCTCAGCCACAATGTGTGATCTGTGCAGATGTCCTGACACAGGACAGCATGCAACCCTACAAGCTTCACCAGCATTTGGAAACTAAGCATCCCAGCCTCCTTTCTAAACCTTTGGAATTTTTTCAAAGAAAGCTGCATGAACTCAGGGGCCAAAACAAACTGGTAGAAAGGCATGGTACTGCACCGACTAAAGCTGTGGAAGCCTCATACCATGTGTCATTGAGAATTGCAAAAGCAGGAAAACCGCATAACATTGGCAAGCAATTACTACTTCCTGCCACAAAAGAAATGCACTCCATAATCCTGGGAGACAAAGCAGCAGCACGGCTAGATGCCATTCCTCTCTCCCAATTACACAGTTTGTCACCTTATTGAGGACATGTCTGCTGATGTTAAGAAACAGATACTGGACTCTGTTCAGCGAAGCTCATACTACTCATTACAGATCGATGAGTCCACAGATATTGTTGATGCTGCACAGCTCCTGGTCTATGTCCGTTATGCCACAGAAACAGACGTCCTGGAGGAGATCCTGTTTTGCTGACCACTGCCTACAAGAGCAACTGGGGAACAACTGTTCCACATGTTGAATGAATTCATTATGGAAGAAGGTCTTGACTGGGGCAGATGTGTGGGAATTTGTAGTGATGGAGCACGGGGCAATGACTGGCCAACACAGTGGCATGGTCACAAGGCTGAAAGCAGTGGCCCCTAATGCTGTGTGGAATCACTGCATGATCCACAAGGAAGCACTAGCAGCCAAGAGGATGCCAACTGATCTCCAGAAAGTCTTGGCAGATGCTGTGAAAGTAGTGAACTATATCAAGGCATGGCCAGTAAATGCAAGACTTTTTGCTGTGCTGTGTGAGGAGATGGGAGCAAACCACAAACAATTACTGTTGCACACAGAGGTCTGTTGGCTGTCCAGGGGAAAAGTGCTGACCTGTCTCTTTGAGTTGCGTGATGAAGTTCATATTTTCCTTGCTGACTGTGGCTCTGCACTTGTGGAACATTTCCATGATTCCCAATGGCTTGTCTTGCTGGTATATCTAGCAAATGTTTTTGACCACCTGAACACACTCAATGCCTCCCTTCAAGGTCGGGACACCAATGTTCATGGTAAGGGACAGGATTGAGGCATTTTGTCAGAAGCTCCAACTATGGTCTTCAGGACTGTAGCAGGGATTGGTTGCCTCATTTTCAACACTGGAGGATTTCCTGCAGGAAAATTAGCTTTCCATCGACAGTCATTTCAGAACACTTACGTGGGCTGCAGGAGAAGCTCTACGACTATTTCCCAGAATGCCAACAAGAGGTGCATAACCAGTAGATAAATAATCCTTCCATTTTTAAACCAAGGTCTGAAGACAACCTATCATTGAGGGAGAAGGAAAGCCTTATTGACCTGGCTACAGACCCAACACTGAAGGCCTCTTTTGGACAGTTACCACTTGCCAAGTGTTGGCTGTCACTGTGATGTGAATTTCCTGAATTAAAACAATGAGTTGTCATAATCCTTCTGCTTTTTGCATCAACCTATCTCTGTGAGTCTGGATTCTCTGCACTGGCTGCCATGAAAACAAAGTATAGGTCCCACCTCAAAGTTGAAGACAACTTGCGCCTCTACCTCTCAACTATGCAGCCACAAATCCAGCAACTGACTGCAAAAAAACAGGCTCACAGGCTCCCTTCAGCTGACTGATTTAAAAAAAAAAATATCCAGTTTGTCTGCTGCCTTTTGATGACTGCAAAAAACAGCCTTATGGGCTCCATTCAGCTGACAGATTTTAAAAAAATACACACTACATTTAGTGCTGCTTTTTAATGACTGCAAAGGTGCTGCCTTTTAATGTTTCAAAACTGTTTCCTTCTGCTGACTTTATTAAAAAAAATATCCAGTACATTTAGTGCTACTTTTTTTGACTGCAAACAAACTACCCACAGGCCACCTTTACCTGACTGATATCCAGCACTTTTAGTGCTGTCTTTTATTTGCAGTTTCACACAGTAGTTGTGATGTCTTTTTAATTGCAGTTTTGCACAGTAGCTGTGTTGCCTCTTAACTGCAATTTTGCACAGTAGCAGTTTTGCACAATAGCTGTGGTGTATTTTTATTACAGTTTTGCACGATAGCTGTGATGTATAGTGCAACACTTTATAAATAAATATCAGTTCACTGTATCTGTTTTGTGATTGTGCATGAAATTCATTATCCGTTGCAGTGTATGCTAATGTAGTGGTTCTCAAGTGGTGAGGCGCACCTCCCTGGGGAGGCGTGGACCAATTGCAGATGCGCTTGAGACTTGGGGAAGCCTGGGATTTTCCCCAGCACCATAGGGGAGGCACAACCTGGCAAAGTCTGAGAACCCCTTGGTTATGCCAACAGAGAGAATTATGATTGGTTAGAAGTACAAAGTCAGCTTCTAGCAAATAAAACTTAAGGGACTCCATAGCCCACTTTGCTGTAATGCATTCTTTTTCAATGGTGGAGTACCTTTTCCCTCTGTTGTGCAACTTTCTACTGATATATAGAATGGGATGTTCCATCCAGTCTATATTTTGACTCAAGACTGCACCTAGGCCAATCACTGATGCATCTGTCTGTAATAAAAATTGTTTCTCAAAGTTCAGACTTCATAAAACAGGAGCTGAACATAATGCAGCCTTGATGACCCAAAAAGCTTCATCACACTCTGGGGATCATTTCACATTATTCAGGAACTGTTTCTTCTTGAGTTCAGTGAGTGGAATAGCTAACTGGGCATAGCTGGGAACAAATCTCTGATAGTAACCCACCAGTCCTAAAAATGACCTGACATGTTTCTTTGTTTTCAGACTAGGACTGTTATCTACAGCTTCCATCTTAGAAATCTCTGGCATTACTTCTCCATTTCCCAAAACATATCCCAACTATCTGGTTTTCTGCATGCCCAATGCACATTTGGTAGGATTAATGGTCAGACCTGCATTTTTGATAGCTTGGATAACTGCTCATAGGTGTTTCAGGTGGCTTTTCCAGTCTGGACTGTACACCTGACATCATCCAGGAACACAACACAATAGCCAGTGTGAGGGGATAAAATTATATCCATGTATCATTGGAATGTAGTAGGTACACCATGTAAACCAAATGGCATGGTGGTGAACTGATAGAATCCAACAGGGGTGGCAAATGCAGTTTTGTCTCTGGATTATTTAGCTAGAGGAATCTGCCAGTAACCCTCAGTGAGACTGAGGGTACTGATGTACTTGACACTTCCCAGTCTGTCCACCAAATCATCTATGTGGGGCATAGGATAACTGTCAAATTCAGACACTTGATTAAGTTTCCTAAAATCAAGGCAGATTCTTACCCCCCTTTTTTTATTTACAATCACCATTGGTGATGACCAAGCACTTCTAGATTCTTCTAAGATACCCAATTCATACATTTTTTGTATTTCCTTAACCATGTCTGCTCTTAACCACTTAGGTAACCTGCATGACTTTTGTCTAACAAGGTGAGCATTCTTCTTCACTATTATATGCTTGACCCCTTTTGCTTGGCCTGGCACTGGGGTAAAAATACTGTACTGTTAAATGTCTTTAGAAAGTTACAAATTTCTGCATTTTGTTTGGAGGTTAAGGAAACATTCACCTTTTTTTATTTTATTTTTTTTTTTTCAGTTTGGGATTAATACCTTTGAGTCAAGGACTCATTTTCAAAGGTTCCACAACAATTATTAAAATTAGACATACTGTAACAGTATAAAATACAGAGTTAACAGTAAAAGAAACATTGAATCATATACACAACCAGTAATAGAACAAGTCTGAGGTTTTCCACATCAATCTAGTACTTAATTACACAATCTTGAGTCAAGGAAAGAGAGGGGGTGGGGATCAGCCAAAAGGTGGCATCATCAGAGGGGGGGGGAGTGTTCAGCCATGAGGAGATATTGTTAGTTACAAGGGAATAGGGTAAGGGGGTCCCGGGGAAGGTGATATTCAGTGGAGTGATAATTGAGGAAAGGGGTAGGTAGTGGAAGACTGTCTGCTGAGTTATTACCACATTAGCACTGGCAGGTACAGGTCATTTTTGAGCCAAGGAAGGTTCTGAGCCAAGTTTTGAAAGTACTAATCTTGTGTGTCTCAGAGAAGTCAGTGGGTACTTCATTGTACCACTTCGGTCCCTGATACAGGGTGGAGTTTTGGGCAAGTTTCATCCTTTTGAAGGGAATCATCATCTTGTCAGTGGCTATACTTCAGGTTGATTTTGTAGGGACAGCCAGCCTAAAGTGGCCTCCCAGTGTGGAAGACAACAGACCCAGCAACACCTTTTTAGAAGCTGGCAGGTTTGATATTGCCCTCAAAGGCTGAGTGGGAGCCACCCAGTGTCTTTGTAGAGCATGCAGGTATGGGTGTCAATGACAGCTCCCAGAGTGAGGCAGCAGGCTTTATTGAGGAGTGTGCTGATCCTATTTAGAGCTGTTTTTGTGACCGCTCCATAAATAGAAAATCCATAGTCTATGCTAGACAGCTTTGAACCACTAGTGGCTAGTTTGACAGCATCAGGAGTCATTGAGTGTCTTGATGGTAAAGCATGCCCAGCTTTGCATTTGCGGTCTTGGTAACTGAGTTTATGTGGCTTGAGAAGGTGAGGGTGTCATCAAACATGATGCCAAGATAATTAAACTTGGTGACTTGGTCTAGAAACTCACCCTTTTGGTTATGTATCCGCAGTGACAGGTATTTCTTTTTGCTTTGGGAGGTGGTGAAGAGCATACTCTTAGTTTTTTTTTACATTTAACAGTACTTTGTTTTCTGTGAACCACAATTCAAGTTTAAGGAAGCTGCTTTGGAGATCTGTTGTGATGGAGTGGAGGTCTTTACCACCGATTGATATTACTTTGTCATCAGCATAGAGAACTGTGCTTGCTGAGCATGCTGTAGGGGTGGAGTTGATGAAAATGATAAAGAGTAGAGGACCAAGGATTGACCCTTGCAGGACCCCAAGGGTCACCTCAATAGCTGCAGTTAGAGTATCACCTATTTTGACTCATTGTGTCCTGCTGGTGAGGTAGCTGCCAAACCAATTTACTGTCTCAGGGGATAGACCTGTGGATTGAAGGCAGCTTAGTAGGAGGTTGTGATTTACAGAGTCAAAGACCTTCATAAGGTCAGTGAAGACTGAACTAATTACATGCTCATTGTCCAATGTGGTGTATAAGTGGGATGAGTAGTCCACTAGTGCGGTGAGTGTGGAGTGCTTTTTTCGGAAGCCATGCCACTGTGCGCAGAGTAGATTATGTTTATCTAGGTATTCCGTAAATTGCTCTGAGGCCATTCTTTCAAGTACTTTAGATAGGGGAGGGAGGATGGAGATGGGTCTGTAGTTGGATGTTTGTGTCTTGTCTCCTGCTTTAAAGATGGGTGTGACATTTGCTGACTTCCATAAATCTGGGATTACTCCCGATTTAAGAGAGGCATCGAAAACCATGGTAAGAGGATCAGAGAGTTCATTGAGGAGAAGACCAACCAGCTTCATGTCAAGCATATCCGCTCCCATCCTGGTCTTGCCAAGGGCCCCTTTAGTGTGTTTAATTGTTTCAGCCTTGGTGACACATTTAAAGTGAAATGGTGGTACCTCTTTTCTTAATGGGTTGTGAGGGGCAGTTTGTCATTGTTGTGCTTGCATATCCATGAAGTAGTCACTGGGGAGTACACTTGAGAGGTCTGTGAAGGTGTTGAGTTCATTGGCAATATCAATGGTTTCCTGCAAGGGCCCCTTTGTGGTACACAAGAAGGTCATCAGCAGGACAGCAGCAGCAGTTATAATTTGTTCCAGTCTGTCACAAGTTATATCAACATCTTCTTTATCAGTTTCTGTTAAACTAGCAAAGCAGCCTTTGGTGTTTTTTCAACCCATTTCTTCAGGAGGTTTGCATGGTATATCTTGGTAGGATTTTTCCTATCAGGGATCTCAGTTTCATAGTTAACTGTGCCAGTATGTCTAAGCACTTTATAATGCCCTTGCCATTTCATTAATAGTTTATTTTCTGTAGTGGGTAACAGCTGCAAGACCTTTTCTCCTGGCTCAAAAATGGTTTCTTTTAACCCATGGTCATAATATACCTGCTGCTGGTTTTGAACCTCTTCTTAATTACTTTGGGCAATTTCAAAATATTTTGCCAGTTGCATTCTCAGTGCACATATATAAGATTTAATAGATTGTTTCTGAGTGGGGTTATCTTCCCATGTTTCTTTTATTACATCTAGTGACCCTCTAGGTTGTCTACCATATTGCATTTCAAATGGTGAAAAACCTGTTGAGGCTTGTGGCACTTCTCTGTAAACAAAAAGCAGGCAAGGTAAGCATTGGTCCCAATCTTTCCCTTTCCCTTTCACAAACCTTTTTAACATGCATTTTAGGGTTTGGTTAAAATGCTTAACAAGAACATCTGTCTGAGGGTGATGGGGGAGGTTCTTATGACAGTGATACCTAGTAGTCAGTACGGCTCCTTCAGTAATGCAGCACCAAAATTACTACACTGATTAGTAATAATTTATTTTGGTATGCCCACCCTGCTGAAAATATTTGCAAGCTCTGCTGCCACTTTTCAGGCTGTGACAGTACGCATTGGAAATGCTTCTGGATATCAAGTAGCATAGTCACATACTACCACAATAAATTGATTTACCTTTTTACTTTTGTCTTAAGGGCCAACCACATCCATTGCAATTCTCTCAAAAGGCACATCTATCATGGGTAGGGGCACCAGGAGCACCTTGTCTTTTTTACTCACTGGGGCTACTTTCTTACATTCAGCACAAGAACTGCAGTAGGTAGCCACATCTTCATGAATTCTAGGCCATTACAATCTGTACAGCAATCTGGCAAGGGTGCAATCCCTCCCTGAGTGACCAGCCTTAGGACTATCATGTGCTGTCTGTAACAACTCAGATCTATACTTTTGTGGTATAACTAATTGTTCTATCTGTTCCTGTGCTTGAGGTTTAACACAAACTTGGTACAGTAACGCATTACATTTTTTAAACATTGGTTGGCCCTGTTTTTGTTTCACCCCCAGCTGCTTAAAATAAGCTTGGTGAGAAGCATCATTAGTTTGCTCTGAAACAAAGTCACAATCAGTTATCAGTTAAGCTTCAGCATTTTCATATTTTAACCCCTTCTGTCCCTCAATCTGTTGTTGCCACTCTTGTTTCAGGCATCTTCTGTCTTTCGTGGACTTCTGAATCTTGGGGCTGGGCTCAAACAAGTCCACATCAAAGTAACCGAAAGTAAAAGTGTTATCACCATCTGAGATTTTCTTTGCCAGTGCTTTTATTATCACTGCTTCTTAAACTGCAGGGTTCAGTTCCTCTGATAGTAACTCAGTAAACCCTGGACAGTCATTTGCAATAATCATGGGTACAGGTAACTTGGGTACTACCCCCACTTTCATTTGGTGTGACATCCCATTAGTATTCAGGGTCACTTGTGTGGTAGGATACTATCGTGAGCCCTATGGATGCAAATGACACCAGTACCTGGTCCTTTTACATAGTGTTTTCCCAGCACTTCAACAAGCACTAGGGTATGTCTGCTTCCTGAATCAATAAGCCCCTTTTCAGTTTCATCTCCCACCTTCACATCTGGTAAATACTTGTCCAATTTGCTAAGGCCAAATCTGCTTCAGTGTTATCCTCCTTGTTTTTATAACAGTTTCTTGCGATATGGCCTGGCTTGTTATAATTATAGCAAAGTCTTTTGATGCAGATTTGTTACCCCCATCAGAGTCTTTATCTGCTCTGGATGGGAAAAAGAGGGTCTTACTGGTGCTTAGCTGTTACTTCACTACTGTGAGGTCTGTCTGGCCATTTGATAGTCCTCGGTCAGAGAAATGTTCTTTTCCCACTTTCTGGTTGTTCTTTTACCCAAAGCTGCACATCTGTAGGCAGAACATTGATGAATTGCTTCATTGCAAATGTGTCAATGATCTGTGGGACTGTTTTGCCCTCTGGTTAAAGCCATTTAATAAGGAATTTTCTGAGTCAGGTGAAGTCTTCTAGAGGACTGTCGAATGAGTTGTACTTCAGGGACTGGAATATTTGCCAGTAGGTGTCTCCTGAGATGTATCTTTTCAGGATTTCTCTTTTCATGAGGTCATAGTTTTCTGACTGTGCAGTGTCCATACTGCTGTAGGCAAGTTGGGATTTACATGTCAGATAAGGTACCAGTCTGATTTCCCATTGCTGCTTTGGCCACTGGCAGGCTCCAGCAACCCTTTCAAACATTTTCAAGTATGCTTTGATATCATCTTAGGGACACAGCTTTGTATGTTTAATGTTTAAGTTGTTTGTGTCTTGTTGCTGTGCTGGACCAGTGCCAGATCCTCCAGCTTTGTTAACTTGCAAGGCATCCATTCATTCTGCATCTCTTCTCATCTTTAATGCTCCTGTTGCTGCATCTCTTCCCTTCTCTTCTTTGTTGCTCTTGTCACTGCATCTCTTCTCTGCTTCTCAGGTTGCTGCATTTCTTCTTTTCTCTACTTCTCGAGTTGCTGCATTTCTTCTCTTCTCTGTTTCTCCATCTTGTTTTGTTCTATAACCCACCATTTGAAAAAGGCAGTCAGACTTTCAGGTTCTGACACTGTCTGTTCTTTTTTTCCCCATTGCCGGTGCTGGCTGCACAGTCTCAGCTTGGACTTCTGTCTCTGCTATTTTGGCTGCCATCTTTCTGGTAATGACTCTTTGGCTTGCTGCTGCAGAATCCAAACCCTTCTGCTATGCTTCTCTGGTACCAGGTCCAGTACCCATGCACAAAACTCCTTGCTTAGAATATGCACAGTGTAAATCCCACTTTGGCTGACACCATCTGCCATCGAAGCATAGGTCAGGAAGCATAGGAAGACCAGGAACAGGTATAACATTTGCAAATGGCATTTTATTCTTTTCCAATAGCAGTAAAATAAAAATAAAAATTATTCAATATAACTACTTACAAAGGCAGTACAAACAGAGAAGAAAACATCCTTCATCTGAGGGAATCTCTAATTCCAAGTTTCAGTTTCTTAGTTTTTTCTCACTCTAGCAAAAGCATTGCTTCTCTTATTTCTTCCTCCTGATCTTGTTAAGAGACCAGAGCTTTGTATGTTTCTTTCCTTGCTGGTGCAACAAAATAGAACATGAGGTCGTAGAACTGGCCTCTTGCTGACAACTCTGCAAAAGAGTTTGTGCTGCATGTCAAGGTTAGCCCCCTAAATTCCAAATAGCTTATTGCAGTCATTTCAGCAATATAACTATACACAGTTTCAAACTAAGGGATCCAAGAATCACTTACAGTTTCACACAAAAATTCACATATATTTTTATAAATGCAAATATGGAAGGGGAAAGAAAAGACAGAAACAGCAAGTGAAGGCAAAGAGATAGTGAGAGGCGGAGAATCATGAGATTGTCTAGTTGATCAGTTCCTAGGTCTCACAAGAACATTTTGTTGGCCAACCAGACAGACAGGGGACAGAAAAGGAGAGGGCAGAACAGATCATTGTGTTTTAAATCTTTCTGCATAACAAATGGGACAGGGTCTTATTCAGTCCTGTCACAGAGAAAATGATTGAGAACTGTGGTAGATTATTAGGGCATTAGCATGCAGTAGTTTTCTGCTACTATGGCAAGCTGTGGGAAAAGATTTAATGAATAATGAAAATGGCAATGGACCCAGAGCAGACACCAGGGAACATGGAGAGAGATTGGGCAAGGTTAAGACAAGGTATTCTCCAGGAAAACCTGTTGAGTGTGGGTTGATAAATAGCCCTTGAGCCAGTGAAGTGGGGTAACTGTGACATCAAAAGATTGTAGCTTGTATAGGAGGATGATAGGATTATCCAGGCATCTTTACTAGATCAATCAAGATTGCCCCAGTCAAAAGGCCATTATCAATAGTTAGGCATACATGATCTGTGTAATTAATTAGGGCCATGTTGGTGTCATGACCATTGCAGAACCCATGTTGATCAGGAGTGAGCAGGTTATTCTTTGTGATACAATTATGGTAAGTAAACACAACCTTTTCCAACAGATTACTTAGGTGTAAGAAGATGGAGATGGGACATAGTTATCTACACAAAAATAATTATCCCTTTCAAGATTTGGCCAGCCCTGCCCTTCTTCCAGACAAATGGTATTGAGGAGTTGATTAGTGAGAGATTAGAAATATTGGAAATAGGTAAGGCTATATAGTTGCTGATAACTCTTAAGAAGTTCAGGTCCAGGTCATCACTCCCTGTACTACTGTGGGAGGAGAGAGTGAGCAATAGTTTTTTTGACACTGTGGTGGAAAACAGACATAAAACAGTTAATACTAGGTCCAGGGTCTTTGGGGGGTGGAACTAGACAATGTAGCTAGAAAGGCCACCAAAGTCATCACTAAGGAAGTTAGCAGCATGTTCAGGGTCAGTAATCAGGGTATTTCTTAAGTAAGGTTTTTTTTAATTTTAGGTTTTTCTCCAGCCTTGGGTTAATTACTGAGTTCAATACTGTTCAAAACTTTCTGGAGCTCCCAAGATTCCTGCCCTGCTGACTTTTGAAGTAATTAGATTTATGATATTGCATTGCTTTCCTGCACTGGTTTCTAAGCTGATGGCAAGTGTGCCAATGGTCAAGATACTAGGCTATCTTAACAATGTACCACTGTTTCATAGTCTCATAATAGACTATCTTAACAATAAGATCTCATGAGTCTAATTGGTATATAGTGAGCTCTTAGATAACTATCTATTACTGGTCCCCCAAGGCATCTGGAAGTGATTTGGAAATGGTTGTTTTGTACAGTTGTCAGCTAATTAAGAATCAGCATCAGGAGTAAGATCCAGAAAAGGCCAAGCAATGACAAAGCCATCAGAGAATAGGGAGCTGTTCTCAAAATTAGAAAACTCATGAAAAGTAATTACTTTAAGGAGAACAATCCAAAAAGACCCTGCACTAGCTTCCTGCACAGGCAAAGCATAAACTGAAAGCAAACAAAGATATGGCAAGATTAAAACAGTATTTAAACTTACATAGTGCAAAAAGGTGCAGGGCATCACATCAAAGCTACAAAGGTACAGACATCTTGTAAGAGCCACAAAACACTAATTACACTGATCTTTAAGCACTATGTAAGTTTAAATAAATATTTTTGTTTATCTTGGCATATCTTTCTTTGCTTTCAGATTGTACGTTGACTGAGGGAGGTGAGTGTGATGTCTGTTTGACTTGTTCTACTGGATTTTTGACCTCATGCACAGCACTAGCCCAGGAAGGTTCCTGCTTCCTTGCTTACTTTAAGGAAAACAATAGGATCTACAAGATCATATACAGTGGGTGGGGGACTGATCATTGATAGAGTCATAAATGTGCAGATATACATTGAAATGATAAAAACATAGCATAACAGTTTCACAAATGCAGAAAAGGTAACTTATAATAATACTGTTAATATTTAATCAGTTAATAGCACCACGATTGCAAAACTCTCATTGCATATTCATTTGTAGATGGTTTTTATGTTGATCTGCTTAAGGGCAATATGCAGAAAACAATATGCTCTAGTAATATCTGGCACTCCTTTTGGACCAAGAAGTGACATTCCTTTTTTCCATTTCCAAATAATCTAGAAAGGAGTCAGTGTGCTACATTACACAGACAGAGCCATCCGAACTGGTGTGGCTGGTATAGTCATAGCTGTACCACTTTTTGTTCCCTTCCCTTGGAACACATTACAGTGCTCATGGGTTCCTCATGAACTCTGCCAGAGCAAAATCCCAAATTAGGTAGGGACAGCTGATGATAGTGGCTTGCACTGGAGTGGGGGCAAAAAAAAAAATCACAGCTGCAGTGGGGTGCATGTGAGAGGCATAGAGGGGAGTGGCAGACATTGTGGACTTAGCAGTGCTTGGAGCAAGTGACCAGTGGATGAGAAGGCATCGTCTCATTCACCAGGGGGACACATACAAATGGAAGAGGTCAGTGGGAGGGAGCTGTCAGCCCAACTGTGCCATTCTGGAAGTCCCACCTATGTTTTGTTAGAGAGAAGGAGAGGGTTAGTAGGAGAAGAGTGATAAGGGGTTTACTGGGCTGTGGTGCATAATTAGGGTGGTGTTGGTTGGGGATAGTGGTAGTGAGAATATGTTACTTTTTGGAAAGCTGCTCCTGCAAACTAAAGTTAAGCCACAGGTTCCTGAGTGCAAGCTTGATGTTTGTCCCACAGACAAAAGCAAGCTGCTGGTTCAATCTTATTACTGCACTGAGCCTTCACCAAGTAGCTCTTGCATTCCCAGAAGTCAGTAGATGCAGCAGTAATAATGGGTGAAAAATATTTATTTTGAAGTTGCTTTTTAACTACAGTCACCCTATGTTAGAATGCAGACTGCAGTGGAATAAAGTGGAGGCAGTGCAGCAAAGGGTGACAAAGATGATCCTAGGACTGGTGGGATAAATCCTATGAGGAAAGATTAATGGAGCTTGACACGTATTCCATAGGAGATAGAAGGGAGAGGGGCGATATGATCGAGACCTTCAAATACATAAAAGGTATAAATAGGATTAGTATAGAAGTATGTTCAGCTTAAAGGGAGGGAGGGTCACAAAGGGACACATTCTGAAATTGGAGGGGGGAAGATTCAGGAGGGAAATAAGGAGATACAATTTTACAGAAAGGATGGTGGAAGGGTGGAATGAATTATTGGAGGAGGTGACCACGTTGAAGACTGTGGGTAGTTTTAAAGGATGTGGGATGGGGCCAAAGGAAAGGTCAGTATAGAAGGGAGGCTATGGAGGATGGTGGTGGTGGGTGGGGATAATCAACAGGGGTGACTGGCAGTGGGGGGGCAGCTGGAGTAAAGTAAACTGCAAGCTGCACATTCAGGCAGACTTGATAGACCTTTAAGCCATTTTCTGTCTGTGCTTTTGCATGTTCGTATGTACATAAGTGGATGATCTGATTTAATAACAGGTCGAATAGGTGGCCATGAGATCAAGTGAGGTATCAGGCAGTCCTGCGGGTGGTCAGGTGAGAGACAGAGAAGAGAAAGATTCCTGTCTTAATGCGATGCATGTGAGAAGGATTCATCCTCTTCAAAAATGACCATTTGATCTTATTCCATGAGTACAGTTTTTAATTAATGAAGTACGGGTTAGAGAGGGTGGTGGGTGAGAAAATGAGAGAAAGAGAGAGCAGTGTAATTTAACAGTATGACAGGGTACAGCAGAGACAGTAAGTGGTTAGTGAAACAGAGAAAGGCAGATATTAGATGATGTTAGAGTCAACTGAATTCCAAAGCTGAAATGTATTATATTTGAATACAGTAAAGTGTATTTTGTGTTTTCTTGATTAAAAAAAGGCTGCCATTTACAACACTAACATTGAAAGAGCTAGTATATTAATATTGAATGTTCTGTCCTCTAATTGGCACTGACTTGTTTTTCTACATTGGCTGTCTACCCTTAATGCAATGGCTAGAAACATGTCTCAAGCAGTCAAGATGCAGCAAATTCCTTGTCCATGTTACGCTCGTTAATATGTTAACTGTGTGGTCCAGTATTAACAGATTCATAAACCCCATATACCTTGGCACAGTCACATATTTATGCTTTTGACTTTTATCCCATTTTTCCACCTTGGGTCAAACCTTTAAATAAAAAAATAACATACAAAAAATAGAAATGTGTTATTTGAAGATAGAAAGATCTGTATGTCCATCAATTCCACCTTATTTTAATTGACTATTATTACAACATGTACCCTATTTTGTCTCAGTTTTCCCTCCCTCCACCCTTCACTCAACTTATTATGTCTATGTGCATTTGCAACTCATACTTGCAACTACCCAGTGTCTTTGTCTCCATCACTTCATCTGGCCAGCTGATCCCGTCATCCATTGCACTATATGTGAAGTAGTAGTCTAATACATTCTGTGACAAATTTGTTTTAATTAAGAGTCATTGCATGTCACCCTGTTCTGTTGCTCATTTAACTCTTCAAGTAAATTTAGTAATGTACACTGTTCAACACCCTGAGGTACTTCATCAGTCATGTTCCTACAAGCTGTATTCTACTCCAGAAGGTAAATGTTGAGCTCCCTAATCCTCCCTTTACTCTACAGTATATGGTTTCTTGAGCATCCATATCACCATTATGGTTGTCCTCTTCTGGATCATTTCTATCAAGAAAACATCCTTACAGCTGTGTTTCCTTCAGATATGGACAAAATGCTTTATGTGGTGTCTCAAGATAGATGCACGTTTTACTTATTTTGGTGGGTTGTGTTGAATAGGCCTAATAGTAAAAGTGAGGAAAATAAAGAGCCATTTCTCTTAAAAATATATTAAGTTTTTTACCTGTGTGTCATCGTTGTCTTTTATTTTGGAATGCATAGAATCACCTGGAATGTGCAAGGAACAGTCCTGCTTTGTTGCAAACAACTAGACTGCTTGCAATTGCCAACATGCCCTGGTTACTGAAAGCAGCTTTATTTAACAAAAATTAATGCATTTATCATAAGTAAAAATTGGGTTAAAAAATCATACCCCCTTCAATGAATAGAACCTGCTTCAGTACCCTTTTTATAATGATACAATGTGGCATGTCAGCAGTAGCATCTGTGTGCAAGCTGCAGCACAGTATGGACTCATAGCAGTTTTGGTCTTTATAAGGTCAAGTTCACTGAGCAGTATGAAATGCTTGCAGATTATCTAGGAGCCGTTCAGCATGCACAACACCCAGGCCTAACTCTCAAATGTGGGTGAATTGTGAAAATAACATGATCATTATAAATATTTCTATTGCAGCATCTTACTTGTTTCTAAATGGGAGGCAGAAACCTTTCAAAGGTCCCGCCTTGAACCAAGATGTCAGGCACATGAACCCAGCGATCAATGATGCATCACTGTTTGAAGCTGGCCTATGCATATTGATTTATTGGCAGCAGCAGCTGACTCTACTACTGTGGCCCCTAGTCTTTCTGAAACTTAAAGCAGCAGTACTGGATAATCAGCAAGTGATTATCTAAATTCTGCTTTTTGGCTGGAAGTATGCAGCTATAGTTCCAGTTTCCATATCTGTAAATATTTTCTTCTAGCGATCTTTAGTTTTTTAGATATTTAAATTTATTTCCATTGTCATGGATCCACAGTAATTATGGCTGGTGCCTAATTTGCAGCTGAGCTCTCCACTCATGTCTTTTGTTTACTTCTATGGGACCCTGTGTTATGCATTTCCACTGTCCCCGTGTAATACTTCGAGTAATGCACATGCACCATTGGCAGCAGGAGGTTCAAGTTCAACATGGAGGGTTTGAGAAATGTAAACAAAAACAAAGGAAAACCAAGCAAATTACAGGGTGATAGTACAGTGAAAACAAGTAAGATTACCAGGTAAGTACTTAAAGCACAGGGAACAAACTGTTGCAAAAAATCCAATTTTTTTTGTTTAGTACTGCTACTTTAAGGTTAAGGAAGCTGTCTTGTCTGCTGTCTGTTACCTGCTGCTGCTCAGACAGTATTGTTGCAACCAAAAGTATCAACAACAGAAAGGGAAACAGAACTTGTGGCTGTGACTGATAGTGCTTAGCCAGAGTGTGTTACATACAATATTCAGTCCTGGGATAGTGGTTTAGATTTGAAGTGGGAACCAGGCAGTGCAACAGCTGATGGGTCCTAGGTATTAGCAGAACAGAAACTGGGTACCATTTTATTTTGGGCAGAATTAAATAAGAATCCTGTATAAAAAGAACAATACTGAAGTAACTCTTCAATAAAACTTCAAAAACTCACCACAGGTCATCTAAAACCCTAAAGCTTCTGGTTGCTTAGCAGCCCCCAGACCCCCAGCTTTTATATAAAAATCTTTCACAGGACATTACAATAATGCTCATGGGGTGGGTGGTTGGTTGATGGCATTTTTGGTCAGCTAGTTGGCCCCGACTCTCATTTGCAGCTGCAGACTCTAAGGCCAGCAAAAGCCTCCCACACCCCCTGACTCCAGGGGGAAAAACTTATTTTTTTCAGGAGTCAGGGATAGGAAAGACCTAACAAAAGTGTGTTTTATCTTCAAAAAAATCCCCAAAACATATCACAGAGCAACAAAATCCCAGAGCTCCGGAGGGGCCTAGCATCCCCAGGCACCCAGCCTTCATCTGGGGAATGTCCAGGTTATGGCCTTACCATTTTCAAAATGCTCTCTACAGGCCAGAAAGCACGTGTTCTATTCAATACAATTGCATTACTTTACACAAAAGACAAAAATTTGGGACCTAAAGCAAATCACACATGTCTAAACCTTTTAACAGTTCAACCAACAGATTATAAAAGAGCATGAAGTGTAGTCTGACAGATGATTTTTGTCTTATCCTTACAGATGGGACATCCATAATGAATATTGCATCATATTTTTTAAATGGTTTATGGGACCTCTATTCCATCCATCTGGTTCTCTTCCTGATTGTTTTGGGGGAAAAAAATTATTTCCACAGGTATCAGAAAAATGGGGATATACTTTTGGGGGAGTGAGATCTCCAAGGAGAAAATCAGGACTGCAATTTCCTTATTAAGTTTAAATGTGGTCCATAGGGCAGATGTGTTACTGGGTAAGAAATATAAATATTTTGGAGAACCCATTCTGGATAAGCTATCTAGTCATACTATGCAATTACATGTTAACATCTGAAAATATTTCCCCACATATGAAGATTGGTCTTTTCATCCTTTTATGTAAAAAAAGGATAGAAATTATCTTAAAAAATATAGATGTTTTAATCTCTTTAATTTGGATATAAAAATCTGAACTAAAATTGGGAAACAATCCACATGAGTGGCTGAGCATGTATTAACTCCATCCCATATTATTTCAGTGCCAGGTAGAAGCATTCAAGATACAGTAGCTTACTTCTGGTATAGGATATAGGGCAGGATTTTCGAAGCCCTGTGCCACAACACTTAGATTCTGGCAGTGTGTCAACTGGGTTGTCACACCTGCACCCGATTACATAATCTAGAGCTCAGTTGCAACAGTTGTCGCAATTTAAGGCAACTTGTGCCAAATATCTTGTGCAAGCTCCGTAAAAGAGGCCATCAGGATTGCTGCAAATTGGACAAGAAAAAGTTGGTCTAACTTGCGGCAATTTTTGCATGGGCTAGACACTTCCATTAGATCGTCGCAAGCTCCCTGCACCATATTGTTAGTGCCCCTGGGACTTGTGGCAATCTGAACCTTTTGAAAATCCTGTCCATAGTGTCATTTACCTTCTGGATAACATCATTGTATAATTCTATTCTCATATTTGTCCATTCATTAATGGTTGGTTGTGTGATAGTTTTTCCCAATTAAGGGGGTCCATTAGGGTTGCCTCCTTCTTAGTCCAGCTTTATATGTACTGTGCATTGACCCACTATTAAGAATTCTTACTGCAAATACCATGATGTGTGCTATGGTCATCCCAGTCAGGCATATCTCAGTTCAGTCCATTGCTTACAACGTTAATGTCACCTTAATGGTTCCAGACATAGATTCTGGTCATGAAGCTATTCGTGTATTTCAGGAATTCTCTACTATATTATGCTCTTATATACTGGAAAAAACATTTTGGGATATCATTAGGGCCAGGGGTTTTGGGTGGTATCAAACACATTAAAGGAATAACACTCTACTCTAGTCCTATAAAATTTAAGTGTATTTCTTGGAGTTGACAACATGGCATGGCATAATTGACCCTTAATATACTGTGGTTCAAGCAAAACATATAATTTTACAATGGAAATCTTGGGACATGAGCAAACAAAATAATCTTTATGACCCAGATTTTTATTTTCTCACTTTCTGTACATTAGCAATGATTACCCCTACCTGTTACTTTGGAAGTTACAGTCTTATGTCTTTTCCTTCAAGCTGTGTGGGACAGCAGTCAGAACCCAGTAAAATGAATCATCACATAATTACCTATTAAATTAAGAGGAACTGGGAATGGTAAACCCCATTTTTAAATTGTACATTTTTTCTAGTAACCTGCACCCACCTTTGACTGTGCAAACCAAGTTATGGGCTCCCCTTTTCCAGTCTGGGTTAACTGGCTTCTTGCAGGCGTGTAAAAGAGGTTCTGTCAAAACAAAACAACTGGTGCATGGGAACCGCCTCAATTTTTAATTGAACACTGGCAAAAAATACAACTTTGGAATCTGGATATGCCTCAGCTGTCATCAGAAGACCAAAAGAACTGTTATCACATGACTGTAAGGGACACGTTTTTCAGTGAACCCATTTTTTGCAATTGCTGCATGGAGCACATAAATATGTAATAAATCAGCAGACTAATCCTAGAATACCTAAAGAAAAAAAATGGACACTTTGTGGCTTAGTTGCCATGACAAACTAAATGTCAAAGATTTAAAAAACATAAATAATTTCAGAACATATTTTGTTTGTAGAAAGACTGTCTGCAGCAACCTAAATCTATGAAACACCAATTGTTTGGCTGTGCCTATTTTCAGGGCTTCTGTAAAACACTTGTAGATACTTGCCCCAGCAATCTCTGTACCACTAGCAAATCTTATTTACCTATTCTTCTCAACTGCTGTAGTTCCAAATGCCTGGAAGTATGCTACTGTCCTTCCACTACACAAAGGAGGTGACCCCTCTATCCCAGGCAACTACTGCCCTATTTCTTTGTTCCCTACCCAAGCCAAACTTCAAGAGCACTTGGCTGTTTCCCAACTCACTACCTTTCTCTCTGAATCCTCCTTCTTCACACCTTTCCAATCTGGGTTCCGGAAGGATCACTCCACCACCATCTCCCTCCCTTCTCAGGCTCACTGACTCTATTCTCTCCAGAATGGATAGTGGCCAAATCACTTCTGCCATCTTTATTGACCTTTCTAAGGCCTTCAATACCATCTTCCACCCCCTCCTTCTAACCAATATAACTTCAGCAGGCCTATCAGACTTTGTGGTAAACTGGTTCAGGTCTTATTTCGCTGGAAGGTCTCAATCAGTTAAAATTGCCAACTCCATATCACCCCCACTCCCAATTAACACTGGTGTGCTGCAGGGGTCCATGCTAGGCCCCATGCTTTACTCAATATTCATAAATGACCTTCCCTCAGCCTGCACCACATCCTTCATCCATATGGATGGCAATGACACTGTTCTGTTCACCTCAGGTCAGTCACCCACTGATGTGACAACCAGAATCCAAGTAAACTTTGGCAAAGTCCAACTCTGGCTTGTCTCACATCAGCTAATACTGAATGCCAAGAAGACTGTCTCCATGACCTTTGGCACCAGGCAGAGACTCTATAGACTCCCTACCATGCTCTCCTTCCACACTCTTGATGGGACTACACTTGAGGACACCACCTCTTTTAGATATCTGGGTGTTTGGCTTGACCAACATCTTCAACTTTTCTGCCCACGTAGATGCCATCCTGAAAACACTGCACAACAAGTTAGGCACTCTGTACAGGAACTGTAGTTGTTCAACTCTACCGGTAAGGTGTGAATTTGTGCAGAAAATGATCATCCCCAATTTTTATTATTGTGATGAAGTCTACAGTGCTGTTCCCAAGTCCTCCCTATCCAGATTGGACACCATCTTCAACTCATTTTGTCACTTTTCTCTGGACTCCTCCATCACCATCCATTACTGTACCCTTTATCATTCCTTAGCCTACCCATCACTAGAAAACAGGCACCTAGCCCATTGTGCCAAAAATGTATCTCTAAATTTTGGTTTGGCTCTCTCCCACCCTACCTCACCTTCTCAATTACCATCCCTCACCCCTTCTCATTCTCTCAGATCTCAAGATATGCGCTCCTTGGCTTTCCCTCACCATTCTACCTCAACAGGCCAGTTAACCTACTCATACCACTTCCCCAAACTATAGAATCAACTGCCTTCTCAAATCTGATACTGTTCCTCCCCACACTCCCTTTCTTCATCACTGCACAACTTCCTCTCCCCGAACTGCTTCTGCTTCTAATTTGTCTCCCCCCCTTTTCACAGCATGTCAGTCAAGACCAGCAAGAGGCTTCCAGTTTCACTTATCCCTACATTTAACACTTATCCTATCCCCTCACCCTCCTATACCTATCTATTGACCCCCTTCCCTGCATTGCTGCATTCTCTTCCTCCTGGACTTCTCTAATCCTGACTAGCACTTATCCCAGTCCTACTCTTTAACTCTATATTGCAGCAACTTTTCATCTTACTATTTCTTTCGCTGCCCTTCCCAAACTATTGTTAGTTGATTTGCCTCTCCCTTCAGTCTCACCTGCCTGCAACTCATACCAGCCTGTTTAATCGATGAGTGTACTTCACCAGCCTTGACATTTTGCTGTTTTTTACACTATGATCCTGCTTACTGCCCTATTATATACTGCATTGTATTGATTGTATTGCACTGCAGTGTACTGTGTCAAATATTTATTTCTCTATGTTGCCCCCTTCCCCAGGATGCACCAGGAGATGAGCAATTTTTTGCTCAGTGTGCCTTTCCTGGTGAAACTTTTCAATAAATAAAATAAAATAAATAAACTTGTCAGAAACCTTATATCAGATAATTTTATATGAAAATCTGGTTAAAGGCTTTTTTCCCTACAGGATGGGATAAATGGTATCATAGCACCCTTTGCCTGATACTAACTTGCTTCAAATGTTGTATTTGACAACTTGGTTTCATTTTCTGTTACAAATAAAAAAAAAAAACACTTAGATAATTTGTTACTGAAGGCCTGGTATGAACTGAATGCTGTTCTACAATATGAATTTGGGTTTTTGGCATTAACATAAGCTTAAACTTTCTTAGAAAGGATTGGAATGTATCATGGAATTGACTGACCAGACTGGGAGTGGGACTGGCTGATATTCTATGGTTTCTTTGTTGATAATTTTTTTTTTCTCATTTTAGATTTTTTTATCTGCACAATGCTATTGTTTTAATTTTTTTTACTTTGATGTATAACACACATGACATTCTTTGATGAGTTTATCTCTATAAATTTCATTTGAATTTAGTTTTTTGCATTAATAAAAAATTCATGTACTTTGGTAAGTGCTATTTGATCTTTTACTTCAATCTAGACAGTGACCACATGGGACCTCAGTTTAATATCTCATCCGAAAGACATCACCTCACTAGTGCAACACCCCTCTTGTACTCCATTACAGTGTTAGTTATGAGTGTTACCCCAAGTACATGGTGTGGGGCAAGAACCCATGACCCTCTGATCTTCTGGCCCTAAAGGTAAATGTTTCCCACTGAGCCATAGACATAATGTGAGTCAGTAGACTGTATGTGAACCTTGGATGATTGGTACCTTCTTTTCTTATAACCATCTATCTTCCAACTTTTATCAGCACTAAACTCACGTTACACATGCTATAAAGTATGAAATAACTCAAAGTTAAGAACTAGGGGGCCTACTTTGATACAGGCTTTCTTAAGCCATTGAGTCACACTAGGAAAAAGTCTTTTAAAAATAAGGATCATGAAGGTGCTCCTCAGATTAATAATGAGTCATGGATAACATAGCATTAGTTTCTCTGGCCCTTTAGTAAATGACATTAGCAATGTTTAATTATAGTACTTTAAGGTAATTGTTTTGTTTCAGTGGAACTGGACACTACCTGCAATGGATGAAAGGCAATTCTTCTGTTCTACAAGGTCTCTGGGGCAGCAGTTTGAACTCAGTAAAGCGAAAGATCAGGTACTTACCTATTCAGTTTTCACTGAACAAAAAAAAAAGTTTTAGAAGGGTAAAGAGGTACTCTTTACCCTTCTCAAACAGACTTTTTTTGTTCAGTGAAAGTTTCATAGCTATGATACAAGGTGCAGCACTAGAGTACTGAGATACAGAGGCAAACTGCCTGACAGATGCAATCTCTAGTGATTGTATTGATTACAGGTTTACAGGTTAATCCTCTTAGGCTGACTTTTTAGCTAGAGAACGATGGGATCTCAGCTTTTACCTCATTACTTTAAATTGGATATTTTTATTTTTAAAGGCCATTAATTCTCATTTCTTTCCACTCAGAGGACATAATATAATTTAATACTTTTGGAAGGAAGGTCAGTTAAAAAATTGATGGGCTGGTCAATAACAGCTTTGGAGGAAGTTTAGTCAATTACATCAGCAAGTCTGATATCCTAACATTAAAGTCACAAAGTTGACATTTGGCGATTTTGAGATGGAAGTATGTTTCATTGTTTGCTTATATGGAAGTCATTAAAAGTATGTAATGAGCTAAGAATGCTTGGTACATCTCAAAAGAAGGGCATTACTGGTGATGTATACTGGTGCACCAATTCAAAATAGGAAACTCAGCTGATGAGTGTGCGTAATTATCCTTGTAATAACCAACTATACTGTTTTTCATCTTCAGTTTTTCTTGCTTGCAACAGATGTCCCTTCCTTCCTTTTTCCTCACATTCTGCTGTCCCCCACACTGACCAGTTCTAGTGCATGCTATGGCAATCCACCATGGTTAACCAGGGCACAGATAGCAGCTACCTCTGAGACTCTGACAAGTACTTCAAAGAACCTGGCCTCAGGAGGTACTGCAGAGTAACATGTTTCAGCATTCCTACCTGGAGAAAAAAAAACAGATTTTCTCAGTGACAAACTCCTTCCACCAACCCACCAAGTGATAAACCCAAGGTTTCTATTGAACCTGTGTCTCCTGCATGGCAGCGCAGCATATTGTCTTTGAGTAACTGGGCCATATCCCTTAAAATACTGCCTGCATTGTGGGGCTTTTTGCCATCCCTTTACCTATGTTTTGCTTATTCCTTCAAATGTGCAGTATGTATATCCAGGTTAAAAGATATGGTATCTACTCAGACAATAAATTTAGATGACGTTCCCTAGAACTGCTTGTCTAGCATGACAGTAGCTAGAGGAGTCCCATCGGTGCCACAGTAGCACTGTTGCTCATGATGCAGATGAGCCAGAAATGAGCCTGGAGAACTGGCAGAGGGAGGAGGATTGGCTATCCCAGAAGACATGTACCTCTTCAGAGATGGAGGGATGAGGCCATGCTCTACTGCAGCACTGATATCTAGGAACCAGCTAGGTTTTACAGACAGGCAAGAGCTGGCAGTGGGATGGATGAGTGGCTGAGGTGATGTGCAAGTACATTGTGTGCATGCATCATGCATTAATCCCGATGCCCAAGGAGTGGGGAAGGAACACTGGAAAAGTAGTCCCTGACAGAATGATGGTCGATCTCCACAGGCCCTGCACTACAAATCTGGATCTTTTCACCATACACTGGCTGTTGGTCTTCCTTGAGTATCTGGTACCAGTGGCGGATCTAACCATCCTGCAGCTCCTGAGGCCACAGAACCCTTCTTGGCCAGCCACAGAAAAAAATTTAGCATGCACTGCTGCAGTAATTTAACCCCTCACATCTAAGAAAGAGCTACTTTTGATGTTCACTTTGTAGTGACTTCTATTTAATTCAGGTGTGTAGGGGTATAATTTAACAAAAAAAGTACTGCTTGCTTGCACAATTAACATTCCAACCCCATACTGTAATCTGTAAGGATATGTTCTGTGACAGTTGGGGTTGATCTCTGACTCAAAGAGCTAGAGATTTGCAGCCTACCTTGAGATGAGTCTGCAGAGTGCTGGACCAGTATGTATTAGAGTTTATTGTCTGCTGCCACAAAGAAGAGAGGCCCACTGTTTTGTGTCCCATGTCCATTAGGACTACTGCTGACAACACCTTGGCCTCTGGTCCAGTGCATCGTGTTCATACTCTCGAACCGCTGAGCATCCCTACTGCCCAAGCTGCATTCATCTGGCTGGTATCCATTACTTGACTCATCACTGGCTGGAGGGAACAAAAGTAATTTTTTATTTTTTATTTTTAGAGAGCCAGGAAAGACAAGAGCTATATGAGTGGCATGGATAAGAGAGGGAAGGAGCAGTTGGACGTATAGTTGGGTGGCAGTATAGCCTGAAGGTTAAAGTAAAAAGCTGTGAATGAACTTGGTACATCCAGCAGACCTAGGTTTGATTCCCACAACCTCCATCTGCACGCACACTGTGTGACTCTGAGCAAATCATTTAATCTCCACAGTGCTCCCAGGTCTCCCCCGAAAACAAGCACTTGTGCATGGCTAGCAGGCATTACCTGGTTAACAAATAATAAAACAAAGTTGCTTGCTCCCAATATGTGCTACAGTGACCTGGATAGGTTAGCAATGTGTTTGAGAGGCAGAACAGCCAGGAAATGTTCAAGCTTATAAAATGGAGATGTGTGTCTTTTTATTTAATAGTTGACTAATATCTACTGCTTATTTGCTTTTTTTATGCATGTTGATGATTAAAATGTAGTTTATACTCTGTTCAGTTACTAACTATTTTACTTAGGTGAAACTATTTTGGAAGAGGGTTCTTTTGCACCTAGGTTTCAGTATTAATCATGTTCTGATGACTGTTCACACCTGATACAGTTAGTTCATGTGGTGAGTAAGCACAAGACCAGTTGTTGTTTGAAGTATATGCTCATTGTGTGACTGTCCATGCGGTATCATAGCCAGGGTTATAAATGTATGATGTAACCATTAAATAGTAATGGGTTGGAAGACTTCATCAACTTTATTGCTCAGCCATTTGACCATGGGTCCTGTCAGGAGGTCTAAACCTCACTTTCAGATTCTTGGCAATATTGGGAATGCAAGTAATCACAGACACAATGCATAAGAGTAATACACTTGTTTATTACTACCAAAAAGGATAAAATCACAGTTGCCCTAAGCAGTTTTTACCAATACGAAGCAGGATCCAGTGCTAAGCGTTCCCTATACCTCAAGGTTTCTTTGTGTCTCTTGGGATCTCTGAGGTACAAGACTAGTGTATCACATTATATACCTATGATAATTACTATGGTTACTGTAAGATAGAAACATTTCTATTTACAGAGATGAGCCCTGTTGGCTAAATTAGAGGTGACTCCACGGTCCAAGATAACATTATACAATTTTCTATAGTTATCAGTTTATAAACAAATAGTTCTTATACAGAGTCTTACATAACTCAGTGTAGTAGTACAAATCACTAAAAGGTAGCAATGAAGACTTACATATCATAATTATTCCAAGGACACAAGTGCCTTGGCATCTCACAAGTAAGAAACACACAGAAAATACATAGAAGAATATATGTATTAGCAAGCAAAGTGTATTACACAAATATGCATTCATATCCTGACATCTACTCTTGTACGGTAGATGCCCTTAGCCCTATATGTTAGTATACTTAAGTGTCTACAGTGTACCTCTGAGGGTACCAGTTAGGGTGCAGGGACCTCGTGTAACAGTCCACTCTTGTGGCACAAGCTGGCTTTGGGTTAAAATACAATGTAAGCCAGCTTGTCAGTGCAATGGTAGTGGAAGTATGCCCAGGGTTTCAGATGGCCAGCCAGGGGGAGTAGATCTAGCATCTGAAGGACTGCTCTCCTCCTCTTGGGGGTGGAGTGGCAAGAGCATGTTGCCTGCCTCGCCCCTGGCAGAAGTTAGCGGAAAGGCAGCCTGGGCTCAGAAGAACTGCCAAAAAGAGAACAAAAATGCAACAAGCTGTGTTTTTAAGAGATAGAAGATTGCTGGAATAGGTGTCAGGATTCCTTTCTCTGCCCCTCCCCAGAAACACTGCACTGCCAGTGTAATTTTGCTGACTCGGGTGTTGCTGTCTTCCCCCAGCAAGGGATCATAGCTATCTGTCTCCCATGGGTTATGCATGAAATAAACTGACCTGGATTCATTTCTCTGGGGCCTTAATGCTTTACCGAAATCTCAAATCTTGACTCACTAGGGGAAGCAGTTTAAGCCAATGGTTGGACCACAGACCTACAAAACCAGATGATTCCCCAGTTTCAAATCCCGCCACTGTCACTGGCTCACTGTGCAAGTCACATGACCTCCCTCATTCTCTAGTCCCTACGCAGATGAAAAAATGGGCAATTCTTGCCCCACTGTTAATGAGATGTGACATCTCCACTGGGAAATCCTGGGCATGAAAACTTAAAAAAAAATACAAAGATGGATGAAGGAAGCTTTGCTTCATGCAAAGAGTGGTGGGGAAGTGTAATGGCCTTCCAAGTGAGATGACAGAGACAGAATCGTTATATTTGTTTAAGATAAACTTAGATGAATAGATGAGAGAGATGATCCCTGGTGTTATTAATGTTGAGAACAGATATAAAAGTCAATGCACTCGAAAGCTGTTGAAAATGTTTTCACTATTTTATTATGTGCAAAATTACATCAGTGGCATTATTAGGTAAGTCCCATACAAAGCACATTGACTGTATGTGGAACTTGTTTGGCAAAGCACTAATTACATTTTTCAAAGAATGTAGTCAGTAAAAACATTTTTGAAGAATGCTTGAGTGTGCTGTCTTTTGTATGTATTTTGTACCTTTCAGGTATATTCTGCTCGGTGGCACCGTACTTTAATAACACGCAGCTGTCATTCAGTGTGTCATTGCCATTGTGACTGGTGCAAAATGGAGAGTGGTTTTGTGGCAGTAATTACTCTGATTTTGTCTCTGAAACTTGTTTATAAAATGTGCCATGAAAATCCTGTTACCTCGGCGGTCGCATGTTGTCACGTAATCATTGATTATTTTCTGACAACCGCACACCTCAGCTGAACTATACTGTATGTTTTCAGCAAATACAACCACATTTTATAAGTAGGCTAAGACACTCCAGGGTGTGCCATGGTAAGGGAAATAATGCACTTTCTTGGGTGGTTTCAGCAGTCGGCTACATCTTGTTCCTAACAACCACTGGAGGCTTTCATTATTCCCTTATAACCACACACACTGTTACATGTTATCCCTTTTGTATTCACACCCTCATGAATACCATTATGTAAAATAAATAGTAATGAACATGGGGATTCTATCTTCTAGCCTAAGTAGTCAAAACCAAACAGTCATCCACACAAGCATATCTCTAGTCCCAGTCTCACTTCCATGTGCCCAGCCTTGTTTGTAGCAGGAACCAATTGGTGGAAGGGCATGAAGACTCCTGACACCAGGTATCTCAACATCAGAAGCATTACCCTATAGAACGGCACATTCCATTGGTACTATGCTGAGGTACTTGCTTGATCCTGTGTCTCCTCAGGTCCACCAGCAAGATGATGCTGGCCACTGTGACCTGTGTTGCTGGAGTCTGGCATGACCTAGTGTATAGGGGGACAGGAAGGGGAGAAAGTAGTGGGTATCACAGGCAGATGGGTGTCTGCCAAAAAATCAACATAATCCATTGCACTAACCCTCCCCCATAGTTGTGTAAAAAGCCTGCAATTCTTTTAAAGTTTTTGCTTTCTTACTCCAATTTTATCTCACACCATGATTTTTAATTGGGATTCTTTATATCAGATGTTAGCTGAGATGTTAAAGGGGATGCAACTGAGCTGCATAATTTAGGTAATTGTATGCTGTAGGGCTGTGCTGCTTTATAGTGCATTTTGCTCAATTTGTAACTAAATTGTCTTTGTTTTATCTTGATACAATTTATCATGTCGGAAGCTATTGACCACCACCCTCCAGCCATGGCTTTCCCTGGTTCACCCATGCCGGTGTGATAATAATGTTGCCAACACCAATTACGGTGCAGGCAACATGGCGCCCAGCATTACAGCACCAGGCATTATGTCTCCTGGGATTTACAGTGCCAAAGCACCCTCCCAAGAAACAGTAAGCTTTGGAGGAGGACTTTGACCCCCTCCTTCCCCGTAATGTAACAATACACACTCCTTGATAGTGCATTTAAATGGACCGGAGGGTAGTCATATCAGATGACCTAAATTTGGGCAAGCAATGTGAGAAGGCAGTAAGGAGGGCAGGGGGATACTGGGATGCATACGGAAAGGCATCACCAGTAGAAAACAAGAAGTTGTTGGCCCTCTGTACAGACAGTTGGTAAGACCACATCTGGAGTACTGTGTACAGTTCTGGAGACCCCATCTCTGCAAAGACATAGACAGAGTGAAGGCTGTCCAAAGGAGGGCAACCAGAATGATGCTGGGTCTGCATCAGAAGACATATGAAGAAAGACTAAAGGAACTAAAGATGTATAGCCTTGAAGAAAGGAGGGAGAGGGGGGTACATGATAGAAGCTTTCAAATACCTCAAGGGAATCAACAAAGTCCAAGAGCGTAGCATCTTTCAGAAAAAGATGTGCAAAAACAAGAGGGGCACAATTTGAAGACAGATGGGGGATGGCTCAGAGGTAATGTGAGGAAGTATTTCTTCACAGAGAGGGCTGTGGATACATGGAACAGCCTTCCTGAGGAGGTCGTAGAGTCAAAAACAGTGGGGAAATTCAAGAATGCTTGGGACAGACATAAGGCAATTCTAGTGGGGTGTAGGAGGAAGTAGGCTGTTGGCTAACTAGGATCTGCAGCTTATCTGTTGGGTAGGGAAATGGGCAGACTAGGTGGGCCAAGCGGTCCTTACCTGCTGTCAAGTTCTATGTTTCTATTCTTCAGCTGGCTGTGGTGCTGAGCAGAGGGCTCTGCTGGTCACAGGATCAGGGCAGGAACAGGGGTGGAGTGGTTGAGCAGTGCATGATGGGGTGGGAGGGTGGGGATCCACTAGATCACCAGGAACTATGAACTCATTGTTTTGTCCTTGAGATTAGTGATCAGTGGGGGGCACTATAGGATCATGGCAGTGTTACCATTATGGTCATGGGAGATTGTGGATCAGTGAGGGGTCCACTGTACCATCAGGGATGATTTGTCCACATCAGTAATGGGGGGGGGGCACTAGACTACCTGATTACAGTACAAGCAGCATTTTAAAACATAACATTTATTGCAGAACACTTCAATGGCACCCACCGGGTGCCACATCACTGCAGCTCATGCACATTGTACCACAACATCCCCAGTGCCTCCTCCTATGCCTTTACTGTGCCCATACTTTCCACTGTAGTACCCTATCCAATTGGCACAGTCACTTAGACCACCTCCTTTCTGGTCTAAGTGGTGCCCCTTGCTGCATCCATGGCAGGGCTCTGAAAATCCCCAAAAAGGGGATGCTACAGTCCCACCATGTCACAAGCCCCCTTGCCACCTGGTGCACTGGATTGTTTGATGAAACCCTGTCACAAGGGGGCATTGGGGCAGCAGTGTCTGGATCAGATGCAGGCTGCTTTGGAAAATCCCATTTGATGCAAGTCCCTGGCATCATTCCAAAGCATTTGAAAACTGGGCCCTGTGTCTGATCCTGCTGCTGTTGCTGTTCATGTCAATGAGTGTATTTATGGGCAAATTAGCCAAAGAGCAGGAAAAGTGCTCTTTGATTTACAGTATTAAAAAAGGTTTTTTTCTAAAATTGAAAATAGGCAGCAAGTCATGAAGAACAAGCATTTGTCAATGCTGAATGTTTGCTTGCTGGTATTAGCATTGGGAATGCAGGAGTTAGACAGATGCAGAATAGGAATGACAGTGAACTATTGAACATCATGCCAATTCCACCTCCATCATGTAGAGATGGACAGGCATTGGGGTAAGTTTTTGGGTCATTGCCCATGACTGTCATGCCTTGTCACCTCACCCTATTCTGCAGACACCAACACATGTTGAGGTGTGCCTTACGGTGTTTGGCTTTACAGTCACACCATTCCATAAGGACATATGGTGAAATGTGTGCAGAATGGGAGAATGGGGCGAAGTCTGGGGCTGAAGAGTCCAAGGTACACCTTGATGCCTATCAGTAGCTGGGGAGTGGGGGTGGGATGGCATGAGCAGTACAGTTGACAATCCAAAGCCACACCCCGATGCCTGCCAGTCTGTACAGGGTAGGACGTTATGGTTAGAAACCCTAATGCCTCAGGCGTTTGTTGGTATTTAGACTACAAATTCTCAACATGGCCTTTTTGTGACCCCACCTCATGGAAACATTTGGGACCTCTTCTCATGAAGAGTGGCAGTGTGCTTTTGTCAATGTGTCCCGAACATTGAGTTCCAACAGTGACAGTGCCATTCTGCTCCACATATATGAAAACACAGATCAGGCAGGATGTGAAGAATAAGAGCTGTACCTTCCATAGGGTGGTGTGAAGAGATGGCAATGTTGAAAATCTATAGCGGGAATATTAAAAATGCTCACACTTCTGAGCATACGTGGAAACTGTGGAATTCATGCACATAACAGTCATTTTATGGACTTTTGCCACCAAATTTTCAACATAGGCATTTTTGGACCTCTGCTCATGAACAGTGTCACTGTGATTTTCTTAATGTGTCCTGAACACTGATTTCGCACAGCAACCATGCTCTTCTGCACCGGAGGTGCATAAACACATTACGGCCAGATGTAAACAATGACAGCTGTACTGTTCATAATGAGGTGCAGAAAATGGCAATGTTGAAAATCTGGAGTGAAAATATTACAAATGTGTGAAGTAATGAGCATGCATGGATACTGCACAATGCACGCTCATAACACAGTCATGTTATGGACTTTCATCACCAAATTTTCAACCTAGGCATTTTAGGACCTCTGCTAATGAACAGTGTCACTGTGATTTTCGTAATGTGTACCAAACACTGATTTTCCACAGTGACCACACTATCATGCGTCGGCAGTGTGAAAACACATTTCAGATAGGATGTGAAAATTGACAGCTATACTGTTCATAAGGAGGGCAAGAAAAATGGCAATGTTGAAAATTTGGAGTGAAAATATTGCAAATGTGTGAAGTTACGAGCGTGTGTGGGAACTGTGCAATGCACGCTCTTAACAGTCATTTTATGGACTTTCGACACCAAATTTTCAACATAGGCATTTTAGGACCTCTTCCAATGAACAGTGTCACTGTGATTTTCATAATGTGTCCCGAACACAGAATTTCCACAGCGACCGCACTATTGTGTGCCAGAAGTGCGAAAACACATTTCGGACAGGATGTGAAAAAATGACAGCTGTACTGTTCATAAGAAAGTGTGGAAGAATGGCAATGTTGAATATCTGGAGTGAAAATATTGCAAATTCGTGAAGTTACAAGTGTGCATAGCAACTGCGCAACACACGCTCATAAAACAGTCATTTCTTGGATTTGTTACACCAATTTGCAACATAGACTTTTTGAGAGCCCACCTCATGAATACTGGCACTGTCATTTCATTAATCGCTTCCAAAAGGTGATTCCATGCAGTGACTGTGAAATCACCTTTCAGGACCAATTAATGTCATGACAGTGGATGAATTCATGAGGAGGGGTCCCAATAACCCCATGTTGAAAATTTGGTGCCAAAACTCCCCAAAATGCCTGAGATATCCAACAAAGTTGAAAAACCCTATTTATGCCATTATACAGCTTACCAGCATTTCCTCGGTTCGTGGTCGGCTTTGAAGAGTGCAGACGTGTTCCCAGTCCACCAAAGATCACCGTGCTGATCTCCGGAGGTAAGTATGGGGTGAGGGTGAGGGGGGTTATGGGGAGGCAGGGTGTGCAGAGGGTGGACATGGGTTGGAGAGGGGCTGCCAGACTCGACAAGGGATCGCTTTTTGCTTTACAGGGAGAAATTTAAAAAAAAAACATTGCGGGTTTTTTTTTTTTTTTTTTACAGGAATATTTAACATGGACATTTGGCATGCTGAGGTGGACTCCCAGCATGCCAACCTAGTGTTTTGTTGGGGGGAAACTATAGCTGACAGGGGAATGGGCACCCCCGTCGTTATATACGGGGGGCGCAATAGCCGACGGGGGATTGGGCACTCCCCTCGGCACAACCTACTTTTGTCGGGGGGGACATTATGCTGATGGGGAGTGGGCTCCCCAGTTGGCAAATTAATTGTGGATGTGGGGGAGATTATGCTGATGGGGAGTGGGTTCGCCTATTGGCAAATCAAACTTGGACAGGGACTGAAGCTGATGGGGGTTGGGGCCCCGTTGGCAAACAAAGACTGTTTTTGGGGGTGCATGCTTCCGAGGGGGATTGAGCATCCCCTCAGCACTGGGGGCTGAATAATACTGTTTGTGAATGCTGCAGCAAGCCACCCTCCATGTTCACAAACAGTATTATGTTAGCTAATGTTCCACCCTGCAATGACGGGTCGCCCCCTCATTGCAGCAGAATGACTGACGCTGCAATGACAAGGTGGCCCATGATTGTTGCCACAAAAATGTTTGTACTTGGTGGCACTTTTGGAGACCAGTGTCACTGGCACACTGTTCCTCCATTGGTCCACCAGTGCCAAGCCCCCAAATGCAGTTCCTCCCTTGGCTGCCACAGTGCTGCGCCGCCACAACCCGCTTCTCTCCTAAGCTGTTGCATAATGTTTCTTGTGCATGCGTGCAAGCAAACATAAAAATAAGAGTTGAATACTCCTTTACTTATCTGTTCCCATCACTAAAAGACCTTAGTGGAACCTGTATTTTTATGGTGTGCCCTGGTGCTGCTCATATTAGGCTGGGAAGGGGCCTGACCTGCATGCAGCCTTTCCATGGAACCTAGATGACTGTGCAATTCTGCCTTTCAAGTTTAAACTATTCAGAGCCTTCTGGTGATGTGTGCCTTGTGGAAAAGAGGAGTCTATGTGGTGTCTTTAGTTGTTGTGAAGGACATGCTGACCTGTACTGTGCAATTGTTTGTAAGGACAGTTGGCTGACTGTGTGGGTGTGTGTGTGTGTGTGTGTGTGTGTGTGTGTGTGTGTGTACTGCACCTGTTTCTAATCACCATATCCTTATTTAGCATTGAGTATGCCATTGTTTTGCCATCATTACACTAAACTCCTTCTTACTGAAATTCCCTCTTGGTTTATCGTCCATGCTGTTGCATGTTTCTACAGTACTCGATTACTTGTCCCATTCACTCAGAGAGCAGACAGCCTGTATATGGTCTCTATATTTTCCAGTCATACTTACATAGAAACATAGACTTTGACAGCAGATAAGGACCACTTGGCCCACCTAGTCTGCTCATTTCCTTACCTAGAGGATAAGCTGCAGATCCTATTCAACCAATTGCCTATTTCTTCCTACCCACCACAAAAATTGCATTATGTCTGTCCCATGCATTCTTGAATTCTCCCACAGTTTTAGACCCCACAACCTCCTCAGGAAGGCTGTTCCATGCATCCACCACCCTCTCTGTTAAAAAATACTTCCTTACATTGCCCCTGAGCTATTCCACCTCCATCTTCAAATTGTGTCCCCTTGTTTACCCAACAATCCCAATTAGTGAATTGCAAACCTGTTTTCATGATTTGGCAGATATGCTAACCTTCAGAAAATGGGGGCCTGTGTGTTTTTGTTTTGTGTTTAACACTACTTTTCAGTGGAGAATGTAATCTATGGCATTGCTGTTCTTGATTGATGGAGCACCCTTTGTTTTGCTATACTAGTGTGCAAACAAAACCATGTTGTAGGTATAACTAAAATTTAAATCATTAGGGAGGACAACAAAGATAAGCTACTGTACAACAGTGGCAGAGTGTGGTTCCTCTATAGAGGCACCAGCAGTGGAGACCAAGGAGGATGTTGGGAACTTCCACAAAGGAGACCCACAGGAGGGTGGCACGGGACCCCACAGGGGAAGGAAACAACTCCTAGTGGGGGACTCCATTGTTAGAAGGGTAGAACTGGGGGAGGGAAGGGAGAAAGAGGTAAGGTGCCTACCAGGCATGAATGCTTGGAGGGACAGGGAGTGAATCCTCAGGACTCTGGGAGCAGCTGCAAGGGGGAGGGAGCTGGATGTCATTGTCCACCTAGGGACAAATGACCTGGCTGAGAAAGGGATCAGAACAGTGCAGGAGGAGTTTGTTGAGTTGGGGGGCTTATACAAGTAGCATGCACAGTAACCTTCTCTGAGGTGCTGCCTGTCTATGGCATGGGTGAGGCTAGGGTGCTCCACACCATGGGATTTAATCAGTGGTTGAAAAACTGGTGCAAAACTCAGGGGTTTGGCTTCATTGGGGCCTTGGGTTCCACCTAGAGTGATGCAGGCCTATACTGGTGTGATGGTCTGCATCTGTCCAGGAGGGGAACCAGGACCCTAGGTGATAGGTTTAAATGCTACATTGGTAAGCATTTAAACTAGCCAAGGGAGGAGGCACTGAAAAGGAGCATGGAAATCCTACCCACCCCCCAAAAAAATTAGGGTAGTTAGTGAGGTAAACATCAAGATAGAGACATTGATAGGGAGAAGGGCCGGGATAAATGGAGAAAAGAACAAAGGCAGTAAGGACAGGGATGGGGCAGAAAGGGATAAGGCCATCAAGAAATGGAGGGTAATGAGCACCAATGCCTGTAGTCTGGGTAACAAGCTCCCTGAACTGGTGGCCTTGATGGAAGAGGGATGCCTGGATATTGTGGTAGTCACAGAAACATGGTACACAGAGAACCATGACTGGGATGTTAACATAACAAGGTACACAACCTAGAGGAGAGACAGGGAGGGTAGAAGAGGTGGAGGAGTAGCTGTCTATGTAAGGGAAGGGATAAAAGCATTGGAACAAAAGAGTAAACAGGGAAGAGCGGAGGCACTGTGGGTTACCATAGAGACTGGAAATGGCACCACAATCCACACAGGAGTTGTATACAGACCCCAAACTCAGGGGGAAGGAATGGACAAGGATATGATAAAAGGCATCCTTAGGATGGCAGAGAAAGGGGAGATATTGTTGATGGGGGACATGAATATGCCAGATGTTAACTGGAGCACCTTTACTGCAGCCACATCCAAGAGCAGGGCAGTTCTTGATACCCTACAGGAGGCATGCCTCACACAGCTAGTGTTGGAACCCACTCAGGAGGGAGCTATCTTAGACCTCATACTCTCAAATGGGGACAGTCAGAGGATCTCAGCTCTAGAAGTGGGTAGTCATCTGGGAATAGGTGACCACCAAACTGTGATTCATAATAAACTCAGCTGCAGAGTCAAGCCATACAAAAGTGAGGGTACTGGACTTCAGGAGGGCTGACTTTGTCAAAATGGGAGAGTGCCTTAGAAAAGCACTAGCAAACAGGCAAGAAGGAGGGGTGGAGCAACAATGGGGAAACATCAAAACTGCCATCACAGAGGCAACAAGCCTTTGTGTGAAGCAAATAAACAAATCAAAATGAAAGAAAAAGCCACTATGGTTCTCAAAAAAGATGTTGGGGAAGGTTAGGGAGAAAAAGACTGCATTTAGGAAGTATAAGGAAACACGAAAGTAGCAAGACAGAGAACTGTACCAGTTAAGGCAGAAGGAAGCAAGGAAGGCAGCCAGAATAGCAAAGGACCAAACTGAGGAAAAGATAGCCAACTTGGTTAAGAAGGGGGATAAAACCTTTTATAGGTACATCAGGAAGTGTAGAAAGACAAAGAAAGGGATAGTGAGGCTGAATAGAATGGACAGTGGGTGGGCACAGAGGGACAGTGAAAAGGCAGGGATACTGAATGAATACTTCTGCTCTGTATTCACAAAAGAGAAGGAGGGAAGGTACCTAATCCAATTAACAGAAACATTCTGGATGGGGGGTTGATCCCAGTCCTTTCACAGAAGAAACGGTTCTGAAAGAGCTCCTAAAACTGAAGGTGGACAAAGCAACGGGGGCCTGATGGGATTCACCCCAGAATTCTAAAAGAATTAAGGGGAGAACTAGTGACACCACTGACTAGCCTTTTTAAAAAACACATCATGGTAGGATGGTGTGGTACCTGAGGACTGGAGGAGGGCCGGTGCAATTCCTCGTCACAAAAGTGGAAGCAAGACAAAGGCAGGAAACTACAGACCTGTCAGTTTGACCTCTGTGGAGGGAAAATTGTGGAATCACTTCTGAAAGAAAGAATTGTTGAGTACCTGGAAGCCAGTGTGCACAGGACCCAAGGCCGCATGGATTCACAGAGAGAAGGTCATGTTAGATGAATCTAATCAATTTCTTTGACTGGGTGACCAAAGTAGTAGACCAGGGAAGGGCTGTGGACATGGCCTACCTAGATGTTAGCAAGGCATTTGACACAGTTTCACACAAAAGATTAATAAACAAATTAGCTAGCCTAGGAGTGGGTTCCAGGGTGGTAGCTTGGGCAAAACATTGGCTGGACAAGAGGACACAGAAGGTAATTGTTAACGGAGTCCACTCTGAAGAAAGGGGGATTACTAGTGGGCTACCACAGGGTTTAGTACTGGGTCCAGTCCTTTTTAATGTCTTTGTAAGTGACATTGCAGAGGGACTGGAAGGAAAAGTATGCCTCTTTGCAGATGACACAAAGATCTGAAACAGAGTTGATTCACGGGGGGTGGAAAGGATGAAAAGGGACTTTGCAAGGTTGGAGGAATGGTCAGAGGTATGGCAGCTTGGATTCAATGCAAAGAAGTGCAAAATAACACACCTGGGAAACAAAAACCCAGGGGAAGAGTACACAATGGGGGGGTAGTAACAACAACAAAAATAGAAAGGGACTTGGGAGGTAATTATACCAGATAACCTTAAGGTTATCAAGCAATGTGAGAAGGTAGTAGGGAGGGCTGGGGGATACTGGGATGTATAGGGAGTGGCAACTCTAGCAGAAAACAGGAAGTTGTTATTCCTCTGTACAGACAGTTGGTGAGACCCAATCTGGAGTACTGCATCCAGTTCTGGAGACCCCATCTCTGCAATGACATAGACAGGATGGAGGTAGTCCAGAGGAGGGCAACTAAAATGGTGCAGGGTCTGCAAAAGAAGCCATGTGAGGAGATACTAAAGGAGTTTAATATGTATACCCTTGAGGAAAGGAAGGTAAGGGGGGACATGATCAAAACTTTGAAGTACCTCAGTGGAATCAACAAAGTCCAAGTGGGTAGCATCTTTCAAAAAAAGAAATGTGCAAGAACAAGAGGACACAATTTGAAGATAGATGGGGGATGGCTCAGGGGAAACGTGAGGAAGTATTTTTTTTCACAGAGTGTGGTGGACAGACATAAAGCAATTCTTGTGGGGGTAGGAAGAAATTGGCTGTTGGTTAACTAGGATCTGCGCGTTATCCACTGGGTAGGGAAATGGGCAGACTAGGTGGGCCAAGTAGTCCTTATCTGCTGTCAAAGTCTATGTTTCTATGTTTATTAGTAGTTTCTGGCAATGCCAAGGGCTTTATCAATTGTTTTGGAGGATTTATCTTGTGATTGCCAGAATATAAACAAAAGTGGTTTCTGAAGAACTACGATATCTCCATCTGTGCTGCTGGCCACCAAGATACAGAGGGTTTTCATGTCTGTCTGTTTATTGTGTTCTGAAGTTGGAGGAACAACTAGAGGAAATGCATTTACAGTGTCCAATATGACACCCGAGTCTTGATGTCTTTAGAATGTTGGGTGGAATAACATGAAATTTCATCATACAAAAATAACAACTGAATAACCATCAACATAATATTTATGATTTATTCTTTTAACACAACGAGACATTTCACATCAAAACAGTCTGTGGAACTGCAGAGTGAGAAAATGAATCCAAGCAGGAGAGGTCATGTGATATTGATACAGAGTGCAGGCTCCTCATGGTTGCTCCAGCCACCAGATTGTTTTTCCACATTTATATACCGACTAAGGATGAAATAAAGTTTTTGGAAAAGAGTGTAAAGGACGTCTAAAAGGATTGTGTCACTGCTGGTTCACATAGCATCTCGAATGGAGGTGAAGATGAAAAAAGCTTTACCTAAAAGAATGCCTCCCTGCACCCCTGAGAAAGGCCCAAAGAAGCCTAGGTCTACAAGTGCAACTGATTCAAGGGAAACGACCTCCATGTCAGAGGATCAAGAACCGTTAATCCTGGCTTGATTTCTAGCTGAATTCAGGCCCTTTAAAGAGGAACTGTCATCTCTGACTTCAGAGATTAAGGCAATATCATTAACTTTGGAGGAGGTTTCCCGACGAACCTCAGATTCTGAAGCCAAGGTCTACTCGTTAGAAAAAACGAGTTGACAAAAATCGACCTGGAGATGGTAGCCACTAGACAGAAGATCACCAGACTGGAATCTAAATTGGAAGACCGTAAGGGTCAAAGTAGAAGAAACAACGCAGTCCTGATTGGACTGCCTGAAGCCGAAGAAGGTCAGGATGCGATTGTCTTTATTCAAAAGTTTGTGGAGCGAATTTCTGGTCCCTCACCTTTTGGGGCTAAGTATTCTATTGAGAGGGCACATAAGGCCCTTAGACCAGCTCCCCCACCCGGATCGCCACTGAGACCTCCGATTTTTAGATTTCTCAATTTCCTTGAGTGCCAGCATTTTCTGAAAAGAAGTCAGGGAAGGGCAGGATATCACCTGGGAAGGAAGGAAGGAAGGTAAGGGCCGCCCACGACCTCCCTGCCACTGCGAGACAACAACGTACAGCTTTTCATCCTTTGGTTTCAAAATTAATTGCTGCAGGAATTCGATTTAAGATGATGTATCCAGCGTGCTTACAAGTATTGGTCTCAGGTACCTGGCACAACTTTGACGACCCAGAAGGAGCACTTGCTGATCTAAAAAAAAGCTTTGCCCGAACAATTTCGTGATGCATTAACTTCCTTTGCTGACAAGTCTGTGGCTGACTCATAGTCCCTGATACTTTGGCTGGCATGTCGGTCCTAGTAAAGTGCTTATTTTTGTCCAGAGGGAGGAGCGATCGCTGAAGAGACCCCAGTCAGATCCTCTCATCTGCTTCCTGGCTCATTTGCAGAGTGAAAACAGGTGATGTATGAGTTTAATCTCCTAGGCTAAACTGATTGCTCTTTAAGCTGTTGGCTGACCGGTCACTGGATATAAGCGAGGGGAAAACCTTTCAGTGAACTTTCAAGTAAAGAATTAAACCTGCTTGTTATTTCTCGGTGTAGGGAGGGTATAATTTTTTAGCGTGACCACTAGAGGGAACCAGCAGACCAGGCTTTAGGTTTGTGTGGCATACTAACATTATTAATAGGATACAAATATATGATTTTGTTTGCAACTTAATTTTTTGAGGGGATGCAAGTAGATTAAGCAAGCTCTTATTATTCTCCTAATGTTCTTTATACTATAAAGAGAAGTACTTTATAAGAGTATAACTTCTAGGGGAGTGCAGCCCCTTAAGGTGTTATTAAAATAATTTCATACATGTTCTATATGGGTTGTATTATTTCTAAAACTTAATTATATTGGTATCTAAGCTTTATTTACCATACTCTCCATTAATAAATCTTAGGTTAGGGTCACCTACGGGTGGCTAGAAGAGGGAGCTATGGTATTGGTATTCTGCGGATCAAAGCCCATGTTAGATTGGAGGGAGAGGGGGATGGGTTAGTAGTTTACTGTTGTGTTTTGTTTATTGTTGGGGGAGGAAGGGGGCTAATTAGGGTTCAGGGGGAAGGATTCAGCACAGTTTTACTAGGATATTCATTGGTGATTAATATGGGGAACACACTTCTTGTTTTGTCGAATTTACAATGTGTATGTAATAATGTCTAATTGCATTAGGATTGCAACGTGGAATGTTAAAGGATTACAACAGCGTGTAAAGCAGTACAAGGTTCTTAAGCAGCTAGCATTGTTATTTTTAGACGTTGCTTTAATACAAGAATCGCATCTATTGGAATCAGAGGCAAACTGCATGAGAAGGCAGCAATTTGGTTATGTATTTTCTGCGGGGGTTGCCACAATAGGGCCGGAGTGTTGATCTTAATTAATAGGAAAATGTTCCTTTTGTTCTTAAACAGGTGCTTAAGGACCTGCAAGGCCGGTTTGTTTTCATTCATTGTACTTTATATGCCACCGAAATTGTGTTGGGTAGTCTTTATGGGCCCAATACAGATTCTCCTGTTTTTTTCACTCAACTGGTTGAACTTCTATATCCATTTTTGTCCCTGCCAATTATTTTAGAGGGTGATATAAATGCTGTTATGGATCCATTAATGGATCATTCTTCTCCTGTGAGTAGAAGTTGCTCTCCTGCACAAAGGGCCTTGCAAGAATTTATAGAGCATTATGCTCTGTGTGATGTTTGGAGAGTCCTGCACCCTTCGGAGAAAGAATTCACTTTCTTATCACCAGTCCATAAAACTGCTTCATGCATCGATTATATTTTCTTTCTCAGACTCTCCTGCTGGGGTAGCAGAAGCTTCCATACAGTCAGGACCGCCTTCTGACCATTCGCTGGTAACCTGTCACCTTGCCCTTTCACTTCTTCCCAAGAAAACCACCGGGTGGAAAATTAATAATCAAATGTTAAAGGACCCCCACATAGTCAAAATTGTCAATAAACATATCGAGCAATTTATAGAAACTAATCTCCAATCTATCTCCAGACCAGATTTTATATTGGGTACATTTAAAGCCTTCAATAGGGGAATATTAATTAGTATAGCTATACAGAGGAAAAAAGAAAAGGAAAGGGAACCAAGTACTCTTCTTGAGCAAATTCGTTCAATGGAATTAAAGCTCTCTCAGTTTTTCAGAACGCCTTCAGCAAGAGCTGGTAAAATTAAATGAGGCTTATCTAGAGACATTAAGGGAGAAAGCTGAATTTGCCATTCTGAAAACTAAGGCAAATTATTCGGATCAGGGAGAAAAAGCAGGGCGGCTATTAGCACTCTGGATTAAGCAACAGGAAGTGAGCAGATATATTCCTTCAATCCGCTGTCATTCAGACGGTGCCCTAAAAACATCTCCGGCGGAGATAATATCTGTATTTCAGCAGTATTATACAAAGCTATACAACTCCAAGATAAACCTACTGTCAGAACAGAGTTTAGACAATTATTTAGAGGCATCCGGCTTATCTTTGCTCTCTGAGCCCCAACAAGATCTGCTTGTATCTTCGATATCCTATGAAGAAATTCTCATGGTTATTAAAAACTTACCTTCTGACAAATCACCTGGCCCAGATGGCTTCTCAGCCAAGTTTTACAAAGTCTTTCAAAAACAATTATTACCATTATTAGTTCCCTTATATCAGCACATTTTGTCAGGCGCACCTGTTGACCCTACTTTATGGGAGGCCTCAATAGTCCTTATATTGAAACCGCAGAAGAACTCAGAATTACCTACAAGCTATCGCCCAATATCCCTGATGAACCAGGATGTCAAGATATTATCTAAATTGTTAGCTGATCATATTGCATTCGTTTTGCCTGACCAGGTTGAATTTATGAAGGGGCATCCTTCGATCGATCATCTTCGATCCCTGTTGCACGTCCTTTCGGCATCCAGGGATGTCTCATTTCCAGCTGTTTTGGTTTCTCTGGATGCTGAGAAGGCATTTAACAGGGTTGACTGGAATTTCTTATTTCAGGCTCTTAATGCTTATAAGTTCCCTTTACGCTTTCAGAATTGGATTAAGGCTCTTTATGGTACCCCTTCAGCTCGGATGGTGGCTAATGGAGCTGTATCCAAGCTCTTTATGTTACATTCAGGTACCAGACAAGGGTGTCCTTTATCCCCTTTGCTTTTTAATTTATATCTGGAACCCCTTATTTGCCAATTAAAACTTTCCCAGATGATTCAGGGAATTACTATTCAGGGATACGAAATTAAAGTATCGGCTTATGCCGATGACCTCTTGTTACAATTATCATACCCAACTAAGTCAACCCCTCCATGTTATCCATAATAGAAGAATATGCTACCTTTTCAAATTACAAATTAAATATTGAAACATCTCTTGTCTTCCCGCTTAATTATAAAGTGATTAAATCCACTATTATAGAAACAAGTCTGTCCTGGGCACCGAATTCTTCAAGATACCTAGGCATTCAAATTAGTAGGAACCCGGCTTCACTTCAAAAACTAAATCTAGATGCCCTAGTAAATACTATAGGTGCAGACCTAGACAGATGGGCCAAATTATCTATTTCATTGTGGGGCTGAGTGAACTTAATTAACATGAATGTTTTTCCTAGGATTTTTTATCCCTTTTATCTACATAATAACGGATACTTCTAACCTTGTTCTGTAAAATTAATGGCTTGATTACAAAATTTATTGGGGCTAGAAGGCAACCTAGAATTGCTTTTCACAAGTTAGTGGCCCTCCAAGGACAAAGGAGGTCTCCATCTTCCTCATTTGATATTCTATTATTGGACGAGTCATGTTATTAAATATATGAGATGGTTGGAACATACAAAGGAAAGTAATCTTTCTGTTTTTGTTCCTATCTGGCTCAAAATTGAGTTGTCTCTGATTAAAGTAAATGGTCTCTCACTGGCATCCTTGTTTCATATCTGGCCTTTTGCTCTTCCTCCAAGTTTGAAGTCAACCCCCATTGCAACTTCTGTTAGAGTACATACCCAGATATGCGCTTTTACAAAATATAATCATACTTTAGATCTAGCCCAGCCTATCAGGGGTAATCCAAGTTTAAAAATAGATAACAAACCAATTACACTTCGGTGGCTTCCCCAATTGGAAGACACTGAACTTTCCCATTTTGTTATGTTGGATAACTCATGGCTTCCAACTATTGACATGTTAAATAATCTCAACATTCCTACTAAATTTACATTTAAAGTTTTTCAGTTAAGACATTTAATAGTGAAAGAGTTTGATTTGAAGTCTCCCCAAAAGGGAGCTTAAACGTTCCCAGAAGAACTGCCCCTTGTGTCCGGTATGGACTACTCTGTATCTAATACATATAAGATTTTATATAATTGCAAGTACCCAAACTGTTTTGCACCTGAGAAGTACTGGGGTTCATACTTTCCTGATCTGGAAATAGATTGGACAACTTTGTGGTCTAATTGTCATAAATACATTATCCAGGATAGATTATGACTTACACAATTTCACATAATATATATTATACCCCTCAAAAAACGATATAAATATGGGCTTATTTGGCTCTTCCACCTGCTCCCATTGTCAGCAGGCAGAGGGTTCCAGGTTTCATGTATTTTGGGCTTGTACTATGGCCTCTACTCTCTGGAAGGGCATTCATGTTAGGATGAGTACTGATGACATGCAGATGAAGCTTCTGTAAAATCCTTGGATTCCAGTGCATGATTTTGCTGGGCTTATGTTTATCACAAAGGAAAGAAAAAGGAAATAAGGAGACACAAAATGGAACATTTAAAAGGCAGCAAAGTTTTAACTCATTCATGCCATCTTCAAGGACTTTTCTGTTACCCCTGTGTCCTGTTTACTAATTTATATCACCAAGGAATGGGGTCAAATGTGGAATACCTTGTCACAAAATCTGTCTGACAGTATGACCAGTTGTATGGGAAATATGGATATGTTACTTTACACAAACAACAAAAGTATCGCAAAACAGCAGTTAAGATGGCCACTGAATTCACACACAGAATGAACAACCAGGTGAAGGGCATAGTGAACTTGGTAAATGAAAGTCATCAAAAAGAAGCAGAAAAGAACTGTGAAGGTTACACCCTATATTTGACACCATTCTGACATGTGGCAGACAAGGTATTTCTTTACATGGACATTGAGACAATGGCAGACTTCGGGACTGTGTGACAGCTGAAAATTATGGCAACTTTCATTCACTGCTGTGATACAGGATGTGAGGAGGTGACCAAAAATTGAAGGACCATATTCAGAATGCTCCTGACAGTACAACACATCTGAGCCAGAGTGTGCAAAATTCACTGATTGAAGTTTGTGGCCAGTTTATTCAAGATAAAATTGTGGAGAAAGTAAGAGCTGCCAGATCATTTGCAGTTACTGCAAATAAAACTAGAGACATATCCAAGAAGCAACAGCTAAGCTTAGGCATCAGGTACATGGAAAGTAGTGGGGCACTCGGGAAAAATGTTTAAAAGTCTTTGGAACTGACTGATACTACAGGACAGGTGCGGGCCTGTACAATAGAACTTAAGAGTCTAAACCTTGATGTAAATAATTTAGTTGGCAGGGATATGATGGTGGCAGTAATATGATTGGATATGTTTGATGTACTCAAGCAGAAGTATCCAATGGCCACATAAATCCACTGTGCAGCTCTCTGCCTAAACCTGACCCTAAGCAATGGAAGTAAGGTTGCTCATGTTTGTGATCGCTGGTATACTATTAGCAATATAACAAACTTTATGAATGACTCTGTTTCAAGAATCAGATGCTTGGCAGAATCTCTGAGAAACATTTTTTCTGAAAGAACTAAAACCAGAAGACTGAAAGTTCTGAGAGAGATGATATGGGTTGAACACGATGATGCAGTGCTGATTCTTAAAAAATGTCTTCCCTCTGTAGACAGAGGCCTTGATAAGAGTTCAACTTGGGCATCATCTGCATATGCCCCAAATTTGCAGAAAGCCATCAATAGTGAATTTGTTGTAGCTCTTGTAGTGTAGTACTCAGCAGAATATTGAGTCTAACACATCCTCTGTCAAAAGTGCTTCAAAAGTCCAATCTCAACTGCTGTGTGGACCTAATAAAAACAATTATTAACAAATTGGAGGGGAGATACACACAATACATTTAAGGATTTATGGATTGAAGCTGGTATACTTGCTGGCCACTTTGAAATGCAGTTGGCAAAGTCAAGGCTGACCTCTAGGCAGCAACATTGAAGAAACATACAGACTGAACCTGCAGAGTACTACTTTAGATTGACTGTGTATATTCCTTTTCTGGATAGCCTTCTAGCAGATTTTCAAGACCAGTTTGGTAAACACCAGAAAATTGTCTATTCACTTTCTGCCCTGATACCAAAGTATTTTGGGTCTGTGTCATTTAAAAATTTACTACTGGCAATTAAACTATATGATTAAATGCTATCTGAAAGAACAACTGATGAAATTCGAGAGGAGTACGACATATGAGTAAACTCATGGAGGGGAAAAACAAATTCTGAATTGCCAGCAACTGTCATTGAGGTTTTTGTTTCTTGTCCCCAGCAATTTCTCCCTACAATCTGAAGATTGCTGAGGATCTTCGCAACAATCTCAGTGCCTACTTCTTGGTGGAGAAAGATCCTATTCCACCCTGAGGTTTCTGAAGAGCCACCTTTGATCAACTATGACAAAAACAGATTAGCATGCCTTATTTTGCTTTAAATTCATCAAGAATTCATAGAATACACAGAAAAAATATTTGATATACTGATTGCTTGCTATACCATACAGCCACACAGAATGAAACTGATTTTATGATTTTTAGTTGATTGCTTTGTGGTTGTGCAAGGAAGTCATAGATAAGAAAAGGGTAATTGTGAAAATTAGTGGCAAAGCTAACATGTATTTGACTATTCCTTATGGGCTGGATAGTCAAAAGGGTTGTGCCAGCGCAAGTCAGAAAATGCACCATTCTGCGATATTCAACAGGAGGCAGTTGTGCCACTGAAAACATGCTGAGCAACAGCGCAATGATAATGAAGACATGCACAACTGAAGGGGGTGGAACGATGCATAAAGTGCACAGTGCGATGTTCAAAGACTTGCACAATGCATGACAGTGGAGCAAGCGGAAGTTGCGCGATAGCGGAAATGAGCCAAAATAAAAAGGAGCAAGGAAGAGGTGCAAGAATGCTACAGGAAAGCCATATGAGGCAGGGAGAGAGACAGAGTAAGAGGGAGAAAGAGGGCAGGCCATGGAAACAAAACCACAGATTAGGGGCAAGGGAAGGTGTGTGGGGCCACAGAGAGCAGAGGCCAGTAGGTGTACCCAGTGCAGTGGAGGCAGCAGTCAGGACAGCGGGGGGAATAAAGCAACAACAGCTGGGGGGAACACAAGCCAGGGACATGGACAGTGCCACCTTCCACATGGAAGCTGTAATGAGGGGGGTAAGAAGGCATGCTGCAAGGGGACATGGCCGTGGAAGGGCCCGTTGGCTGTATGCCCCCAACAGGCAGTACCGAGCCCGCATCAGCTTTGAGCTGTACACAGATGTCGAGATTGTGGGCTAGTACTGCCTGAACAGGGCAATACTGAGGTGGCTCTGTGAGCTGTGTAATGATGTGATGCAGGCACCCACACGACGGAGTCATGCTCTGTCAGTGGAGACAAAGGTAACAGCCTGCATGTGCTTGCTTGCCACGGGTACCTTCTTTAGACCAACAGGGGACACCACAGGCATAACACAGTCAGCCATGTCATGCATCCTCACCCAATTCCTCAGTGCACTGCTGCCACTTGCTATGGAGTACATCCATTTCCCCAGCACTGTGGCAGAGCGCACAGCAAACATACAGGAGTTCCACAGGGTAGCACGTATGCGTGGCATGCTAGGGACGACAGACTGCACCCATGTGGTCATTCACACACAACCTGGCCCTGATGGGGCCACCTACATGAATTGGAAGGGATATGCCAGTGTCAACTGCCAGATGGTGTGTGATGGCAGTGGGAGCATCATCAATGTCTGTGCCACGCACCCTGGGGGAGCACATGATTCCTTCAACTGGTACCAGTCAGCACTGTGCCATCAATTTGAGAGTGGGGACATCCCCACAGGTCATCTAGTGAGTGAGTATGCATGTAGAACTGACAAATCGTGGGCAAGGGGGGTTAGCCAGAGGTGCCATGGGGGTGGCACACAGGGTTTGGGGCAGTCTGAGCCTGAACAAGACACTAGCCTCAACTATCTCCACACAGGTGACAGTGGATGTCCACTCTGTCCCTGGCTGCTCACACCCTACTGGCGGCCCACGACCGCAATGCAGCAACACTTCAATGAGGCACATGCCACCACACGCAACATCATTGAGTGGGTGTTTGGGATGCTGAAGGTGTGTTTCTGTTAGCGGGACACCTCTGGTGGTGCCCTACAGTATAGCCCCTCAAAGGCCTGTGGGATATTCCTGGCCTGTTGTATCCTGCACAACATGGCCAAAGACTGTGGGATAGCCGTACAGGTTGAAGAGGGGGACAGCAATGGGGGCCGGTGATGATGGGATGGGCAGTCCCCTGGACTATGGGACCCCGACTGATCCGGCAGGCCCAGCTGCACTGGGACACCATCACAGAGGAGCACTTCAGCCAACACAGGTAAGTCATGGGGCCATGTGCAATCACCAGTGGCTAGGGCACAACCCATGTACACACATGGAAACACACCAGGGATGCATGACGGCAAGGGAAGTGGCAGGGCACAGAAGCACACACATACAACCAGGGATGGGTGAACAGTAACACGCCACATGGACGGACACACACACACACACGCACACACAATAGGCACAAAGTGCACAGGGGTCAGGTGCAAAACAGAGCTGGAACACAAACCCTAGCGACACACATGTTCACAGACCACCACGTCCACTGACTGTCTATGTGCATGTGTCAGATGCTGGGCACCATTGTACTTTGGTGTACAGCGCAATGCAGGCATCATCATGCACACATACCTGTGGACAGCAGTCGGAAGGGTGTGCAGGTGGATCGTGTGTCTGCATGTAGGGCTGGGCACCCACCGGTGCACTGCCCACCAAAGCACACAATGTACACAGGGCAGCACCAGACAGTGCCCGCACTGGGAGACAGGTCAGTCTTGCGGCACAGAGCCACGTCCGCCTCAGATGCGTGGGCAGCCCCACCGAGACCCAGCAGCACTGGCAGGCTGAGCATGGGCCTCATGGGGTGGCACCGATGGTCCACCAGGGGTTCCACTGTGTGAACGCGACTGTGCCCGCACAGGTGTCTGCAGCACACCAAACATACCTGCACCAGGAGTGCTCGGGATGCCCACAGCTGAACCCGGTGTCAACAGGGTGGGTGTCGCACGATGCCGGGAATGGGGAGTGGATAGTGAACTGTATGGTGTGAGTGACACATGTGCACCTGACTGTGTGCTCATTGTGGCCATAACAGCAATGAACGCCTGTGCATACCTGTCAATGGCAGTGGTTACATCCTCCCGCAAATGGCCAATCCGTGACAGGATCCTATTGGTGTCCCTGCTGTGTTGCTCCTCGACCCACTCCAGAGCCACACACAGTGCCTCCACGGACGTTGCAAGCCGCATCTGCTGCTGTACTGATGCCTGCAGTAGGCGGGAGTGCTTGTCAAAGAGGTTGTCTGCCACCTCGGCAACCTGTCCCTCAGGGTATGGAAGGGCCTGATGTTCAGCACCCCTTGAGGGTGGGTGCTGCTCACCAGCACCAGGTATGGGCAAGTCCACAGGTGGTGCACAGATGCCACCGCTGAACCCTGTACCCCCAGTCCCGGTGGGTGACTGCTGCTGCTGCCCCTCCACCTGCTGTGCCCAAGGGATTGGTTGTTCCACCGCTGTGGCTGCAACAGTGCCACTGACCTGACCAGCCACTGGTGCTGCCCCACCTGTGCTGACAGGCACAGCCTGGGACTGTGCTGACATGCTGACACACACATCAGAACTAGCCAGGTCCATGGGCGTGAGCTGGCCTGTTGTGCGTCCATTCCATGACACACACGTCACTGCCCATAATGGTCATTGCATCATCAGTGGTGCAGGTCTGTGCCACAGCCACAGTGTGCTGGCATCCTTGGATGCCAGACCACCGAGGCACAGGAAGGGCCTCCCCCACACCTGTCTCAATGACATCAGTGTTGACAGCCAGGCGGACCCACTGTTGCAATGCACGCCAGCTACCTGCGGAGATGGATGGTCCCTCCTCCAACTCCAGATGGCTGTCTGCAGTGGACAGGCCCTCCACCGCTGACCCCTGCAGATGTGCAGGATCTGTAACAGAAAGTAAGGACATGTTAGTGCATGTGATCTACCCTCCCCCCGACAGACCATGACGTACCATGCAGTGATGGGCTACCACCTGTCTGGAAGCCACCTCCTGGAACGCCCTCAATGGCACTGTGCTGCATGCTTGCAGCAAGCTTGTCCTCTGCCGGAGTCAGCTGCATCACCTCCAGCTGGCCCCTGCCTGTTTCAGCACGTGCCGCCCTGATGGAAGCCATCTTCTCCTTCACCCTCCTCCTGTCGGTACCCATCTTCTTCTTACACTCCTGCACAGAGCGCTGGTAGCTGCCATGCAGGTTGACGGCACGTGCCACCCCCTCCCATGCAGCAGCATGGGCCGGAGGGGTGCCCTGCCGTCCACTGAGCAGTGGCTCCTGATTGATGTAGGCCTTGAAGAGTGCATCCGTCTCGGCCTTGGTAAAATTGGGCCTCCTCTTCCACCCACCATCGTCTTCCTCACCCAGTCCTCACTCGGTCATTTTTCAGCCCGTATGGGTGACAGTGGTGACCTGTGACTGTGCAGTACAAAGCAAGTCCCTGAGACCACAGTCCGGAACACCACACAGCATGGAACTCACCTATAAACTGCAGTAACCGAATATGGCCACTGCAGAACAGTGTCGCAGTTTTATGGTGCAATCCATGCAAATTAGGTATGGAGCAACTTTAATGAGATGCAAATCGCACTGCTGCGCCATTGAATGGCTGATCGGATGATTTGCATAGGAAGGCTGAATATTGTGCTTTTGTACTTTGCACAATTGTGTTGAACGTGCTGAGCCAATGGTGCAGTTCTGTGGCCTGCGTAGTACACCGCACTGCACATACCCAGGTAGCTTACACAGGTGTCTGCTGCGCTGATGATGTGCTGTTCATGGTAGGCAATTCAGGGCATGGCCACCATTGTGCCAGTGGTGCTATGGCGAGGGTCACTACATGGTGCTGTGGCACAACTGCGCAATAGTTTGCTGTTGCAATGGCACACAGGCAACCAATCGTGCTAGACGCATAGACATCCGATGGTGCTGTACGTGGCCTTGTTCCAGAGACCCATGACCCTGTGCCCGACCTTTGCCCCCTTGGCGCTATATATCTGGCATGGCTGTACCTCTATCGTGCTGTTCGGTGACAGCGCAATAGGGAATGGCGGCGCTGTACTGACAGCACGATAGGGAATGGCAGCGATGTACCATGCAGCACCTCCACGTGGGGTTGCCGCGCTGAGGAATGCCATATTGCCTTCTATAGCATTAGAGATGACACACAGGAGAGCCCCTCAGTGGAGTGCCCTTTAGCTGGCCAACCTTGTGGCCATTGTGGAGCCACACTATGGCCCACTGTTTGGGGAGATGTGACTGGACAGGGCCAGGACCCAGGTCTGGCAAGAGGTGGCCACTGACCTGGAGGTGGCCACTGGCCACAGGAGAATGGCCGAACAGTGCAGGCACCGGTATGGGGACCGGAGATGGAGGGAGCCGGAGCTACTGGCATGTCTGCGGTCACGTGCCAGGAGGGGTGTGGTGCCTTGTCCAGGTGGGTGATATGTCTACACACTTGTATGGTCCATATGGGTAACACTGCCTTATGTGTCCAGCACATAGGGGAGGGATGGTCTAGGGTTGGCTGTGGCGGTGTTTACAGGGTATGGGATGGGTGGGTCTGGCTGGGTGGGTGGGCACACACATTGGGGCAGGGGGAATATGCTTTGGGTTTGTACTGATGTGTTTCTCTCCTTTTGTCTCCCACAGGCATGGCCGAGAGGAGGAGGAGGAAAGTGGAGCAGCAGCAGAGGGTGGGGGACGCTGCACGGGGGCATGTCGAGGACCAACCCCAATGCCAGCAACAATCCAATGAGGGTGAGTGCCATGACACCATGATTGCTATTGCATGCTGTGTGACAGGATGGGAAGCAGGGCATGGCCACCATCCATGGACACCACTGCCATGCACGTGACATGTGACAGTCAGTACTGTCCAGTGGCACTGCATGTCTGGAAGTGCATCAATGGTGGTCCATGTGTGCACTGGGCACATGGCTGTGGCACTGCCTGCCCACCGCATAGCCACATTACTGTACGGCCTTGGTTGTGCTGTGCTGGACATGGGGAGTGGGTGTGTGCAGTGGTACACATGGCTGTTTCTGCCTGGTTGGGCATGTCTTGTGGACACGGTCACTGTAGGTGGGTGCACACCATCACAGGAGAGTGGCACATGGCTTTATGCCATGCATAACAGGTGGGCTGCAGGGGGATGGACAGTCACACCCATTGACTCTGATCCCTTGTCCTAGGTGTGCGGATACTCCTGCGAGTTCAGCAGTCCATCCAGGATCTTGTGTGGGTGGTTCAAGAGTCCCTTGCCATCCTGAAGGATCTTCATCAACATGGGATGAGGAGGAGGAGGAGGAGGCGACCCAGGGAACAGCCTGAGGCAGCAGAGGACCAGGCTGGCCACCAATGACCACAGACAACCTCCCCCCTTTGACCAACCCTCACACCCCACCTTCCCTCTCCCGTATGTTCACCCCTGCCCCTTACCCACCCCACCTTGTTTCTGTCCCTCCACCCTATGTTTATACATAATTGCAAATAGTTGTTGTTGTTGTTATATTTTTTGAATACAGTTATTTTGATATGAATACTGTGGTGGTCTCTGATTTGCAGCTGGCTATAGGTGCTCAGTTGCAATGGTGTGCTTGGCATCTGGGGTGGTTCAGTCATGGGTATGTGTGTGTGCATGGGGAAGTGTCTTTGGTGTGGGAGTGGCTATCAGTCAGTATCTGTGGTGTGTGTGTTGTTCTCTGTGCATTGCATTACTGTGTGCAGTGGTCCATGGTGCCTGCTTTGTGTCCAATGTGCCCCTGTCAACCCGTCCTTGGCCTGTGCAGCTGACAACCTTACATGTCTGTGGCCTGCGAGGTCTGCTGCCTTGTCAGTGGTGGCTGTCCCTGCAGGTCATCCACTGTGACCGTCACAATGCTGGGTTGTCTCCTGTCAATGGTGTGGTGCATGTTTGCCTCGGGTGACACTGTGGCCTCCGCAGTTGCTGTCCCACCTCCATGCTGTGGCTTGTGTGTTGCAGGGGCTGTGCACCACTGTCTGTGACTTGTGATCCAGGCATATGCTGGTGGCGTACAGGGCCACAGTTCATGCACAAGGTGGGTGTCACCCCTGTGCCATGGAGGACTGCAAGCTGTGTGTGCACAGTTTACATGGGCCCACACTGGGGGCTTGGTTGCCACACTACTGCATCCCTGTGTTAGTGTCCCTGTGGGTATGGGTGTGTGTTTGCCCCTGCACTGTGTTGCATCCAGTGTGCTGCATGCTTCCACGCACCACTGTGGGTGTCTGTGCTGGCTGCTGTGGCTCATGGTGGGTCTGGCTTGTATAGTTCTGTGGTACACAAGGTTGCAGTGTGGCAGTGGGGGGGTGGTATGCATGGGAATTCCCACAGTGGTGGTCACTGCTCATGGGGGGTGTCTTGGGGTCATGGTGCAGGGTGTGCAGTGAACAGGGGGGGCTGCTGTGCCATGGGGTGGTCCGCCCTCCTTGTGTGGCAGTCTCAGCTTGCCGGTGGGTGTGCTGGGGCACCATGGCCCAGCTGTGCTTTGTTTGCTTGTCCCCATGAGCTGGTGGATATTCCAGCCCTCCACCAGTTGTGCTGTGCTTGGGGTGTGGGGGTGCATTGTCAGTTCTGCAGTGTGTTCCTTTGCCCATCTGTGGCATGGGTGGTGGGCCCCTACCTACCTCCCTGGTTGTGCAGTTCCATTGCTCTGCTGCTGGGGGGCTCCTTGCTTGTGCTGTGGTGCCTCTGGGCTGCTCAGCTGGGCAGCCCTTGTTGCACCATAGTGCATCGTATCTGCTCAGCTTCCCCTTCCTAGTTGCGCTATGGCGCAAATTGTGCTATATTCAGATGTTGGCTGTTGGTGAAATTTGGCTTGCTCCTTTTTTAAATATCGCATCTATTGTGCATGGGTGCAATGGACTTGTGCTTGCTCCTGCTATTGTGCACTTTTTGGGTGCAGTTTGAATATCCAGCCCGATGTCTTTAAATTTTTTCACAATTGACATGTTTTAAAAATATGTTGCATATAAACAAAGAAACTGGCTAATATACTTTGAAGTTTATACTATTATACTATTCATGAGGTGGTGTGGAAAAATGGTAATGTTGAAAATCTGTAGTGAAAACATGAAAAATTTGTAAAGTTACAAGTGTGCGTAGAAACTGCACAACACATGCTCGTAATGTGGTCATTTGCTGAAAGTTTTTCACCTAATTTTCAACTTTGGCTTTTTGGGATCTCCCCTCATGAACAGTGGCACTGTGATTTTGTTAATCCATTTGAAAGTTGACTTCACACATTGACTGCACAATTTTGTGCCACAGGTGAGAAAGCACATTTCAGGCAGGATATGAAAAATGACAGCTGTACTGTTCATAAGGAGATGTGAAAAAATGGCAATGTTGAAAATCTGGAGTGAAAATATTACAAATTGGCAAAGTTACGAGTGTGCATAGAAACTGCACAATGCGCACTCATAATGCAGTCATTTTTGGAAAATTTTCACCAAATTTGAAACATGGGCTTTTTGGAACCCTACCTCATGAACAGTGGCACTGTCATTCCATTAATCGGTCCTGAAAGGTGATTCCATGCAGCAACTGCAAAATCACCTTTGGGACCAAATAACAAAATCACAGTGCTAGAGTTCATGAGGTGGGCTCCCAAGAATTCTATGTTGGAAATGTGGGGCCAAAATTCCTAAAAATGTCTGAGGTATAAACCTAAGTTGAAATCCTCATTGACTGCCATTTTATGGGGCTTACCTTTGATTCTTCAGTTTGCAGTTCGGCTTTGAAAAATGCAGACGTGTCCCAGTCCAGAGAAGATCCCTGCTCCCACCCTCTGGAGGTAATTATGGGAAAGGAGGGTGCAGGAAGGTGGGTTCTCAGTGGGAGGGTGGGGATGGGGAAGTGAGGACTGGGAGATGACAAGGGATCATTTCTTTTTTGCAGGTTTAAAAAAAAAAAAAAGAAAAAGACATCGGGATGGTTTCTTTATTTAAAAGGTATTTAAATATGTGTAACATATCTGGGCTTTGCGGTGGGCTTCCAGTGTGCCATCTTATTATAAGGGTGGATACATGCCAACATGGGGATTGGGCACCCCATGTCAGCAATTCAAGACTTCAGGCTTTGAGGGGCATCATCCGACACCGGGAGTGGGCATCCCAGTGTCAGAAGCAATAACATTTAATAAAAAATACATATCAATTTGGCACTCTGGGATCAACTTCCAGTGTGCCATATTAGTGGGGGGAGGGGAGATACATGCCAACATGAGGATTGGGCACCTTGATGTCAGCATTTAAAGAATAAGTGATGGGGCCATTTTTTGCTTGGCGGCGAGCGACATTCAGAGAATGAGAGATTTAAAGAAATTTAGAATGCTCATTATATTGAAAAATAAATGATGATGTACTTTGTAGTGTACCGAGTCTCATTCCATAACCCTGTTGTATCTAACAGGACTGGGGGGACCTGCTTATGGATCTTGCAAATCATATACAGTATGGTTTTGGCCACCTTTCTGTGAGGCCTTAGTGCTAGTATAAATAGTATACTGTAGTTCCTCTTTTTTTTTTTTAAGTATTTTTCTGATGTTTTTATTCTTTTTCAGTTAGTTTTAACAATAATTTTAAATGTTCACATGTTTAGTTAGGGCCCCTTTGCTATTGGCCATTTTGGTCATGTGGGGGTAGCCCATATATGCGCGCTGCAGCTGAGGGGGTGTTAGATTCGTCATTTGCTTGTTGAGCGGCTCAGAACCGGGGGATTGAAAGACCTAAAGCATTACCTTGCTCACACAGACTGGTCTCCACTGATAAACGCAACTAACATTGACATGGCTCTGGCCTTCTTTGTCAACACATTCACCTTTGCCTGTGACATCTTCGCTCCTATAACTGCCCATAGGTCCAAAGTAAGATATGCCCCATGGTTCACCCCTGCCCTAAGCAGTTGGACAATCTGTGGCACCTTGCTGTTGCTTCTGGCCGACCATCTGACAGGCAGACCTATGCTGCAGCTCGAAACTGGTGCACCTGGGCTATCCGTAAAGCAAAGGCGGACTACTATCAAGCCTCTCTTACCTCCTCTTGAGGGAACCCTAGGTCCTTCTGGGAAAACGTCAAGCAGTGAATGGTCACTCCCGGTCCCCCCTCTCCCTCACTTCTTAACATCAATGGTACTGTCTCCACTGATCCTACCCTCATTGCCACTCACCTCAATAACTCCTTTACTGACCTTAGTTCAGTACTCCCTGGCAACTTCTTCAGTCCTCCACCCCCTAGTTCTGCACCACTCATCACACGCCCCTTGTTCCACCTGCGTTGTGTCACCATACAAGAAACTAGGCCATATCTGCTTAAAGCCTTAAAAGGTAACACCATCGGTAACGATTCCCTTGATCCCTGCCTCCTACGTCAGGTCCTGGATCAGGTCATCGCACCTATCACATGCATCTTTAACAAATCCCTCTGCCTCGGACAATTTCCTGCTCTCTGGAGGGTTGCTACGGTTACTCCTGTCCAGAAAGGTGGCGACAGGACTCTGCCAGGTACTTACCAACCCATCTCAATCCCCTCCCCCCAAGGCCCTGGAGAAAATTGTTGCCACTCAAGTCTCTAACTACCTCTCAAAGTACAATGTTCTTTACCCTGAGTAACATGGGTACAGAGCTGGTCATAGTACCAATACGGCACTCCTGGAGTTTGCCAACTTCCTCCATACCTCCTTGGACACTGGCGCCCTGGCTGGCGTGGTATTCATTGACCTGTCTAAAGCTTTTGATACCGTATCGCATCCACTCCTGTTAACCACCCTTGACCACATAGGCTTTGCCATGGGACCAGTCTCCTGGTGCGCTAGCTATCTCTCAGCCCGCTCCCAATGTGTGAAAGTTAATGGAACTCTCTCCAGCACCTGCCCTATTCGCTCTGGAGTCCCCCAGGACTCTATTCTTAGACCTCTTCTCCCTCTTCCTCAACTCACTACCCAGTAAATGCGCGGGTAAGATCCTGCTATATGCTGACGATGCTGTACTCATTGACTCTGATAGTAACCCTACATTGCTTCAGAGTTCTCTCCAACTTGCTTTTGATTCTGCTGAAACCTGGTTCTCCGAGCATCGACTCGTAATCAACCTAAAGAAAATGAAAACAATGCTCTTCTCCCACCCCCAAAGCAAGTTCAGCAAATTTCCCCTCACTGTCCACTCCACCCTCAAAATCCCCATTGAACCTGTGCAGTCCTATAAATATCTGGGAATTATCTTTGACCCTGCCCTCTCCTTCCATGACCATATCTCCACCTTAGGCGCTGCCAACTCGGCTGGGCAGTCTCTACCGGCACAAAAAATGCCTCCTTTGGATACCCTCGCCTGGCTGTCACCTCTTCTGTCATATCTCTCATCGACTATGGCCTCCCGGTCTATGGGTCAGCAGATCAGTCAGCCCTCAGCAAGGTTCGCCTTACACTTAAAGCCTGCAGACTTATCACCAGTGCACCTAGACATACAAACACTTGTCAGCTGTACGCCTTGGCTTCCCTACTCAATCTGGATGAGCGGCTCATGTATCAAACCTGCCAGCTCACCTTTAAAACCCTGCATGGCCTATCTCCCACTGGCCTATCTGGCTCTATTTGCTCAAATACACTGACTGTGAACACCCGCAGTTCATCCAAAACAACTCTGGTCATACCAAGAGCTAGGACTTCACAAGGTCTAAGGGCATTCCCCTACAGAGCACCTACCTGGTATAACTCACTCCCTACCAGTATCTCTGACTCCCCCACATTAGCAAGCTTTAAACTCAGCCTCAGAAACCACCTGTTCATCTCACGCAGGTGCTGCTGCCGCTAAATAAATAAATAAATAAAAAACTCTGACAATGCTCGCTGAGCTGCACTCCCCCCTTCCTACTTACCTCCTCCCATTACCACCCTCCTTCCCTGGCCTTCCCTCTTCTTTCTGCTCCCCAGCCCTTCTCCCTCTTACCCTCTCCTCTCCTACTCTCACCCCCAACCCTAAATTTTAACTTATTTACTATCATATGTATTGGAGTCTGCTGTAACCCTGAATGGTATCTTTCTTGAATCTGTATTAACTGTTGTTTCTTGTGCTGCTGTCTGCTGTCCTCTGTGTGACGAGGTACCTTTGTAAATGATCCCCTGGCTCAAAGGCTATTAAACTGATGTTTAAATAAATAAATAAAAGATGTGCCCAGGATAGCTCACTTAGCGTGAGAATAAAAGGATAGTGTTCAGAGCTCGGGGCTGTGTTCTGCATGGTCACGCTACAACTTCTGTTGCTGTATTGACTGCATAAGGATTCTTCTGCTAAGAGTTTCATTGGCTCCTGCAGTCAAGATTATTTTGTTACTCTGCTGCTTGAAGTTCATCTTATTATGAGGTCTTTTGGGGCTGAGTAAGTACTTACCCATCCGTCCTTCTTTGCTGGTATACCCGCATTTTAGATAGTTGGATCCTACTAGATAAGTGCCTTCTCTTACTTGTTTTATGTTTTGTTTTGTTTTTTCTTAGAGTTTCTCTGGAACAGCTCTACAGAGGGTACAGAGGGAGAAGAAGAGAGAAGTCCCACTATATTTCTACTCATTTCCTATTCAGACAACTTGTTCTGTCTTACAAGAGAGAGAGGGAAAAGCTGACTTCCCACAGTGACTGTCCCTTCAACTATTTCAACTATTTCTTTCAACATGCTGGTTGGCTGATGAAACATAGATGCAATAGTTGTAATAGATGTAACAGCTGTAATAGTTTTTGAAATATTGTTAATCTTATTGTTCCTTTTTTGCTCTATTCTGCTTTGTGTTGCTTGCTGTAATTGTCATAGAATTTTAGTCATACTTCCGGCATGACTTAGATTTTATAAATTTTACACATCTTATTTTTGTTTTGAGTTGCTTGAACTTCTTCTGGTACCTTAACCTTATTTGTGTTTAAAACAACAATGAGAACTTTGGGTCATAAACCTAACAAGAAATCAAAAAATGGTTGTTACAAAAGGTAAAGGAGCTCCTATTGAAGGAAATGTAACACAATATATATGCTCCAAATCTAATCAAATAGAGCTTAGAGGTAATAAAAAAATCATAAAGAGTTGTAATCCTAAATTGACCTCATCACTGGTCAAAGAAGGGGTTAACTCCATTCATCCATTGCTAAATGGAATTAGAATATTAGGGGAAAATGTTTGGGCCTACCCTCATGGAGGGAATACTGAAAATGTAATTGATATCACTGGCCTGGCTCTTCACATGTCTGACCTAAACCTGCAAGAGTTACAAAATAATAGACCCTGGATAAAGAGGTTCATCCCTCTGATTTGTCATTAACAGTGAATCAGGATGAGGTGTTAACTGTTTATTCTGATAGGCAATCTGAGGTGGTTGATATGGTGGTTGCAGGTTCGACTTCAGTTATTAGTATGGGTGGGACTGTAAATAATCTGAGTAGGAGGCAAGAGGAGTGGATATCTGCTTCACAAGTAATAGCACAGAACATACAGGAAGTTGTTATACAGGACATCCAACAAAAGATGGTGCCTGGCTCATTTCTGGATCAGTTTGATGCTGTTATAACACCTTATATAAACGGGTTTCAGAACATCCATTACAAAATGGTTCTAAAAGAATCCCCATAACAGAAAAAATACCATTTAGTAAACAGGGAAAAGGAATAACTAATAACAGTAAGGAGACATCATATCAGGAGAATAGGGACTCTATATTATGTAATTTGGAGGAGCTTAAAACAGATTTGTTTTGGTAATACATAACTGATAGAATTGGTCACCCTCTTTCGAGTATTTATAGAATATTGGATGGATAAGCCTAATGCAAAGGTAGAAGCTTTAGAAAAGTGGATGCTAGTGGCATTGAATCAACATTGGAATTATTACCAGTCCATGAGGGTGCAAATGAGAAAAGTGGTAAAAAGAAAAGGAATAATAAAATAAATAGCACTTTGGAAAAAAATGAGGATCAAGTCACTCTTAACAATGCACCCAGGAGATAGAAGATGAAGAGGAATAAACTGATTATGAGACAAAGTAAACAAATAAGACTATAACTGAAGAAGTAGCAGATAAAAAGGTTAAAGAAATTGAATTGCTGATTAATGAATAAAATCAGAAAAAAATACAGTTAATACAGGAAAAAGGAAAGAAACAAAAATATCATAATTTAAAAGAAAAATTGCAGCCCTCTGATTGGCTTTATAAAAGGATTGGATTAGAGGGGGACATGAGTGTAGTAAGTAAAGGAAGAAAAGAGACCATAAATAAACCAATAAATAAAGTTAGATCTAACAAAGGCACCAGAGTAGAAAGTAAACAGATGGAAGAAAAACAAAAGTTACATCATACAAAGGACAGGGAGAAAGAGAAACGTATTGTAGCTGGAGAATTACTTCCAACCATTTATGTTAAAGGGGTCCCAAAACAGAAAAATGAGAATTTTATATGGTAAAACTAGCAATATATAATCTTATTAAAGGGATTATGGGTAAAAAAATTAATTGGCAAGACATCAAATCAATATATAGATATCAGGCTCACCCATACAATGGCTGGTTATGTCTTGTATTTAGAAATTTAGAAAAAGAAAAGACATTTTAAGTGGAAAAAGTAGTTTTAAAGAGATAGGGATATCATTCAATGCAACTATTAGAGTACCCAATGGGGAAATAAATTATCCCCAAGGGGGAAATTAGGTCCTAGTGTTCCCATGAGTAAGAAGGATCAAGTTCTAGTGAAACAGCCTAGGATTACATCTTTTTTAAAACCAGCTGAGATAATACATACACTAGATGGGGAGAATTCAGAACCTATTTTTATAAGTGGTAGGAAAAAATTGGGGAGGGGAAAATAAGTACCTCCTTAGTTTTAGAAGATGGAAACTCTGATAAGATTGGGGTGGAAAGTGAAGATGAAGGAGAGAGTAGTATTGTATCCTCACCAGATGACAGCACAGTAGAAAATATAGAAAGCAGAGAGCTAACAGACTGACTGAAAAATAAAAAGACGTGTAGACATTTTATCTTGGAATGTTGCAGGTTTGAGAGAAAGACTAGCAGATGAAGCATGTCTAGAATGGATGTCAAACTACACAATTTTAGCTCTTCAAGAAACTTGGATGGGAAAAATAGAGGAAGTTGAGATGAAAGGGTACAGGGTTTGAGTATCCTCTGCATGCAGGAAATGAAAGTTTGGCAGGTGCAAGGATGGCTTGCCTAGTTGCATCGATGTAACTTTGGGATTTGAAAACCCAGAAGTAAGCATATATCGGGAGTTCTACATGTATGTAATCATAGTAGGGGCTCAGCAAAGAATGGCCTTATTTAATGTTTACATTCCACCAACAGTGAAAAGAAAGGCATTTACGGTTGCACTGGATCAGATAGGGCAAGATACAGAATCAGTGGAATCCAGATTTCCTGGGATGTGTGTATTTCTAAGTGATTTTAATGTAAGGACTGGTGCTAATATTGAGGACCCTTCCCCAGATTAGGGAATAGATGGTTTATTAAATATACCTATATGTTAGTCAAAGGATAAGGGTCTAAATTATAATGGTAAATTGCTTTTGAAATTCCTGGGTACATTTGGATTAAGGATATTAAATGGCCGTACAAAGGGGAACTGGGAAAGAGAAGTAACATTCCCTACAATTAAGGGGGGAGTGTTTTAGATTTCTGTATAGTTAAAACAATGGAATATAAAAGGGTGAATTCACTTAAGATTCACAAGATGTGGGATAGTGATCACTATTCTGTGAATTGTAACTTGTTTATTAAGTTTACTCAAATAATAAAAAATCTAATACAGACCTTTGATGCAGACCAGAATATGTGCATTAGATATGAAGAGACAATTATATGGAACCAATATACAAAAGGAGAAGTGGATGAAATAATAAAGAATTATAATAATGCAGAATATCCCTCAGTTATAGTACAAGAACCAGAGGCTAAGTACACTGTACAAAGATTCAATCTCTATATCCAGCAAATTGTTGAAGCATTAAGCTCCAAGGAAAAGGTTAAGAAAAAAGTAACAGTGGGTTCCGGTCAGCCATGGTTGATAAAGATTGTTTATACTTAAGACAAGAAATAAAAAGAGTTGCTAACCTCAAAACAATTTTTTTATCCCCTGTTATTTTGAAAACATTTAGAACCCTTAAGAATGAATATAAAGTTATGATCTGAAGAAAAAAAATAAAAAGAACTACAGAAATTCATTATGGGACAACCTACAAGAAGCCATATGGCAAAAGGATAGTCCAACTTTTTGGACTTTGATGGCCTTTGGGTATAATGAAATGAATATTCAATATAATTTGTTGGGCATGATCATGGAAAGTCAATGGATTTTACATTTTAATAAAATTTATGGAATTAATGATGAAATGGTCCCCTGTAGTAGGAAGGATAGTTGTCCCGTTAATTCAAGTATTTGGGCTTTCTCCCTTAGTGAAGGGAAGGATGCAATTCAGTCTCAGAAAAAAAAAATCAAGGCCATGGAGCAGATGGTATACCCGCAGAATTGTTCTTGCATAATATAGTTCACTGGGTGGAGATATTGACCCCATTATTTATGGTGATAGCACAATACCAGGTTTTTCCTTCAGAATGAAATAAAGGAGTGATTTTTCCCCATCTTTAAAAAAGGGCAAAAACAGGATTCAGCCTCATATAAGTCAATTATACTGCTGCCTGTGGTCCAAAAAATGTACACATGCTTATTGCTCCAAAGACTGACACATTGGGTGGAGGATAAAAACTAATTTCAAATGTCCAGTGTGGATTTAGAAAATATTTCAGTACTGTGAATCTGATATTTACACTGAACTATGTTGTGGAGCTATATGTATCCCAGAAAAAGAGTTTGATTTATGTATGTTTTGTGGATTTAAGAGCAGCATTTGATTCTGTGAATAGGAGTAAATTATGGGAGTTATTGGCTTCATTAAATATTGTTAAGCAGTTGTTAGAGATGCTTCAGTGGTTACATTATGATACAACAGCACACATTCATTATACCAGAGACAGGGCTCTTTCTAAAGAAATAAAAACTAGTAAGGGGGTTAAGTAAGGTGTTTACTAGCACGTCTTTTATTTAATCTTTATATAGAAATGCTGGCAAAAGACATCAAAAATAGATACATTCCCCCCATCATTAATAATGAGAAAATCCAACTACTGATGTATGTAGATGACGCTATTGTTATTTCCCAAACCCCATTAGGTCTTAGGAGTGGCATTACAAGCCTCATGAATTCATTTAATAAGCTAGATCTAGAGATGAATGTAGAAAAAATGAAAATTATGACATTTGGTAGAAAGAGAGTCATCAAAATGTATTGGGAAATAAAAGGCATGAAACTGGAGAAAGTAAGAGAGAGTGTAAATATCTTGAGGTTATGGTAGAAAGTAAACTATCTCTGAATGCCCACATCTCTGATGTAAAGAACAAAGCATATAATTCATTGAATGTGATTAGATCATTTGCAGATAAGTTTACAGGAAACTCATTTGTAGCCCTAAAATCATCATAAGAAGCAAAGACTATAAACCAGACCCTTTATGGAAGTGAAGTGTGGGGCCTTACTGCAAATGCGTCAAAAATTGACACTATTCAAAATTCCTTCTTAAGAAATTCACTAAATCTACCTTGGGACTGCCCAATATCCTTTATGAGGCCTGAAACAGGACTGTGCCCTCTGAGTGTCAGAATTATGATGAGATCAATTAAAATATTGGAAAGAAATAACAAAAGATGTCCAAGGATATACTTCCATATTTATGTTGGGAAGATCATCTGCTGTGACTTCAGGTCTTCCCCTCTCCCATATCCTGGTTTTCATCACTTAACTTAGCAGTGAAGAAATTGGGGATAGAAAATCTATGGTCAGATAAAGCAAGGAGAAATGTAAATTTGTTTGTAAATGAAAGAATCTGTAGAATTCATGATAATGCAAATCAGAAAGATCTAGCTAAACTACATGAAATAGATGCAAGAAGCCTTTACTCAAGCTTAAAGTTGAATGGTGATACTGAATATTATCTTGTACACTGTGGCCCGGATAGTCAAACTGCACCAGGCTGTGGCGCAAGCCTGGGCACAGCTAAACTTTGTTGTGCACGGGTGTGGCCAGGGCAATATTCAACGGAGCTGCGCTATGGCGCAACTGCTTTGAATATCGCACCCTGGCCACCCCCACTGTGCATGGCGCAGTGGCATTGCACCAGCGCAAGTGGTCAGAGTGGAGCATGGAGATGCGGTGGCGCAAGTGCCATTGTGCCATGCACAGCACCTGCAATATTCAAATGGGGACATGCAAATGGGGTCATAATTTATGCAAGGTGCACAGGGTCCATTTGCATCTCATTATGGCCCCATTTGCATGCCATTAGTATGCAGGTGCACCGATCCCTGACGACTTGCACCTGGTGCCTACCAGGCAGCAGCTGTCAGGGACTGATGCCCCTTGCAGCCCAATCGCGGGAAGTCCCGTAAGTGAAAAAAAACAAACAGCCAATATCCCTGGTGGTCCAGTGGACCCCTATGTGCCCCGATTGCGGGCATCACTGAATTCCACCCCCAAGTCCAATATCCCTGGTGGTCCAGTGGACCTCACTGAGCCTGATCGCAGGTATCACTGTATTTCCCCCCCCCCAAGTTTGATGTCCCTGGTATCCAGTGAACCACACTGAGCTCGCTCATGGGCATCATTCATCACACCCCCAAGTCCGATATCCCTGGTGATCTAGTATACCCTCCACCCTGCTCCCCCCATCAGCTAGCGGGCTGCAGTACCTCACCCGCCTGCCCATTGGTTCAGAGTACTAGTCAATCCAGATACTGTATGTGATCGCAAACGTTTTCACAATGCACATATAAATTTTCCCATAGGTTACAATGGGACATGAAAAACCTGCATAACTTTTTAAACGATTAATATTTTTTCACCAAATCTTCAAAAGGCACTGATTGAACACAAGCCACATATAGACAGGTAAACTTGAATCCACTCACATGCATTCTTCAGTCAATTATGCCAAAGAAATGCACAAAAGTTAGCAATTCTCACTTTTTGGATGCTCTACTGTTCCACTACTGTACATCTGATCAGAATGTAGCTTTCCAGAGATCTATAGTTATATGCAACGCATGCAAAATGTCAGACAAATTGGACAAATGGTTGCAAAGTTATTAAAGTGCAAACTTTGGGGTTTAACATAGAAGTGACCATGCAACACTAACTATATTGGCCTTACTGGGCCAGTATAATATGCCACTTCTATGTTAAACTCAAACTTTTGCACAATAACAACTTTGGACCCATTAACGGATCTACATGAAATTTGGTATTCACAGTGGGGCGTGGTAGATCTCTTGATATGCCAAATTTTGTTTTGATCGGACCTATGGTCTTTGTGCACCAAAATGCTGAAAAATGCACTTTTCACCAGTTATGTGGGCAGTTTTGGGGATTTTGCCCATGGTGCTGCGAGGCCGTCGTGTGGTGTGCCACTCCATGAGATGGCTCATCTGAAAGAACTTTGGTCAATGAACATGCCTCTTTTCATTTGGTGAAAATATATTAATCCATTCAAACGTTATTGCAGTTTTAAGCTCCCATTATAAGTCAATGGGAACATATATATGGTTAATTTGTGAAAGAAAAATGGGGTTTTCACTCCTCACAATCAAAGAATTTTCAGGCTCCTGATCAAAGAATCTTAGATCATGAGAAATTTATTGATCACAATGGCTGCCATCTTGTTTTCAGTTTGGGGTTGGAAAAAAAGTAAATATTTAACCCCACGGGTGACTTGTGAAAAAATTGAGGCATGGGTTTAGATCAGGGGGCTTCCCTATATCGACCCATGTCTGTGGCTTATTTTAGTTTCATCAAAAAATACAGTTTTAGCACTTTTGCAATCTTCAGCCATGGCTCGCTAATGATCTTTAGCCGTGGACCTGCAAAATCTTTGGCCGCAGTCGTGGCCAATTATTTTGCAGCCTCTTGGTCAAAGAATGGCGAAGGCTTTTAAAGGAGATGGGAAATTATTTGTTTTAAACTATTACATGAATAATAAGTACTAGGCTGTGGCCTCTGTATGTGTGTTTTGTTGTATCTTTCTGTTTATAATGCTCAAATTATGTCATGGTCATTATGTTGTCAGATCAGACACTGACCGTCTATTTTTTGTATCGGGAGTCAGCACGAGCCAAGTTCGGCAAAGTACACATCACAGACTCCCGATACAGACTACCATTAGCTGTAGTGCTTCAATAATAAACAGTTCACTTATGCCACAGTCTCATACTGCTTGGTTGAAAATGGAAGCCTCCCACCCCAGACACACACACACACACACACACACACACACACACACCACACATGCTTGATTTTTTTTTTATTATTATTCTTATTTTCTATTTACAAAGCAGCATGGTGCAATTGGTGAGTGGCTCCCATTACTGATCCTGGCGAGAGACAGCATGGTGCACACTATATGCAGCTTGTGGAGGAGAGAAAGAGGGGCAAGCAGTGAGTGCAGGAAGAGTTTTGCATGGAACCATTTCAGAAAAGACAGTGAGGGGTATTTAATTTTGGCATGACAATATTGCTTGTGAGCAGATGGACCAGGGGTTTGAAAATACTGTTTGAGTCTTGTGGAGATCGATAGCACCTGGAGCCTCAGAAGCACTTTGATCTTGTCTGTTGCAGCTGACAAGTGCTTCTATGTTCACTCCTGGGTCCTTTCTTGAACTGCATCAAAGTTGGCCCCTTGAATAAACAGCATGCCAGCATGTGGGAATCAGCAGCCTAAGAGATCAGAAATACACGAGGCTCAAGTGGTACGTTAACCTGCTTCTCTTAGAGTTAAAAAACCCACAACATGTTTCCACCATGTTTAAAAAGACCACACCTAACGTCTGTAACCATTGTTTTCTGACAGAAATGTACTTGCGGAAACCATGTTATGTTAGCTCAAACCCCTGATTCCATCCACTCACAAGCAATGTTGTTTTGCCCAAATTAAATACTTGTTGCTCTCTTCTCTGTTGAAACAGCATTTTAAAAGTTTATAACTGGTAATCTACAGGGAGTTGAAGTGCAATGTCTCCTCTCTGCTTGGTCTCAACAGCTCCCACACCAGGCTCTCTTTTCTGAAATGGCTCCATGCAAAACTCTTCCCACGCTCACTGCTTATCCCACTGATCTCTCTCTCCTATGAGTGTCACTCATAGCTTGCAACATGCTCTTTCTTCAGGCTCAGTAATGGGAACCACTCACCGATTGCACCATGCTGTTTGTTAAGAGAAAATAAGAATAAAAAAAATCCAAGCATGTGTAGCTGTGTGTGTGTGTTTGGGGGGGCTTCCATTTTCAACCTAGCAGTATGGGACTGTGTATGTTGGGAGGAAGGATATTGCAGTAAAACTGAATTGCATTACTGGATGGCATTAGTGAACTGTTTACTATTGAAGTGCTGCAGCTAACAGTAGTCTGTATTGGGAGTCTGTGAAGTGTATTTTGTCAAGCTTGACACACGCGGACTCCTGGTACAAAAAAAACAGAGACTGTTAGTGTCTGGTCTGACAACATAATGGCCATGACAAAATATGTGCATTATAAATAGAAAAATACAACAAAACACACATGCAGAGGCCACAGTCTAGTACTTATTCATTTAACAGTTTAAAGCACAAAGAAATCATTTCCTATCTCCTTTAAATTAATACACTAAAGCATCTGTCTCTCCTTTGCACATACCTGAATCATGTTGGTTGGGGCATAGCATAAACAAATGAATGAATGGCATTTTGTCTACAATAAAACCTGACTGGCTGAGGCACACACAGTCAGGTTTTACTATAAGCAAAAAATATAATTCATTCATGCAACCACTCAATAGCTATGGATCCAAGTGGACATCTCTCTGCAACACCTTCAGTGCTAGTTTTTATTTAATTTATCCCAGCATTATGATCAAATGTCTGACTTGTATTATGTTTTTGTACTGCTGTTTATGCACTGTTCTCATTCCCTGGGTTGTACTGTACCAGGAAACAAGTCTTTTAGACACTTTTTGCACCAAAGCACTTTCCTTTGCATCCTTACTTTGAATGTGATGGACCTTATGAAATGTGTGTGTGTGTGTGTGTGTGTGTGTGTGTGTGTGTGTAAAATACTGCATAACAAAATCCATCCTTATGTGACAGATGTTAGATATGAATAGATGTTCTTGTCTGTACTTTATGTACCCAAACTACTGTTATATTATGTGGCACAGTTTTTCTTTAATTTTGTATTACTGTTCTTTTTCATAGCATGCTCATAAGAGTAAACAGTACCATGTAAAAACTGGGCAGCATTTACAGAGCATGCAACTTTTCACAGGGCATTTTTTTTTTTTTTTTTTTTAGACACTTTTTGCACCAAAGCACTTTACTTTTTTTTGTGAACTACTCATACAGTATATTCTTAGTTTGAATGTGATAGACCTTATGCATTGTGACTGTCAAATACCGTAGAATACAATTATTTCTGACTGTGCAAGAAACTTCGCTATTTTATGACCGAACTGTTTTTATACACTGTATTTTCTGTCTTAACCATGCAAAAAACTACTATTTTAGGATAGAATCATTTAATCCAAATAAGTGCCGATTTTAATTGAAGATCTGGATATGCTGAGTAGACCCAATTGCCTCTTCTACTTTTTTATTTTCAAAATAAAAAAATATATTTATTGGAATGGGCTATTAAAGTTTGCTAAAAATAACATTTACTGTAGCAGTGCTTTCTAATCCTGGTTTTAAATATATGTCCCTGATAAAATGCCTACTGAATAATATGGCAATAATCTTTACTGGAGGTTAACTTCCTGCTGGTACCTGCATGTGTGGTACAGTGTCAAAGACCTTGTTAGACAACTTACTGTACTTATGACCCGTGACAGATTTTTTTTTTTTTTTTTATTACAAGTACTAACCTTTCCAAATTAAATTTATTTACCACATATTAGGTGGAAATATATTTTCAGGTGATCATGTAGTCTAGCAGCTCAAACAACAACAACAGAAGATTCATAATGGCTGAACAATGCTGCAACTGCAATTTTAAGATTAAAAGTCATTTAGGCAGTGACAGTAAAACAAACCTCCCATTTGAACATGAAAAGGTTTTTAGCTATTATACTGCTTCTTTCCATGATACATGATCACAGGACAAGATGTTCTTGCCTTCAACTCAGTGTATAGTGCCAGTACATATTATATACAGTATATAAAGTGTAAAAATAAGTACAAATCTGAAACACCTTTATGGAAGATCACATAAATTCACAGCCATCTTAAATATGAAATCCACCCACACAGGAAAGGAAAGAAAACAGTGTAAAAAATAAGTTCAATCAAAGGAAAGTAGGAACATATAAGAGTGTGTGTGTGTGTGTGTGTGTGTGTGTGTGTGGGGGGCAAATAAGGGCTGGAAAACAGTGAAATGTTTTCCCATATATATCTATAACTATATCTTTATAAATTATAGGGGCATAGTCATGCCCCTATATTTAGAGTTATGAAGGCATTTGTATGTTAAACTTGAAATTTTGCATGTTAATACCTTTGGACCCCTTCAATGGATTTGCATGAAATGTGGTATGCATGGTGGGGCATGGTAGATCTCTTGATTTGCCAAGCTGCATTTCAGTTGGGCTTATATTTTTTGTGGACCAAAATGCTGAAAAATGTACTTTTCGCCAGTTCTGTGGGCAGTTTTTTAGATTTTGTCTGTGGTGCTGCATGTCCGTCGTGTGGTCTTCTGGTTTGAAACTTGGCACGTAGAAAAAACTTGGGTCAGGGAACATGCCACTTATTGTTTGGTGAAAATATAGTAATCCATTCAAAAGTTTTTAAACTTTTAGCTCCCATTATAAGTCTATGGGAAAATTTATATGATTATTTTGTGAAAGAAGAATGAGGTTTTGTCCATCACGATCAAAGAATTTGCAGGCTCGCGATCAAATAATCTTTGTCTTTGATCAGGAGAAATTTATTGATCACAATGGCCACCATCTTGTTTTCAGTTTGGGGTTGGAAAAAAAAAATATTTCACCTTGTGGGCGAGTTGTGAAATAATTGAGGCATGGGTTTAGATCAGGGGGCTTCTCTCTATTGACCCATGCCTCTGGTTTAATTTAGTTTTGTCATAAAATAGCTTTTTACATTTTTACAATCTTCGGCTGCTGCTCGCTAACGATCTTCGGCTGTGACCCTGCAAAACCTTTGGCCACTGTTGCAGCCGATTATTTTGCAGCCTCATGGTCAAAGAATTAAATAACTCTTAGAGAGGACAGGAAATATATAAAATTAACCAAATCTTTGTTGAGTTTGTCATTTTCCTGATCAATAAAAAATGCTTGAATTTGACAGTACATGCTGTGATAGTGCGTGATTTTACTTTTTATAATGACCATCATGGCTATCATATAATAACTTGTATCTGTTACTATACTTGGAGCCATCAACTGGAATAGTTGTGCAGGACTCAAAACATAATCAGACTTTTTTTTTTTAACTATAAAAACATCAGTGTATGACATGGCATGATTGTTTTTCTTCATAATGCAGTTCAAAATTAGTGATATCACATAATGACTTGTGGCATAGTTTTCTTTGTTGACATACTGGGCTGTGGTTTCAGTTGTGGTTCAGGAGAATTTTCAATTCATTTTACTTTTTTTTTCTATCTAATGGCAAGATGTCTATACATCGACAGGTCATCTATTGGCATCAATTAAACTGGCCTTGTATGAATAAACTGTATGCAAATTTTAGTCTGTAAAATCTGATATTTGTCTACAGCACCTAGTTGTGCTCAAGCCAGAAAACTATCAAACGTTATAACCAAACTGCTGAAAATGAAACTGAAAAGACCACAAAACTGGTTTCTGTATTATGTGATGAGTTTACACAATTGACTTCAAATGAATGAATGCTTGCTAGGAACCACCTAAAACTGATTCCTGTAGTTTTGTGTTATCTTGTTTTCCTTTTAGAATTGTGGTATTACATTAGCTTAGGTAGACACTGCATCATTTGTGTTAACCCCTCGTGTTGGCAAAGCAGTACTTCTCAGTGTAATACTCCGGCTCTCGTCACATTTTTTTTTATAGGAGGGGCATTTCTCACCACCATCTGAGTGACTGATTGGTAATGTGCAAAAAAAAGTGCACTGACCAATCAGAATGCAGTATTGAAGACATTTCAGACCATTTTTTTTTAATTAATATTTCATTTTGCACACATTTATACTGTATGAGGGTGGTAAAAAAATTGCTTTATTTGTGTTTTGGACCCCTTAATTGTCATCGACAACTCGCTGTAACCACACTGAAGGATGTACTTGAGAAAAACCTTTCAGTTACTCTAAAAGCTGTTTATTATTTTTTGTTTCATTCATTCTCAAAACATTAATTGAAAAGAATAAATTTATGTTTGCACACAAAATAAGTGCACTGACCAATCAGAATACAGTATTCAAGAAATGTCAGAAATCATTTTTTTATTAATATGTCCTTTTGCAAACATTTATAGTGTGTGAGGGTGGTGAAATAATTGCTTTATTTATGTACTGGACCCCAGAATTGTCATTGATAACTCGCTGTAACCACACTCAAGGATGTACTTGAGAAAAACATTTCAGTTACTCTAATAGCTGTCTTTTTATTATTTCTTGTTTCATTCATTCACAAAACATTAATTGAAAAGAAAAAATTTACTTTGTGCAAAAAAAGTGCACCAACCAATCAAAATGAAGTATTCAAGAAATTTCAGGAAATCTTTTTTTTATTAATATTTCATTTTTCACATATTTACAGTGTGCACGGGTGGTGAAATCATTGCATTATTTGTGTATTGGACCCCAGAATTGTCATCGACAACTCACTGTAACTAAACTGAAGGATGCACTTGAGAAAAACCTTTCAGTTACTCTAATAGCTGTTTTTTCATTACTTTACGTATGCAATAAAACACTCTGGGGGTGTGCATTAGACATTTCTAATGCATGCCCGGGGGCCTAGTGAGGCACAAAGCTGCAGTCCGAGTGCCTTTAGCTCCTGCCTGTGCATTAAAAATTTCTAATGCACACCCCCAAAGTGTCTTATTGCACTTTTAAAATGGGGCCCTATATTTTAAATGCATGTTAAAAATAAAATTGATATGTTTAAACAGTAAACCATCAATATCAATATCTGTTATGTATTTTAAAATAAAATAGTTCTTCCACCTACATTAATCTAATACTTTTTTTAAGAGCAAGACTTTTGACCTCATGTGGCTGTCATAGCTCTAAATGCCAAGCTGTGGTTGCTTTGGAAGTCCCCACGCACACTGACATGTTATGGGCCCAGGTATAGTACAGTGTGTGTCTACATGATTCTGTCTTTTTTTTTTTTGTTATATTATTGAATGGAGTAACTTTCTGAGCAGTTCAGTGAGCAGGTAAGAAGAAAGCCACAAGTTCTTTATGTCAGATGCCTCCTGTTAACTGTGCTAAAACAGCAAGTAATGTGAGTAATGTAAAGCAGCATCCCTGGATGGCTGGCAGGGATATCTAAGGTGCTTAAGAATTGAGATCAGCAACAGATGAGTGAGCAGCAGTCGGGGCGAAAGGTGTTGGCGTGGGAATGATAAAAGCAAAGCAACATGTGAGCATGATGGGAAGAGGGAGGTTGTGTGCAACCAAGAGATCGCAACTGTAAAAAAATGTCAAGTAACAGGGGACTGTCAGAGAAAGTGAGAGAAAACAGTACTCCTATAACTTTCAATCCATTCATACTTTTTGTTTGCTGACAGCATGTGAGGACTGCTGAGTGAAACAGGAATGGGGAATGGGGGCAGAGATTTCAGAGAGCTGGAGGGGGCAGAGATTTCAGGGGGTTGGAGAGGTGAAGCATCAGTTGGCAGTGTTATATGCTGGTAAAAGAATGCCCACAAGCTACTAATCTGCAGCATTTCCTTCACTGATTTCATAGCCATGTGTGCTTCATTTACTGAGCAACTGTACTTCTAGCTCCCTCCTGCCCACAAGGTACTTGTTTGAGTGAGCGGCTCTCCCTTCCCCCTGCCGTCGCCTGCCAGCATATGTGAGCTCTGAGAAAATGAAAAAAAAAAAAATGTAAGTAACTATAATACCAGCCCCCCACACACACACACACACACACACAATCCACCAACTGTGTTCTCCTGACAGAAGACATGAATTAGGATAAATTCAAAAACTGCACCAATGGAGGACTTCTGTAAATCTCACCTCAGAGGTCAACTCCATTGTGTGAATGACAACTTTTTCACACAACAGCATGTAGCCCTTGGAGCTTGAAAGACACAAGGCACTACTGAGCTGATGCCAGAGAGTTTCTCAAGGATAAAAAGAAGCTCACCTATGTCTCCCTAGCAACTGATGCACAGTCCCATTCCAGTGTGTCCACAACAGCAACTTCCATGCTGCTGCTACACCAAGACACTGTGGCGCGCACATAAGTACCCCTTCGCTTATTTTTAAGAGCAGTCCATCCCAATATCAATTTTACTTAAAAATACATGAATTCGACTACAAAACCAACTGAAACTTGGATTGCATTGCTTTTGTGATGTAGGGCTTCCTAATTGCACAGCCTATTATTGCAAAGTTTGTAAAAAAAAAAAAATTCCACTAAAAATTAAAGACAGTGTCACTTTAAGGAAGTTGAATTAGAAGTTTGTTTGCTAAGATTTAGAGATTTATAGCAGTACACATTTATGCTAATTTGCCTGCTCAATCTGCCAAAAGGTATGCCAGCACTGTGTAGGGGTGCAGGATTTTGGTTATACTTTAGCTAACAAAAGTTTACTGTGCCCAGTGACACGTTTGTCTCTTTGTCTTTTATACAAGTTATCCAACCTTTACAACTATCCCAAGGGTTCCCTTTTATGTATCTATCAGCAGCATTTTCTGGGGCTAGGTGATTTTTTTCCAGTTTCTCCTTTATGAATCAGTTAAAATGCTAGCACTTTTCTCAATGACAGATCCACAGCTCAGATCATCGGATTCATGCCATCATACTATAGCGAGGAGAAGATCAATACTCCTGACTTCCTGAGCTGTCTCCTTCCCAGTGAGGCATAAAACAAAAAGCTGTCAACAAGCGCTGAGCAGGTTCTTGACATGCACATGCCTGAAAGGTCCTCTCCATTCCGTGACCTAGTCTTGATTCCACTATTTAAAGAAAGTTGCAAAATGATCAACTTGTGTGAAAAATAATAATAATAATAATAATAATAATCATAATAAAAACATGGATCCCACAATTATTTTATTTAATGTGGAGGCTACATTTATTAGGATTGGCCACCTACTCCAGTCTCTTTGCTTGCAGTCCATTTCAAAAATATACATGATTATACATGCTGTAAGTAATATGGTACCCTTCAAAAAAAAGTTATTGTCCCCCTCATTAATTTTCCCTAAACATTTTCAACTATCCTACATGTTTATTTCTTTGTTCTGTGCTCATCTGAAACAAGTAATTTAAACTTAACAATTGAAAAATATTCTGTTACAGTCTTAGACATATATGTGAGAATACACAAAAAAAAAGCTGTACACACACACCCACACACATTCTAATACAGTGACAAAGGCTTTTTTTTTTTTTTTATAACATATGCGGTACATTTGTTATTGAACATTGTACATGTCTGGAGGACACTGGTTGCATTTTGAACCCCAGCCCTCGAAAGCTGATCTTTATTTAACAAGGGAAGTAGGTTTGTTAAAATTAGCTCATTGTTTTGTTAATTGGCATCAAGAGTCTTTATTTAACATCCACATTAGCATTTCTTTTGCTCAGCCACTGATATTCTATCAAAATACATACTTTGCTCACTCTGCTCAAAAAAGTGAACATGTTGTTGTGCAGTGTACTCTTCTCTAATGGTTCTATTGCACATTGATTTTTTGGCAGTGGAAGGTAAAGGTGTACACCTTGATTCAACACCGTTAACCACTGAAACATTTTAGATCGGTGGAGTTTACATTTTGTATACATTCTTGGGAGAGGGACTAGATCACACCAGATTTAAAAATCAAATAGCTCAGCCTAGAGGTGACATATGAAGTCTGACTAGGGAGGTTTTACTCGGGGGCTTCATTCTATTGAGTCATGCCTGTGGTTTAAGGTATTTCTCTGAAAAATTGAGTTTTAAAATTTTTTAATTCTTTGATCACGAGCCTGCACATTCTTTGGTTGCTAACCTGCAAATTCTTTGATCTTGAGATTCTTTGATCATGATCTTTGTTCATGAGAGAGGTACTAGATAACCAGATTTGGAGGGACCAGATAGCCCTATTGTCACAACATTTAAAACTAAATATCTTGGAATTGGTTTGGTTTAACAACTTGCAATTTGGAGGGTGTTGAGGGGATGTCCTGTACATGCAAATTATGGTGTTTATGTGTTGTAAAATAAGTTTGTTGCAGAGATATTGCATGCCACCGTTTACATTTTGCAGAGAGTGTTTTGCATCATGGTAGTGGCTTGAAATTTATAGGGAAGCTAGCCTTCCTGCCATGGACATACTTTTCAGTGGTTAGGTGTGTAAAATGTAAACAGGTTGGGAATAATGACACTCTGATGAATGAAAATCTCAAACTTTAAAATGTTATGTCTCAGAAATGGTTTGGTCTTTTAACTTGAAATTTGGAGGGTGCTGAGGGGATGTCCTGTACATTTGAAATATAGTATTTGGGTGTTATGCCACTTCAATGAATGAAACTTTGTTTTGTTTCAAGCTGGTGGGAGCATGGGCCCCCACCAATATGCACTACCACCAAAAAATAGGATGCTCAGTACTTGTACTGTTATGTTTGGCAGAAATCTGTAAGCTGGTGGAAGCATGGGGGCCCCCACCAGCTTGCATGACTTTCTACTTTTCTATGCTTTCTCAAAAAGTAAAGAAATTCTCTGAAAAAAAAAAAATGGTGTTAATGCATCATTTAGGGTTAAAATACAAAAAGTCAGGAAATTAGACCTTTAGGGTTGCCCTTCCCCCCTCATGTAACCCCCCATCCTCCTGAGATTGACAGACACTGGGGTGTGTCATTGGGGTTGAGAGGCCTAAATGTCACCCCATTCTTCTTCATGAGGCTTGTGAATATGATTACACATGGAATGGGGTGACATTTAGGCTTCACAACCCCAATGACACACCCCATTAGCTGTCAATCTCGGGATGATGGGCAGGTCCACAGGGGGGAGGGTTCAACCCTAAATGTTTCATTCCCTTACTTTTTGTGTTTTAGCCTTAAATGATGCATTAACAAAGTTTTTTAGCATAGAATTTCCTTACTTTTTCAGAAAGAATATAAAAGTAAAAAGTCACAGAAGTTGGTGGGAGAGCAGGCCCTTTGGGCCCGTGCTCCCTCCAGCTTCCAAATTCATGTAAAAGTAAAAAGTCATGCAAGTTGGTGGGAGTGTGAGCCCTTCAGCCCCACACCCCACCAACTTGCAAATTTCTGCAGAATTATGCACCTGTTTACATTGTAGGTACCTAATAACTGAAAAGTACATCCATGGCACTAACGATAGCTACCATATAAATTTCAAGCCACTACCACAATGGAAAACACTGTCCTCAAAATGTAAACTGCACCATACACTATCGCCACAAAAAATATACTGTCTGACACAAACACCATAATTGACATCTACAGGACATCCCGTCAACACCCTCCAAATTTCTAGTAAAAAGACCAAACAGTTTCTGAGACATTACATTTTAAAAACTGTTACAATTTGGACTATCTGGTCTTTCCAGATCTGGTCATCTAGTCCCTCCCTCGCAATCAAAGCTCACGATCAAAGAATCTCACAATCAAAGAATTTGCAAGCTCACAATCAAAGAATAAAAAAGGCAAACTCAAAGACCCCTGAGCAAAACCCACCCTCATTTACCTTAATAAACCACCCCTGAGCTGAGAAAATAGATTTTTTTAACTGGCCATCTAGTCACACCCTCGCGATCAAAGACCGTGATCAAAGAATTTGCAGGCTCATGGTCAAAGAATAAAAAATGCTGAAACTTGGGTTTTAGGCAAAAATACATGAAACCACCACCATGCCTTGATAGAACGAAGCCCCCTGAGCAAAACCCATCCTCATTTGGCTTAATAAGCCACCCCTGAGCTGAGAAAATAGATTTTTTGTAGTCGCGGACTCACAATCAAAGATCACTGTCAAAGAATGTCCCAATCAAAGAATTTGCAGGCTCACAATCAAAGATCGTTAGTGAGCCACAATCAAAAAATAAAAAAGTTCAAAACTCTGTTTTTTGACCATTCTGAAGCAAACCACAGTGCTGGGTCAATAGAACGAAGCACCCTGAGTAACACCCATCCAAGTTTTACTTCAGGAGTGACCCCTGAGCCGAGATATTTGACTTTTTCTGATGGCAAAATAAAAACAAGATAGCTGCCATTGTGATCAAAGAATTCTCATGATCAAAGATTATTTGACTGTGAGCCTGCAAATTCTTTTATAATGAGGAGGGTTCAGATGGCCAAAACCCCATTCTTTTTTCACAAAATATCCATATAAATGTTCCCATTGACTTATAATGGGAAATTAAAAGTTTAATTACTTTTGAATGAATTAATATGTTTTCACAAAATGAAAAGCGGCATATTCATTCAATGAATCTCTTTGAGATGAGCCAACTTGTAAAGTGACACAACACATAACGGCTGCACAGCACCATAGACAAAATCCCCCAAACTGCCCACATAACTGGCTAAAAGTGCTTTTTTTAGCATTTTGGTGTGCAAGAACTGTAAGTCCAACCAAAATGAAATTTACAAATCAAGAGATCTACCATGTCTCACTGCACATGCCAAATTTCATGCAAATCTGTTAAACAGGTCCAAAGTTATTAACATGCAAAAGTTCAAGTTTAACATAGAAGTGCCTACTCAACCCTAAAAATACTATAATATATTTATATTAGAGGCAAAAAACTCTGTTTAATGCATCAGTTAGGGTTGTTCCACAGTGACAAAAGGGAGGAAATTCGGTGTTAGGGTTGAAAACTCTAACTCCGAATTCACCCACCCCAGCACCACACACACATGCAAGTATGGGGAGGACCAAGGCAACACAACCAATGACAAACAACCATCAGCAGGTGACAGAAGTAACAAACAATTGTCTAAATGTACTACAAGACATCCCCACCCACCTGACCTGGTACTGCATGCTCTGTGGAGAACAGCAGCAAAACTGAGGCCATGTACACCAAACGTACACATCCCTGATTGCAGTTGCACACAACGTACCACACATAGTAGTTGCATGGCCTTACCTACCGATGCCCCACACCACACCACATGTGGTGGGCCACCTAAGCAATAGAGTTGAGCAAAACCAAGGAGCTGTACACGTATAATATCTCCGACTATAACAAAGGTTTGAGAAATGCAGCTTTCTGATTGGCTGTAAACATTCTAACAGCCTTATGTTTAGTTTTTATTAACATACATGTAGAGCCTAACCATATGATGAACATGGTTTAATGTTGTTTTAAAAAAAAAAAAACAGTTTTATTATGATAGCAATAAGCCACTCCCAGGTATTATGTTAATGGTCAGTTTATCACTGTCTAGCGACATGTGGCACACGGCTAAGCCTCATTCAACATTAAACCCCTAGAGGGTGATTAACAGACCATTTAACATAACCGTTGGTCATGCCTTATTGCTTAATTACCTTCATTTGTAGATACTCTCCCTCTGCTAGGCACTGCAAGAGTTTTGCAACACAGTGTCCCACCCAGTTACACCATCCACTGTCTAGTTACTGGAGAATGGCTGCAAATATGAACTCATGAAGATGAACAGTGTAACTTGATCATTACAGTCATCAAAACCTTAGTGTGATTATAACTGACAGAGTCAGTGATAGGGAATAACCCCTGCCATCCTAGTACACTTATCTCATTGTGAGTTAAATCAATACTAAAAGACATTCTATTTATATCTACACTATACCTACTTGATTCCTGTTGTAGCACAATTAACATAATTATCACTTTGATAGCATCATTGACAGAATTGTGGCAAACCCAAACACTAGGCATACAGCCCGAGTATGAAACAACTGTTAAAAAAAATTAGGCTGTGTCCATAAGTGGCATAGATCACTCATTGCAACAATAGTAAATGTATCACTATTTCAATAAGTTAGTCATCACAGATGCAATGACATTGTCTTGTCAGGTACAACATACTCTGTAAGTGCCTATAGGAAAATCTATCCTATAGACATCTCCGATACAGCTACGTCATTGTTGGCTCAGTAGTGCTATGATATTTAGAAGCTGCTTGGCCAAATCCACGTAATTACACTGTTTTTACAAAGAATACTTACTGCATCTTTAATATTCAAACACACTGAAGGTATATGTATGTACATCAGCAGTACACCTTCATCAGTAAGAATACATCTGATACTGGCAGTATGAATTTCACAGCGTTGAACAGGCAATGCTTTTCCATACTTTTACATCAGCCTCTCTATCTTGAGTAAACAGTTGCAGTAAATGTACTACTATGTAAATCATGTACTAAATGCAACACTACTTTTATCTTGAGCATGGCTGTGTCTTGTAGTTAATTTATGAAGTTCTCAATGTATACTGACTAGTGTTAAAACCTTTGTACAACTCTGATCATGCACTTTCAGCATTTATATTGACTAACGGCACAGTACCAGTTGTGGTGTGGTGTGGGGCATCGGTAGGTAAGGCCATGCAACTACTAAGTGTGGTATGTTCTGTGCAGCTGCAATCAGGGATGTGTATGTTTGGTGTACATGGCCTCAGTTTTGCTGTTGCTCTCCAATGAGCATGCAGTACCTGGTCAGGTGGGTGGGGATGTCTTGTAGTACATTTAGACAATTGTTTGTTATTTCTGTCACCTG